>JARWMC010000011.1:10000000-11200000 GCA_029959065.1 Colias behrii | reverse complement strand
CGGCGAGTGGTTCCTAACCTAACCTAACTGTTTTCTATTGAAAAAACCATTCGCTTCTGGTATTCGCCGGCGCTACCGCGGCACTAACTTAAATGACAATAAACAAGTTCTTAAAATATTCTGAATTTACGATACGATATACGATATGGCCACGACATATATATATATATGGGCTATGTAAATCGATTCTTGTTTTAATTAAAGACGGGTCCGTGGCAACAGTGCTAATGAAAAATGTGAAAATTGTCTGTTCGTTTGTTGACATTGTAATGCTGTGTAGTTGATAATACTTTTTTTTATTTGAACAATTGTTTCCAAATTATTCGCTTCGGAGTTTAAATTGTCTCTTTTTAGGTAGTACAATAGGTATTATGTAATGAATAAATAGTGAAAGTTTTTGATTATCTGGAAATTTTAAATGTGGCAAGGATTGTGTATTTAGCTAATATCGATTTGCCAATTTGGAATAACAGAAAACTGTGAATTATATAAATTCATGCGTACAAAATATTTTTCAGACACTTTAAAATTGACTTAAAAATACGATAATATTTCAATAGTATTTTAAAATCCGTGTTTTAATGGTTAGTAAATTTGCCTTGAAAGACCGATCCCATATCTGCAATTATTCTATCAGAAACTTTGAATACGCTATCAATTCCGATCTATGTTTTTACACGCTCATAAGCCACAGATAAGGCATGACAAATATTTCTTACAATAATTGTAATAGATTAATTTTCTAATAGCGGTCTAGCTCGCTGATTAAAACCAGTGGCTTTTGCTTTCTTATCGGCGTATCAACCAATAAGTCCATGGCTTATCTAGAACAACTTTCAAAATACATTAATTATACAATATCTCTCTAAACACCCAGACCTTGTTACTAGAACAATTATAATTAGACGTCGACATAGGTAGGTATATGTCGATGCCACGCCTGCGAATGATACAATTTAAAAACGAGATTAACTAAGGTTAGACGCGAATAACCCAGACATAATAAATGTTAGGGAAAGGGACATTCTTGGCAGAGATCGCAATTGGGAACCCAAAGAGTTCGGAGCTCTATTCTGTACGAGGAGACAGTCGGTCGAGGGTCGCGCTACGATGGTTTCCTATCGAGGGAACATTGTTGCAATTTAGTTAATTGATAAGATAGGTCATATAATATCTTTAGGATTAAGAAACGGGGTAAATTGCGGCGATACGGTGGGGCGTGGGTGAAATCGAGGCCATGACGAAACGGATTGATAAAGACTGGCGTTATATTAAGTAGGTCCCATCGTTGTTGCTATCACCAAAATAGATTGTTTGAAGATGCGTGTAGTCGTGATTTTTTAATTCTCGCGCCGATATTATAGCTGTGAGGCATGTGTTGGTTTGTACGATTGCGTTTGATATCGTCGCGTTATGTTAATGTTGGTGGGATACGGTAAATTATAGATATTTCAGCGATGACCTAATTCTGGTCAATGTAGTTCTTTATGTGAATGAGCCACGTGATACACATGTTAGAGTTATTATATTTGCTTTCGCGCTTCTATAGTTGTCGTGTAACTAAAAAGTAGTCAATGTTAGTCACGTGCGTGCCCTATATACAAAAGATTCTATAATCTTGATTGTTATCGATCATTTGGGACATATATGCAAAGATAAACAGTTTTCGTCACGTCTCTAGCATTATTATTCATAGCTTTACTTTTACAAAGAGAAATTGCAAAAAATCGCACAGCAGTACTTCACGACATCTGTCCACCGTCATAATGAAGACGCTATTAGCTTTAAGCGCAGTCATTGAGCAAAAATTAATCTCTCCCTTGACTGTATAATCAGATTCGATACGGTGTCATAAGTGCATTTTGAGTATGTACCCCGCTTTCAGCAAGTTCGTCACAAACGTACCATTAGTGAGTTCTGACAATAGACCAACAATAGGTTGAAATATTTGCAACGTCACTGTAGCCTGGTATAGTAAAAGCAATGCGGCGCTTATGGAAATATTTGTTGGAAAGATCAATAGAGGAGTAGCTACAGGCTAGGCTTTTGATGTTAATCTAGTTTTTTTAAGGAGTTTTATTCGAATGAATGTAGTCGTTTTTATTACTGCAAAGACATCTTGTGATGTTGATTCTAAATCTCCATTCAGTTGTAAAATTGGCAGCGTGATAATAGATTTATAAAAACGCGTAGGTTTTCTATAATGTACAAGATAAATGGCCGGTTTCACAACTTCTGGATTTGTTCTGTTAAGTTTATCTGTCAATTAGAATGACTTATGTATGAAATTAAACGCCAAAAAGTATTAGCTATCAGAAACATTTGTTGGGCTATCAAGGACATTATTAGCAAGTGGTAAAACTGGTCTAAAAGTTAGCATAATTCGATATTTAAGTATCGATTATTATTCCAGTCATTTCTAATACTGTGTGGTATTAAAATTAATAGAAACTATTTGTTTGTTACAGATCCTGCGTGACGTCTGATGCAGAACTACGTCTACGATCTTCGCTACAAATATTCTACCCTCTTCTACGTTACCAGAACGATTGGAAACTTGCAGTTCATACTGATCACTTAGTTCACACTTTATACCATATCTCTAGCCACTGTGACAGATATTTACTGCAATTTCATTTGTTCTCAGGACAATTGTTGTGGTGAAGAAAATAGACGTTAAATGTCGCCATTTTATGTGATAAGGCTCTCGCGGAAACAGTGTAAATGATCCTCTAGTCTTAATTTCGTTGACTCTCTTACGTTTCCAACATTCCCATTGTTTCCGTCAGAGCACTTTTATTGTTCACGCGTTTTAGTTTTATTCTAGTTTTAAGGTTATCTGTTTTGAATTTTGACTAACAACCACTAAACATTCTAACGCATGACTCCTATTTTTTACGATATCAACGAGAGTGTGCATGACGAGTAATTATTTAATTTTATATAATGTTTATCTTTTATTCGTGTGCGGTTAGACAACCTGCTACACTGACATGCCTTTGTCGATTCGTTAATGTATTGTGTTTATTTAATTATATTATTTATTAAGAAATGTTTACTTCAACAATTTATAGTCTGAGATCAAATGTTCGTCGTGCCTATAAAACTAGATTTTAGGTCAATTTGATTATCGCCTAAATCTCAGTTTTAGCCCTGCATGGCATACCCAGAGTTGCATTCTAATTTTTTTTTACGCGAAAAATTATTGATTATGCAATCTTTTAATTTGGAATTGTAATGAATGGATTATTTTATGTATAATTGAATCAGTTGGAATAAATACTATTTTTAATTATGAGTATGTTTTATTTTCCTTTCCTTCCCTACTTGTTTACAATTAATTAAGTATTTTCATAAGTATTAGTTATTCGATTACTTTCCTAGGAATAGTATTTTTATTTCTATTTCAAAAGTAGATTTACATCTAAAAAATATTTAACACTTTTAAAAATATCAATGAACACACTCCAACAATCCAGGACAAGATACAAAAAAATACAATGGTATGTTTGTTTCGATTCGCGACATGATATAATTGCCGCCAAAACTGCGATGTTCCCAGCCAGTCATTTGTAGGTCGAATGTCATTTTTCAATTAATTCAATGTCATTAGGACATTGCGACCTCTTTGCAACCGGCTGAGAATGACAACTGTGTATACAACCGATAATGGAAGCAATATAAAGCGATGTGGACTTTATAGCAGTGTTGAGAATAATTTCTCTTGAATGCGTAGTTTGAGAAAGGATTATTTTCTGGTTAAAAGTATGAAATAGTAGATTGTTTCGTTTGCTAACTAGGTCTCATTTAGCTATTGAACCGAGATAGAGGATGTCATGAAAGAAAGTTAAGTAGTGCAATTTATTTATTTATTTATACTTTATTGCTCTTAAAAATTACAAATTGAGACTTAATCTAGGATACATTGTAACAAACGGCGGCCTTATCCGGTAAAAATTAATTAATTAAAAACAAAAAGTTTTATACAATTATTTATGTTGATAAATATTTGATAGGTACCTATGTATTGGAGGGACACTACGAAATAAATTATGAGAAGAAATGGTTAGAACAGTAGTCGTCTTTAGACTATAAAAAAACTGTTATCTGTGTTCTGAAAAAATGTAAGTATGAAATCCAATTCCTTTAAAGATAAATAAAATACGAGCAATGTCACGATATAGGTACTACTTCTACTTCACACATAACCAATTCTAAAAGATAAAAACCTTCACAACGAGGAAGCTATAAACAACAGAATCAGAAAATATACAATTGAATGTTGCAAATTTTAAAATAAATCAATCAGTCTGCAAACGAAACGGGAAGCATGTAAACTGCCGCGGGGGTGTAATTGTCAATAAATAGTTTTAGCTCGGAAAAACTGGGTCAAATAAAAGTGTGCCAGCTGATTAAGGCTCCATTCATACAATTTCTATTATGCTATTTATTGGAATCGGTCGAGAACTTGAATGAAATCTATTAAGTATGTATCGAAATGTAGTTTTTGTAATGGGTGAAAAATTTTCTTCAATAATAAAATATTTGAAGAACGATTTTAATGGGTAAATACTAAATATAGATAATAAATAGTACTTTATTAATGTTTATAATATATATTTATTATTAGAGTAAAATTATTATAAAAGTGGATAATCTGTATCAGAAATATAGGGTTCTTGCTTTGATTTAATTGATAGGTATTAATATTTATATTCAATTTTTATGAATACATCTTCAGCTAGCAATACAGTTATACGCTAATTTATTATTATATTTCTTGCCGATTCTTCTCCGTAGATACTGCTTTCCGAATCGGTGGTAAATGTTAAAAATATGTACCTAATGACGTTTCAAAAGTGCTTCTAGAAGAAGTCTAATTGAATAAATAAATGTTTGAGTTTGAGTTTGAGTTTATTTATAAATATATGAGTTATAGCACTACACCGATTTCAAAAGCTTTTTCGCATTTTTTTAAGTATGTAAACTGATTTAATCGAATATTAAGAGAAGATACAAAATTTAAAGAAACTACATTTTTTAAGACAGTTTTAATGCGTAGGAAATTTTAGAAAAATTGTTGGATATTTTATACTGCAACTTTTAAATTTTTTTTGGAACAGAAATATATTTAAAAAATCACAGTGTGTACACAACCTAAAGCTAGTATCACTACATCACTACATAGTATAAAACAAAGTCGCTTTCTCTGTCCCTATGTCCCTATGTCCCTATTTCCCTATGTCCCTTTGTACGCTTAAATCTTTGAAACTACGCAACGGATTTTGATGCGGTTTTTTTTAATAGATAGAGTGATTCAAGAGGAAGGTTTATATGTATAATAACCATTAAATAGTGGAGAAGTACTGTTATTTTTGAGGTTTCTAATGTGATGTCGTAAAAAATTACATTTTTTCCGCTTACATTGCAAACGCAGGCTGAACCCTACGAGTTTTATCAAAATAATGTACTAAGTATTATACACATTGAAAAGGTCTACAGAAAAGTCCGTGATGGTATATGTCTATCTCTTATGGATAACCCACAATAACTTTTTACACGCTTTATATTAGCTTCACCTGTATGTTTGTAACCGACTTCTTTGGGCGCGATTTTGACCCACTTTAAACGGCCACATTTCGTTCAAACTTTGTAGATTTATTGAGGATCGATGACAATACACTAATTTGATAAAATAAATAATAGTTAAAAAAAAATAAAAAACACGCTTTTTATAGAAAACCGACCTAAAAGCGTGTTTTTTAGTTTTTTTAAACTATTATTATTTTTGTCATTTACTTTTTACGACAAATAATGGCTAATTTTCGAAGCGATTTTAACCAATACAGCATTAATCCTTAATCAATTAAATACCTTGAATACATTGTTCATTTAATATAGATCTATATGGCCCTTTACACCGTATGATTTAAGTGAATATTTTCGAAGATATTACAGATTGAAAAATTGCGGGACGTAGCGTTTGCGGCGGTACCGGCCGGCCGCCCGGCTATATATTTTATACCCGTGCGAAGCCGGAGCGGGCCGCTATGTTTTTATATACAACGTTCACAGTTTTTCTGTAGTGTATTTAGTATCAGCATTGCACCCGTGCGAAGCCGGGGCGGGTCGCTAGTTGTGTATAATACGAGATATTTATATCGAAGGCTGTACGTAGTAATGTACTACACTATAAACACACACACGTGAGTTTATAGTGTAGTACAATTTACAATTAAACGAATCGGTACAATTTAAATGCTTTTAGATTATCGTTGTTATTGATTGTTATTATTGTAAATATTTCCATTAATATTATTACTGAGTGCGTTTCTTTTGTTTCATTTTTTTTTTTTTGAACTAGTTGCGTTTCAACTAGTTCGTCTTAGTACCTTTCTTATTGCTTTTTAATACTACATTATTTATTAAAATTGCTCGATTTCTTTTTGAAGTGAAACTTCTTTATCGGGGTTGGAAAAAAATTTAGTGTAACATTTTTTCGTTACGCGTGACATTTTTCCTTTACGAGCCATATTTTTCTTATCCCTACCACGCGCGATTCGACGCATTTCTGTAAAGTTGCATGTAAATTATTTTTTGAAAAATAAGGTCATAAAGAAGTTCACTAGTACACACACATTTATTTTATTAATTTACTCATTACTACACCAACATCAATAAAATCAATATAAGTTTTGGTGCTAAAAATTTAGCATAAATGAAATAAAAATAGTATTAAATGGTATGTTCATTCTATTTGTAAATTGTATCAATGAAAATTTAAGATTAACACAATATTGATATGTAATTAATAAAAATTATATTTTTACTTATTTAGCAGTTTTATTTATTCTTTTGAAATATCTATACACATGTTATTAGTTACAATCTAAACACACAGAATTGATACCATTGGTCGAAGTATTCTACGTAACAAACCTTATCACTTACATCAAGGTTGTTGAACTCTTTTTAATTATTTTTTACAAATGTATGAGTCTGTTGTCATGTGAATATCAAACACTCGAACATGTTTTTTTTAGCGAGTAGTTTTAAATAATATTATTTTAATAAGATTATCTATACTAATAAAAGGCGAAATATTTGTTTGTTTGTTATGATTTCATATTATTTTTCCATTAGGGAGCTACATCTTTACCGAAAGTTGGTTATATTCGTTTATGCTGAATAAAGCCAAGCGGAGCCAGGAGAAGCGTATAGTTAAATATGAAATAATGAATAAAAGACTGTATTATTTTCACTAGAATAAATATAATGTATTGGCCATTAAATTGGAATTATGTGAGGTACAAATAGATGTCTCAATGTATTAACATAGAAATGACATAAAAATTAATTTTATTGCCATTTAATATGTAGTAAGCAAAAGTTTGTAATAAATATTGTAGCTAGAAAATATAGGCTTTCATAGTAATCTATGGATCTGAGTTTTTTTTACAGTAATGACTATTATTCAGTAAAATGAGTAGTAAGTCTAAAGAATTTTTTTTTATCACTTTACCGTGTTTTTTTATGAAAAGAAGCTGTATTATTCGTAGTACGAGCAATTTTTTGTAAGTTTCCAAGTTCCAACAGAGATCAAATCTAGGACCTCTTTATGCGGATGCGTTCACTACTGCAGCCAAGTAGTCTGAGGATTGAAATTGAACACATTAATATATTAATTATATTACAAACTGAATTAGCATAAAGTATCTCGCTATTACAGGGTGTGTGTGGCACAATCTTAAATATATCAAGGTTTTCCAAACTAGTTGTACCTACTTCGCTTATCTCCTAGATAAATGTACGTTAAAATAATGATAAGCCAATTTTTATCTAAACCAAGGTTTTGATGAGGTAGCTACATCAAAGGAAATTGATTGAATAAAATGTCAAAAGCGGTAGAATAGGCTCTTGGAAGGTACATAAGTGGGATTGGAGACACTTAGTACCCTTTTATTGTATTTATAAGAGGATCATTACTTAGGAGTTTTAGGTATAAAAGGAATATTATATGTGTCACTTTTTGAGGTTACCCTAGATTTATGATCTTTTTCCCTCGTTTTCTTACGATGCATTTACATCAAACAAGCAAATGCTCATTGTTACCCCAGTATGTCAAATTATTGTAAACAGGCGTAGAGCATTCTTTCGTTGTTCCTAGTTCATTCGAAAATATTCTATGCAATGATCTGATACTGAACAACACTGAATACGAGTTTTCGTTTACAATATAAGATCACGAAATAATGCTCTTGTTCTATCTCTAGCTGTATGTTCGTTTGATGTAAAGCACCCTAATGTGTTAAAATATATACTTACATATAAAAAATATTATAAAGCTGAAGAGTTTGTTTGTTTGTTTGTTAAACGCGCTTATCTCAGTAACTTCTGGTCCGATTTGAAAAAATCGGTGTTACATAGCCCATTTATCGAGGAAGGCTATATACCATCACGATTCACGCTAAGACCAACAGGAGCGGAGCAATGCGGGGGGGACACTAAAACTATAAATAAAATATATTTGTTAAATTGAAAATACTATTGAACTAAGAAAGAATTATTGAAATAAGAAAACAATTATATTTGTATTAAAATTATAATATTACGTAACCGGTAACAGTAACAATAGAATATTGAGAGACCGTTACTTTTACGTCGGATATTGTAAAAAAAGACTTCAAGAATATTGTAAAAAAACTTTACACGAATATTGTAAAAAAACTTTTCCATTGGACTTGCAAGAATCATAAAAACTTAATAACATATTAATTTATGAAAGTAGAGCTCGTTTGAAAGAAATTTAAATGACTGACCATAAAATTAATGGATCATAATATATTAAAGCGATATTTGATCTTGTAAATGGCGAACAATGCCGCGGGGCGAGTCTAGGCTTTAGCTCTGAAGTCTGGTCTAGACAGAGATGGTAAACATGTGGAGGTTTAATTATGTTTTTGTAAATGTTAATTACCTAAAGGAAGGCCAACGAGAAGAGATACAAAAGGTCATTCACCTAAAAAACAACTGTGGCGTTGACAATCTAATATCTATCTCTTTCCATCTTGTGCCTTTGTCGTAATGTCTCGTTCTCCCGGCAAAAACATAACAACGTCAAGACGGATTCGCCAACATTCGGGCGGCAATTTTATTATTCTTATATTATATTTTATGATTCAGAAAATTATTATTATTCGCGTTATTTAATTTAAATCTACATTATACAATAATTCAAATTATGATAAAATTTATAAAAATAGACTATCCTTTTTGGTATTATTACAATTTGCCGGATATATTTTTAAACTATATAAATCCAACTTTCAAAAAGTTACGCACCCCTGCAATTCCCAATGACCTTGCATGTGTTTTGTTTACATTTGGTATCGCTTCTCGTTGGACGTACTTTACCCAAAGATTTTTGTTTTTCCCAAACTCCTAAAAAGTTTTTTGCAATGTTTCATATTCGTTTAAAATCGTTGCCTTTCTAATCGTTTTTAAAATAACAAATAATTCCTTTTTTTATAATAGACTCCAGTCTTTATGTACTTAAAAAATAGACTCCAAAACAATATTTTCATATTTTTATTTAAGATAATACCGATGTGTTCGAGATTTTTTTTTTTGAATTATGTTTATTTTAATTCACGTGATCGTCGGCAACAGCAAGTTATCATAGTGTAATGAAACTAAAGTACACATAGTTTCGTCACTACACAAAAGGTTGACGATACCGTAAAGAACCTAGATCTAAATATATCGAGAGAAAGTTGTATTAACAATTTACAATGCCTATGATATATATATATGAATGTATATGAATAGATTGAGATAATTATTATGTATTTAAAGTAGTTTGTTTAATTTGGCAGTTTATGAGGTATACCCGGCGCGGCGAATGATGATTCCTATGACACTGACAGTTATTCTCAAGAGACAAACTTGTAATGGCGTCATCATTAAATTAGAAACGTATTGGAGGCGTCTAAAAATGGCATTTATTATTTTTTTCGTAGCTTTATGCCATAACAATGATATTCCATTGGAATTATAAAAATTCTTAACATTTTCGAGAAATTATATCAATCTGACTTTACGTTTACGTCCTACAAAACTTACATCGTTGGCATTTATCGACTAGTGCGGAAAGTATCGATAAACAAATTTCGATAATGGAAACGAGTTCACATTTTTTCACTATAGAATGGAACAGAAGATCGCAGATTCGCAGCATACAACAATTGTATACTCAAGAAAATTAAAAAAATAATAACTGTAGGACAAAACAAAAGCTGTTTAACGATTATTTTTATTTAAATATATTTTAGTCTGAATCTGATGAAATCAGTGCTTGCGCCTCTAATTCAGAATCAGAACTGCAACTGCTGTCGCCTACGTTTATTAATAGCGTTGATCTACAATGGTGTCGTATCGTTATTGTTATCGTTTTTATGTTTTGGGAAACTTTCGTTTTACTTACCTACTTAATCTATACTAAAAAACTTAAATTAATACAACAACAACATATTAGACGTTAAAAATTCATTTTATAATATTTGTAATAAAACATGTTTACAGACGTGGCTGAATGCAAACTACGCCTTTGCCTATAAAATAGTGAAGTATCGACACGATTCATCATACGAGCAATCACTAAGACGAACTGTCATAGGGATCATCATTCGCCGCGCCGGGTATAGGTACCTACTTAAATTGTCCAACTCGCGATGACAGTTCTTATATAATATGTGTAGTTTTTTATGTGCTTTTAAACAAAAATTAAAACTTCATGGAATCGGTTTAGTCGTCCTCATATTTTTATAACAAAAACTAGGACTATAAATTGATGAAATCGATTTAGTCGTTCTCAAGTTCATCGCGTAACCGAGGAAAATGAAGTTTTTTTTTTTCTATTTATACCTACCACCTTTATCTCAAGTTCCAAGTTATAAGTATTTTTAAACTTAAATTTAACTTCAAAAGTTTGGAAGCAAGAAAATTATAAATTTAAATTTATTTTTATTATGTTACAACCAGATTAGATTACTTAAAAGTATGCCCCTAGATATTTTCAGGCGACTATCATGTGACTATTCATATTCTGGCCTGTTCCTAGTACGTATTAGTTTTTAATCAGCGCCTGTCCTAGATACCTAGTTCTTTTAGATTATATCTTGTTACTAAGAAACGGGGCCGTGTGGCCACGACAGTTATTGATAGGTAAAATATATCCAAACGTTGTTTATTACTTAAAAAGTATAATTAAATGTAATACTTTGTTTAAGAATAGTTTGAACTATCTTAATAAAGAAAGAAATCATTTATTTCAACACACACAAACACACAACAATAACAATGTAAATTAATAAAAAGTCTACCTCAATTATGCGTTTTTAATGTGAAATATATAATACAAGAACATCACTCACTCACTCACAAGTCATTCATTCCTTTGATTCGTTCACTCGTTCTCAAGTGCAACGTATAGAACAATTTAATTTGCGATTCCCTCTATCCCATAAAATAAGAACTTACAAAATAAAGTATTAAATCCTTATAATTATAAATGTGATTATAAAGTAAAAACAAGAACATACTGACATAATGAACAATGACAAGTAAGTGGGGCTTCGTTAAGAAATATTTGTCATTAATTATGTAATAAATCACCTTTAAACATCACTGCTCCGTAACGAGTGGGTTCCGACATCTTAAAATTTACAGTTAAAATGTGCGTGTGTGTTTGTCTGTACCACCACAATGTAATCGTATATAAAAAACTATAAATACCTATTCACAAATCGTGAATGTAGCCAAAATTATTCAAACATCAACCATTTCATTTGAAAATTTTGATCTACATCATTTAATCCAAGTACCTAATGAACATTTTGATAAAACCTTTTTGTTTCAAGTAAGAAACATGATAAGAAAACTTATACAATTTTTTACTTCCCTTCGAAAGCGCAGATGTATCTTTTATTCAAAATATACATAATTCATTCGTTATTTTCCATTTCCACAATAAACCATAATACAAACATAGGAACGAAGTACTTTTATGCAGTCGGTTAAACTGAACCCAAGTGAACCCTCGAAGCACTAATCCGATTCACCCTTAGCTATTTTTTACTCCACACAGCAACGAACCGTAATGATATAATTGAAGTATTTTTATGTCCACTCGAGATTTATTATATTAATTAATGAATTAATGAGCATTACTAACGTTTGCTTAAATTTAAGTAGTCGTAAATTATTTTTGGTCTTCGGCATTCCGTTTTCGTAAGATTAAATGGGAATTTTTAAGGAATTCGTGTAGCTGTGTTACAATGTGAAGTTTTAATTATGGTTTATAAAAAAGGAGTTAAAAATATACTAAGAGTATTTTGAATAATTCTATTTATAATCTGTTGTTTAAAAATATATTCATAACCTTGAGATACAGAAATGTCATAATAGGATTAAAAACAAACACATAAAATAATTATAGCACAAATATAATATTCTTTATATTAGGTTATCTTTATATTAGGTTATATATAACTTCTTTATATTAGGTTATCCTACGCTATGCTAAATATAAATTTACTCAATAGAAATTTAACAAATAACGACCATTATAATGACAAGTACCTTTTATTATCATACAAAAACACAATTACCATTATATTTAAATATAAACCTTTATTAGTTTTTGCTACTTCTAAACATATAAAATTGTATTGTATAATAAAAAGTGTGTACCCACCCGATGATCTGTGAATGGAATGTCGGCTCGAGATGTAGGAGTGATTTCAAATCATTCATCATTCACTACTAGCGACCTGTCACCGATTGATATAATCTGTATTAAAAAATATCTTACTAACCATGTCCCCGTTAGCTTATTCAAATACTGTTAACATAAAGATAAATAAAAAACCTATTTTTGTAGTTAATACGAATTTATTTGAATTATTTTATTTGTTAAGTTGACCAAATTATTTTTAAGTATATACATATAGGTTACATCTGAAATAATTTCAAATTTTCTAACGCGATCTAAATTAAGTTTATTGAAAATTATAAGCACCTCTTATTTTCCGTTGCTGCAATAAACCGTGGTTTAATTCCATACAGTAAAATATTATCAACAAAAAACAAATATATTGTTTCGTTGTTTTTCAATAGTAAGGGATCAATTGACAAAGTTGAACTCGATATTGGTTGCAGTCGCATTGTTAACCGCTATTATATTATTACATCGATAATATCAGTGTACTGTTATGAATTATTTACTGTTATTACTTTTTTATGAAAGTCATACGGGGCGATTTTTACATGCGGTATCTTTGTTTTTGCGTCTCAATTGGTGATATATAGATGTGTTTTGATTAATAGATAGATGAATATTTGTCACATTTTGCGTAGAAACCAAAGCTTGATTAGGAAGTGGACTTTAGCGTGACAACGGAACATGTAAACAGTAGATTCTGACGTCAAAGTTAAGTCCCGTGGGTTAAGCACCATACATCAATTATAATGTTCTTATTTATTTACTTACTTACTTATTACGGACATAATATGTAATATATATATTATATAGAACCTCTAGGTTCTGTCAAATCGACATTTTTAAGCCAGATTAATAAGTTATGAAATCTTCTTCGATAAATGAACTATTCGATACAAAACTAATTCGAATCTACTTCCTTTAGCGCGTTCAATCAAACTCTTCAGCTTAACAACTACGTATATTATAATACGTAGCATAACATAATCTATACTAATATATTATAAAGAGAAAGGTTTGTATGTATGATGGTTTTCACGCATATACTACTGGACCGATTTTGATGAAATTTGGCACAGATAATCTTTAGACCCTGAGAAAGAACATAGGCTACCTTTTATTGCGAAATATGTACCATGGGCGAAGCCGGCGCGGACCGCTTGTACATAATACTACGTAGCTTAACTTGATTGACTTAATTGACTTACTATATACGTAGCTTAACTTGATACACAATTGACAATATACATACTACACTAGACTACAGGTTAATTCAGTTCAGTTTCGTTGTTAAGTGTGTTGTCTATTAAAAGATCCATTTTCCTGCCAACCAAAGTTCGTCGACTAGACATCTGTCAACAGTCACTCTTTTTTTGAACGATTTTATCAGTTCTAACTACTGATTAGTTAAAAAACTACATCTACTAGAACGACAGACGTAATAGAGTTTTTTTAAATGTCTTTGGAACTAAATCGTAATATATTTATTTGATTGTTTGTATCTACTTTTGGGACTGAGAATTCATTGGCCTTTAGTTGACGTAATTTTGTTGTGTTTTAAGTTTACTTATTGATTTGTTTAATAAATTCGTAAAATAAAACATGCAAAAAATAATATATTACCTGAAAATTAAGCATGGAGTGTCTAACATGAACTTAATCTTCATATAACATAATTAATTTGAATTTAAGTCCATGTTTAATAAGGCCATACTAATACGCTTATCATTGACACGAAAAAAGCGATTTTCCTTTATAAATCTCTAAATATCATAGTTACGATAAAGAAATTCGCGAAGTATTGTCGCTACTATAAGACCTAAATAAATAAACTAGATAACGAATTAAAAAAAATATAACTTAGTCACTCTGAAGTATCATTTTCACGTTTTTATCATAGATGTTTTTCGATAAGCAAAATCACTGCTTTACTAATGTACCTACTTAAATACTGGGTAATAAAAAAATACACGAGTTAAATATAGACTAATTTGCAAGTCATCAAACCGACAAATGTTTAAAAATGAATGTCAGTGCATCTGAAACAATTATATTATCTGTTTCGTAAATGAAAGTTTTTTTTTTTATATTTATACAGACATTTCAATTATATTTGTTAATAATGACTATATTGTAACGGTCTCTCAGACTATAATTCTCATTTAAATTAATCTAGATTCAATAAATCTATAACAGTATATCGAGATTGATATAATTTCTTCCGTATTTCCATATAAAAAGCTAAAATTAATAAACCGTATTGTATTTTATTGTATATGGAAAGTTTTGTTTGAAAAATGTTTTATTATAATTAGATCATAAACACGTGAAATGTCTTGTTGTCGGAAGCAAATATCATTAATATTTAACGATTAGGCGCGTTATGCACGAGCGCTTGAACGCGGAGTTTGTGTACAAAGAATAATTGGAAATGCATTTAGTATAGTTTATGACCGTAAAGGTTAGTAATTAGGTGAAGTTTAAAAGATTTTTTCTTTAATTTTTGTTTTCAAGTTCTATCATCAACATAGTTACATAATTTAAGATAATTAACCTTTACCTTTTAAATTTAAAGTGAAATTGATATCAAATTTACGCTCTGCTACTGTTGAAACGTTTATTTGTCATTGAAAGCAGGTTCCCGGTTCCAAGACTGTGGAAACTCTAAACCAAAAAGAGGCTTTACACAAAAACATAATTATACCCACTTATTGCCTTTAATTATCCTTAATTTTTAGCGAGAAATACCTCGACAACTATAATAATAAATTTCATACCAAAAAACGTTACTACATGAACAGCCTTATTGCATAAGCAGTTTTTTCTCCAATGATCTACATTACCATTATATCACGATATAAATATTAAGAGCGGACAATCGATGACCGATGTCTATTCAAATACGATTCATCGTTACTGCGAATTGAAACAAAAAAATATAGACTAGTGTGGGTGAAGGTCTTTGAACTTTCGAGTTTTCAACACATTCGCAAAACACAACACCCATCTAAAATATACTTTATACATCGAGCTGTAAGGTTCATATTCGAATGGTTGGATCTCTAATTTCACTAAGTGCTATCTATCTATGATTAATAGAACGAACTTTTAAAGCTTTTTTTAAGCTTTGATACCTGACTCTTATTTTGATTACGTTTCAGTCAAAGAATGTAGCACCGGATATTTTCTTTGGTACATAGAGTTAGAGCTTTAAAACATTTTTAACCGACTTAAAAAAAGGAGGATATTCTGTATTTTTTTGTTTGTTCGTTTGGATGAACCGATTTTAACGAAAACTGTTGCCTTCTGTGTATTCTCGTTTCAATTTAGTCTAGTTCTGATCATCAGGCAGTTCAGTTTATTGTTAAAAATAATTATTTCAGAATTAATAATAATAATTATTAATTGGTGATTATAATAGTTGGTAATAATAAATTTGTCATTTTGATGCTAAAATAGTTCCTAGATAATTATTGATTTTTCCTGTATTTTTTAAACTCTTTTCTAGTATTTAGCAAGTTTATGTTTCAATATTATTATAACTGGAACTAAGCTGATAAAATTCCGAACATAGTATCACAAATACAAGACTTTAAAATGTAATAAAAATATATTTATGAGGAATTCTAATTCGATAACAAATATTTGAATTGTGTACACTTTTACTTTTTTACATTGTTTTTGTTTGTTGTAGATATGAAATATTATAATAAAACACAATAAAACACACAATAAAACGAATATGTGAACAATTCACGTAAATGGTAATGGTATAAATAAAACGTATTTTTATCCAGTGTATGTGTTTTAATAACCTACCCCACTAAATTCCCATCTAAATCCGACTAGCAATTTTTTAGTAAAATTCACAAACATCACATACACTTTATAATAATTATAACATATTTCATAGCACAGTTCAACGAAAAAAAGAATCATTTAATTATCATTCAAGAATATGAAGAATAAATTAAAGTTTTTGTCCGTGCTCCTAATTATAAGCGGTTATTAAGGTATTCAGAAGAATGGTGGCTGAATTGTATCGGGCCTCATTAAAATTTGCAAAGTGTACCTTTTACAGCAAAGGAAAGCGCTCTTTCGGAGTACTGAGATAATTTTATATACACTACATTTTGGTGCGACTTTTGTATTTATTATTTAATATATATATTTTTATGTGTTGGGAATTTATCTCATATTTCTTATAAATTATGAATGTGGTTATTTCGGAAGCAAAAGCAATCGTACGACTTGAATAGTGAATACCTCTATTCTATAAACATTATTATTAACATCAATTACTTATAAAAAAAACAGAGCATTTCTCAACATAATTTTTTTATAATTCACACACAAACTTAAACATAGGTATTAAAACATAATATTGTGTGCAACGATTTCTTGTCTATTGGTATTTTAAATAATCAACTTATACTTATTCGATGAATGAACTGTATTACTCGTCTATACGTTCGTTCATTTTATGACATAGATATAACACAAAATAGCTGTCAACTACGAATAAAAAAAAACCACTTACAAATTTAAAAAAGCGCGCGCAACGCACACGCTTCTGGCGAACCGGCTCTTTCCAACACCTACATGAGAGTTGCCGAAAAATTCGGCCTGGTTATCGACCCCAAACCCGTTTTCAGATAATCAACTGTCCGTGATTGATCTCGAGGCTTTTTATGAAATTCCGCGCCAATGGGAACTGAATGCAAATTAATGCATATAACTCACGGGACGATAATTTGACAAGAAAAAAGTGAGGCGTGTATGTGTGTGTGCAGTGAACAAATATTTGATGCGCTAATGTTGGACGTTCAATGGGCAAATTGGTGTAGGTTTATTTTTAAAACATGGTTGTGTTTTAATAAATTGCTAAAACAATTATTATGTTTTGAATTGCTACTGAGATGTGATCGTCTATGAAAGGAATGGCTTCCCTAATTTTATAATCTGTTAGCTAGTTTTAATGTTGTATGATAATACAGCTTTCCTATCTTTCTAAGTTCGTATGTAGATACTCTGGGAGTTGAAAAAGACAATATTCTTTTGGTTGTTTGGAGTTTAATCAGGTAAAATACAACAATATGATGCAACTTAATATTACAAAATGTATAAATTTGCATGCAAATGCACGAATTTAATATAGAATAATTTTTCATCACCAGTTATATAACTTTGTCAAGTCATTCACATTCTTATCAGGCATTGTATTAAATTAGAAGGTGCGTTATCAGTAGTTGAACTTACATGCAACCAAAAATGTGTTATCATGTCTACGCACACATACATACGTCATTGTTTTACGTCAATGTAAGTAAAGCCTGTGAATTAAGGTAAAGTGGATTTTTTACGGAAAAGTATAGTTTTCCGTTAGGTATGTAGGCGTTGCAATGATAGTATTATCAAGATATATTTGATTTTTTAAAATGATTTTGAAAGATAATATAACTGATTTATAGATTGAATCAACTTCGATCTGTAGTTTTGTGTATTATGTATTAATTAAAATTTTCTTTTTTTTATTTGTTGGAATCGGAAAAGATACACAATCAAAACTATAATGTAAAGTAGGTACATATAAAATACCTACTTAGATACACTTTCATATTATCAACTAGGCATGGGAAATGGTTATTTAGATTTAAATGAAACGGTTCGTAAAAGGCTATAGTTCCTTAAAGATATGATATATGTATATGACATTTCTGAATACAAGGATAATCTACTTAAATAAAAAAAATAAAAAAATCTAAATCTAAATCTACTGGTAAAATTAGAAACAAAATGCTATAAAATCTTAAATAAATATAATTTCAGTCTAAATCTATCACTTTAAATAAATACATAATATTATAATGAAATAACACAATCAAATACCAACATAACGTTATGCTGTGCATTAAAATTGATTTGCAAAATGTAATAAATACGATTCGTTCGACTTTCGGATTTTTCACACGCCATAATTGACTCGGTTTATATTGAAATATTTTAAACGTATAATAATATTTTTAATCTCGACTTATAGCGGCTCAATGGTTGGCTCAAAAAATACATTTTTACGATAATTCTAAAAGAAATCGGTAAATATAGTTACAAAATAGAGAAACATAGAACCTCTTTTTTTCAAGTCGTTAAAATTCAGGATTCACTAGTACATTCGTACCTATGCTAAATTAAAATAAAAATTTCAACTCCAATAAAAAAATATTCCATTCTCATCAATAGGGGAAAACATGATACAACTGATATTTCTTATGGAACCGAGTTTCAACCAAAAATTTAACATAATATTAGCTAATGTTATGGATTATAGCATTATAGCCAAAATCGTCAAAGGAGGACATGTGACCCTTCACCAATAAGAGAATTAACATGAATAATATACATATGCAAGGGGATCAATTCTTACATTGACTTATATTAGAAAGAGGTTTTAAAGCCGGATTATTTTAGCTATACTACCATAGCACGTGGCTTCACTCGAGTGTTGCCTGGATTTTGTATTTTGTATGTATTGTAATATATTCCGGTATTCTCAGCCATAATTTACTTTCATAAAATTTCAGTCATAACTTTAATTTTTCGAGGCAATTTTGTGATATTTATGCTTTTTAGATGCAACTTATCATATTAACTAGTGTCTTTAACTTTTGTAAGACATAATAAACACGAAAAAAAAATAACATCAGTAAAACAGAACCTTATTTAACAATTTTTATATAAATAAAAGTGTTCATTATTGTGTGTGAGCAATATAATTCGCGTTTAACTGCGCTCGATGAAATCTATTAAGTTTTTACAGTTTGTTGCCGTGGGCCACCCACGGGTGAGGAATCGAAAATACGTATGTTTCAGATAAATCGGAAACTTCTGGAAATTCTGTGTAAATATTGAGGAATTTTGGAAGATGTTTTCTAATGTTTTTATAGTTTGTAAAGTTATTGCCCCGTGATAGACGATTATATAAACAGCAGATGTGCATCAGCAATTTTAAGAAAGTTCAAAAAGCGGATTTTACACATGATGATGATTTTTACAAGCGGATTTTTTTTAAACTTATTAACTTACTAAATACTACTTAGTAGTTCTGTATTCATACCAGAACAAAAAACGATAGCAAAAAAAAATCGTTGTTTATCTTCCAAACTTTATGTAATTTAAATTTTCCACATCTACGCGAATTTTACTCATAAGTAATTATATAGTGCAATTAATACCGATCTGGTTGCCAAAAATGACGGATGAGGTCCAAAATACATGTTTAATTGCTTCTCTTTCCGACTTATGGGGAAGGAACGGGACAGCGTTCTGGTCGTGGGGTCTTTGAATCCTAAATAAGTACAGGTGAAATGCATTCAAGTATGTTAAAGGGATCTTTGCGCACTGTTGCGTGAGAAATTAGTTTGCGATATTAAATATGTTATATAATATTTTTATAGTATTTAAAATAATATTGCTTAGTGCTGCTGATGTTTTGTGGAGTTTTGAAAAAAATAGAACGAAATGTGTCAAATATGCATAGTTGTTTAAACAGACCATTTCTATAATTTATATTGAAGTTTTGGTGTAATAAAAATGAATAGATATATGAAGAATCCTATTAATATTATAAATGTGAAAGTTTGTAAGTATGGATGTATGGATGTATGGATGTATAGATGTATGGATGTATGGATGTATGGATGTTTGTTACTCTTTCACGCAAAAACTACTGAACCGATTACAATGAATTTTAGCACACATATAGAGGGTAACTTGGATTAACACATAGGATAGGTTTTATCCCGGAAATCCCACGGGAACGGGAACTATGCGGGTTTATCTTTGAAAATGCGGGCGAAGCCGCGGGCGGAAAGCTAGTAGATATATAATGAATAGATATAAACAGTGGTTTTACTTTAATCCATGTGAATAATTCAATTTTATTCTTCTATAGATAGATTCATTATCTATAGATAATATATTAATACTTGGTATCCATTTTAATACCCATAGCAACTAAATAAAAACAGGTGACTATAAAGCGCGTCACACACGGTGAAGATACTATAATATTTTATCTTAAGATACTGTTATATTTTATATTATAGTATCTTAAGGTATCCGGTATCAGCGTTCTGACCATCATTTTTCTTATTGGCATTGCGTACTAAGACCCCTGTAGAACCGCCATCCTGTTACAACTGACCCGAAATTTTGTGGGTCATTTGTAACAGGATGGCGGTTCTACAGGGGTCTTAGTACGCAATGACAAAAAGAAAAATGATGGTCAGAACGCTGATACCGGATACCTTAAGATACTATAATATAAAATATAACCGTATCTTAAGATAAAATATTATAGTATCTTCACCGTGTGTGACGCGCTTAAGGCAGGTGTCATAATCTAGTACAATCCTGATACGATCTGTGCTATTAATTATTTGCAACTTCAAATATAGACATTAAACATATTTTTTATATATAAATAGCTAATAAAGTGATTACTATAGCTGCGCCGCGCGGTTTTACCCGCCGACGAACTTGAAAGCAAGTATTTATACAGCTTATATTGTGTTGTTTTGGTTCATAAGCTATAATGCTAAGTCTTAATAAAATCGTCCAGTAGGTTCTAGTGAAACAATAACAGACACACATACATTCATTCCTCAAAAAACTTTTGCAATTTTAATATTAGTAGGATAGGACAACCTGCACGGTTTATTCTAATCACTCTATCAATTATTTTAAGCCTTCATTAAAATCGTTTGGGCAGTTTTAAAGATGTAAGCGTACATACAGATAGCGAGAATCTTTGTTTCATACTAAGTATTGAAGGTGACCCGTAGTGCGAATAAACCCTTGATGTTATCTCTACTTGGGGCCAATTATTTGTACTGGAGCGGTTGCCATGGCGACCGCTGTCAGACACACGATTGGCGGTTTTTCGGCTCGTTATGGGGAACAGTGACATTTGACATCTTAAGTTTTTCAATGCAAATAGCATTTGTAAATGGCGTTACGTACTCGGTCAGTGAACGAGCAGGTTAACGTAAAGCACGGTCAGTATGTTGATGGGTAACCGCTGTTGAAGTGAGCGCTTCCATGCTTCAAGGGACACGGATATGCCGGTCTTCGCTGTTGCTATGCAGAAATTGCAAAGACAATGCAAACCAATGAAACCAAGGGATTAATTTCTAACCTTATAGCAATAAAAGAAGCACACGGTATTTATTAGCATCCCTATTAGTGGAGTGCCTGGAACATTCAAAACCGTATAACCTCGGATTAGAGTTATAGTGAATGAATTAATATGATCGATGTGGGATATTGTTTTTTAAACTATAAATTGCAATGTTTACCCAAATTTTTTTTGTGCACTCCATTGTTTCGTTGTTTAAAAAAAATATTATGAAAAATTAATGTTTGACCATATATTTTCACTTTAAACAGTATTTTTTTTTTATTTATATGTTAAATCTTACTTGAGTAGACATATAGGAATATTTTTCAAAGATACCTGTGTATAAAAATAGCAGTAGGGATCTCGAACAGATAGAAAAACGTGGAGGGGAGAGCGGAGCCACAACTGCTATGTACAATGGAATTTCTCGGCCAGTTTAATTATAAATTAAACGTAGGTACTCCATTGAGTACATTTAAAAAAATAAGGTAATTAATTACGACTAATGAAAAGAAAAAAAAAATATTAGTACAAAATCTGTTTATTTAAATACATTACAATTACATTGTTGTCTACATAAAATATTTAGTTGAAATGATAATATCATCGTGAAAGCGTTCTATTAGTCGTTTTTTAATAGTTTTTTCTACCGGGATATGCTCTGTAGTGATGACGTTTTTCAACTCTTGCATGGTAAATTGGCAATCATCATTCTATTCTATGTAGGTACTTGTATATTTGCTCCATTGCTGCATCTACCATTCTTAGATTTATTTTCTTTTCAACATTACTGAGGTGAATTGAATTTTTCAGCAAATTATAACAATGCGAATGATATTTTGCTGCAAGTGTCTCATGTCGGTTATACCAGAAATCCTTTTCTGGATATCTCGATAATAATCGGTTTTCTGGACGGCTATAAAATTCGTGATGGATTCATTCAAAGTTGAAGTGTTGATGTATGAAATCTGACTACGCCGGCATTTTTTTTTATGGAGATACTACAAAGACCCCATCTACTCGAGAGAAAGCCGCTGGTAGAAATTTGGACGAATTAACCCGGAAATTGAGAGTAGCAGAAGAAACCATTAAAATAATAAAAGGGCATTCAGACATTTAAAAGACAACTTTTTCCGGTGATGTCGCACTTGCAGTGAGCAACAGGGGAGGCCATTTTGAAAATTTATTGTAATTAAACACCTTGTAATTGGTTTTATTTTGTTTGCATTAAAATTTTGCACTTACCACTTTTAGATTTCAATTTTTCGAATGAAGCCTTATGAATAATAAAATGAAATATTCAGGGTAGCTACCTCATAGATAGAGTAAGTTTTCAAAAAGGATATTTTTTTATGCGATTTTATTTTTTACGGGCCCTTGAAGTTGTGAAAATACTGGGTAATTTTATCTTTCTTGGCATTAAATTCTAATTTTTATTCCATTCAAAGATCTAACGATATTTAAATTTTACCATACTGAATTGGCCTATCTTTCAGCTTAGCACACAAAAAAAAATCATGCATTTACCGCCATAATTCACATCACCATAAATCAAAATCTCTACGTACTCGGCGATAGGTGAAAACTTGAAAAAAACGTCATAACTCCGAAAATACGAAAAATCGCATAACATACATGGGGGTGATTCGGATAGCCCTCTATGTCCTCTACCTCCCAGCTTCAGTATATCACTACTTCTTAAGACACCCTCTATGGTCAAACATGAATTTTTCACAATAATTTGTTTAAACAATGAAACAATGGAGTGCACAAAAAAAAATTGGGTAAACATTGCAATTTATAGTTTAAAAAACAATATCCCACATCGATCATATTAATTCTTTGACTATAACTCTAATCCGAGGTGAAGACCCCCAGGCACTCTACTATATATATTTCTAAAAGAAACAGCACGGTATAAACATCTCTATAAATATCTATTGTAGTAGACGAGACAAGACAGTTACTATTTTTGTCAAGACAGTAAAGCGCGTCACACACGGTGAAGATACTATAATATTTTATGTTAAGATTCTCTAATATATTAGAAATTTTGTGTCAGTGTTTCGGGTCATTTGTAACAGGATGGCGGTTCTACAGGGGTCTTAGTACGCAATGACAAAAAGAAAAATGATGGTCAGAACGCTGATACCGGATACCTTAAGATACTGTAATATTTTATATTAGAGAATCTTAACATAAAATATTATAGTATCTTCACCGTGTGTGACGCGCTTTACTGTTCTAACACGTATTAAGGTGTAAATAATCAAGGTAATACTAGTTTTGACATACGACTTCGTTGAACCCACAAAAATACACACAAACTATCCCATTAAAAAAATATCCTCCGTTGCGACGTAAAAGACCGACAGACAAACAAAACTTTGGTATTGCGTGAACTTTGCAATAATTGCAATTGCCTGCATTGTAGCCGTCCCCAGTTTCAACCCTACCATATTAATTTATTTCCGCGCCAAACTTCCCCTTTGTCCCTTTCCAAAATCTATCTATACCTATATTCAAAATTTATTCAAAAGTGTTTAGTGATTATATAAACGACTGTGGTAGTTTGGACTTTTCAAAATATAGTACTAGTAGGTACATAAGAATGATATTACATTTTAATTTTATATTACTAGCTAATTCAGAAAATTTTATTAGTTCCTCATTAAACTAGGTTTAATATTTTTTTAATCTATTCTTTAGACCTATCGAAGTTCTACATAAATTTCATAAAAAGTTGTCAATCCGTTTCCGAGGAGACGGGCCACTGTGACACGAGAACTGTATATGTATAATAAAGTGTATACCTACATAAAGTTAAACGAAAAATAATTAAATATCATTAATAACATACGTAGTAATAATTATTATATCTTAACATTTTATTCAACACTAGCTTACCACCCGCGGCTTCGCCCGCTTTATCTAAAACCTAATAAATTATATACTAAAACCTTCCTCTTGAATCACTCTATCTATTAAAAAACCGCATCAAAATCCGTTGCGTAGTTTTAAAGATTTAAGTATACAAAGGGACATAGGGACAGAGAAAGCGACTTTGTTTTATACTATGTAGTGATTATTATTCTTTAAATAGCGTAAAAAGCACTGCTAAAACATTTTCTCGACACGCGCCTATCTCCGATAAAAAGCCAGACGTATAAAAACTATGAAAAATCCGTTAATCGTAAACACGGATAACCTTTTCAAATTTCTGGTTGGATAATTACAATAATCCCAATAATGTATGCTTTTACGATTAGCATATTTATTAATACCATATGCAGTCCCTTTTTTCAGCTATTCAATAAAATAGGCGATATTTCATAGCATTGAAATATCGGTATTGTATCGATAAAGCCGTGTACACAATGGTTGGGTTTTTAATAAAAAGGAGATTAATTTCAGTGAATTGTGTTAAAATCTGTTCAGTGGTTTGGGCATCAAGATAAACATTCCAAAAATTTACAAAATGTATGGGATATGCATTGTTCTTTAACTGTCATTTTCACGATATACGTACCTAACTAAAAACATAGTAAATATGAAAAAGCTACAATACAGTATTTTATAATATTAAACCTACACCACGTACTGTTAAAATCACTCAAACTTGACATTCGTAATCGTTTGTTTTGATCAAAATGAACATTCGCGTTTAATCCAACCCTTTGCACAGACAGACAAAAAACAAGTTTTTCCCGTTACTATTAAACAAGTCAGTGAACGTAATTTAAAATATATGATATCAATTATTAACCCGACGTCACTTGACAGCCTTATAAAAGTATCCTTTCGAAAATTCCACAACTTTCTCGGAGCTCATAATATGTCAAGGCCTTTTATTTGGTCAATAGTAGACTTACTTTTAATTAATTACATCAATAAACATGATGTACTTACGATAACTTGAAACTTGGTTTTGGTAAAAGTATAACCTAAGGGACAAATGTAATTGGTTTGTATTTGAAACTATAATACTCTCAAAATCTAAATTTTCCGTTACAGAATGTATTTCTTATCTATTAAGCAACAAGTTTTATATTTATTCCTAATTTCTTTCTTAAACACATTACTTCAATTAACTTTCTTTTTAGCTAGTTCCTTGTTAGAGGCACAGTCAAATATCATTCCAAAATCGATTATATCGTCAATATATGGGAGAAATCTACTGTTAAATTAAAATGAATCATGATAGCAAAGGACTAAATACAATTATACAAAGTAACATAGGTATACAGTATAACTGTCTGTTTATTATTCAAACAATAAGTGCAATTACAATAAGAATAAACAGAAATCCCTTTATCAATCATATACCACAGATAAATTTTCTTTACGGACAAATAAGCAATCAGCCTTCCGAGACCCTTATCGAAGAGCGATCAAACAGGATTCCATGTGTAGCAAAGATTATAACGAACTAGCTGTTCCCCGCGGTTTCACCCGCATTGCTCCGCTCCTGTTGGTCTTAGCGAGATGATATATAGCCTATAGCCTTCCTCGATAAATGGGCTATCTAACACCAAATCAAATCGGACCAGAAGTTCCTGAGATTAGCACTTTCAAACAAACTCTTCAGCTTTATAATATTAGTATCTAAGATTAAATAAATCTTGCATTGTGTACAGAGCCTAACCCCATACTATTTCCTCCAGACAGCAGACAATATTGATAAACGGGTATTCCTGTACCGTAGCAGGCGCATCTATACACCGATCACCCGTATAATTTGCCCGGCAACTACATTCTTAGCCGTTAATAACATGGAGGAAACGCAAAAATTTACACAAGAACGATTTCAAATTTAAAATTTACAAAGAAAGAGCGCTCACGCGATTGATTTTTGCGCTAATCAACACTTTTTTATGTATTTATTGGTTACGTAAAGATGGTTGAGGGAAAAAATAACGAAGCCAATAGCTGGTTTTATGTTCGACTTATTGCAAATGTATTGCGATGAGCCAACGTCCGAATAACCAATGTTTTGTTTTGTCTCGGTCTAGTGGGTAGCATGTTGGGCTGGTCATGGTATGTTCGGCAGATCAGGTGGATTATGGCATTTTTAACAACTGCATAATCCGACATTACAAAAATATTTTAAATTCAATATCTTCTTTCACACGTTTGAAAATATTTTCTACTGTGTATTTAACACTATTGCAACACTTTTTTGTGTCCAATTCATAATTTTTATCTTCAACATTTACATTTTTCAAAAGACAAAATGATGTACTTACCACGTAAACATTACAAACATAAAGTTAGTCATATTCAAGATAAATCTATATTTATAAACGGGTTCCTGAGACCCGATGTTAATTAATTTACAAATAATAATGATTAAGCTGTTGAACGCCTCTGTGTGGTCTTCGTAAAAATACAACCGGTGTTAAAAAAATAAGTGTTTATTTATGAATTAAGGCTACAAGAAGGTTATGGTTGCGAAGTATTTTTAAACAAAGAGAAAACACAAGTGATTAACGTACATACTGTATTGACACTACTGCGTATGACTACTTTTTGTACAGATTACTAAGGGAAGAGTGTGTCATAAGCTCATAATTATTTAAATGTCTTTATACTTCTCTAGAAGAACTGCATTAAATTCTGTTAGATAGCAACATATAAGCAAATACAGACTGAATCTATTAAACAAATCTTAACGGTTAACACAATCAATTTTAAAGAAAATAACAATAAATTCCTGATAGCCATATCTCTCGCCTCAGCTACAAAGCTAATTGACTTAAATCAAAATAATGCACCAATGAGCTCATTGCAGAGACCATTACCGGTAAGTACTGGGCAAAAAGCAGTGATACAATTTCATATAAAGTTTTCGGTAAAAGCCTTCGCGTCTTGCAACGCAAAAACAGGCTGTTCTCTCATTAAGTTAATATAAACAGAACGCCGACCGAATACCAAGCGCTTCTTGGAATTGCAGTGGACACAGAGTGGGGAAGTATGGGTTTAATTGACTTTTCTTGGCGTTAGGTAATCGAAGAAAAGCCATAGAAAGGAAGAGTTACTAGGTACAAATGACCTGATAGGTAGGGCTTAAGGAATTTGAACCCTGAAAATTTTTTTCAATTTTTGTGATTTTTTTTTTGTTTTAGTGGTTATTCTTTAATTATTGCAGAAGACTTTTCCAATAATCAGAGATCAAATTTTCTCGAGATTTGATGGCGTAGGCCATCTTTTTTAGTATCGATAGCATAAGTAGGTATATAATAGGACCAAAAATACTGAGAACCAAAATAGCTGAAATTTGATTTGCAGATATCCTCATACAGTATACAATAGATATTTTGACATGACTCCAGCCCAAAACACTATTTTGCTAATTTTTGCGTACCTTTAAACCAAATCAGTTAAGAGGCTCTCTCATTTATTTACTCTGTGACGTGCAAGGAACTGTCTGTGGATTCGATTCGAAATTTATAACCCGACAAAATCGAATACACCTCATAAAGTATATCAGCACTACGCCCAGACGTGCCAACGTAACTTTGCAGTGTACAAATTGACATGTTTACATTACTAAATCAAGTTGGACATTGGAAATGCAGCCCAATTTTTGGCCCAGCTATCTGATATATGCGAATTATAAAATGAGAAACGATATTGGTGTTCTGTGGGGAAATTGGAAAACGTTATTAGTGTTAATTTAACATTGGAAAAATTACAAATTATTTTGAGAAAAGTGAGAATCCTTAGTCACAATAGGCATCCATCTAGAAACCAAATTATATGTTTACCGTACTATTGAAATAGTGCTCATTTTCATCGATTAGTTTTCCGAACAATTCAAAAAGAACAACAAGAACTTATAAATGATTCTGGTGAAAAATTAGCTTGTTAAAAGTAAATGCATATATACATATGTGTTTGTATGTATGTGCACATGTTTGTTTCTCAGGGACTGACTAGCTTGAGTTTGTGTTTTTAATAAAAAATATCTTTAATAATTTTATAGTATTAATTACTTTTATTATCGTATCCATATACGGGACCCACATAAAAAAGTATCACACTTGGCAACATTGTAACGACGGTCAACTCAGTGATCCAATTAATAATAATAATGGCGGTGCAAAAACAAAGTTACCGAGTGCGATTTTGTGCCGAAATCAGCGCAAATACCTGCGCGGGCGCGGGTCGTTGCCCCGGGAACGGGTTTGGGTATTTGGGGAAAGATCCCTTTGGTTACACTTGTTGTCATGGTTACGTAGTAAGGTTATGTTGCTTGGTTTAAATGCGCTTCAGGTTTGATGAGTGTATGGTTGGTTTGGTAATATGATTAATTGATTCATTTGTTTATAATTAGGTTTTAATATTAAATAAAAAGCATAATGTACTAATGCTTTTGTAAAATATACCATGATCTAATAATGATTTTGTAACGCAATAAAACTATTTGTTTAGGGATTTTTATAAGTATATATTTTTACATTGACGTTAAAAGGTGTTTATTTTTTAATTCACCGCTTTAATCAGTCCATTCATAGTTTGAACTGAAATATTTTCAAGGTATTTAATAATTTGAAATTATGTAGAATAGTATCTATAGCATAAAACATGATTCACGCACATTTTGCACATTTGTATGCGTACATGGTTAAATATTTTTCTGGTTAAATATATTTCTGAAAAACACAATCATTCATCAATTCATGAGATGCGCAAAGATAGATAAAGTTTTTACTATGAATGTATTTTAATACAATAGCTTTTATAATATAATACTTCAATGACTAACCTCACGATGTAGGTATTATTATTTATTATAAATTGCTTGCTAAAATTGAGAAAAAATTGAAAAGTCCATACGTTCCAGTCCAGTCCAGTCTCATACGTTGTAACAGATTAATTAGTTAAGACAAACACTGAAACTTCAAAAAAATAAAAAAAATAGAAAACTTAAAAAAATATTTTTTTTTCACGCTTTTCCAGCCACAAACTACGGACTTGTTAAAAAACTTTAACAACATATATCTCCAAACTCTATGCAATCTTCTAAATTCCTCCCATTGACAACACTTAACCTTGATAAATAAAAAGAAGGCCCCGGGGGCTTACGAGAAATTCGTCATTATTTCGGAGCCCATTCACGCTGATATCTGATTGCCCGTTTGATCTGGAGCGCTGTCAGATTGTTTTTCCTTTTTTGTTTTTTTTTTTGTTCAACCGTGCGCGGAGGCCTGTTCTTTGAACCGGGTAGTTAAAGTGCTAGACTAGACTTTTTGCATTATGTTTTTTAATTGCTATTAAAGGCGTATTCTTAGTACATTACAATTTTAATTAGTGTTGTGTTCGGCGCAAATAACTATATTTTGTTATTGAACGATATCAAATAAATAGCTAACTTTTGAATATTACAATGCTATCGAGAATATTCAACGAAAGAAAATAATGTTCACATAATACATAATTCAGGTGAGGTATAAATTCATATATAATTTATAAAATAAAATTTAAAATAGATTGTGTGTATTTTTTCCTTTTTTATGCAATAAGTTTGAGCGTATTCTGTATATATCCGTATAATTGTATTTGAAAGCAATAAATTATCTTATTTATTTTATTATATTATTATTGCTGGATGGGGCTGTTTTTTTTAATATTTTTAATTATAAATACAGGCCCATCCAGCAACACACGTTCCGTGTCGCGCAAAATTTCGTTATTTACGAAAACTCTCGTGATGTTAATATTTTCACGTACTAATAAGTAGTTGCTGATCGAGATTGTATCTGCCTCGTTCCGAACCTTGCATTATTTTAATCATTCTCCTTATTGAGACGCAATTTATCGACGAATTATCATACTGCTTGCCCGCTGCAATTTTGTTTGAAATGGGTACTTTTTTGATATTAAAACGGGTTTTATGTATTATTAGACTAAGAGCTTACTTACTAGATTATGGGAGAAGCTTCTAGGAATAGAAAAGCGCACGGGAACGCTCGCAAAATAATTACCTACTGTAATAAGAAAGGATGTTTAATATGTATTATGAATCTCAAGGTTTTAAAAGAATAATTTAGCTAATGGTGAGATTTCTTCAATGCAATGATAATAATTCATAAATAAAAAAATAATTGATTAGAAATATTCTAAAACCTGCATATTTCTTGGGACTTTGGAACTTCGGATTAATTTCAGCAGTTTCAATCCGCAGTTTTTTTGCATTTCTTTTTTGAAAGTATAGCCAATACTTTGAAATTAATTAGTTCTCCCGAATATACAATGAATTAAGATTAATAAGAGACGTTTAAGTGCTATAGATAATATATAAAAATCATCTCACCACAGAAAATTTCCGCTCAATACAACCGTTAAACGGAACGTATATTTAAAATACCACGTCAAAACGAGCGGCGCGTTTAAAACAATTCGAAAAGCATTAATTTTGCCGCCAAAAAGAAACTAGTGGCTTTATGTCTCGTGACTGAGCGCCATTTTATATCTGAAAGCAGATTAAGTTGTTTCACGAAAGTTATGTAAGGACGTGAAATTTCGAATTATTCGACTGATCCGATCTGTGTATAGATATTTTATTAAATTCTTTTTCATAATTACGCGCGCTTTTTGTAAAAATTTATATAAAATGTGACAAGAGTTTTTCAGGGTTCCGTACTAAAAGGGTAAAACGGGACGCTATTACTGAGACTTCGTTGTCTGTCTGTCTCCGGCTCATATGCCGTGATAGCTAGAAAGCTGAAATTTTCACAAAAGATGTATTTCCGTTGCCGCTATAACAACAAATACTAAAAAATAAAAAATATATATATTAAGGGGGGTGTCCATACTACGGAACCCTTCGTGCGCGAGTCCAACTCGCACTTGGCCGGTTTTATTTAGATAAAACATAAACAATAATACATAAACATGCAGAAATATTTGTTTTATTCGTTGCTACATCAAGATGATATGGTATGCATCCAAAACATTTGCTAATCTTTCTATATATTATTACCGTTAATCTAGGAATTTCTGGAATTCCTAGGATATAGATAAGACCTAGACGTAAGTATTTACTTTAAAGTACTTTCACCTCACCATAATCAAATATATTGCAGTTTTTGATAACACGGGTCATTGAACTTTACGTAATTAAAATCTCTGTGAGATTATTAAGGATATGATAACAGTAATTTTAAATACTTTGTAGTCTAAAATATTTTTCCCCTATTTCAACATTTTTAGTTTTGTTTTCGCGCACGTAGTTCTCAAGCTCCCATCTATCAATATAACAAGATTTATCCAAATTCGGCCAGCGGTTTAGATGTGATAATGTAACACACACACACACAGTATCTATGTATATATAATGTATTAATGTGGTATATAAGCATCATATGTTGAACAGGAATGAAGTCATCTTTAAAACTTGGTACGAATTGGAATTTATGTTAGACCGACTTTACTTTAAAAAAAAAGTAACGGAATGTTATAAATAACAGACCGTTTTAACTCCCTGAGTCATTTTATAAGATGCATTTGATATGCGTGATACACTAATCTACAAATAGCATAGAAAACGTTAGAAACTACGAGTTTGTGACGAAATATATGACGTCAAACAGTAATAATCTAAGTACATAGTATGAGCGTATGATTCTTTTTTTCGAAAAAAATTTAGTAGATTATATTTTAATTTTTTTTTTAATTTATTTAGTTTTCTCAGTGATTAGTGAAGGAAAGTCTTATTTAACCTATAGTAAAAGCTACTTTAGGACTAAATAAAGTTATATGAGAAAAAATCGGAAAAAAATTTATAAAATTATATCACAATCACAATATCACAATATCACAAAAAAAACTGAGAAAGTGAAACCAAATAAAAGAAATAAACATGATTAAACGGCCAATATAATGCCAAAACCATCAAAGAGGCCATAGAAAACAATAAAGGCTCTAAAGTCTTCACTAAGCCATATACCTCTCATTGTCACATCACCAAACTAGTAACATCTCAAGGCAATATAGTCTCTTCGAAACCAGATATGTATACTTATGGAAGTCGAAAGATACTATAGCGATCTGTATGGACACAAAAAACAAAGGCCTGAAATCCCTACTACAGATGATCCAAGAGCCAAGTTAACTCGCCACTATACAGATGAACTTCCTGACATTGACGTAGATGAGGTCAAGATAGCACTTGAGCAGCTTAGGAATAATAAAGCTCCTGGAGAGGACGGAGTTACAACTGAGCTCATTAAAGCTGGGGGATCGCCACTAATAAAGGAACTCGCTAAGCTTTTTAACTCTGTCCTCCACAGCGGCTCAATCCCAGAAACATGGAGTAGGAGTGCAACGGTATTGTTTTTTCAAAAAAGGTGATAGAACAGCGTTGAAAAACTACCGTCCTATATCCCTCCTAAGCCATGTAAATAAGCTTTTCTCGAGAACTATCACAAATCGTGTCGCTCGTAAGCTTGACGAATTTCAGCCACCTGAGCAAGCAGGATTCCGACAAGGTTTCAGTACCGTAGATCACATACACACACTTAGATAAATCATTCAAAAAACGGAAGAATATAATCGACCTCTCTGTCTGGCATATGTTGACTACGAAAAAGCCTTTGATACCATCGAAACTTGGGCAGTGTTGGACTCTTTGCAGCGAGCCCAAATTGATTACCGCTATATCGATGTGCTAAGGTGTATCTATGAAACCGCTTCGATGACCGTTCAAGTACAAGGGCAGAGTATAAGATCAATCCAGTTGCAACGTGGAGTAAGGCAAGGTGATGTTATTTCGCCAAAGCTTTTTTCAAATGCGTTGGAGGACATCTTCAAGACACTCGATTGGAAAGAACGCGGAATCAACATCAACGGTCGATACATCTCGCATCTGCGCTTTGCAGATGATATAGTTATAATAGCGGAATCCGTGCAACAACTTTACGATATGCTGAACAATCTAAACGAATCTTCACAACGGGTTGGCCTCAAGATGAATTTGGACAAGACGAAGGTAATGTTCAACGCACACGTAGTCCCAAAATCCATGATCATTAATGAATCCACGCTTGAGGTTGTGCAAAATTATATCTACCTTGGCCAAAACATCCAGCTATGCAAACACAACTTCGAGGTGGAAGCCAACAGAAGAATTCGTCTGGGTTGGGCAGCATTCGGCAAGCTTAGCTACATATTTAAGTCGTCAATCCCTCAGAGTTTAAAAACGCGAGCATTTAACCAGTGCATCCTACCTGTAATGACGTACGGAGCTGAAACGTGGACTCTCACATGCGGACTCATCCATAAGTTCAACGTTGCGCAGCGAGCTATGGAGCGAGCTATGTTAGGAGTTTCTTTGTCTGATAAAATTCGTAACGAGGTTATCCGACAAATAACCAAAGTAACCGACATAGCCCGCAAAATAAGCACGTTGAAGTGGCGCTGGGCTGGCCATGTGTGTAGGAGAACAGACGGTCGATGGAGTCGGCATGTGCTCGAATGGAGACCACGTACAGGCAAGCGTAGTGTAGGACGCCCTGCGGCGCGATGGACTGACGACTTGAAGAAGGTGGCCGGCATTGGGTGGATGCGAATGAAGAAAGAGAAAAGTGGCGCGATCTGGGAGAGGCCTACGTCCAGCAGTGGACGGGAATAGGCTGATGTGATGAAACGGTTCTTACGCATTGGTTCTATAATTTCTTCAAACAATATGTACCTACGTACGTATGTACTTAATAATTGTAAGTTTATTAGAAGAAACACCAAATTCATTTTATTTAAATTTAAAATAATAAAAATGTGTGCGTGCGTACACACGTAAGAAGTGAAACTTCTTTATGACCTTATTTTTCAAAAAATAATTTACTATATGCAACTTTACAGAAATACGTCGAATCACGCGTGGTAGGGATACGAAAAAAATGGCGCCTAACGCAAAAATGTCACGCGTAACGAAAAAATGTTACACTAAATTTTTTTCCAACCCCGATAAAAAAGTTTCACTTCAATAAATAAAACCTTTCAAAACACTTCGTGATCGCCATATAACCACATAAACTAAAACAGTACAAATGAAAGCATTTGTCACGCCTCCATCAGGGCTCAAGATATTGCTAATTTAGTTTCACACCAATTTGCAGGACAGGGAGAGAGCTGTGAACTGCGGAATCACGATAATTCTATAGTCTATAGTTTACATTATTTTTGTTACGGTATGTTTGTGACGTAGGAAAGTAGGAGCTTTTAAATTAAAGGAATAGATAACTAGACGAAGGCATCAGTATAATATAATAGGTAAAAAATTACATACATATACTTTACTTTTTCGTACTCTAAAGAGTAAATTAATAATCTGACAGTATTCGAAATTTTACGAAAAACAATATAATGATATTTAAATCCCTTTGTTATCAGTGAAATTGTTATTTAACCTCGGATATTCAACAATTTTCATGGCAAATTATGTGTCAAAGCTTCAGAAACAGACATGTAACGAATTCTATAAATACACATGTTATCATTTTATTTATTCAAAGTATGTATACTAAAGGAAATAGCATGTTTTACTTGACAATTTTCCTTTATTTAATTTAGTCAGTTACCCTTGAAGAATATTAATTTGAAAATGAAATATGGGAGTTCCTTGACCCGTTTCAAAGACAAATAGATGTACCCATAAATTAGTGAAGAGTGAACGACGAACGAAAGAACGAGTGAATGGCGATCGGCGCGAACGAGCGGCCATTCATTACTCCAGACATTCTTTATTTTGTGTGCTCAATGAGAAGCAAAATAACATCCTGTACTTGTAGGGTTAGCAAAAAATCAAACATATTTCAGGATTATTTTGTTAGCTAACCCTACTGGTCAAATATCTATTGTTTTGTTATAAAATTATACCGGCCGATTTGAGAACCTCCACCTTTTTTTAAGTCAGTTAAATAATGATACTTTGAATAGACACTTTGTAGATACTTTGTAAACCTAGAGGGTTTATTCCGATGCACAAAGCTTTTTAACTATTCATAAGTGATTATACACACATATTATTTTAATTCAGTTATTAGTTATTAAGGCGTCATTTTTCTTTAGGAAGAAGTCCTTACAAGGACTCTGTTTTGCTGACGCTACCTAAGATAGTCTGTGGGAAACTGCGCAGGCGTCACCGCTAATTTAGTGCAAACATGCATGTGCGAATGTTTTTTTGTCCGTTTGTCTTTTGATGCAAGTGCATGCCATATTTGATAGATATTGAGCATATGCAAATTGTACCTTGTAGGTTTTCTTTAATTGCTTTTTAAATGTCAGTAGGTATGTATGTATGTTTGTCTGTTGTGGGTTAACAGCTGCGCTGATTTTGATGATGTTTGTAATAGGGATAGGTGAAGATACGAAGTTAATTATAGGCTTAATTTTAACATCAAACTTAAAGGAGGTTATGTAGGTATACATCTAAAGTTATTTATTATTTTAGACAAAGGTATATTTTTTGTGAAACTGTGAACAACAAACAAAATTTTAGAATCCAATAATTTATACGTATATCATTTGACGCAAATGATTATACATTAAGAAGGTTATTTATACTAATCATTATACACAAACTCAAACATTTATTTATTCAATTAGACTTCTTTTAGAAGCACTTTCGAATCGTCATTACATATTTTTAACACTTACCACCGATTCGGAAAGCAGTATCTATGGAGAAGAACCGGCAAGAAACTCCATAGTTGCTCTTTTAATAAATAAACTAAATTTATAAACTAATTTATAATTAAGATACGAGAGAACTCTATAAAAAGTAAGATCTTTGTCTTTATTATTAAAATTGTTATCAAGATTGTAATAAAACTTTACTCATGGTGCACTAAAATGCGTACTTCATTAGACTCTGTCATTCATGTAATTATTCCTTAATTAGTGTTAATTTTATCATTAAGTTAGTATATGTTAATTCGTCTAACATTCAGAATAATGTTTTATCAAAAACTATATCTATATAATAAAATGAATCGCCAATTAATGTGTTGGTAAAAGTGCAAAACTCGAGAACGGCTGAACCGATTTCGTTAATTATTTTTTTTTATATTCCTTGAAGTACAAGGTTGGTTGTTATGGAGAGAAAACATGTACCACGAGCGAAGCCGGAGCGGACCGCTAGTATATGATAATAATTAAATTGAAGAACTTCTTTAATAAATGCATATTATGGAAACAGTACTTATTATTAAAAACTAGCTGTGCACCCCGGCTTTGCCTCTGGTATACTGTGGAAACCTATTAGGACTGATGTACAATATACGACATAGAGACAAACATTCATTGTATGTATATAGATAACCTGTATATCTATTTGTTCTAATTGTTTCAACGAATATCACTTAGTTTTTCTTTCTATCAAGAATTACTAATTGCCGTAAAAATTAAGACTACCTGCAAAAATTTAACACAACCAAGTCATGCTTTATCTAGTTAGATAAAACAGTAAATAAATTCTCACGTGAAACAAATCGTATTTCCTCAGAATTATCGTATGAAGCAGATAAATGTTCAGTCCACTGCAGTTACAGGAACATTTTATACGTACTGCCTGTTTACGGAATGTGCTTTGTGACCACACGTTTTGTTTTAGAAAGAATATTTTTTTTATGTTGAAATTTTACTTTACAATACTCCTTTATAATACGCTTTTATTACCTACTAGCTTTCCACCGGCGGCTCCGCCCGCGGTTTCAAAGAAAAACTCGCATAGTTCCCGTTCCCGTGGAATTTCCGGGATAAAACCTATCCTATATTACTCGTGGATAATGTAGCTTTCGAATGGTGAAAGAATTTTTAAAATCGGTCCAGTAGTTTATGAGCCTATTCATTACAATCAAACAAACAAACAAACAAAGTTTTCCTCTTTATAATATTAGTGTAGATGTAGACAAACATACAGGTGAACCTGAACCTTCTCAAGATTCGATTTTGACCCATTTTAAATTGACAGATTTGATTCAAACTTTGTACACTTATCAAGGATTGGTGACAATACAATAATTTTATGAATTACTAGCTTCCTAGTTTTGATAAAAAGTAGCCTATGTTCTTTCTCAGGGTCTAAAGATTGTCTGTCCCAAAATCGGTTGAGATTTTTAAGCGGGAAAGCGTAACAGACAGACAGAGTTACTTTCGCATTTATAATATTACTAGCGACCCGCCCCGGCTTCGCACGGGGGCAATGCTGATACTAAATACACTACAGAAAAACTGTGAACGTTGTATATAAAAACATAGCGGCCCGCTCCGGCTTCGCACGGGTATAAAATATAGTATAGCCGGGCGGCCGGCCGGTGCCGCCGCAAACGCTACGTCCCGCAATTTTTAAATCTGTAATATCTTCGAAAATATTCACTTAAATCATACGGTGTAAAGGGCCATATAGATCTATATTAAATGAACAATGTATTCAAGGTATTTAATTGGTTAAGGATTAATGCTGTATTGGTTAAAAATCGCTTCGAAAATTAGCCATTATTTGTCGTAAAAAGTAAATGACAAAAAAAAGTTATTGTGGGTTATCCATAAGAGATAGACATATACCACCGCGGACTTTTCTGTAGACCTTTTCAATGTGTATAATACTTAGTACATTATTTTGATAAAACTCGTAGGGTTCAGCCTGCGTTTGCAATGTAAGCGGAAAAAATGTAATTTTTTACGACATCACATTAGAAACTTTTGACACTATTTGATGGATGTTATTATACATAAAAACCTTCCTCTTGAATCACTCTATCTATTAAAAAAAAATGGTTGCCTGTAAAGTCGGTTTTACGGGCGAAGATTTTACGTGACAACGTCTTTTTCTCGGTAGAATATTTATGTGCTGCGCGCGCGGCAGACCGCGGGCCTCTCTCTCGTTCGGTGACTCATCGTAACGTTACCGAGCGTTACACTTTTTCATAAGTGACTCCCAGTCGCAACCTAATTTAAGACGTTGTCACGTCAAAAACCGCATCAAAATCCGTTGCGTAGTTTCAAAGATTTAAGCGTACAAAGGGACATAGGGAAATAGGGACATAGGGACATAGGGACAGAGAAAGCGACTTTGTTTTATACTATGTAGTGATATTATATATAGTATGTATAGTAAAGGATTTAGTTTTTATTTCTCGGAGGGACCCTGAATTAGATTTCTGAGGAGTAACAACGAAATTATCGTGGTAAGGTACATAATAATGACAGTAATATATTTGGACATAAAGTAAATTGATTTGTGAAACAGATGTAGTGCATCTGCTACATAATCCAAAATGATACATGATTCCATATTTTTGGGATATTATTTTTATGTGTATCTCTGTATCTGTACGCAACAAACAGATATAAAACTGATTTTTGGTCTGTCTGTCTTTAAATGTTTTAAAATATAATGTGAGATGAATGTGAGCAATTACTATTGCTATGAGAAATAAATTCTATGACAAGTGACGCAACATCAACCCGCACTAGGCCAACACAAAATTACATGATTTTAAAAGGATTTTTTTTCAGATATTAAACTGAAATAATACTGGCTTACTTTTTATACCTTTTATATCAAAACGCATAGTCACCGTACACATAGCGCGTTATCACGCTATCTTATCGGAGTGATTAACCCATTTTCAAGTGTGTATATAAAACATTTGTTTTGAAATGTTTATTTGTGCTGGAATCAGTCAAAACCGTCGCTTATGTCAACTACTCCAATGTGTTTCCTGTTGCATCGGTTGCATCAATTTTATACTATGGAAAATGGAGTAGAGAAAATTCTTGGCTACAGACGTTATAGTATAGAAAGTGAAGAGAGAATGTGTTGGCAACAGATCTATTTGCGTATAGACTACAATATAATTTGTCGAAGAATAGATGCTATTTAAAAGTTTAAAATATGTACTGTAAACTTGATTAAAATTTCAAGTCTGTCAGTCATTATGTTAGATTTTATATTTATACGTCATAGTATGTTTGTATTTGTGTGAGTTCCCGGTAGTTCTACTATTCCCGGCTACGGCGGCGGTCGTGGTTACGGTAGAACAGGGGGTGCAAAGAATCCCCGGGTTACGGTAGGCCGCCAAACCCAACTGACCCTCGCAACGTACAACGGACGCACGCTACGGCTCGACGAACATCTAACACAGCTAGAAGAGGAGCTAGGGAAAATAAAATGGCATATTCTAGGGTTATTTGAAGTTCGAAGAGAGGGAGAAGACACCGTAACCCTTGAATCGGGGCACGTTATGTACTTCAGAGAAGGAGAACGTCTTTCTGAAGGAGGTGTGGGTTTCCTGATTAATAAAGGCCTCTGTCGCAACGTTGTTGAAGTCTCAAGTGTTTCCCCTAGAGTTGCGTACCTTATAGTGAAGCTCACCAACAGGTATAACCTGAAGGTGGTACAGGTCTACGCACCGACATCGACCCATTCTGACGAAGAAATCGAAACATTATATGACGACATATCCAAAGCCTTACACAATACCAAAAAGGCACATTTCAACGTTGTGATGGGGGACTTCAACGCTAAAGTGGGAGTACAAATGTGTAGTGAGTCAGCTATAGGACCGCACGGTTTTGGAAGCAGAAACCAGAGGGGCCAAATGCTGGTTAATTTCCTCGAAAAAGAAAGACTTTTCTGATGAACTCGTTCTTCAAGAAAAGGTCACAAAGGAAATGGACCTGGCAAAGCCCTGATGGTAAGACCCAAAATGAGATTGATTTCATCATTACGGACAAAAAGCGTATATTTAGAGATGTCTCAGTGATTACAAGATTTAAAACAGGTAGTGATCACCGATATCTTAGAGGCACTCTAAATATCAATTGTAAGCTTGAACGAAAACGAATGATGAAGTCAACTCTCCGGCCTAGTATGCTGGGAACTGTCGCGGAGCCAGAAAATTTTCAATTAAAACTGAGCAATCGATTCGCTGCCTTGGAACCCACCGATGATATTGATCAGAGACTTAACCAAGTGGTAAACATCTTAAAGGACGAAGGCAGAAGACTCTTTAAGAAGAAACCCACTGGCAAGAAGTGTAAGCTTTCGGGGGAGACTCTGGCCCTGATGAATAAACGACGTGAAAACCCACCACCAGCTTTGTCAGAACAAAGGGCATTGAACAAGGAGATAAGTAGGATGGTTCGACGCGACCTTAGATCCCATAATGCTCTTGCAATCGAAAAGGCAATCGAGCAAAATCGTGGATCAAAAGTGTTTGCGCAAAAACTCGAAAGGTCCCATCTGACAAAGCTGAGATCATCCACGGGGAGCGTCTTAACGTCGGAGTCGGAGATTCTGTTGGAGGTTGAGCACTTCTACAGCTGCTTGTACACATCACAGGCACCACACCATGTTCCAACTAATAAAGACCCGAGAGCCACTTTAACCCGGCATTATACAGACGAGCTGCCAGAAGTCAGCCTAGACGAAATGGAATTGGCCCTAAAGCAACTTAAAAATGGGAAGGCCTCAGGAGAGGATGGAATTACGACGGAGCTTCTAAAGGCAGGTGGAGCCCCTATCCTAAAAGAGCTTAAGGAAATATTTAACTCTGTCCTTTTCACTGGGAGTACCCCGAAGGCGTGGAGCGAAAGCAACGTAGTACTCTTCTTTAAAAAAGGCGATAAAACCCTCTTAAAGAATTACCGGCCCATATCGCTTTTAAGCCATATCTACAAGTTGTTTTCCCGGGTTATTACGAACCGTCTTCAACGGAGACTCGATGAGTTTCAACCCCCTGAACAGGCCGGGTTTCGCAGTGGATACAGCACCATAGACCACATCCACACAGTGCGGCAGATTGTACAGAAAACAGAAGAGTACAATCAGCCCCTGTGCATTGCATTTGTGGACTATGAGAAGGCTTTCGACTGCATCGAGACCTGGTCTGTTCTGGAGTCCTTGCAGCGTTGCCAGGTTGACTGGCGATATATCGAAGTGCTGAGGTCATTGTATGATGCCGCAACCATGTCCGTCCAAATCCAGAACCAGCGTACGAAACGTATCCATCTACGGCGAGGCGTGAGACAAGGTGACGTAATCTCACCAAAATTGTTCACCAACGCGTTAGAGGATATGTTTCGGACCCTGGATTGGAGAGGGCGAGGCATCAACATCAACGGCAAGTACATCTCACACTTGAGATTCGCTGATGACATTGTCATTATGGCCAAATCGCTGCAAGAACTAAAACAAATGTTGAACGACCTAGTTGAATCTTCCTCACGCATCGGACTCCGCATGAACGCAGAAAAAACAAAGATAATGATCAACCATCATGTTTTACCGGAGCCGATTAACATCAACGGAATCTCTCTCGAGATAGTTCAAGAGTATGTCTACCTAGGACAAACGCTCCAATTAGGCAAAAACAATTTCGAGAGAGAGATCAACAGGAGGATACAGCTGGGTTGGGCAGCATTTGGGAAACTTCGTCGAGTCATTGCATCGTCACTTCCACAATGCCTTAAGACGAAAGTATTTAATCAGTGCGTCCTACCTGTTATGACCTACGGAGCCGAGACGTGGACACTGACAGTACGACTGGTCCACCAGCTTAAAGTCGCTCAGCGAGCTATGGAGAGAGCTATGCTCGGTATTTCTCTAAGGGACCAAGTCCGGAACGAAGTTATTCGCCAGAGAACGAAAGTCACCGACATAGCTCAACGAATTAGCAAGCTGAAGTGGCAGTGGGCCGGTCATATGTGCCGCAGAACGGACAACCGCTGGGGCACACATGTCTTAGAGTGGAGACCGCGGCTCGGCAAACGTAGCGTAGGACGCCCTGCTACAAGGTGGAGTGACGACATCCGCAGGGTTGCTGGGCATAACTGGCGGCAACGAGCGAACGACCGGGCTCAGTGGCGTGCCATGACTGAGGCCTATGTCCAGCAGTGGACAAATGTAGGCTGAAAAAAAAATGTAGTATGTTTGTATAAAGGGGTAGTATGTAGTTTGTATTGGTAGTTGTTTTCAAAGGATTATTTCACGATCATTAGTAGCCCTAGTTCTTTATAAATTCATTATCATCTATTATATTTATATTAAAAATCAGCTATAATATAATATAATATAATACATTTGTTTGATAAAGATTTAAAACATGATACCCTATATTAATCAACATAATGATCCTTTATAGTCCCCATATAAAAAGGAATAATTAGGAAGCATTATTTATAAATTATATACATCAAAGCTTTTCAAAAGCGTGTATAGAAGTGAATTTCAATTAATTCTTCAGAAGAAACGGCTAAGCTCAAACTCATCGAGGGACTGAAATGTAATTGTGAAAAGATATCATTGTCGTTGATAATTAAATAAGGTTTTTCCTGTTTGATAAATCCCCTTCAAGGTGTTTAAATAATGTTAACTTCCTATGCGTCAAAGGAGAATGGCGAAATTGGGCCTAACTGTTACAGAAATGATAATATATTTAAAATTCATTATGTTAATTTTAATAATTATTTGTAAAATATTGACTTCTGATTCTATGGGAAAACAAATCTTCGAAAAAAAAAGATAATTGGTTCACTATAGGTAAACCAGAATCTGATGGCAATTAGGGAAATCAAAATTTTGAGTGTGCAACCCTAGGGAAAATGGACTGAACGATCTTGATACTGCTTATTTTTTATTTTGTCCTCAATATCATTAGTCACATTACATAAGTGGACAATACTGTACTTAATAATGAGATATCCACTTAATATTATGTAGGTACATACTTACATGTATAATATACATATTACATATTACTTTTATAAAGGTAATACATATTATTATTTACACATACCTATATTTGAATATATCATTATCATTATGCCATGTGAAAATATGGATGTAATGATAATGCAGATCAAAACTAGATTGCTTATATTTTTTTATAAAATAAAATAAAAATAAAATAAAACTATGTTTCTTTTCGTAAGTATTAACAGATACACACATTATAAAATTGATCTGGACAGCTTGGACTTGACGAATAGCCGTATTGGAAACTCCTGTAATAAGTTTTCATAAAATTATATTGTAATCAACAAACAATATTATAGTTACCTACTCATAATATTTTTAATTTAAAGTATCAAAACGGGTAAGTCCAATTTAGCAATAAAATCTACAAAATTGAAAATTGTGATGTGTTTGACCCTTCTTCATCGAATATTTTTCTATACACATTGTAAACAACACCTCTTGCTTGTGATCGCAGCGGCTTTTTCGACATTTTCGAAGATTATTTAGACAAAATTCTAAAAATTATTCATCAACTACGAAGAAGACAAATAATTTCACAACCAATTTGATAGTTGTCAAATAAAGTTGCCACATGAAAATCTTTTATTTCTTAAATATAAATTTGCCATCAGATTCTGGTAGACCTATACCGGTCTTATCAAGCAGAGATGTCAGTGTTGTCAGGAGTAAAATAGTCAAATATTTTGTCAAATATACAGTGTGTCCAAAAGGGTAGTGACTATATTTTAAGGTCGGATTCTATTAACAATTTTATCGATAAAAACACCCCATATTGGGGGTGCTAACCTTACCCCCTCCAAGACAGAGCTGTTTAAAAAATTTTAGTCGAGTTTTTTGCCTTTGTCTATTAAAGTACCCAAATTACGAGTTCTAGACATCCTACAGACCTGATTTTTTTACTTTTCAATAGGTAATTAGATATTCTACTAAAATTAATACTAAAATAATCAATATTGAATTGTTTCGAATCAGTAATTAAATGACAAAGTTATAAAAAATACATTAATTTTAATGAAATTTTTGTTTTTCTTAAATTATTACAAAAACTAGCTGCTTGAGATATCATTTTTTTGTATTTTCTTGATAGGTTTTGAGTTTATCTACAAATAAGTGTTTAAATTTCTACTCTAAGTCAAGTATTTTAAAAGTTATTACAACTCGCATTAGACCCTTAGAAAACAAAAAATTTCATTAAAATTAATGTATTTTTTATAACTTTGTCATTTAATTACTGATTCGAAACAATTCAATATCGATTATTTTAGTATTAATTTTAGTAGAATATCTAATTACCTATTGAAAAGTAAAAAAATCAGGTCTGTAGGTTGTCTAGAACTCGTAATTTAGGTACTTTAATAGACAAAGGCAAAAAACTCGACTAAAATTTTTTAAACAGCTCTGTCTTGGAGGGGGTGAGGTTAGCACCCCCAATATGGGGTGTTTTTATCGATAAAATTGTTAATAGAATCCGACCTTAAAATATAGTCACTACCCTTTTGGACACACTGTATAGATTAATACGAATGAATGTTTATTTTACATTTTTAGTTTTATTGGATTCAAATGCTATAAAAATCAGAAGCAAAACTTAACTTTTTTTAACACACATCTTAATTTATTTAGGTCATTCTATAAAATAAAAACATATTTTACATAATCAATAATAATTATAACATTTTTATTTAGGTAGCTGGCCATTAATAAATGTCAAATTATTAATCATAATTGTGTCAGTGATGAGTGATTTGTTATGTTTGTTGTTTGACTTTTGAGTGAAGTTTTAGTAACGTTATATTCAAAATTGCTTAAATCGTCTATTTTTACTCTAAAGATATTATTTGAATTGATTCTAGTCTTATTATGAAAGCGAATCCTGATTCATCCATTTATAAAGATATAAGAAATGTACCTACCTAGTGATTGTTGATGTTTTGGTAAGTTAAAATGTGTGTTGAATAATATGTGCTTGGATCCAATATTTCTATTACCTGACTGTTCTACTGTTACACTATTATTAGCTAGACAATGTAGATAGAAAATAAACTTACCTGGACCTAGAAAACGGCAATGCTATTCATTTAATTCAAGCAAACTAACTTTTATTTTTGTAACTTTACACCCCAATATCTCTGCTATCCCATAGAACAGATCTATAATTATTATATTCATAGAATCTGTATATCTATTTAATCCCCCATAAATTATCAGTGTAACGATCAGGCCCAGAGTCCTATGGGAGTTTGCCATTCTCCTTTGCTTTATATTTTCGTTGCCATGTGAAATAATGAGTCGTTATATTCATTTCGTACATTCTTTTTACGTACGAGAGCACAGAATAATAACTAGTAGCTAGCTAACGAGAGTTAAGAGAAATAGGTTGTATATTTAGGATTTAAAGCTGGATTTAATTATATAATTCAACAATATTATTAGGTCAGATAATAAAGAACATTGTGTTTTATTCTGATACGTTAAATTAGGCACTAAATTTAATACTTTTATCAATTAGCACGATATACTTACGGAAGATGTCACATGATGATTGATAAGAAGATAAACGTCAAATTTTGATACGGATACACAATATATAGGCACAGATAATGTATTCTATGCAGGTAATAAATATATCGAATTCAATAGTAGTGATAAGTTCATAGAAAAACCAATGATTCATTGTTTTATGGTTATCTATTACTGATGAACAAGCGGGACCTAATTTTTGGGATCAACTACATATAGTTCCCATGAGTTTATTATCACTATACATAGTATAAAACAAAGTCGCCTTTTCTGTCCCTATGTCCCTATGTATGCTTAAATCTTTAAAACTACGCAACGGATTTTGATGCGGTTTTTTTTAATAGAACGAGTGATTCAAGAGAAAGGTTTTAGTATATAATCTATTAGGTTTTAGACAAAGCCGGCGAAGCCGCGGGCGGTAAGCTAGTTATACATAATATAAGCTTTTGAGAATACAAAAGTAGGAGGGTAATTGAGTAAAAAAAATATACCGGCCGAATTGATAACCTCCTCCTTTTATTTGATTTGTCGGTTAAAAAGTGGAGGAGATTTTAGAATGTGTGTTTTGAAATATTGCGTAACATGAGAGACACAAGAAGTAGTAAAAAACCTATAAACTGCATGTGGAACTATAAGCATAGTAATTATTATTAAAAACGTAAGGTGTTGTATTCCAACACACATAGATAATATAAGTATAAAATATAATGTAAATCTTAATATATATAAATCTCGTGTCACAATGTTTGTCCTCAATGGACTCCTAAACCACTTAACCGATTATAATAAAATTCGCACACCATGTGCAGTTCGATCCAACTTGAGAGATAGGATAGTTTAAACATGTAGGTACCACGGGCGAAGCCGGGGCGGACCGCTAGTATAATATAAGTATTTGCTGCATTAGAGACATACTTTAATACTTCTTGTAATGTAACTGATAATAAGATAATAAGAGTCAAAGAAAAATTGTACAACTAACTAACTAACGGTCGTTTGCCTAAACCCTCATAAGGCTCCAAGCAGAAGAACAAATTTAATTATTAAAACCACCATCTAAACTTCTACATTCCTCACATACCTTTACACAACTTACATAATCTCGCTCTCACATACACACACACACATACAATCTCACACTCTCACATATACATATACACACCTGCACATTTATGTCCTTTTAAATTTGTGTAATCGTCTTACTTACTTTTATTGTTTTCTTGTGTTTTTCTTTTGGAATTATTAATGTAAAAATGTTAGTCACTGGAACTTCTAATGTATGGAGGCGGGCGTTGGCACCTGTGCCACAGCTTTTTTAAGCTTTTATAGGTGCCATCGTTCATAAAGTTTTTTGTATTGTGTGTTTTTATTGTTCCAAATAAAGAATTTTGAATTTTTGATTTTTTTTTAAATATGAGCTTTTAACGATGTTGATGATAAAATCCATAAATATTACTGGAAAAAGGGATAATAATTAACCCATATCACCCCACCTAAACATTTCACTCGTAAATGAATTCTAGATAAAAATTATAAAGAGTATTTAGATTATAGATTAGGTACTGTAAGAATTTTATCGCGTTGTCAGGCCCGCGCAGGCGCCGCGATAAAGCCAGATAGCTAGATAGTGATAGCCTTAGTGATAGCTTATCAAAATTGTGACGTAGTTCTTTGAATTTGGAAATTGACTTTTGAAACGACGTTTTTAAAATTATAGAGGTTAATTTGAAGAAATTTTTTTAGAAAGCTATTGGGCTTTGTTTTAGATGAAAATGAAAAATGAAAATAAGATAAATGTATTTTGTGTGTTATTAGTTCGAATATTTATTTGGTTAAACGTGTTATGATTATCTTTACTATCTTAAGCATTTTTCTCATGGATAAAGCTTTGTGATAGCTGAGATTATTTAAGCAAAATTAAGTATTTATTAAACTCAGGTAAAAGTAATTTTATTCTCATTGTATAGGTAATTATTGTAAAAAGCTATAACATCGTTCGGATTGAAATTATTTTTTTAGGCAGCCCTGAAAAAAACAATCAATACATTACTACAAAAAGATATAGGTAACTAGCAAACCGGGCGAACTCCGTTTCGCCACCAGAGACACCTTTTCTTTGCTATAAACCTCACGGAGCCCGAGACCTTTCCAACGAATGCAAAACCGTGGAAATCGGTTCATGCGTTCTAGAGTTATAGCGTCAGGAAGGAAAACCCGATTTATTTTTATATAGTAGATAAACGAAATTCAAAATAACGGTCACAAACATTTCCAGTTACTTGAAACTACAAATTATCGACTTTCAAGCACAAACCAAATATTGGAATCAATTTTTAGAATTACAAAGTAGGAAGTAGATATCTGTTAGATAAGGATAAGCTTGCATTTAGATTACATTTTGCATTTCATAGAAATATTTGTTAATATATTGAAAAACAGCGCTTTAGATGATAGCAGTGTTTATCATAATTTAATGTATTTAGTCGTAATGTTATAAAATGATTTTCTCTTATAAAGAAGATGAAACAAAACATTAAAAGTATATAATAGTAGTTATGTATTACATGCATGCAAAAAAGAGCGTATGTGCCTGTGTGCCGAGCGCACGTGTCTGAAGTGAAACTTCTTTGGCAAGATTTTAAGATACCAAAATCGTCGCCTTACTCCGTGACGTGGTATTGCCATGACGCGGCCTTGAAATTTTACTCTCAACGCGCCTAAAGAAGTTTCACTTCAAAAACATTATTTTTCGGCAAATTTATACAAAATGCCTAAATCGAATTTGACCTCAAAACTTTATATTTATCTACGAGTATATATTACAAATGTTAATGATTATGTCTTTTTTAAACTACCACAGATTCGAAATGTTGCTTCACTGATATAATCGGCAAGAAACTCGATAGTTATAATTTTAACTTGAAAAAAGGTTTTAATTTTATTCGGTTATTGGTGTTTTTGGATCATGGACATTGGACGCGTTAATTCGAAATAAACTTCAAAAAAGATAATTCACGATAAAATATAAATATTTGCGCTCAACTTTGTTGAAATATTTCGAAAAAAGTTAAAGTTTGGTTTTATATCAACAGACAAGTTGAAAAATATACAAAAATATGTATTGCCTATAATTAATTGTACATAGCTCTACAGTTGATAACAATTTATAAAATTAATTCAGTTATATAATGATGTTCAAAATCGTTCTTTATTTCCTAAAAAAGCCTTCTGGTTAAACATTTTTACCAAGTTATTTTCTTCAATTCAACGACTTTATCAACCTCAAGAATGTAATACGAGAAAACCTCCAATTATTTATACTTAATTATGCAATTAAAGATTATCTCCCACCTTATCTGTCAGATAACAGATAACATCTAAAGGGAAGTTCATTCGAATTTTTACCGTATTTTTAATCTGTTAAGATCGTATCGATTTTTAATTGAAACTGTCGATTACATTCTTGGATTATTATTTATTAATAATGGGCTTTTTTCAAGGAAATATGGTTTTGGAAGTAAAATTAAGGGAATTAAACATTTTTATGTAGTATTTTATTCACTTTAAATATGTCATCTTTACATATTATTTCTTTTACAGTATTCCAAAATTAATAATGCGCATGCAGATCTTCGCTAATTATCGTATTTCCAGAAACACCCGAATCACCCCGAATCATTGAATCGTAAGTGCCCTAAACAATGCACTTGCATCTTGCACCTTGTTCGAAAGAAATAGGAGTCAATTCAGAGTCATACACAATCGAAAACAATTCGGGCGATAGGTTACGGTAGCCTGTCAGTCAAAAAATTCAAAAATCCGTCAGTCGTCTTTATATATTGGTGGTGACCGCACGTATTATCTCTGTATGGAATTATATAGAGCTGCTGTTACATACCCTTCTTAGTTTTGTTTCAAAGTTGAATTTTCCGATAAAATGATTATTTATACAGGTAGCAGATAGCAGTGGGGAAAGTGAAAATTAATAAGAGCATAATGAACGTTCTGATCATTCTACGATATCAGAAATAGAGATAATCCCTGATTCTGTAAATCCTTTGGACTGAGATTTTAATGATTAGATTTCTAAAATTTAAATGTAAACCAGTATTTGAAAATATTTTTTTTAAATATAAACTTTGTCTTATTTTAACCTTGCATACATCCATCATTACGCCAGCTTCAGTAAGACACTTTAATAGTTCTAAGTATAGAATTTTCCAAGTAAATCAATACAAAAAATATATATTCGCAATCGTGTGGCTTATCCTCGCTATTAACTTACATTGAATTATCGAAACAAATATCGTTACTTATCCCTTTTACCATAAAACCACAATAAAACTCATAATTCTTATAAACTATGCATGAAGAAAATACATTTAACCACTCTATATACATATCGTCTTCGGAGGCTCGGGGAATATGACAGTTGCCGAACAGTGACGAATTTTTCGATGCGCATTATCAGTTTGGGAGTACTGGTATGCCAAATTACCGATTGGAACGTTGATTGATTGATTGATTGAATAAATGTAGATACATTAAAAATCTAGTAAAATTCAGTATGCTCAACTAGTCTTTATTCTCCGACAATACATATATTAAAACAAAATATTACCAATCGAAATTTCCCAGTTATTACTCACTTCACAAAATTACAGATATTTTTTTTACATAATAAAACAAAATACACAAAAAGGTTTACAACTGAAACAATAAAATGAATCACCAAGTACAAGATATGTAAATACGATACATGTGTATCGTTAACAATACATAATCAAATATTCATCAAGATTTGCGGATTTCCTTCGATTCTCCTTTATCACGTGCTTGGACTCGTGACATTGCAAACATATCTATACTAATATTGCTAAAGCTGAAGAGTTTGTTTGCTTGTTTTAACGCGCTAATCTCAGGAACTACTTGGTCCGATTTGAAAAATTCTTTCGGTGATAGATAGCCCATTTATCGAGGAAGGCTATAGGTTATATATATCATCACGCTAAGACCAATAGGAGTGAAGCACTGTGGGTAAAACCGCAGGGCACAGCTAGTAATTATATATAGGTACACTAGCTTTCTGCCAGCGGTTTCGCCCGCGTAGTCAAAGAAAAACCCACATAGTTCCCGTTCCCTCAAAGGGATTTTCGGGATAAAATCTATCCTATAACCTTCCTCAGGTCTCAAGCTATCTCTGTACCAAATTTGAAGTAAATCGACGCATTACTATTTGAGATTAGCGCGGAAATACATACAGACAAACAGAAAAAAATTCTAAATAATATATATTTTTGGCTTCGGTATCCATTGTAAATCACGCCCCAAGTATTCTTTAAAAAAAATATTCAATGTACAGTTTTGACTTTCGTACGATTTTATTATATGTACAGATTAAGCTATAAATAACCACATTAATTTATGACGCCATTTTGCGATTAATTTAACGCTATTGTTCGAATCGCATGTGTGATTGCGTAAGAGAAGGAATTTTTCGGTCGTGAAATTCGGTTACGGAAAATACTTATTTTCATTAATTAAAATTATATTGAATTCTTTCAAGTATTTCCCATAAATTATTTATCACTAATCTAATAGCTGCTTAGAAACAATTACATCAAAGATTATATAGGAATATTATCTAAATAACACAGTAATTGTGTTGTTAAATAACGACAACATTCTTACTTATCTAAAATGTATCTACCAATTATAGTTTATTTTTAGCATAAACCTTAACATAATTAATAACCAGACCTCAGTATTTATAATTATAATGATACAAATATAGCCATGGTTTTCCATGGATAGTAAAAGTTGTTTAAAAATAAAACTACAGTGTAGGGCTTGTGTAGGGTGTTCAAGATGGCGGAAATATTGAAGTGCTGGAGTGCTGAAATTAAAATTTGCGATATAAAATATTTGTGCGGGTATAACTACTATTTTAATGATAGTTTGAAGTTTAGATGTTTGGGTTAAAGTTGTGATTATTTATCTGTTTAAAAGTAAGAATTTTTTTTTATCTATGCCCCGTTAGTCAAGACGCGGGAAATTTTTGAAGTGAAACTTCTTTGGTCACTTCGAGAGTAAAATTTCAAGGTCGCGTCATGGCAATACCGTCACGTCATGGATTAAGGCGACGATTTTTGTTGAATCTTTCCAAGGAAGTTTCATTTCGAACATGTGTGCTCAGTAGTCGGTACACACGCTCTTTTTCTTAATTGCGTCTCTTTAAAAATATTTTCATTCCAAATTGCTGCTATGAATTACAGTTTCACATTTATAATATTAAAATACATTATTTATCACTCTCATTATCGTCAACACCAAGAAATCTCATTATCTATACTAATATTATAAAGAGGAAAGGTTTGTATGTATGTATGTATGTATGTATGTATGGTTTTCACGCATAAACTACTGGACCGATTTTGATGAAATTTGGCACAGATAATCTTTGGACCCTGAGAAAGAACATAGGCTACCTTTTATTGCGAAATATGTACCACGGGCGAAGCCGGGGCGGACCGCTAGTCGTTAATAAGTTTAACACCAAGAAATGCCCTTCTTACAAGTCCATCAGCATATGCACCGTGCATTCATGCATGCATATACCTACCAGTATATTTGCTGAACCTTTTATGGTCGATTTCCGTTCACTCCGCGTTAAATATGTTTCTTATTGCATATTATACCAACAGATTTAAGAAGCTATTAATTTTTAATTGTCCGAAACTGTGCAGATTTTGACAAGCAAACTTAACTTAACTTGATTTTAATGTAAGATAAAAAATAAGGAAACTAAGAAAGTTCAATTAATGATTTTCTTGCGTTTGAGTTTACATGATTATACGCTTTTATAAATTACTAGCTTTCCGCCCGCGGCTTCGCCCGCGTTTTGAAAGAAAATCCCGCATAGTTCTCGTTCCCGTGGGATTTCCGGGAACCTATCCTATGTGTTAATCCAAGTTACCCTCTATATGTGTGCTAAATTTCATTGTAATCGGTTCAGTAGAAAACAAACACACACACACTCATCCTCACAAACTTTCGCATTTATAATATTAGTAGGACAGACTTCTTGACGGATTTTAAAGTATTTTTATTATAAGTTAACCCGACATTTCGAACGCTTTAGCTGTGATTTTAAAGGGTTAGTGAAGCGACAATAACTTGACATATTTTTAAGTATTTAATACCCTTGTTTAACTCGAGTGAATGTTACAGGCTCATTGTATTTTGTTGGCTTCAGGTGACCGGATCAATCTCTTAAAGAAACAAAGAAAATATATTTATGAACATGTTTAACAACATACCTAATTCTTTACTAGTGTTGTGGGTTATTATTTTGTTCCTTATCTATATTAAAATTATAAGCTGAAGAGTTTGTTTGTTTGTTTTCTTGATCACGCTAATCTCAGGAACCACTTGTCCGATTTATAGAATTATTTCACTGTTAGATAACTTAGATATTATCATCAGGCTAAGACCAAAAGCAGTGCGCGCGGCGGAGCAATGCGCGTAAAACCGCGGGGCTCAGCTAGATTGCCGATTGTATTATTTTGTAAAAACTTACTGCAATATCCTTCAAATTAAGTACGTTATTAAAATAAATCTAATCACATTAAGTTTAAAATCGTATTTATTATAAACAATGACGATATGGGACGGATGCATATTTAAGGTTTTTTCTTTGCAACATTAAACTCATATTATTGTATAAACAACTTTTTAACTAAAATTGAATGACATGTTGATCGATATACAGGTAATACAGGCTGTGTTTATAACGTTACTTTTAGCATTTAAGAAAAACACATATACCATAAGTGAAATTATGCCATGGATTTTCATTAGATATTGTTAAATTCTTTAGTAATGTGACTTTTTGATTTTTTTTTTTCAGGTCTTATGTATCTACACTATTAAAAAATATAGATTGTGTCTGTTTAAATTAAGTGTTAATATTGCATAATGTTTTTAAGTATGAATACCAATTCAAATAAAAACATTTAGAGCCTTCTTAAAACATCACACTGTATAAACTGCAGCTACACACGGCATTTTTTTGCAACAACATATTTGTTAGTGTTAAGATATATGGCATATAAAATTTAAGTCATAAAAACGTGGTCTCACCGAATATGTCATCGATATTTGTGTAGATTATTAATATTCTGAGAATTTGATAAATATTCAGTGATTTGTTTGTGTACAAAAGACTTAAAATATTCGCCTGTTTTAAACAACAGTAGCATACTTTGTCATTGCTACGTTCCCTATATATTAAGGACGACCCATAGTGTCGAAATGTCAAAATGTTTGTAAATAAACTCCTCTTAAACGGCTTGTCCAATTGTTATGAAATTTTTATGTATTGGATAGGTGGTAAGTTCCTAGCAGAATATATTATTTAAATTCTGCAAAAAAAGTGTGTTATCAAATATTAGAACTAAGATGAATAATTATCAAGGACGAGGAAAATTACAAATTACATCATGCACAATATTGTTATTTTATTCTATTGTTTTAAATGTATTCAGCCTGATAATATTAATTCATGTTTATTCGAACACAGCTAAAGTAATTAATTTTGCGAATGCGTCATTCTTGGCCTCATTTTATTTAAATTATGTATATATTTGATTAGTAACATGAATTATATAATACTATGCTGCAGTAAATAAATATACTAAAAATCTTTATAGTATCTGCATAATTACAAGAAACAATAAACCTTTTTAATTCCAAAGAAAGAACATGTAAATCCTTTTGTACGCTACGGTTTACCGTATACCGGCTCTAGAAACTGTACAGGTCTATTCCCACACATGTTCCGGTCTACCTGTACAGGTAGACCTGTTAAGGATACCTAGCGAGTGTGGTAGCCAAACTCAAACTCAAACTCAAACATTTATTTATTCAATTAGTATTAAAAATTCAATTCTTATAAAAGCACTTTTGAATCGTCGTAACATTTTTTTAACATGTAAATGCACCGATTCGAAAAGATGAAAAACCAAAAATTGAAAAAGTTACAAACTAAAACTACAAATTGCAAAAATTGCAAAACCAAACTACCTCCACAGGGCATCAACAAAATTAATGTACAGTCAGAAGCATAAATATATTACCATTTGCAGATTAGCAAAAATATCTGTCATAAGAACGGGTTCAATAATATCTGTCTGCCCGTATACAGCAAAAATATCTGACATTAGTAGGCAGCATAATAAAGTGGCATCAAAATTATGTGACGAAAATGTTACAGCAAATAATTGTGACAACCTCTCGAAGCATAAATATGTGACGTCACCTAGGAGGCAATAATATCTGACACAATTTTATATTTTTGTATTGTAAAATATAATTGATTCCTCACAAAAAGCATAAATATGTGACACTAGCTTTCCGCCCGCGGCTTCGCCTGCGTTTTCACAGAAATACCGCATAGCTCCCGTTCCCGTGGGAATTTTGGGATAAAACCTATCCTATATGTTAACCCAAGTTACCCTTTATATGTCTGCTAAATTTCATTGTAATCGGTTCTGTAGTATTTGCGTGAAAGAGTAACAAACACACACATACACATCCTCACAAACTTTCGCATTTATAATACTAGATTAGTAGGATAGGAAGTAGGATTATAGTAGGACTAGTAGATAGGATAGGATTTTAAAAAGGCCAAACGTTTTTTATTGAATTAGTGTTTTGTATTTTGCCGGGGTAAGAATATGAACAAAAGACACATATTTTGTAAATATTTTTTATTTAAATGAAATTACGATAATATGATAACTTGCCATAATTTTCGATACTCAATAAAATAATAGCAATATTATAGGTAAATGAAAATGAATAACGGAGCAATCGTGTCAAACGCCGCTAACGTCAAATATGTATAACAAAACAATTTCTAAATAATACACGAAGGTTACACTGAACCTTCAAATAAAATAGATCTACCCAAGTGGGTATTCATATAAGTATATGAATACTTTAATTTTGTCATGATATGATATCCTTCTAATATTATAAACTAGCGACCCGCCCCGGCTTCGCACGGGTGCAATGCTGATACTAAATACACTACAGAAAAACTGTGAACGTTGTATATAAAAACATAGCGGCCCGCTTCGGCTTCGCACGTGTATAAAATAGATAGCCGGCCGGTACCGCCGCAAACGCTACGTCCCGCAATTTTTAAATCTGTAATATCTTCGAAAATATTCACTTAAATCATACGGTGTAAAGGGCCATATAGATCTATATTAAATGAACAACGTATTCAAGGTATTTAATTGGCTAAGGATTAATGCTGTATTGGTTAAAATCGCATCGAAAATTAGCCATTATTTGTCGTAAAAAGTAAATGACAAAAAAAAGTTATTGTGGGTTATCCATAAGAGATAGACATATACCATCGCGGACTTTTCTGTAGACCTTTTCAATGTGTATAATACTTAGTACATTATTTTGATAAAACTCGTAGGGTTCAGCCTGCGTTTGCAATGTAAGCGGAAAAAATGTAATTTTTTACGACATCACATTAGAAACCTCAAAAATAACAGTACTTCTCCACTATTTAATAGATGTTATTATACATATAAACCTTCCTCTTGAATCACTCTATCTATTAAACCGCATCAAAATCCGTTGCGTAGTTTCAAAGATTTAAGCGTACAAAGGGACATAGGGACATAAGGACATAGGGACAGGGAAAGCGACTTTGTTTTATACTATGTAGTGATGCGAAAGTTTGTGAGTATCATGTAAGGATGTTTGTTACTCTTTCACACAAATAAAAGACAAAACAATGGAATTTGGCACACACATAGAAGGTAACTTGGATTAACGCTTATGAGAGCTTTTATCTTGGAAATCCCACAGGAACGGAAACTATGCGGGTTTTTCTTTGAAAACGCGGGCGAAGCCGCGGGTGTTAAGCTAGTAGTATATAATATCTAGACATACAATATGTAGTATACAACGACGGCACATATTGTAGTTAAAATAAAATTTATTTATTTTGTATTAATTCAATATTAAATTGAAAATTAAATTGTGTCAGATATTATTGCTTCCTAGTTAATGTCACATATTTATGCTTTTTGTGTGGAATCAACGCAAAATACAGAAATATAAAATTGTGTCAGATATTATTGCCACCTAGTTGGTGTCACATATTTATGCTTTGTGTGAGGAATCGATGCAAAATACAGAAATATGAAATTGTGTCAGATGTTATTGCTTCCTAGTTGATGTCACATATTTATGATTTTTGTGAGGAATCAACGCAAAATACAGAAATATAAAATTGTGTCAGATATTATTGCCACCTAGTTGGTGTCACATATTTATGCTTTGTGTGAGGAATCGATGCAAAATACAGAAATAGGAAATTATGTCAGATATTATTGCTTCCTAGTTGATGTCACATATTTATGCTTTTTGTGAGGAATCAACGCAAAATACAGAAATATAAAATTGTGTCAGATATTATTGCCACCTAGTTGGTGTCACATATTTATGCTTTGTGTGAGGAATCGATGCAAAATACAGAAATATGAAATTGTGTCAGATATTATTGCTTCCTAGTTGATGTCACATATTTATGCTTTTTGTGAGGAATCAACGCAAAATACAGAAATATAAAATTGTGTCAGATATTATTGCCACCTAGTTGGTGTCACATATTTATGCTTTGTGTGAGGAATCGATGCAAAATACAGAAATATGAAATTGTGTCAGATATTATTGCTTCCTAGTTGATGTCACATATTTATGCTTTTTGTGAGGAATCAACGCAAAATACAGAAATATGACATTGTGTCAGATATTATTGCCACCTAGTTGATGTCACATATTTATGCCGTGAGAGGTTGTCACAATTATTTGCTGTACATTTTCGTCACATAATTTTGATGCCACTTTATTATGCTGCCTACTAATGTCAAATATTTTTGCTGTATACGGGCAGACAGATATTATTGAATTTGTTCTAGTGACAGATATTTTTGCACATCGCCCCCTAGGCATATATTATTGCTCGTGACTGTACTATCGTGTTTTCCAATATTTAATAGATTTTCCCATATCGATGACAGTTTCTCAGGAAATCAAAACGAAACAATATAACGTCATGCGCAATTATTGTTTCCAGCTTGCTTATGACATTCGCAAATGAGTAAAGGTTTGTGCATAATGGAGATAAAAACTATAAAAAATTGGGATTTAAAAAAATTGGGAAAAATTGGAACTCCATATAAATGGGATATTTAGGCAGGTGATTGTGGCATCGTAACTCGTGAATCGATTTGAGTATGATTTCTTATGAAATGTCTCGTCTATGCAGATGTTGCTTGGTTACGTTTGATTGAAAATGAAGCAGTTGTCGTAAAGATATTATGGTCTCATTTGAACTAGTGTTAGGATATTATTCAAGGTTGTAGTAGTTCACAGTTCAATATTGGTGTTTGTTTTATTTTAGTTGTATTTTCTGCAGCAGTTACTTATCTATTCTCCTTATTTCCACAAAAAAACATAAACATCCTTTTAAGCTTTAGGCAATATCATGAAGCATATAACTTAAATTTGTCGTCAAACGATGTCAGATGATTCTATAAAAATTCCAAAAAGTACTTAGTACATATTAAACCAAATCTTTACAATCGACACACAGTTCACACATTCGACAGGTAAATCGATTGAATATAAATAAAATAATAAACCCTTGTATGGACATTCGCTATTATTCGTCACTTAGCAAAAACAATAGATTCATATTCCCATACAAGTTTGTCCCACGGCCTCAACGTAAATTGGTGACACCACGTTGGGTAATAGGTTAGGGTCAGAGTTGACGATGGTCACCCTAATGGAGTGATAATTTGTATTTTTTGTAGAAAGTACGCAAATTTTGAATCAAATTTGCGTAGAAATCGTAGCGGAAGTTCGTGAGAATGGAACTCTTTCACGCAAAAATGATATTGGTGCTTTATGTATGATATTTTATATCAAGATGAAATAAATTCTGGAACCTTTCAGATAAAAAATTGTTTATGTGTAATAGCTATCTCGAAGTAATATGATTGAAGGTAATATAGGATAGATGTTCATGGTTACGATTGTTCAATGATTTCTGAACTTCTAAATACTTCTTAAACGGACAAACAAAACCAGGTGCATCATGCATCATTATAAAAAACTTAGTATCGATACATCATCCTACAAAAAAGTATACAAAGCTTCATAGGCACAATTTGTAATAAACGGGGCACTATTAAAACACACCATACAACATATTATGCCATATAGTGAATGTTATAATAACTTAGTAATTATTTAGATCGATTTTAAAAAGTATGTAAAACAAGAACATAGTCATAGTTTAACATGAGTTTAACAGGGCACTACGACGTCACATAACAAGTTTATCCATACTGTTCAACTATAAAAAATAGTGTTATAATCATCGATCGACGTTACGTAGTTATTTAGTAATCTTTTAGATACATTTCAAACAGTAAAAAAAACTAGGGCACGATTTAAAGCTAACATTGTGACGTCATATTCTATCGATGCATGTGTACTCGTAAATCAAAGACTCACGGTGTAAGGGCTAATATAATTACTAGAATAAACAGAACCTCTGTAGCGACCTCGTCTTGTCGAAATTCTTGACGTGAAATAACGTTTATGTTATGTGTCAATCAAGAATTTTCATCACTGTGTATCTTTTTTTAGCTACCTTCTTATAGATAGTTTTAACATTTGAAAAGTTTCATGAATGGTAAAAGATAGGTGCAGTTGGCCGACGGTGCGCCAGAATTCAGGACCGGGTCTTAAATTTTTATTACTATAAATATTCGATGTATTTAAATGAGATCTTTAGATATGACAATTTGTCTCGAAAATATAATATGAAGTCTATGAGTAATCATTGGAAATACAAACAATAATTTAAAACATATGATATTATTAAATTATTATCGATCTTGTCATATTCTGGTTGGCAGTAGGACTCACAACCGTGAGACCGTAAGTTCGAATCTTTGCAAATAACATCGATAACATGACTACTAATACAGTACTAATACTAATACTAATACTAATACAGTACAGTACAGTACAGTATTATACTATCTTTTATAATAAAAATGAACCGCCAAATGTGTTGTTATGCGCAAAACTGCCGTTCTCGAGTTTAATTTCGTTAATTATTTTTTTATAATATTCCTTGAAGTACGAGGACAGTTCTTACGGGTAGAAAACGTAAACGTACCACGGGCGAAGCCGGGGCGGACCACTAGCAGAATAAAGACTATATCTTATATACGTAGACACTAGACTCTATCGTATAGGAGGAAAAAGGAAGACTTGTAGACGGATGACTAAATTGCGTCTCGTTAAAATAAAAAAACATTAAAATATTGGCGCGATACGTGTGTGGAATCACTGCATTGTGCTTTCGGCAAGATGAGACAATGTGATGTAATGGCTATTGATACCAATTGAAGCTTATAGGGCTGCCAATTGTTAGTTTTTAAGTAAATAAATTGAAAAACAAAGGCAATCTCATTGCAAAGTCTCTCTGATGACTGGAAACAGTGTTGAGAATTGAGGTTTATTTAAAATTACGTCTTTATTTATAATTTAATTATAAAATATCAATAAGATAATTATTATTTTACATACGAACAAAAAACTTAGCTCACAGTTGAAAATTTAACTTTACTGTATAACAAACAGAATTTCAATTTGATCAAATTGAGTATGTATTGTATATGTACTACTAGCTTTCCACCCGCAGCTTCGCCCGCGCAGTCACAGAAAAACCCGCATAGTTCCCGTTCCCGTGGGATTTCCGGGATAAAACCTATCCTATTTCCCGGGATAAAAAGTAGCCTATGTCCTTTCTCGGGTATCAAAATATCTCTATACCAAATTTCATGCAAATTGGTTCAGTAGTTAAGGCGTGATTGAGTAACAGACAGACAGACAGAGTTACTTTCGCATTTATAATATTAAGTATGGATATATTATAATTTTATAAATTAATCCATATGTTTAAGTCCTAACGCTAATTTATGTTAGGAATATTCTTCAGACTACGAAAGTTTTGTTTATTCTCCAATCAATTATCAAGCTTACTACAAAGTGACAGCCCTACCCACAGGAAGGTGATATAAAAATGGCGCTAGCGTAGTCTGGCCGACGTCTGCGCCGCTCGTATGCAACTCGCATCCCGCCCTTCCGTCCCATGTCAACAAACTGCTGGAATGTGTGGTGCAATGTACTGCATCTACTTGATGCATGATCTGAATGATTTGCCCAATTTTTTTTTGATACTTCAGGTGGAACGATGATTCAAGGGTCAAGTCGGTTAGGTTAATCTATGTTTGGAATTTATTCGTAATTTTAAGGACGGAGTTCTAAATTTGAATGTAACGTTAGATTTTATTATTTACGATAAATTATAATTCCATTTTTTATCATGCTTTTAGCTTCACTTGTATGTGTGAAACCGACTCTTTTAAACTCGATTTTAACCTACTTTAAATAGACAGATTTAATTCAAACTTTGTACACTTACCAAGGATCGATGACGATTCACGATACAACAATTTCCAAACGTTAGGTATCTCATTGAAGTATGATTTTAGCTTTTTTGAACAATATTCATTTTTTGAAACGTATGCAGACTACGTGTGACTAAAAGATTCCATGGAAAGTTGACTTTAAGTGCGGTATTCTACGAATGACTGTATAAAATATTCTTTTAACCATCTCATATCTTGTTTCTTGGATGTATAAAATTCTCAAGTGTGAGACATAAGGCATGATGGGTTGGCACCTCGTTTATAATGATACTAATCTTTAGAAAGTAAATAAATAATACAAAACATGTATTTTTTGCTGAGAATTTTTTACGATATTATTTTTGAAATAATTCATAATACATTAAATTCATAAGAAATTTTAATTAATTGCGAATTTTTTGTATTGTATATATATCCGTGCTATTTATTTAAATTATTTTAGAAATATTCCAATGAAAAATTGCTATATAGCAAGTTGCAAAAAATATAAACATAGTAATTAATACACTTACATTATGAATGCAAATTAAATTCTATCTGTTAGGTACATTTTACTATATTATAATCACTGTACAAGGGATTCGTAATAATAACGACCAAAGAAATAGCCCTCAAAATAAATATAAGCTTTATGACGAAAAAATAAAACTTGAACGTAAAGTAAGGGGTGAATATTGTATAACCGAGGAATGCAAGCAAAACCGCGTACAGAAATAGTTTAAGCTATGTACAGAATAACCACCTGAATAACCATAATTTACATACGTAAATCATTTAATTCTATTGTATTCCATAATGTCACTTACATACATATAAGACAACCTTGAGTTTGTCGGTTAAGCAAATATTAAAAAGGTGTTAAAAGCTATAATATATCGATGTATATTTCGATAAGTGGCACGGCTACGTGAAGATGCTAGCTTTTCCCCTGACTCTGCCTAACGAATAAAACTATAATAAGGTAGCCTGTTACTCAGGAATAACTAGTACTTATTCCTGTACTTGCTTCGTTTAAATGAGAGAATGATATAAATCGGTTCTTTAGTTTATAGTTTACTAGCTTTCTTTGTCTAAACCATAATAAATTATATACTAAAACCTTCCTCTTGAATCACTCTATCTCTTAAAAAAAACCGCATCAAAATCCGTCGCTAGTTTTAAAGATTTAAGCATACATAGGGACATAGGGACAGAGAAAGCGACTTTGTTTTATACTATGTAGTGAATAGTGATGATGATTCGCGAAAAACTTTCAAAATCTATCCTGTCTATATTGCATAGCTAAGTTCCGTGACTTCACCTGCGGTAAAACAAAAGCATTTTTTACAAAATAATAATAATAATAATAAATTCTTTATTTGACAACAAAAAATATACATGTACATGCAATTATAGGATAACTTACATATAAGTAAAACATAAACCGTAGCTGTAGGTACAATTAAATTGCAATATTTGAACAATGTCTCCTATGCTAGGAAATGTCCTGTGTTACAGGAGACATTTATCCGTCCGTTGATACAAGTTATATACCTGAATATTATAACAATTCTATACTATGCAAGTATCACTTTAGCCAAATATTTGATGATTTTAAAAAATAAACTCTTTACAAAAAATGTTGTGTGGTTTTATGAAACCACGGTAAAAGTGAAACTTTCCGAACACTGGTTTATACCTACTCGGCAGCCGACCGTCACGCGACATGCGCTACACAGACCAAAAAGTTTGAGACGATGTAATAAAAGTTTCACTTTAAAAAAAAATAAAAGAAATTTAACTAAAAATCTAAAGGAATTTAATAGAAAGGATATACGTATTGAGTGTGTGTGTGTGTGTGTGTGTGTGTGTGTGAGTGTGCGTGTGTGTGTAAGAGTGTGTGTGTGTGTATGTTTTCTAGTTTGTAGTTTGGATTAAATAATATAGTGATCTAACAAGTGTTCACATTCATCATAATTAAGCTCTAGAAGGTAATTAGTTAGGTTGGACTTACATTGTAATGTGTTCATGTTGTGTATATTAAGTGTCTTATGTAATTTATTATATAGATGTGCACTTAGGTAGTCGTAATGTCTTTTTGCAAGCTTAGTATTTGTATATATGACTGGACATATCGGCGGGGGTCGCCTCTTATCTGAGAGTTTACTTTTAGTTGCGGGAAGGCTTTTATGCTTCTTCAACATTGCCCGGAGTATATACATTTTGCGCACTGTAAGTACCTTAAAATCAGTGTATACTTGTTTCGTTGGATATCTGAAGGGTTTGTTGAGAAGAGTTTTAATCACTGCTCTTTGAGCTCGTTCGGCTTGTAGAATATTGTTTTTCGGAGCACCTCCCCAAGCGGTGATGCAGTAACCAATAATTGATTCGCATAATGCGGTGTACACTATTTTAAGAACGTCTTTATTAGCAGGGATTCGTAATTTTTTAAAAACAAAGATTAACTTCCTTATTCGTGAAGAGATAGCGTTAAGGTGCTGTTTCCAGGAAAGGCAAGAGTCTATCCAGACTCCGAGATATTTAACTGTGTCGGCCCTAGCTATAGATAGACAATTGCAGGTATTTACTCTATCGCACGAGTGGGCTAAAATTTTGAAAGAGGGTTCAGGTGGAATGGCAGATATTTTACTGGCAAAGGTAATAAATTTAGATTTTTGAACATTTAGACTCAGGAAGTTTGAAGAAAGCCAATTTTGAACAACACTTAAAGCACCTTCCGCTCCTTTCTTTGCCTCATCCCAGTCACGGCCACTCACCAAAAGGACAGTATCATCAGCATATGCTATGATACGTGTAGAAGGATAAGCAAGTTGGCAAAGTTCGTTAACATATATTTGAAAGAGGAGTGGAGATAGTAAACTACCTTGGGGTAAGCCAAATTCCAAAGATTCTTCAGTGCTGATGTGACTACCAATCTTAACGGATTGAGTTCGATTCGAGAGGAAATCTTCTAGTAGTTTGTAAGCCGTTCCCCGGATACCAATTCGCTCGAGCTTTTTTAGTAGGATAGGGATAGAGACAGTATCAAAAGCTTTGGACAAGTCGAGGAATATGCCAATACACTTTAGTTTGTTGTCTATATTTTTAACTAAAAATTCTAGAAGTGCAGCGACTGCATTTTCTGTTGACATGCCTTTTCGAAAACCAAACTGATTGTCAGCGATGATTTTATATTTCTCAAGGTAGCTATTCATGTTCTTGTATATTATTCTTTCTAAAATTTTGGAGATAGCTGGCAGTACTGAAATTGGTCTGTAATTATTTATACTATCTCTATCCCCAGCCTTGTAAACCGGATGTACGATAGCCTTTTTGAGAGCTGTAGGAAAAATACCCGAAGTTAAAGCAAGATTACAGATGTGTGTGATGGGAGGTACTAGTTTTGATCTGGTAGCATTAAGTAGTTTGGGGGTAATGCCATCCCACCCAGGGGCACTATCAATGCGGAGGTTACTTACTATACCATCAACTGTATTTTCATCGATCTCCAAGAAAACTATCGAATTAGGCATTGAGCAATTTAAGCTTAAGTTTGTAGATTTGGGTTGACTTGTTGCATTTATTTTATTAGCCATATTTTTACCTACGCTGGCGAAGAAGCTATTTATGGTATTAACTGATTCCAGTGGGTTACTATGCGTGTTAAGAAGTTCGGTGCATGATGAGGTACATGAATCCTGATCTAACACGTTACGGACAGCTCCCCACATTTTTTTAGTGTCCTTACCGGCCTCGACGAATAATTTTTCTTCGAACACTCGCCTTACTTTTTTGAGTAGGTTGTTACAGAAGTTACGGTAACGTAAGTATGTTAGTTTTAAAATAGTATTTTTAGGGTTTTTATTTGATTTATGGTGCATCCTATCTCTATTGCGAATACATCTGAGAAGGCCAATTGTCATCCACGGTTTTTTGAGTCTAAGCTTGGAGGGAATGGGTCTAAGTATAGTATTCTTAGTCAAAATAGGCGAAAGTAGGTGGAGTAGTCTATTCATGGCTGTGTTAGCATCCGTACAATTGAAAACACTCGATAAATCACATTGTTGAATATCATTAACGGTTTCTATAAAATTTAAGTGGGGACGATTAAAGTGAGTTATTTTATTAGTCAATTTTATTTCTAAATTTAATAATAAAGCCGAATGATCAGTTATTGATGTTTTTAGAATAAGAGATGTGGGAACATAGGTTGATTTTATAAATATATGATCTAGACAATTATCTAACCGAGTTGCTAGATGGTGAGCTGGAAGAAGCCCATGCGAGGCCATAAAGTTTAAATAATAATTTGATCGATGATCACTGTTATTTGGAGTTATATTAATGTTCATATCACCAATTAATGAAATATTACTAAATTGTTTATAATTTATTAAAATGCAATCTAAGCTGTCTAAAAAATTGTCTATGTTTTTATGGCATGGGGATCTATATAAAGCTACTAATATAATTTTATTGTATATATTGCATACAAGGCCACTTGCATCAGTGAGATTTGGTTCATAAATATTAAAACTTAAGGAGTTTTTGATATAAAGGACTACTCCATCATTTTTATTTATGACTTTTGATGTGTGGACTGAGGTATATCCCTTTATTTGTGGAATAATAGAAGACTTTTGCAGCCAACATTCAGTTAAAATAATTACATCTAAGTTGATTTCCATCACTACGAGTAGGCAAAGTAAATCGTTGAAATTTTTGGTAATGCTTCTAATATTAATGTGCATTATGTTAAGCGAGCTTTCAGTAAGATTTATATATTTTCTACATTGTTCTGGAAAACATGTATATGAAGAGCAGACAATGAGATTGTCCAACTCGTCGTTCATATCATTTACAGGAGCCATTGAGAATAGTTAATAGACTTAATAATAATTGACTATAGGGACTTTTGATGTTTTGGAATGCAAAGCAATTTTTACTTAAGTATACACGCGATGGGTTATTATGTATGGAGGTTTGGAGAGAGAATGTGTATATTGAAATGCAAGTGTTCTGTGTTAAATTAGTGCGAGAGAAATGATAAATGTTATTAAATTTTAAACATGGTATAGAGTGATGCGGGCGGTGTAGAATAATTAATGAATGTGTTTTATTGTTTGTATGTGTGATAAGTAGTGAGTACAAGTATGCTGAAGTTATAAATGGGAAATTAAAATGTATTTTTAAATTGTATGTGTGTGTAATCCTTTCTATATAGATATTATTAATTACATTAATTATAACTATTATGATGAGATAAGCTCGATTTACAAAGTTTATGCTAAATATACAGATAGTATCATTATATACGACAAAACTTTCAAAAAATTTGGAATATAGTCATTGATTAGTATTGTTAAGTGATTGTAACTCACGCAATGTTTGTTCTGACTTAACGACTTAACTTAAAATATACGATCTTAAAAAAAATGATGTTATTATATTCACATATACTTATATTATAATGTTTAAACATTATTCAATATGTATAATAGTGCAACGCAATCATTTAATAAATTCTTTAACAAATGCATATAATAACAATTAAAAACATTGAATGCTGACATTTTGCACGAATATGGAAATTTCCGCGCTAAAGTATGCGTGTATGCGTTCATTCATGCCTAACTGCACTAAAATAAACTTATTGTTTTACAAACACTATGATATTTTATTATTTATTTTATTTATAACAAACTGACTCAGCGGTTTTACTCGCATTGCCAAAGCCTTCCTTGATAAATGCACTATCTTACAGTGAAATGATTTTTCAAATCGGAATCGTGGTTCCTAAGATTAGCGCGGTCAAGCAAACAAACTCTTCAGCTTTGTAATACTATTATAGATTAGTATAGACAACTATAACGTTATTATAAAATATGGGCTTTGTCCTTTAATATGAAAAATAGGTTCATTCCAACGCCCAACATTTTTTATAAAAAAAAGACAAAAAGAAAAAATTTACATAATAAAAATGTGTGTGTGTGTTTCATCCCTATGTATGTGTGTGTGTGTTTCATCCCTAGGTATGTTTTTAAGTATTTGTATGTGTTTATTCCTTACAGATCAGCGGTATGTTGACTTCTTTATAACAATCTTTAAGCCACATAATCAAGTATTGATCGCTGGTTGTAAAAAACCAGCAGACCAAGAAGGCAATATTCATATGCTTTACAGTAGATATTATGTAGATAAGTTACATAGTAGCCTCTACCTATAATTATAATCTTATTAAAGCCGTCACGGAGTCTTCGCCTGCTTAGTGATAAATTTTACGTATTCAAACTGTTTCTTGGTCCGGTGCGTTTTGGTTGGCGCCACTAAGGATGTAATCGAATGCTCATTATTGATTAAAATTAATTAATAATATTTAATTAAAATATATAAATATATATTTGTAAATTAAATTAGCAAGCTAAAAGATACTGATTTAGTGGTCTTCGAAATTCTCGGACTTTTTTGAGATCATTAAAATCAGTCGCGCAGTTCTTGAGTTTTGACTTTACTTATCCAACTTTATTTTAAATAATAAGTACTTACAGGATTCTGAAAAAAACTTTATATTCTGCTTAAAAAGAGAAATGACAAGGAAAGATACTAAATTAATAGTATAACTATACCGTATAACAAAACAACATTGATTCTTAGTCATTAAAACAGCTACATAAGTATTGTAAAACAACAGCAATGTACTTCACACCTTACACTTACTACCTTACCTACAGCCTAATAAATATTCGCACATACAATAGTAAAATGAAATATTTTGCAATAATCACAATATTGGGTTATTGATCGACAATTTGCTGATGATGTGTTTACTCAAATTCACGATACAATAACTTTCCGAGAAACTGTCCTGCTTTACTGTGTAATATAAGAAGCCATTTCCAATATGTATGTTAGCAAAATACGATATTACAAAAATGTTGTACATAAGCTGAAAGTATCGCAGGAATCAATAAAATATTAGGTTTATAATGAGGTTTTATTTCACGAAACGCATTTAATATGTATAATGTTACTAGCTCGAGCCAGTGGCTTCACTCGCATAGTGAGGGTAAAATTTAGCCTATATGCTAATCCAGACGATAATCTATCTCTGTACCAAATTTCATACAGATCTGATCAGCTGTTTTTGTGTGAAAGACTAACAAATATCTAGCCATTCATAATTCTACATAAACTTTGATAATATTAGGGCCGATTTTTCAATGCTTGGTTAAAACTTATCCGTCCAATAAAGTATTACACGATAATATTAAAATGTCACGTAAACTGTCAAATACGGGCAATTAGAATGCGTTTTTAAAATGGTAGTTTTATACATTATTCGACGAATAAGTTTTAACCAAGGATTGAAAAATCAACCCTTAGTAGGATAGCAGTATACTTACACGAAAATATTCATAGTAAATTTAACTTTAGTGAGATGGTAGACTAGTCCATGGTAGACTAGACGATAGTATAAAATATAGTCTAGTCCCCAATAAAACACATATTTTTTTTAATATGTACGAATTTTATGTACTGTTAAAGTTTGTAAAAATTTGTATGTTTGTATGTCTGTCAGTCCATTGCATAAAAAAGGCTAGCTGGATCTTCATTAATCTTGGAACATGGCGTAAATAATAATTTAACGTAGTTTAATACGTACTTTTTTATTCCATTTACTGTAATTATTTGTACAATTATCAGACCAAATTGTTTATAAATACCACTTTAATATCAAACAGACAAACATAAACACGAACATAATACTGGTTCATTGAACCCATGAAAAGAAATGCATTTTTCATTGCAACCCTTCACAGAATATTTAGCCTGTAGCAGAGTATCTTTTTCGCATAACTTTAGATTAATAATGAACAATTTAATTATTATATTAGTGCCAATTAAGATGTTTTCGTTAGTTTAATCCACTATATAAAAAATTGGGTTTTCCTTCCTGGCGCTATAACTTCAGAACGCACGAACCGATTTCCACGGTTTTGCATTCGTTGGAAAGGTCTCGGGCTCCGTGAGGGTTATAGCAAAGAAAAGGTGTCTCTGGTGGCGAAACGGAGTTAGCCCGGTTTGCAAGTAATTCATACATTTGTTTATTAAAGCTTGTTTTAACACGATGAACTCTGACAGGATTATCTTTACTTATTCAGAATTTAAGACCTGTTCAGTATCATCTATAGGAAGTTAGGTCATCAGTCCATGGGTAACCTCAGGTCAGTTTATCCAAAACATAACTCCCAAGCCGTTACAATTTTAACTCCAATTAATCTACCAATTATATTTAACATTCTGCTTTATGGAACAGACCTAACAATCCGTGATGCGCCTGCGCACGCGATCATGTAATATAGTAACGTCAGGGCGCCCTTTAGAAGCATTTCCTTCGCTATTTTTATGATATGCATAATAAATGTACGTATTCCGTGCTGTGACCTTAGCGTTTTTAATTAAGACCACCCAAAGGTTTAACCGTAAAAGGTCTTTTACCTTCCTGTACAGCTGTTTGGAGTTTGTTTGTGAAATTGTTTTCAGTTTTTAGCGGGAAGCTCGTTGTATGTTGAAATAGTATAATATGTAGAAGTTCTTCTATACATTGTAGAATTAGTAGTGCATTCTTAGACAAAGGATTTTCTTATATGACTCCAACCTGTTAAGGTGTCATCTGGAATTAGACCAATTTTTTTTGTTACAACAACATGATACAAGTAGAATATGTAAGCAGGTTATAGGCAGGCATCAGGAATATATAAAAATGTGTAATTGTAGACATATAACAAATTTTACAATGTATAACTTAATTCCCATAAAAAATTATCAAACCGCTATTTGGTATAGGTTAAAGAAACCAACACCACACTCTTATCCCAGCTCTAAAGATAGGTCTTTAGAGCTGGGATAAGAGTGTGGTGTAGATATGTATTGTGTTGGTAGGCCAACACAATACATATCTACACATTGTATCAAATCTAAATGACGTCACACGACCGCCCAACAGTTAAATATATCGTAATTACCATTGCAACGTTAAAACACAATTATTAGCGTCTAAATCGGTGTATGATCAAACATCGTTTCCGACTATAGCGTTTACTATTTCCCGGGATTGGCGTAAAATTATCAGTTGAAATTGAATAATTTATAGCATTTTAATGTCCAGTACTCACTAGGATAATTGGGATGCTAGTCTGAGTAATTTGTATTCTCGTATTGCAGAATTTTGTATAAACTTGGTAACTTTAACTTTAGATAACCTTCTTTCTAATAAACACATACATAGTCAATTTTCAGGTGTTATGGAATAATTGACAACGGATTTTAGTTAAATTTGGCTAGAAGTAATGTTTTAATAATTAATTATGAATTATGGAGTAATTAGTGTTTTCTTTACAGAATCGTGGATGAACCTGGTGAAACAAGATGGTGACCTGTCTTTCCACTAACCTTATGACTAAGGAGTGCATTTTTTTTATACAACATGGTTCTTGCAAAGTTCTAGAAACTAGAGTAATAGTAATAAGGCAATCTAGATTTTTAATAAAGGATGTATATGTGTAAAATGTTTTTATTTATCCTACCCACTTCATAAATTGATATAATATGTACTACTAGCTTTCCGCCCGCGGCTTCGCCCGCTTTATCTAAAACATAATAAATTATATACTAAAACCTTCCTCTTGAATCACTCTATCTCTTAAAAAAACCGCATCAAAATCCGTTGCGTAGTTTTGAAGATTTAAGCATACATAGGGACATAGGGACAGAGAAAGCGACTTTGTTTTATACTATGTAGTGATGATGTATGTTTCTTCCTATGTTTAAAATTAGTATATTCAGAGCCAGTGTGCCTGAAGCAAAAGTATACATTCAAACTCTGTTTATTTATAATGTACGTAACATTTGGGATGTTTTATAGAACGCGTGGTCATGGTCAATCTATGGATATTATTTTTCTATGGATTTTTTTTTACTTGATGGAGGATAAATATGTAATGGTTTTATAGGCGTTATTTTTCTATAATATGTTGTCCTAAGGCTTTTTCGATATTTGATCCTGAATGTAAAATGGTTAAAAAAATTAAAGAAAGAACAAAGGAAATAAAATGATTTCTGGACCACGACACTACGCACGTGCAAATAATTACAAAAATAGGTTTAAGTATAAATAAATTAATTAATTTTTATTATTTAGAAAGGAATGTATCATTGACTTCTAGACACATATATAATACAAGGAAACACTCACACAAATTGCACAATTAGCGACAGTCAAAACAATGCTATCGCGTGTAATCATTAGAAGCGGGAGAAATTTTTACGACCCATTTGACATACATAATATACATTGCTCATTCAGTATTACACCTAGCTATTAGATAAGCTACTAATATTGAACAAAACCAGCAATGTATTAAATGTAACAAGCAGATATAAATAGATACGTAGACATATGGCCTAGTTGGCAACGAGATCGCACCCACGTCTCGAGAATCCGTCGAAAATTAAGGTATCTGCTAGTTAAATTGGATGGTTTAGATTAATTGCTTTATAAATAGCCTTTAAGTAATAGATATGTGTAATCTATACTAATATTATACAGCTGGCATGTTTTGTTAAACGTGTTTATCTAACTATAAGAAACGACTGCTTTGGAAAAATCAAAATATTTTTTTTTTATAGAGAATTTATTGATAAAGGAAATCCTCATAGTTTTTAAAAAGTGATATTCCTTTTGAGCAGACAAAGCTTGCGTGAGTTAGCTAGAAGTTAGCTTTATAAGAGAATACACATTATTATTTGTATTTTTTTAATTATTTGAATTACCATGCGGCATTTAGGTATAAATTAACAGATAAATTACTGGTTTTGAAGGTGCAATTCCTTTTTATTCGACAGGTTTGTAAAATTATTTGTATTCGTTAAAAGTTAAAACCTTATGTCTTATCGTTCATCTATGTATAAATATCGAAAACGAATGACATATTCAAGAACAGCTGAACCGATTTTTATTATGTTTAATGTCTCCGCCTTGTTAATTAAATATTTTACAGAGTTGTACTCAAAATTGTTATTTTTTAATATTTAATTTAAATAGGAATTTATATTGGAAATAATAATAATATTGGAAACATAGTAAAGATACAGATAATGATATATTAAAAGTTTAATTTGGAGGTTTCAAAAGCAATATTACTTAAGTAAAAAGTTCTATAAAAGACGCGAACGACATCGCGGGCAAGAGCCTAGTCTTCAACATACTTATAATATATAGATAAATATCATTAAAATCAGAAAGACCCTTATAAAGGTCCGTCTGAGAAGTTTTAAACCCTAATTGAATCTTCAATAACTGCGTGACTTTCAAATCCAAGTAAATAAGTTGAATAAGTAAAAAACTTGACAAAACATCCCTAGCTTGCGGCGTTTAAGTTATTTTTCTAAGTTAATACTAGCTTGAATTATTATAAAGGTACTGCTAAAGTTATTATAACATTGTAATATTTGCGAGTGTGAGAATTTTTTAAGGGTTCTCAAATTGTTTGCAAGTAATGTTATGTAGGTACCCTAAAGTGATATAGTGTAGTAGATATTTTCTATTTTTACATTAAAATTTGAAACATCTCAAACGATTTCAGTGAATTCGATCTTAAGAGCCAACAAAACGAGTGAGAGAATTCAAAATTAGGTTTTCCTATTATCTATTGCTGTCGCGCTATGCCTCAAGCCTCCCCCGTAGAGCGCGACAGGGACAACTGCAGCTCGGACCGAAAATACATAGGAAAGTTACGCAAATTCGACGTTCCGTAGTCCCCTGTTTCCTCCTGCAATACTGGACCGATTTAATTACTTTTTTTCATAATTTAGTAGAGAAAAGTATAGGCTCTGTCCCTACGTTTTGCTTTTTTTATATAATGTTCAAAAATTAGTTTTATGGAAGACGGAACATAACGGAAAATCTGTCCTATTTCTTACGGTTTGAAAGATTCATAATATATTTTTTAATAATTAAGATATGACAAAAAGGAAAACGTAGGAACATGGCTAAAATTACCATAGATTAATAGTAAAAAATATATTGCTCTAGTAGCACAATCCAGGGAGAAAACAGGGGACTACGTTTGTATGGAAAAACGGCTCTTTTGTTTGCTCTTAATGGATGTTAAATCTTGGATGGAGTAATTTTAATTAGTATAGCTTATAATATGTATGAAGAACGTCTATCATAAAATGCATTAAATTGAATGCACTTAGCAAAGTCACGGGTTCACAACCTAGTGTTACTGTGTTAACCATTTTTAAACTCATTAATTAATCTTTTAAAATAGTATTAGAAGGCTTATTACACTACCCGATATTAAGGGCCCTGCATCCAGGGTGGGCGTGTACCCTAGTTAGTGTGGCGCTTATTACACTTCTCTGCGAATTGGGCCCTAACTCAGTTTATACGCGAATGTCTAGAGAGATAAACGTATTGTTGCATTTAACATTATGCCGTCGTCAGTATCGAAACTTCAAAAAGTTGCTGTAGCAGTGGCAACCGTTGTCGCAATAACAAATAGGTATTAAAAAAAGAAAGAAGAGAAAGATCTGGGTGAAAGAGTATTTGCGGTTACGTGAAAAGCTTTCAAATATGCAAATACTAAGCGTGCTTGAACCGGGAGTTTTAATGAATTAATTAGAGTAGGTGCAGAACAATTTGAACACTTGTTGAGTTTGGTGACACCTTACATACAAAAGCAGCCACTCCACGTACTAGTCGCGCGGCAACTGAGCTCCCTAACCGCCCTAAACGTTATTACATTACCCAATCTGCAGGGCGCTTAGGGAGCTAGGCAGATCGGGCAGACCCGATCGCCCTAAATCGGGACACTAACTCCCTAAGTCTTATTACACCACTCTTAGTTAGGGTTAGGGTCCCTAAAAATTGGGTGGTCTAATAAGCCTTTAGGTACTTTGTTAGGATTACATCTTTCCTCTCCTTGAAAGCTCTTAACTCTTTATTTTCAACAATTTACATTGCAATGTACCCTGTACCTCTTTAAAAAGATGTACAAGGTTTTCTGTGTTATAAAATAACACATTCTCCGCGTAATGAACTTATGACAGGGGATTTTTTATAATTCTTCACGGAGAATCGAACCCAGGACACAAAACATTATGGTTTTTCGATGGTTTGTGTATGTTTGTTATTATTTTACGCCTAAACGACTGAGCAGTTTTGAATGAAACTTGGCACAAAGACAGCTTATAATCTGCATTAACAATAGTACTACAGTTTATGCAGGAAAGATCTTTTGTTCCTCAGAAATGTTTACATTTTACGAGTAACACCGCAGGGCGCTGCTTATACCACCTAAACCTAAGTGACTTCACAAATTCGAGCTTTATCCTAATATTTAATAAATTTAATCCATTATCAACCTTAATGCCATTACTGATGAATCAAATTCGCTCAAAGATAGTCCGTTATTAATTACATAGGCTGACTCGCAAATTTTTGAGGTCAACAATCTCCCTTTTATGTTTTGACGTTTAATCAACGGAAAAATTATAAAAATTTCAATAATATTTTATGCTTTGTTCAGATTTGTTACAATAATTTATGATTTGGAAGTTACTTGAACTTGAAAACTGTCTTTAACGTCTTTGTAGGTAAAAGGTAGGGACTGCTTTTCAATCAAATATTTTTTCCCGATTATCTAGTATTTAAGAACTGTTACGATTTTGACAGGACTTCGTATTGTAAATAGCGCATGCTGTAAGCTAACAGGTAAATAGAAATCAAATAATGTAAAACGTCTATACCTATACACGATTGGACTATATTTACGACTAGCTTCCGCCCACGACTTTGTATGTGCATCCCCGGTTTTCCCCGTTCGCGCAAGAATTTCGGGAAATCCTTTCTTAGCGGAAGTTCTACGTCCTAAGATCTACCTGCATGCCAAATTTCAGCCCGAACCGTCCAGTGGTTTGGGCTGTGCGTATAGATCACTATATCAGTCACATTTGAGTTTTATATATATATATATATATATATATATATGTCGGAGAATTTAAATAACTCTCCATAATTAATTATAATTAGGTAGATTTGTGAAATAATATTAAATAATGACTCAGTGCGCACACCTTGCGCGGTCGATGGTAGTACCGAGACTATATCATCGAGCTACTGACTCAAGGAATATAAACCATAGCATGGCCCGTAAGCCCATGCATTTCATATCAATTCAATATCGACATTATGTTGTACACGATAGAGTACATTATAATAGGAAGGTATAGCCACATAACAACTACTCTGTTATGATTCTCTCACACGGCCATTCTGACAACGAGCGTGTTCTCGCGCGAACAATTCGACAAGTAATCTTGCGAGATTACTTCTGCGTCACTATGCCATTTGTTGTATTCAAACTCTTTTCCCTTCACGGTTTGTAACTTTTCACACCGACTCTCAAATTATTACTCATCATCGTCATCATCGGTGATATCAACAACTGCTACTGTCGCCTAAAGGCGAAGCTTTGAATGTATTGTGTGTGTGTATTATATTGTAAGTGTAGAGCTCTGAACAAATACTGGAACTACATGCAGCGCGGAGCTTGCCATGTACTGGTGTGTGTGTATTATATTGTAAGTGTAGAGCTCTGAACAAATACTGGAACTACATGCAGCGCGGAGCCTGACATGTACTGTAGTCACATGAAGCGCAATGCTTCGCACAAAATCTGGAACTACATACAGCGCGGAGCCTCATATGTACTGTGACTACAAGGAGCTTAAAGCTACCCACAACAACCGGAACTACACGAAGCGCGAAGCTTCCAATGTACTGTGATCACAAGGAGCGCAATGCTACCCATAACATCTGGAACTACATGCAGCGCGGAGCCTGCCATGTACTGTGATCACAAGGAGCGCAAGCGCTACCCACAACTACACGAAGCGCGGAGCTTCCAATGTACAATATGACATACACGCCTTGCTATGTCAAACACAGAGCTATTATTTAAAGTGTGGTGTGCATGTGTGTTATGAAACTTTTGTGTAATACGTAGATTATAGGAAATAATAACCGAGGAAATAAATAGGTAGAAAAATAAAATAAAACAAAAATAAAATTACACGGAATATTTATTTATTTACAATACTTTATTATACAAAACAATGTAAGGAAATCTAGTACAGACTTATAAGGTAAAAATATTTTACGCAATATGCGGCCTTATTGCTCACACACAGCAATCTTTGCCAGGCAACCTGGATATACTCCGACATGTACTGGAAGTAAGGAGTAACTTGTGGACTACATTTTTTTTTTTTCATTCATTGGCTCACTTTCCAACTGTTTAGATAAATTTGGAAGTTCTTGAGACAAACATATACTGTACACGGCCTCCAGTTTAAGGCTCGATTCGATACCTCTCGTTATCACAAATTTTAGATTATTTTGCATGGACTGGAGAACTTCTCTCCTAACTTAGTAATTAACATGGTATAACACGCCATCAATTCGTCGTCCAGTGACACTATTTACAGGAATACTCAAAACCACCTTGCACTAATAACTTGATGTATACTAGGTATAATAACAAAACACTTTACAATTGGGGCAGAGTAACCGGCTAATAATTAATTTACGAAGGCTGAACCCGGTTCTAAAGTCGCACCGACTGCCATATCATTTACCACTACCGACAATATCACATTGTCATAGTCTACCTTCAGACGATTCAATAATCATAAATGACTGTCAAAACAAGTAAAATGACATTGATGTTATAATCGGCTTTTCTTTCTTACTAACACATAATCATCAACATTAAACAGAATGCCTTTTTTTTTTTCAATACGAGCCTCATAGACGTGCAATTGCTCGTCCATCCTGACTTTTGTGTTATTTCTAATTTCAAATAGGTTAACTACTAAAATGTTGACACTCGTACTAAAACATTATTACGCGGTGGTCTTGCAGCCTATAGACAATTGCAATGGGCTGTCGCCTGTGTTTAGCTTTTTGAATTGTAGAATACCAATATCTACGTTTATGATTTTCAGCGATAATGAAACAATGAACTTAAGAACAGACATAAACTTTTTTTTTAAATAACCCGTTATCGCAACTCATCCCACTTGTAATTTTGTAAAACTCAAAAGAACACTGTCAACACAAGTCCATGAGTTCGGTACCTGCGAATGACGTAGCTTGATTGGCTACTATTCCTTTCAGCGCCTTAAATAACACAACAAAAACAAAGCGCTTAACATGCTCTTTTTCTTTCGAAGACACATTTTTAACAGGAGCTAGGTGACAATATTTACCAGTAAATGCGTCAACAATTACCAATGCGATTCCATTAACTTTGCGATGTAAAAATGTTCAATGTATGTTCTAACGAACTTACTACACTAAATTTTTGCAGGTTTTTCCAAACTTAAAGGTTTCAAATAATCATGAAATGATTGTATCAATCAATGAATGATAACACTTTATTTGCACCAAACAAAAGAAAATGTTTATACAGCAAGCATTTTTTTATCGTATGTGACAACCTTAAATTTAAATCAATAATATCATTTTATCGGCTTCAATTATTTTATGTTCGGATCCAAGTTGTTCGGCTTGTAGTCGTCGCGAATCTTTACTATTTTTGCCCGAATTGAACATTATGAGGAGACAACTAGTTTCTAATAATAAAATCAACATGCGGTATTCTTGCACCCTTGCGTAGGTACCGACATCGAAATCAAAAGCTTTTATGTAAGCCAATCATCTATGAACACAAGGAGAAAATCTTTTTCTTAAGACATGATGCTTTGAGACTATTTCAGTCTGTGAATATTTTAAAATGTTAACGCTTAATTGATTATGCTTGAGGTCTTCTTAAACCTTTTAACTCTATTTAATAACTATGATAACAACTTTCTGTGTCAGTGATTCTTTGATTATAATATTCGATTTTTAAGTTGATCATTACTTTCTTGTAGGAAAACTGAACCATAATAATCTATTGAACAGGAATCTGTGTGTACTTCAACAACGAGATTTGTCCGAAAATCGTTAATAAAGAAGCAGACGTCATTATTTTTTGTTTTTACTTTAATTTCTCCGCGGGTGGGTGTCCGTATGCGAAGTGCACCAATCCTACTTTACGTCTTTTTTATTTATTTCATAAAAAGGGGCTAAGACTTAATAAAAGCTAGGAATATTCTTTCTACAATACCTCACGAATCTCTTATTTATCTGACGAAGCTACCGTTCGATGTTATGAAACCTTGCGGTGAATACCTATTCAATGTTGCAACAGCAACTTGCATTTATTCCAATTAAATGAAAACTCTGAGCAAGTGAGACTTTCAATACTCTTCTTAAACAAAAGAATGTAACCTCTTATGATTTTGAAAACTCGAGAATATCGTTGAATATAAAAAGTAGCTATGAAGTCACATAATTTATCTAGTCCTTGGTTAACAACAAGGGCATTACAAAGCCTTATAAACGTTGAAAGAACTACAGATTGTGCTAGTGTTGTATTCACAAGTCTTATTTCCATTTCACAAAATTCGTGCTTTACTTTCAATAATGGATCTCACACGATGAACATCATTAAAATCATTTAAATCCGTGTTTAAAAATTCAAAATTATTGTCCGCAAAAACAAAAATTTTTATTTTAAATTCACGAATAATTTAAGTCCCATTGTTATTCATAATCAAACTACATCCGGCTCTAGTAAAAACATCTCAACCTGTTACTTCATCCCAGGAAGTACTCGAGAGTCTACAAAAACCAAAGCTCATATTTACATCATTAACAGTTATGGGTAATGTTGAACGGGCGAATGAATAGGTTGATACAATGCCAATTCTTGTTACGCGAGTATATACAAACTCTAGAGGCCTGGTCATGTTATCCGCGGCTATCCTTTTACAAAGGAAAAAAAAAACAATCGGACCCGCTGTCAATAAGGCACTTGAACTTAACGCCGGCAACATCTGTGACTGTAAGCGGGGTATCGTGCTGTAAACACACATTAACAGGGTATTGTTTCTTAAAGAGCGTGCCGCCCGTTGCTTAGAAAAACAAACCTCTTCTATGTGACCAAATTTATGACTATAAGTGCGTTGTTGTACTATTTCTTAAATATTCAACGGACCTTTGTTATTCTTATTGATTAAACTAACTGATTTTGTTTCATAGGCGAGATTTACCGTCACGTTTGTAATGACATGTGAACACACAGTTATAGCAAACAATTTGCAACATGCGACGCTTTAATTGATTTGTGCCAAAATGTCTATCAAGACCCACAAAATCAATCGGCGTGTATAAATCAGATCATACCTGGTCATCTGCAATACCTTCTACCACGAATTTACTATATTCGCGTAGTTCCAGCCCGTTCGCAGCCGGTCGATTAGCACCAACTTTGTAGTGGAGCACTCGATGTATGTTGAAACTCGATCACTTTTTTACCATACCATATCTCGAAAAAGGTATTTGCTCTCGCTTCTTAGCTTCTTTCCAAGTTAAAAATAATGTCCTCACAGGTAGATGAAGGCTGGCTTCGTAGTCGGTCTAGGAATCCGATGATAGTTTATTTCGTTACACCATTGTGCTGCCGTAAACTCGCTATCATTCGGGACTCGGGTCGTACATCGGTATGTAAACATCATTATAGTTTACCTTCCTTAATTATGCGTTAGACCCGGAAACAAAATGTTTCGTTTCGGGATAGTGTATCTGCCATTTCTTTTAACAGGGATGCGCACGACATGATGCTTTATTGGGAAACCCACACACAACATTGTCGTTGTCGTGCTAACATTCTCATGATTTATTGGTGGAAACTGTGGTTCTTCTCGAACCTCATTAACACTAGCTATATCTTCTTGAACCTCACTAACACTATCACTCGTTTCACTCACTTGCAGATTTGCACCGTTTAACATTGTCTTATTCGTATTGGAATCGGGGGTAATAAGTGCCGATCCCACCGCTGCTGTCGGAGAATTTAAATAACTCTCCATAATTAATTATAATTAGGTAGATTTGTGAAATAATATTAAATAATGACTCAGTGCGCACACCTTGCGCGGTCGATGGTAGTACCGAGACTATATCATCGAGCTACTGACTCAAGGAATATAAACCATAGCATGGCCCGTAAGCCCATGCATTTCATATCAATTCAATATCGACATTATGTTGTACACGATAGAGTACATTATAATAGGAAGGTATAGCCACATAACAACTACTCTGTTATGATTCTCTCACATATATATATATATATATATATATATATATATATATATATATATATATATATATATATATTAAGGTGCATATACAGGGTTACATCCCTTTATATGTTTCTTAATCTCCTACACGGTATTAACTATTAAGTACTAGACTAGAAAAGTAGTAGTACCTAGTAGTAGAAAAGCCCAAACATATGAGTAAACAAAGCCCTCAAAAGAAATACAAACCTACAAACTTTCAATTTTATAGTAAAAAAAATCATAACCAGAATATTATGAGCCAACGAAGCTATTATGAGAATTACAATCCTAAACTTCTCAATTCTATACATTAACCACTGCACCAACTACCAAGGAGTATCTAACCCATGAGAGCCAACTATAATTGTGCAAGCATGCATAGCATGTAAATCATAATTTGTACATTTGCCGAGCCTATCAACCACCAATCCCTAAATCTATAGACCGGCCTGAAGTTAGCATTACTGTCACCTTACTCATGTTGGTAGTTCTTATTACTGTGGGATAGAGCACATTTTACGTTGTCAATTTGATATGCGTCTAACTTCACTTCGGTCAAAAATATTGGAGAGTTCTGTGAAGATTGTGCCTATTTTCAACATAGTGTCAACCGTGACTCGTCAATTTTCGACGAACAATCGTTACGGAGGTGTTAAATAAAAAAACAAATTGACAAAATTATGTTTTACGCTTCGTGTACCCTGCTAATGGTTTGAGTGCATTAGTTAGACCTATCTTTGAGTTCATTAGGAATGCTAATATTATATTATGTTGTCCTAATTTATTTCTAATTAGTGATATCATTAATGTTTGTCCCCCTTTACAATACATTTAGTAAAAAGTGTCTTAGTATTATGTATTTATATTTTAGGTTGTTATTTGTAAACACAATATTCATTATAGCCCCATATTATGTGTGTTGCAACCAACTAGCCTAACCAGTCGTTTAAGTGATAGCCTGGCCTTTTTAAACAGTACCACTCAAAATAGTTAAATATAAATAGTAATAAAATCACAAAAATGAATGAGTTCTCGGTGTAGGTATAAAACATACCTATATGTTTACGTACACCCTAATAACATATATATTGTAAATCAATATAATCACTTCACAAAAGAACAAAGAAACTATAGAAACTTATTAATACCTACCCAGTTTTCATTATCTCATTAACCCCGTTACCTAAATTATTGTATTACGCCTAATCGTAAAATTATCGATAACATATCGATAATTAGAACCGAATTATGCTTATCGATATTTCTACGTGTCGAATGTATTTTAATGGCTTGATAACCGATAATCAATCAATTGATTTTAAAGGAATTTTTACTTACAATTTAAGCCGGCTACTCACGTACCTGCAGGAGCAATATTGGAATTGTACCCTGAATTGGCTCCTTAATTGTGATGTGGATAGCAGGGGCAATTTAGAGAACAACTGAAATTGCTCCCACTGCCGATTGTTCCAACATTGCCCCTGCGGCAGGTATGTGAGTAGCCTATATGGCTTTAATGAATTTAATCGCTTACAAATAAATATTTGATATAAATATGAGTCAGTGTCTGCGAATTTACTTGCATGTTAATCGGATTAAGCCTATAGAAAAGAGCGGTATTTTCTGTTATAAGGGACAACGAAAATTTTCCATAGCAATTTAATTGTGTATTTATCTACTATATAAAAATAAGTCGGGTTTTCCTTCCTGACGCTATAACTCCAGAATGCATGAACCGATTTCCACGGTTTTGCATTCGTTGGAAAGGTCTCGGGCTCCGTGAGGTTTATAGCAAAGAAAAGGTGTCTCTGGTGGCGAAACGGAGTTCGCCCGGTTTGCTAGTATTAAAATAAAGAATTGGTATTTCAATTAAAAATATATAACTTTGTTGAGTATATGTGTCTGTAATACAGTTTGTTCAAACTCAAACTGAAACGATAGATTATTTATTCAACTATCTAGATACTATACTAGTTGGTCATGATATCTGTCATTCAGTAGGGCTTATGAATCACATACATAGATTAATATTTATTATTTACACTTTCTAGCACTTTTTATTTTTATTAGCACTTTCTACAGATCAGAACCGGCAAGAGCGCTCAGGAAATTAATTGAATTTCTCATTATTTATCACACAATACGTTGTAAACTATTATTTTTCTGTATTTTGACGATTCAAAAGCGTTTCTAAACGAAGTCTAGTGGAATCAATTTGAATTTTAAGTTAAAAATCTATAATTTCTAGATACAAATAATAATCAAACATCCTGTCTTCAAATAAATAGTATGAATGAACTCTTTATCAGTATAGTAGCGTTTGTGTAAGCAATCTATAAGTTTGTCCAATGGTACCTATAGACGGGCACTCCTTCGATTTCCGGCTAATGCAAACATTAAGTTATCGGTTGTGAAATTGTAAGAAAATAAAATAGGTAGATATATGTAGATGTACAATTTATTGTTACGATGTAATTTGAAAGGACCTGACTGGTTTCAGTTGTAAAATCTTCTTTTAGATACATTGAAGGATATTCTAAATTCTTAGCAGTAAAATAAAGAAAACGTTGTTGAGTTTGGTTTTGAGACGATTTTGTCACATAAAAAATCATAATATATAAATAAAAATCTCATCTCACAAATGATTTTACACATCCTATCCTACTAATATTATAAATGCGAAAGTTTGTGAGGATGTGTGTGTGTGTGTTTGTTACTCTTTCATGCAAATACTACTGAACCGATTACAATGAAATTTAGCACACATATAGAGGGTAACTTGGATTAACACATAGGATAGGTTTCATCCCGGAAATCCCACGGGAACGGGAACTATGCGGGTTTTTCTTTCAAAACGCGGGCGAAGCCGCAGGCGGAAAGCTAGTAATATCTAAATCTAACATCATAAACTTATAAGAAAGTTCATTCTTTATGGCTGTATCATTCACCAGACCATTCATAATAATTTTCATAAAACCTTCAATATTTCAACTACAAACGGATTAAACCTAGGCTCAGACTAAAATTTCCTTTGATACGCTCGAGTTCTCTAAATGCTATAATAAAGAATTTCATAATACATTAAGCCCCTTATTATACTAGAAAGAATACTAACAAGCGTCTTAAGAAATCAAGTTATTAACGCCTTAGTATTAACAAGTTTTTCTTTAAAAATAAAATAAAAACTTACCTAATTATAAGAAAACAACAGTTACGTTAATATGCGCAAACACCAAATCGACATATTTTATCTATGCTTTAGTTTTAATTACTGCAAAATCAATTCCATTAAAATGTATATAAAATCATGATCAAAATATGTCGATTCATATTTGTTCAAATAAACGCCTAAAAACTTAATATACTCGTACAGTCATTGAGATACATGTGTACGTAGTACATATTAACTCAATGCGTACAGTCAATTTAAAACTAAGGGCCGATTTTTCAATGCTTGGATAAAACTTATTCGTCGAATAATGTATAAAACTACCATTTTAAAAACGTATTCTAATTGCCCGTATTTGACAGTTTACGTGACATTTTAATATTATCGTGTAATACTTTATTGAACGGATAAGTTTTATCCAAGCATTGAAAAATCGGCCCTAATTGAAATATGAAATCATATTTCACCACGGTAATAATCACATTATCACATGAGAATTCTATGCGTTGAATTTCCGCGCCCAAATTTTGGCGGGAAAGCTGCCACACTAGATAACAAATGAGTGGCGCAGTGGAGTGTGACGTCATCCCTGTTGATAAGGGCGGAACGACTCAAGGTCGAGCGTGGGATCAAGGACAGCGAATCCTTGATATTGGCATAGTATATTCGGGTATGGGTATTTGGTTAGGTAACGTTGCTTTGGTTTGAGTTTAGATTTAAAATGACGTCATATTATCTGTACTTAATGTTAGATATATAAATGTTACCATAGTATATGATATTACTTACATTAATAAGTTTATATTGCAAAATGAAAAATGAGATTTTTTGAACGCTATTACCGTGCTATTACCTATACAATTCCTATAAACCATTTCTTCCAGGCAATTAAAAATACATTAGTAGGATAGCTTCTTTATCAAGGAATGTTACAAGCCTTATATCATAATATGACCAATAAAACCATGAATGAAATGGATACTACCATAGTATATGATATTACTTACATTAATAAGTTTATATTGCAAAATGAAAAATGAGATTTTTTTAACGCTATTACCGTGCTATTACCTATACAATTCCTATAAACCATTTCTTCCAGGCAATTAAAAATACATTAGTAGGATAGCTTCTTTATCAAGGAATGTTACAAGCCTTATATCATAATATGACCAATAAAACCATGAATGAAATGGATACTAACGTAGGAAAAACTACGTCATATCGACTCCCACGCGAGCAAAGTCGTGGGCACAGCTAATCTTAGTTGAAACATCAGTTTTTATGTAAGCATGCAATAACTAATATAGGTTTAAAAAAACTATAAAGCATAATATACAGTCATGAAATTATTGTATTGTCACCGATCCTTGATAAGTGCACAAAGTTTGAATTAAATCTGTCCGTTCAAAGTGAGTCAAAATCAAGTGTAAAGGATTCGATTACATACAATCGTACATACAGGGTGTCCCAAAAAGTAGTGATGAACGGAAGCTGGGAGGTTGAGGACCTAGTGGGCTATCCGAATCACCCCCATGTATGTTATGCGATTTTTCGTATTTTCGGAGTGATGACATTTTTTTCAATTTTTCATCTATCGCTGAGTACGATGAGATTTTTATTTATGGTGACGTGAATTATTGCGCTAGATTCTTGATTTTTTTTGTATGCTAAGCTGAAAGATAGGCCAATTCAGTATGGTAACATTTACTATCGTTAGATCTTCGAATGGAATAAAAAAAAGAATTAAATGCCAAGAAAGATAAAATTACCCAGTATGTTCACAACTTCAAGGGCCCATAAAAAAATAAAATCACATAAAAAAAGTTTTCCATTTGGCTTTTAAAAACTTGCTCTATCTATCAGGTAGCTACCCTAAAAATTTCATTTTATTATTCATAAGGCTTCAATCGAAAAATTGAAATCTAAATGTGGTAAGTGCAAAAATTTTATTAACATGATGATCATTAAAACCAAATTAAAACCAATAAATAGGTGTTTAATTACGAGAAATTTTTAAAATAACCCCGCTGTTTCTCAATGCAAGTGCGACATCACCGTAAAAAGTTGTCTTTTAAATGTCTGAATGCCCTTTTACCATTTTTAATGGTTTCTTCTGCTACTATGAATTTCCGGGTTATTTCGTCCAAATTGTGGCATTCTCTCAAGTAGCCGAGGTCATTTTAGTATCTCCTTTGAAACAAATCAATGGCATTTAGGTCGAGGGACCGTGGATGCCAGGCTTTAAGGCAGGCGTCACCGGCGCATGCGCAGGCTGCAACGACCAATCTATCTTTCAGGGTATCTTTGCCATTTAGCCTGGCCTCCACGGTCCCCGGACATAAACCTTATTGATTTTTTTCCGTGGGGATACTACAAAAACGAGAGACTGCCACAATTTGGACGAAATAACCTTGAAATTCATAGTAGCAGAAGAAACCATTAAAAATGATAAAAGGGCATTCAGACATTTAAAAGACAACTTTTTACGGTGATGTCGCACTTGCACTGAGCAACAGTGGGGTCATTTTAAAAATTTCTGGTAATTAAACACCTTGTTATTGGTTTTAATTTGTTTTTATTAATCATCATGTTAATTCAATTTTTACACTTACCACATTTAGAATTAAATTTTTCGATTGAAGCCTTCTGAATAATAAAATGCAATTTTCAGGGTAGCTATCTGATAGATAGAGCAAGTTTTTAAAAGCCAAACGGAAAACTTTTTTTATGTGATTTTATTTTTTTACGGGCCCTTGAAGTGGTGGACATACTAGGTAATTTTATCTTTCTTGGCATTTAATTCTTTTTTTTTTATTCTTTTCAAAGATCTAACGATAGTAAATGTTACCATACTGAATTGGCCTATCTTTCAGCTTAGCACACAAAAAAAAATCAAGCATCTTCCGCAATAATTGACGTCACCATGAGTGAAAATATCATGGTACTCGGCGATAGGTGAAAAATTGAAAAAAACGTCATAACTCCGAAAATACGAAAAATCGCATAACGTACATGGGGGTGATTCGGATAGCCCTCTAGGTCCTCTACCTCCCAGCTTCCGTTCATCACTACTTTTTGGGACACCCTGTATGAAGCTATCAAAAGCCTGTTATAAATGAAAAAAAATCCGAATGGTTTTTTTGCTTCCTTAAAATTTATATTAGTCTAGTATATTTAATACTAGCTGCGCTCCGCGGTTTCACCCGCGTGGCTCCGCTTCTGTTGGACTTAGCGTGATGATATATAGCCTTCCTCGATAAATGGGTAGTTCTTGAGATTAGCGCGTTCAAAGTTTAAACAAACAAACTTCAGCTTTATAATTAGTAAATATATAGATTTTTGTTATAAGTTACGCAACGACTAACATAATATAGAATTTCAAAGACACGCTAAATGTTAATAGAAATGTGTGCTGAAACAGTAAAAATAACTACGTCTATTGTTTCAATGACATCAATAAGATTATGCAATTGAAGTAGTAGTAGCTAGTTTATAATAATAGTAAAGTAAATAAATTATATGCTTTAAAAACATATAATTTATTTACTTTACTATTATTATAAACTAGCTACTACACGCGACTTCATATTTTATGTTTATAATAAATCCTACTTAGGTACCTACCTATATTATAAATGCGAAAGTTTGTGAGGAAGTTGTTTGTTACTCTTTCACGCAAATAATTCTGAACCGTTTACAATGAAATTTGGTATGTAGGTAGTGGAAGGCCCAGAATAAGACATAGACTACTTTTTATCCCCGAAATACCACAGGAACGTTAACTATGCGGATTTTCAAATTAATTTATAAAGATTAGCTGTTTTGAATTTAAAATGTTAGAATGGATATTCATATTATACCTAGTGTACCTAAGTATGTATTGTTCCTTATTCTTCGGTGTACGAGAAAAAATAACTAATAAGTTAACCCAAAAGAGATCAGAATCCAAATCAAACTTGTTTTTCTCTTTGTAATTATTTTACAAATATTTATATATTGCATCTATTACAAACTCCTTACACTTCTTTTTTGTAGTTAGTTAAACATAAAATCATTTGTACTAACATGAGCGGCAGATGTTTAGTTAAACAGGTAAAAAGTAACGGTAAAATCGTATAGTAGCTTTGCGGATTAACATTAAACAAAGGAATAGTAAATATTTAATTCTGTCCTTTTACATAAAATAAAAATAATTTATATAAATAAACATTCCAAACACGCAACGCGATTTATAGTAAGAAGACTTTTGTAGGTAACTAGATAATTGACAAATATATTAACTGTATTTAAAAAGTAAAGCAAGATTCTTAACGTAAGGAAGTGTACTATAGACCATTACTACTTTTTAAAATTTGTCATAGTTGAAATAATTACGAAAATTGTGTACCTACAAATTGAGAATTAACGATGCCAATAAAGAAGTGTTACTTGCGATAATATTGTAAATATTTTAAAGGTAAAGATATCGAATATTAGTTTATAACACCTTTCATACTTTCATATATTCGCGCATCTATATGTACAGTCATGTAAAAAAACAATAATGCAAAAAACATATTTTTTTATTAGATACCTATCTTCTAATCATTATAAGCACATTTTAAGTACAATAAATATACATTAAGTTTTTAATTAAACTATATATATATATATCTCCATGGGCACTATGTTGATCAAACGTGCCATATAGTTAGTAATTATTTGATCCGTTTTCACTTGTTGATCCGGTTGGTATTTGTTGATCCATTGCCCACACCACCGTCCGTATGTGGATCCGAACGGAGCCACAAGTGTCACCATCAGTAATAATAATAATTACGTGCTTTTTATACAAATCCACCTTTTTTGCGTTTCAGCTCTTGTTGATCCGATTCAAATGAGCCAATCAGAGCCCACCGAGCTCAGCCATTGGTCGCTTGCGGCCTTAGCCATTTGTTTGACCTAAATCTAACATTTTAATTATTTTATCAGATTGATATCAGGATCAGGGCAAAGGCGAACGCTACACGTCTATAAATATTATGATAATAGTTTTCCATGACTTTTTAATATCTTTTCTGTTATTATTAAGCTCAATTTTATCATACTTGTTTTTAGAAGTGTGTAAAATATTACTGCAATGATTCCTATAGCGTTTATATATGAGTTCAAGTTCCTTATTATTTGGATCGTTTTTGTTTCGGCGGTGTAAAATATCTCTGAAACGTATATGTCGTGGCCATATCGTACATTTGCTCATTTCATGAAATGATTGGCCATTTCACGAAATGGTCGCATTTCGTGAAATGGCCAATTTAGTTTGGCCACATCATGATGTGGTTTGAGCAGATCAATGATAAGAAATCGTTTCTCGATATGGCCAACTAAACGCGCGGTTTTTTTCATGAAATGATCAAAATTATTTGATCATATCGTAAAATAGTTACATTAATCATTGGTAGAGGCGCTGCAAGCTCTGTGTTATGTGATAAGATGGCGGCCGCTGGCGAAAATTTAATTATTCGCAGTTAAAAACTTCATAATTCGTTTAATAACAATATGAAGAAAGTCATAGCAAAGAATTTACGACGAAGAGGTTCGAGTACTATGGAAAATGTGGATATCTTATATGTATTGAAGAAAAATGCGTCTTAAATAAAATAATGACGCATTTTTTCTTTTAGGATATATATTTATATATCCTACTATATTATTATAATTGTTTGTTTTTTAAAAAGCGATCCGCTTCTGGCACTCGCCGGCCGCTGCCGCGGCACGCTCGCTTTGCTCGCTCGGCTCGTGCGTTGTTTATCATAGTCTAACCTAACCTAACCTAACTGTTTTCTATTGCAAAAACGATTCGCTTCTGGCATTCGCCGGCCGCTGCCGCGGCACTAACTTAAATGACATTAAACAAGTTTTTAGAATATTCTGTATTTTTTTAATATTTTATGGACTCTTTATATTTTATACGATCTGGCCAAATGTGGATGACCAAATCGTGAAACGTTGACGATTTAACGATCTGATCAAACTATGTTGGCCATTTCATGAAATGCGACCATTTCGTGAAATGATCGATCATTTTTTTTGTGTGGTGTCTCTCAATGTTAGCCAGAAGGGCTTCTACATTTTAACGCGGACGCGGGGGTGAACTGAAGGTTCACCCTGGTAGCGACATGCACAAGGGCGTCCCCCCTTGACGGGGATCTCGAACCTCGGCTTGGGCTGTCGCTTGAGTGGAGGAGGCCAGAAGGGCCCTAATCGGACGGGCGAGCAAATCTACGATATGGCCACAACGTATACATCGCAGCAAACCTGGTGTAATCCAGGGTTGTAAAATAGAATTTCTATTAGTTTTTTTAAATAATCGGGAACTATCGCTTATAATATTACCAACGGTATCAAGTAATGAATTAATTATACTATTAGGATCATTTGTAGATAGTAGATTGTGCCAATCTACCAATGACAGTAGTTTGGAAGCTTTTAAGTAATTTATATTGGTTGTAAAACATGTTGTCTTAGCTATACTAGTTTTTGGTTTTTCTGAAAAAGTAAGAAATATCGCAGAATGATTTAGCCACTTTTATATTAGATTTTACGAAACAGTGGTCAAGACAGCTTTTACCACGTGTAGGTAAAGAGTGACTTGGTAAGAATCCGTGACATGCAAGAAAATCTAGATATTCGTCAGATCTTTGATCAGTGTTCTCATTACTGATGTCAATATTTAAGTCGCCAATTATGTAGATATTAGGAATAAACCTTAAGTTACACAATATTAAGTCTAAAGAATGCAGGAATTTGTCTATTGTCGCAAAAGAGGGAGATCGATAAATACAAACAAAAGCATATTGTTTTGCAATAGTTATAATTAGACCATCAGCGTCATCCAAATTTGATTCAACAACTTCGATATCAGTAATATTATTACGTATGTACGCAGTAACCCCGCTGTTTTGGTTTATATGTCTTGTAGTGTTGTAACTATGATAGCTCTCTAGGGGTGGAACAAAGTCATAATTTTTTAGCCAGCATTCAGTAAGTATTAATTAACAGAAAAGATATTAAAAAGTCATGGAAAACTATTAAACGCATTTGCCATATAAACAGTAACTCATTAAAAAGCCCTGAAAATGCTTTAAATTTATTAAAACTTAAGAACACTCCAGTCCATTCTATTGAATTTATAAATGATTTCTTTATTAATGTAGGTAATGAATTAGCGTCAAATTTTTTAAATCAACTAAATTTATCAGAAATTCAGCTCAAATCTAAAAATAATCAAGGCACCATTTAACTTAATTCATTTGTTTTATTGGAAACAGATATAGTGGAGGTTAATAGTACAATTTTGGCTTTAAAAAACACTTATGCTTCAGGATATGATGGCATATCATCTATTTTCTTAAAGAAAAATCTTGCTATATTTGGCCAACCGATCACGCAATTATGCAATATACGCTTATCATCGGGTGTGTTTCCTGATCGTTTAAAGCAATCTCAAGTTGTGCCGATTTACAAGTCGGGAGACAGAGAGAGTATAACCAACTATCGCCCTATCTCACTTTTGCCAACCATATCAAAGGTTCTGGAGAAGCTTATTAATAGGTGTCTCGTTAATTATTCGGAAAAGAATTGCATACTTTCAATTAATCAATTTGGCTTTCGTGCAAAAAAATCAACCAGTGATGCTATCAATACTCTTGTGTCTCTTATTGCTAACAATTTAGACAGGAAGATAAAATGTTTGGGTGTTTTTTTGGATCTGGCGAAAGCGTTCGATACTGTCTCTGTCCCTCTGCTCCTGGCAAAGCTTGAATCAATGGGAATCCGTGGTACCCCTCTAGAATTGTTTAGAGATTATTTATCAAATAGGACTCAATTTGTTAAAATTGGTGATGTACAGAGTCAAAAGCGGTCCATAAATTTTGGCGTTCCTCAGGGATCGGTACTCGGCCCTACGCTCTTTTTAATATACCTAAATGACCTATGTAATCTACATATACCTGACGCGAAGATAATAAGTTTTGCTGATGATACTGTTATTGTTTTTCAAGGAGAGACATGGGAATCTGCTCGTTTGGCAGCTGAATCAGGCATGCGATTGGTAATAAATTGGCTAAATCATAATCTTTTAACTTTAAATTTTACAAAAACTAAATATATAAATTTTTCTCTTGAAAATAATACTAGACCTCCCCAAAATTTTACCATAAAGGCGCATACGTGCTTAAATGTAGGAAACTGCGATTGCTATACTCTTTGTCCTGTCGATACTATAAAATACTTAGGGATAACAATAGATAAAAACTTAAACTGGAAGCCGCAAATAGATGATTTAAAAAGTAGAATACGTAAACTTATCCCAATTTAAAAAAAAAATAAGACGCCTTAAAGATGAAACCACGAACAAAATCGTTTATCAGTCTTTGTGCCAATCGCTCATTAATTTTAATTATGGTATCTCGGCTTGTGGTGCACAAAACTCGACCGCTGGAGTCATAATGAAAATAAAGGCAGCCGGCGCGCGAGCGGGGCGTTCGTGCCCCGGCCCCCGCGCCCTTCACATTTCAAAGCGGATGCAGTAATGTATGGAGCACTGCAAATATTATTTATACGGAGCCAACAAATACTGAAGTTTATGCGAAAATTTTTCCTCCGTTTCTTATAGTTTCTTTATGTCGGATCAAATAAAGCGGTAATTTTGAGTATATAAATGGAACAGATCAACATACGACTTATGATTTGGTATATAAAACGGAGTCAAGAAGTGTTTGAGCATTTCAAAATTTGAACCGTTACGGAGTCGAGTTCGTCTAGTCTAGGCGGATTTAGCAATGTATGGAACATTACCTAACATAATATGTTTGTGTACGGAGCCAACAAATACTGTAGTGTTTACGAAAAATTAATCTACGTTACTTAATATACAGTTTCGTTTTGTCGGATCAAATAAAGCTGTAATTTTGATAATATATATGGATCTGATCAACATACGACTTTGGATTTGGTATATAAAACGGAGCCAACAAGTGTTTATGGGTTTCTGAATTTCGGCCGTTACGGAGTCGGTTAAGTTCGAGATCTTAGCAATAAAAATGTTGAGTACATCAATTTCTCCATGAATACGTTTGGCAACGTCGCCCAAAAATTTGCGCCGTTGCCACTCCGGGCAAGATCTATGCAACCGGAGTCGAGTAATATGGGGGAAAAGGTGAAGTCAGGAATGCACGGCAGTCGGGCTGGATCAACTTAGTGCCCAGGTTGGTATTTATATATCTTATATATATAAAATTCTCGTGTCACAATGTTAGTCTGCATACTCCTCCGAAACGGGTGGACCGATTCTCATGAAATTTTATGTGCATATCGGGTAAGTCTGAGAATCGGCCAACATCTATTTTTCATATGTACCACGGGCGAAGCCGGGGCGGACCGCTAGTATATATATATATATGTATTAAGTTTAATTATCAGCAAGACATCCATAGCATGCTGTTAAATACCTATAGACCTCCTCCAAAGATTTCCATAACATTTTACAACCAGTGGCAGCTTTACCTATCCCTTCAATCAAGTCGTCCGTCCTTTTGGTTAACTGTAAATTAAAATTGTAATAATTAGTGAACTAAAACAACTAAAAATGCAAACGCCTCATTGACAAAGTCGTAAAAAATACTTCGACCACACTTCGACACATTTCATTAATAGTTAGGGCTAGCGCGCAAGAGCAACTTTTGTCTCCGCAACTATTTTGTCTCTCCCATCAACTCTATGGGCTAGTAAGAAAGTGCGCGCACGTAGCGACGCAACTCCCCATAGAGTTGATGGGAGAGATAAAATAGTTGCGGAGACAAAAGTTGCTCTTGCGCGATAGCTCTTAGTATTGTTTTGTTTCTCAATTCATTGAAGATTTTATGAATAGTTCGCGAAAATTTCATTTATTCTATTGTTTTCTAAGCACTGTTATCGGGAATTATGTTATCTTTATGACTTATTTTAGACCATAAAGGATTATAGATTATAATATTTAGAACCGGACATATTGTAACAAGAACTATTTATTAATTTCGCAGTTGGTCGTAAAAATAATAAGCTCGATTATAAATACTCATTCTCTTTTGTTATATTTATTACAGGATTAATTACTACTATGTTACAACTTACACGCCATGTTAAGATAAAACAAAGAACATTATATATTCTTTTTGTCTTCACTCTTCACTACAATTAACGCTTTAACATAGCAATAGATTAATTTTAAAACATTAATGGTATTACCACAAAAAAATTTAAACCATGGAACTGTCACTTTAATAGTTGTCTATGTGAAATACGACAAAACCAGAACCCGCGCTTAAAGATAAACCGAGTCTAAAGTGTTCTGTAGTAAGACAAAATTATAGATAAATAAATACAAACCGCACTTTTCTACACGACTATAATATACCAAATACCAATGCAGGTGTGATACCAGCAAAGAAATCTGACGCTTGACGGACTGACAAAGAAAATTGTAATTTTATATACATTTACCAGAATGTCTATACTCTATTACATCAATGAGTGCGCGGGCGTGGGAAAGAAAGCAAGGTGTAATGCATAGCTATCGATTTAAATACTCTATTATATTGGAGTTTTGTTAATCCGTCAAAGCAATATGGCAATTTATTTGGTGTAAATTACACCGTGTAATTGTAAAGTTTGCTTTATTGATGTATGAATAAGTACGAATGGATTTGGATTGACGTAAAACCAGACAAAACTTTTGTTAACAATTATTATTGTAGGGATTAATTTGATTTTACATTAAGACGTAATTATCGATATACTCAATAGTGTGACTGTAGTGAATTATCGTATTTTTTTTATTTCCTTTTTTTACTGGTAAAACATAATGAAGTTTGAAGTGGAATTCCTGCCTCTTGAATTTTTTTCAGAAATGGGATGAACTTATTAGTAGTTTCAAGACCTATGAACCTAAACTTTCTTGCATAGACTAAACCTTTCAACCGTATTAAAACATACTAACTAGGTACTAGGTAATAAACACGTAGCAATCACCTAACACGTGACCCAATTCCTAAAAAACATCCCTCCACTCAAATAGTTAAGTTCTCTCGCGTTCATTAAACTAACATTTTAACAATCACAATTTCAAAAGAGCCCTTCCTGTCACTCAAACAAAACGTTCTAAAGAGCTGAGTTGAAATTCATAATTTCCTACTTTCACCGTAAGCTCTCCAAACCCTTTCGGAGGGGTGTTTTCTAAAGAATAAAAAGAGATTAGTTACTTTTTTAGCATATAATGGGACTAATCTGTACCGTGTAGTGACAAATTGGTGGTGTTACTAGTATTTACCACCCCGTTTGTCACGGGTTTGATTTATGTCATATTATAAACGCATAAGCTGTGTTTGCTTCGCGATTCTGAACATAGACAATGTAGAACTGTCACGGGAGGAAAAGAAGTTTGAATATATTAAAAGAAATACAGAAGGAAATAAGAATATATTATTATGTTAATTTCGGACTAAAAAATATTATAAAAAAATTTTGTTTACTTTGTAAATATAATATGCACTCTCTTTATAATATAGTATTTAATTATAATTCGGGATTTTAAATAACTACATATTTCAGAATATACTGTAATACAAAAGACCAACTTATTATTTAGATTATTTGACGATTCCCCAATACGCAAATTTTAATTCTATAAACATGTCCGTTAATCCGTTTATACTGCAATCCATACTTCTAGAGAAATTTTAAACAACTTTTCAGCAGTCATAAAAGGGCTTAAAAAGCGATAACCACGAACAATAGTTTAAAAAGAAAAGTTTGTAAAATATTTTGTATTTCTGATTCGTGGAATATCTTATCTGTGGACAATGGTTATTGCTAGATGTAACGAAGTTTTTCGTCTATTTAATATTATTATTATTTGGTATTAATAAAGTTTATTATGAATTGCGAATCCGTTCGTACTTTTAGCCCTTCGGTAGGTTTAGTCTGTTCAGAATAATTATTTTTTTACACTAAATATTTTTAACTAGGTAAAATATTCATCATCTCTTCATTGATCATGATAATTATCAATATTTTTTTAACAATAAAATTGCCTACCATTGCTATAAATAAATCTCATGAGACTTACCACATGATTTACGATACATTGTAGAGGTGTTAAGGCCAAACGCAATTTAAAACAGTTGTAATACTTCAACTATCGTCAGTAAACCGACTTTACAGACAACCAATTTTTTTATTTTAATTATTATTGTACATATATAATATAGGTAACTGTTAAAACTTTACCCTCCATTACAATTAATTTCATAACTTGAAGCGTGATAACCGAATAATTTGCATCTTATTATTCAAATAAAAAAAAATTGTCACTCGTTTTCTGCAATGAACTGGGGCCATTGACATTACAATTGCACGTAAACAAAACGAGCTAGAAACAGCCTTGCAATGTAATAATGTCTTGTTTATAAGCCAATTCCTTACGTCATGATAAATAACATTTTTATTTTTTAAGCTCGCAATATGTACTAACAAGGTACTAACGAAATATTGTAAGCATCTTCAAAAAAAGTCAAATAATTCATGTTATCTATGACAATTTTATTGTTATGACGTTTTAATCCAGTCATTGCAACATCAATATTATCTTTCGTTTTGTAATCATTTAATCAACATTACCATGTGAATTTATAGAACGACCATAAAAATACTTGAACATGTTTTACGATGAAGAACCCTAATGAAACCGGATTTACGACTGCAAGCAGTTTTTGAGGTTAATAAAAATATAATACAGTTCTATTATAATCTATGGGCTTGTCAAAATTCATCAAAATGTCACATGTCAAAATTATTATCGTTAACCTAGTTAAGCGGGAAACGCGCGGATTATAACGGGTTTTTATAACCCCAACCCTTCTAGAACAAAGAGAAAAGAAATATTCGTACAATAATATTCGATCGGATTTGAGGTACACAATAGGCCGAATATTTTCGTCTTCGTAGCGAGATGTTTGAGATATGAGTAGATAGATATATTGTTTGACATCTTTAGATAGTTAAAGCTCGGAAGTGTAACTTCCCGCGTATCTATTTTTTGTTGAAGCAAAGGGTTGTATGAAAGGGAAATTAATTGAAGGGTGCTTTGCTAAAAGGGCCACGGTTTGGGGCGAGCTTGATCTAATTTTTCTACGGTTTTGAAACGGCTGCTAAGGAGGACAGGAAACGAATTTCACAATACATACTTTAAATTTTAGATCAGGTTACTAGTTGATGTGTGCATGTATTATGAATTTGCTGAGTTTTTTAAAGTTATGTAAATGCAATTGCAATTTAATTCCTTTCAAATATGCAAGTTTCTACATAAATATCATTATACAATCGTGTAAGCGTTCGATAACATTTTATTTGACGTTTCAATAGTTGCCATGTGAGCTTATCATATAAATATAAAAATAGTTTATTTTCCGTATCTCTAATAAGAAAATATTAATGATTATTTTTCCGACCCAAATATCGACCAATAGAATTGCACCATTCGACGTCACGTGGTACAACCTACATGGTATTATACTGATAATTTTTTGAAAATTTTCTCTGGTCGTTGACGTCAAACTGACAGGTTGAATTCAATTGTGAAATTATTGGCCGACATTTGGGACGGAAAAATAATCTCCCGAATACCACACGAGCTTCAAAATTATCTGGCATTTCCCTCAAGGTTCCCTGCAAACAAATAAAGTCGTCAAGTTTTTCAGGAAAAATCACTCGCGCTTCGCGCTCGTGATTTTTTAACCTTGACTAAAAACTTGACTCCTTCATTTGTTTGCAACGAACCTATCGGAAAATACCCGAAAATTTTGAAGCTCTTGTGGTATTATAAGTGATTATTTTTCCGACCCAAATATCGACCAATAGAATTGCACCATTCGACGTCACGTGGTACAACCTACATGGTATTATACTGATAATTTTTTGAAAATTTTCTCTGGTCGTTGACGTCAAACTGACAGGTTCAATTCAATTGTGAAATTATTGGCCGATATTTGGGACGGAAAAATAATCTTCCGAATACCACACGAGCTTCAAAATAATCTGGCATTTCCCTCAAGGTTCCCTGCAAACCAATAAAGTCGTCAAGTTTTTCAGGAAAAATCACTCGCGCTTCGCGCTCGTGATTTTTTAACCTTGACTAAAAACTTGACTCCTTCATTTGTTTGCAACGAACCTATCGGAAAATACCCGATAATTTTGAAGCTCTTGTGGTATTATAAGTGATAATATGTTTATACCTATATGTATGATTAAACACTTACCTAATTTAAACGTACTGTCAGCGGTTTAATGATTGAAAAAAAATCTTATCAGGGGCCGTTCAAGTATTACGTGAGCAGATTTCTTACCATTTTTTACCCCCCCGCCCCCCTTGTCATCAAAAGTAAGCAAAGCACTTACCCCCTCCCCCTATGCTTACGTAAACATTTTTAGTAATAAATGTTTTTTTTTATATTGTTATTTTTAAAATAGGAAAATTCATGAAAATATTAGGTTTAACTGATACACATAGAGTAAATGACAAAAAAAATATAATCAGAAATAAAGAACATAACTAACATAAACAATGTTTTCGGAACACATTAACAGTCTTCAGTCCATGAAACCTGAATCCATGATTCTAAGTTATCGATGACATTGGATTGCTGCTCAGTGTTGTGAGTCTGCTCACTTTCATCCGATTTAGGAATGTCTACGTCACTCTCATCGAGCCATTCAACATCTTGGTGCTCTAAATTTTGAATAATGCACATCAGTTCATTAGCACGACGAGCAGCGACTCTTACAGGTCTAACTTTTCCCTCTGTGGGCGTGTTTACTTTTTTATGGATCTTCTCGATGTGACGATTTAATGATTTGACGGAAGCATGATAAAGACCACACGTTTTGCATGTTCGGCTTGAGAGCCTCAATTTTACCGTCGGACAAAAATAATCGTAGGGCATTTGCAAAAAATCTTTGACGGTAGTACTCAAGCGTAGAGCTAAATTGACTGGAAGATCAAGAAATTGTCCTCCTTCATCCAAAACCAAGTCATCAACTGTTTGTTTTACTTTTGCAGGTGGTGGAAGAAACCTGTTGTCTAGTAATCTGAATAGGCCACTTCTTGGACGACAGCATTCTGTATTTTTACATTTTACAATTTGAAGCAAGTATTGGCTTTCACGCACATGTTCTGAGTACAATTTAATGTCTGGAAATTCAGGAACATCTTGTTCATGAGCCTCAACATATTTTGCAGTAACATTATAGCCATCAATTTCCATTGAACTCCATACTTCAGCTAATACATTTCCTGCAAATTCGAAATTATATCTTTCTAATTGTTCATCAATTGTAACGCCACGTTCATCCAAATGAGACCCAAAATGGTCATGAGGCAGTATTAAACCAGCCAGTTCCCGACTCAGAGGAGCCATTCTTCTCTCTACTCTGTTATACGCACTCCTTCCAGGAGCATTGGTAGCTATAAACAATGCATCGAGATCATGTCGTTTAAAATGTTGTATAGCAAACCCTATGACTTTTTGATAACGTGGATTTTCATCTGGCCCTCCATCAACCGTCATAATTACTACTGGTTTTACTAGTCCATGGTCAGTTTTTGCTAATGGTCGAAACTCTTCAAGTTCGAGAAGCGTCTCGAAATCCTGAGCATGAGTATTAGCAGTAGATGAACTATGCTTTCCACTTCGAATAGCGATGAATGTTGGCCCAGAATATCCGACGGCTTGCGGTTGTCCTAGCATATTGGAAGTAACTTTGATACCAGCATAAACAGATGGTATTAATTTATGACGCTCAGCGATTACCCAATCGTGGTCAGGTAATTTGATTCTATATTCCATATGCATTAAAAGAGGTGCTTGCTTATTTGCCGCAGTTACGCCAATAGGGACTCGAGCTTTGTCATCTTGAGATAAGAAAAATACTTGATCTGGTCCAAGTATGGATGCTATGTTCTCTAAATAATGGATTGATGTTTCAGCGAACTTGCTATCTAAGTGGCTCTTGTGGTGATCAGTTTGAGCCCGAATGAGCCTAACAGGGACTGTCGATACATGTCTTCGTCCCTCTGTAGAATTCGATTTTCTGGGAATCAAACGAAGATATGTCGCACTGCGACTAATGTCAAATCCTAGTTTACGCAGTTCTTGTGTGAGTTCGTCAAGAGTTTTTACGCTGCGAATAGATTCCGTTCGTCTCCTGTCATCACATGCACTCCCAAATAAAGCTATATCCGCAATTGTTTTCAATAGTAATGGTTGATCGCTTTCAAGTTTAGGATGTCCTACTGAATCCCTCAGAGATAGTCTTCTTTTTATTTCAGGATTTTCCTGACAAATATCTTCTAACTTTCTTTTCATACCATCCCTGTGTTTCTTCTGGGCAACTGCGTTTTGAATCTTCCTGTTTAAAGTATTTTTTGCTGTTTTTAGTTCCTCGCGCAACTTAATGATCTGTTTATCAACTTCAGCGCAATTTGGCATAGTATCTCTGGCAGAATACAAAGCGTTCAGATTTCTTTCGAGTAGAGTAATCTTATTTTTCAAAGCTTCTTGAGAAGGTTTTGCTCTTTGTTTATCTGCATTATCATTATTTTCGCATTGCTCTTGTGATTCATTGCCAGTTTTAATTTTATCTTCTTTCTGTTTTTCAATGTTAGAAAATGGCTGTATAATTTGTGTTTTTTCTGCAGGTTTACTGGTAGAAGACGTTGCCTAAAAATGAAAAATTTCTTAGAGTTCTGCTGGATATTCTCTTATTAAGCTACATAAATTCACCGTATTTAATAAAACCAGCGTTTAAATACAGTAAAAGTTCCTTATTCGCGGGGTATATGTTCCATAAATATGCCGCGAATACAGAAACCGTGAATACGGAATGGTAATTTATATGGGATTATAGGGGATACGTTCCTAGGTGACAAAATAAAAAAAAAAACAAATGCATAAAAAATTAATTTAATTGAAGATTTTGAACATTTTAATTAATTATCTTAAGACTTAGGCAATGGTTTGAAGAATTTTGTATTTTTTTCTTGCTTGGCAGTTTTCAAAAGCTCCTTCAATTCAGACTGATACACAGCAGTCGCATTAGCAATTTGCCTCTTAAAACTTAAGTTCACTTTAAGTGGTAACACAGATTTTTTTCGTGTCGAAACTCGTTTCTCATTTTTTTTAGTTGACTTTATAAACTAAGAAGAGTGCAGTAGACGTTTTACTCGATCACAATTTTTGCAACGAATGTGAAAGAAGAAACAATAAAACACGCAAAGCGGCTTTTACTATAAACGGAACTCCATTTAAAAATATACTTTATTTATTGAGTTACATATAAGGTTGCTTCCACTCTGTTTATTTACATTCTCAAAAACATCAATCGCGGCAATGGCGGGTTGCGACAAAGGCGGCTTGTGTCAAAGGCCTCGGCGATATCATTTAACAACATAATTAATGTACTTTAGGCCAACTTGTAATAAGATCTATTTTACTTTCTTATTATTCCATTTGACAAGGATATTGGGTTAGATACCTATTGGAATAATTTTATTATTATGTATGTACTTATTAAATCCGCGAATAAAAAAATTTTTAGTCGCGAATAATTAGAAATTGGGTCGCATTTTTTTAATCCGCGAATAGTGAAAACGGGAATAAAGGAAGCGCGAATAAGGAACTTTTACTGTATTATTGAAAGCTTTTCCCCACAGAAACCCTTCACATATAGATATTGAAAACACCGTGTATTTTGTGACCAATTGCCGGAGTCGATCTTAAGAAATAAAATATCAATCATTTACCTTTTTACTTTGAGATAGGCCATCATATTTTTTTACTCATAAATCGTTTTAATTGTTACAGAACGTAAAGAGAAACTTTGTACTTATATTTACTCACCTTGGAAAAAAAATGAAGCATATTGGATTTATTTTTAGTCGCCGCTTGCAATTCTTCTTCAATTCTCTTAGATACAATAATATCTAGTTCCTTATCTGACTTTGCTTGTAATTTATAATTTCGCCAAACTTCGTTTACTAACTTTTGTACATTTTGCACTTTCGTCCCAGTATGAGATTTTTTAAAACTTTCGAACAGTTTTTGGTATAACTTGGATTTGTCTATATGATATGACATTCTAATAAGATATTTAAATAATTAAAACGTTAAACTTTGGCTAATTGCATCAACATAAACACTAATGATAACTTTCAATGCTTACAATACGTTTAGAATCAAAACAAAACAATATTGATAGATGCGCACAGTTTGCAGCCGGCCGGCACGAGAGTGAATTATTAGACAAGTGAATAGCGCACGGTAATTCCCCTAATCAGTTCTCAAAGCGAGTGCCTACGCATATGTATTATTTGCGGGAATCCCCGAAAAAACTTAAATAACTAACGATGACGTAATCATCATCTAGACCCCCCCACCCCCCATGTCATCCAAAATAAGCAAAACAGAGACCCCCCCACCCCCCCTTGGTGCTTACGTAATACTTGAACGGTCCCTCATTATTATGTTCGTTCATAAGTTCATAACATTTACAGATATGACAAACAACACTATCAGTTTAAAATTCAATTACCTACACATTAATAATTATTAATTATTATCAGTAGAATAACAACATCTATTAAACAGAGAGACAATAAAATAGAATAGAAACATAAGTAGGTACCTATTAATATAAATAGTTTAAATACTATTAAAAATCCCACTGCTGTTCATTCTATTAACAATTATTTTAGCTTTACGTTTACTAGGTATTTTAATTACTATCAACAATATAATGCAATCCAAAATAATTAAAATCTAAGTTATATAATATCTTTATTTCAAATTCGCGGCGATTAATGACTACATAAATAATTTGGACGACACCTCCTTTTACGAAGCTATATCTTGCTCCCCTGAGGATTGCTCCCACTTACTGTCTTCTGATAATAATCATCTTAACCTTACAATATTATCACAAAATATACGTAGCATCAAGGCGAATTTTTCGGGACTTGTAACTTTACTAGACAGAGTAAAAGTATCGTGTGATCTTATTATTTTATCTGAATGTTGGCTATCTTGTAATCCTATTATTCCAAATCTGGATGGCTACTACTCCCATTCAACTTCTTGTAACTTTAATCAAAACGACGGGGTTATAGTTTATTATAAAAACACAATAAAAGATGTAAAAATCGTTGAATTTCATATTGACGAAGCTAACTGTTTGCTTATATATATTGGCTGTGACTTAGTTATATTAGCGTTATACAGACCCTATGCTTTTCAAGATCCTTCAAATTTTCTAGTCTCGTTGGATAAAGTTTTAGCTGACCTAAAATCTTATCGGAATATTGTGTTGATTGGTGATATTAACATTGATATTAGGCCTAATAATACATCCAATCACACATCATCTTACCTCGAAATTCTTGGGCACCACGGTCTCATTCCGGGCCATTCTTTTCCTACTCACGGACTAACGTGCCTTGACCATGCCAACATTAAGACTCGTTCTCCGGCAAAGATTTTTGTTTTGGAATCAACGGTTACCGACCACTTCGCTATTGTATTGTGTTTATCACAAAAAAAGCGGAAAGAAGCAAATGACTCACTTTTCACCAATATAAATGAAGATAAAATAACTTCTGCTCTAAACTCAATTGACTTTCACCCTGTTCTTTCGACCCTAGATGCTAATCAGGCGGCAGACGTATTTATAGAAATTATCACCTCCGTTATATTATCCTGCTCTATTGCCCTTTCATTACCCCGTAGACGTAGGCCTATCAAACCGTGGGTAACTCCAGGATTATTGAGATGCATGCGTCATAGAGATAATCTTTTCAAAAAACATAAAAAATCGCCAAATGATGATTTATTGAAGCTGACCTATAAGAGATATCGCAACTTTTGTAACGCGTTATTACGTAAAGCTAAGATAGATTATGAGAAACTTGAATTTGCTAAGGCAGGCAAAAACTGTAAACAATTGTGGAAGGTCATTAAATCTGTTATTGATTCTAATAAACCGCAATCTACAGCTCACAATCTAATATCTAAAAATGAGTATACCTCTATCTGCGCCATTAATAATTATTTTGCCAACGTTGGAAAAAACTTAGCGGAAGCAATCCCGTCTTCTCAGCATAGTTACGTTGCTCCTGCTCACCACTTTGAATCTTTTGTTCTCTTAGCGACGGATGACAATGAAGTCCAGAATATCATTAATTGTATCAAGAGTGACTCCTGCCCTGGATGGGACGGTATCTCGTCTGCTTTTTTAAAAAAACATGTTAAAGTTCTTCTTGCCCCACTTACCCATATTTTCAATCTATGCCTTACTACCGGTACTTTCCCTAACGCTTTCAAAAAAGCCCTAGTGCTTCCAATTTTCAAGTCTGGGGACCGGAACTGTGTCGAAAATTATAGACCTATTTCCATTCTTCCAGCTATGTCCAAAATTTTAGAAAAAATTATAAACAATAGACTCGTAAATTACTTAGAATCTCGCAAACTTCTTTCGACTAATCAATATGGTTTTCGTAAAAATCGGTCTTCCACAGACGCCGTTAACAACTTAGTAAATCACCTTGTTTCACAAATGGACAAAAGAAAAAAATGTATGGTGTTGTTTTTGGATCTTGCTAAAGCTTTCGACACAGTTTCGATCCCAATCTTACTGTCTAAACTGGAGGCCCTTGGAATAAGAGATCTTCAATTATCGCTGTTTGAGTCATACCTCACTAACAGAACTCAATGTGTTAAAATTGGATCTCTTACAAGCTCCGAGCACCTTATTTCTTATGGCGTGCCACAAGGCAGCATCCTCGGCCCGAGCCTATTTTTAATTTATGTGAACGATTTGTGTGATATTAGATTGCAAAATGGTGTAATATTCTCTTATGCAGATGATACGGCTTTGGCTTTCTCGTCTAAATCATGGCTCGAAACTTATAATCTTGCACAGCAAGGCTTCAACTCCGTTTTACATTGGCTAGATAACAACTTGCTGACCTTAAATGTTAAAAAGACAAAATTGGTAACTTTTTCAATACGCAATGACATATCTGATACTAATCACCTCCAAATTTTGGTTCCTTCTATCACGAATCCATCGAATCCAGCTGTTATTGAAAGAGTATCATCTATCAAATATCTCGGCATCATTGTTGACTCCTCGCTAGCTTTTAAGGAGCATATAGAAACTGTTGGGACTAGGATACGAAAACTTATGTATATTTTTAGGCAACTACGCTCATCAGCTGACAATTCAATTATGAAAATGGTATATATAGCGCTGTGCCAGTCTGTTATATTGTATGGAATTGAATCTTGGGGTGGTACATATAAATCTTATCTAATTCAGCTTGAACGTGCCCAAAGGGCAGCTTTAAAGGTTTGCTTTCATAAGCCTCGATTATATCCAACAGCAGAATTATACAAATTATCTCAAGTACTAACAGTTCGCCAATTGTTTATTCTTAAAACCGCTTTAAAACAACACAGTTCCACTCCTTATAATCCCCTTACTGAGCGTCGCAATTATATAATAGCTCCGACAATTAGATTAAATACATCGTTCAGTCACAGATTCTTTTTATTTCTTGGCCCTTACATTTATAATAAACTCCAAAATATTCTATCTGTACATTCATTAAATTATCACAAACTGAAAATATTACTTGATAGCTGGCTAAAGGGACTTTCATATGTAGAGACTGAGACCTTTTTAGATTCATTTATCTAATTTGTTCACATTAAGATTTCAGATGCACACGCACTCAAACTCACTCACACTCACTCACACTTCACACTCACTCAATCTTCACAATCACTCACACTTCATCCGGGTACACTTTTGCATGTTTAATTTTAGTTTTTCTTTGTATTATTTTATTTTATATATATTTTTTTCTTTTGATAATGTAACTAAAGTATTTAGATTCGATTTTTAAGTTACATAGTTTCTTTCTTTGTCTAAACTATAATGTTCTGTTCATCCGAGTGGTGGAGACCTGGTGACCTATATTACAGGTTTTACACCTACCATGGGCACCAGCTTTCTACACCTGTTGCCTGTTTAATGTTATTATGTTACTGTACATGTACTGGAAAGAAATAAATGAATTTATTATTATTATTATTATCTAAAATAACTATACCTAGTTAGTTTATTTTATTTGTGAAAGATTTTTCACTAATAAAATAATATTTATTAACAAGCAAACTAATTACATAAATCAATATTTAAAATTGTTATAAATAAAATACAAAAGAAAAAGAATGTATAATTTTGCGAAACTTGTAAAGTTGGTAGACTTGCATTTTTATTTTTGCGGGAATACGACGCAAGGAATGCAGGGTCGTTGAACCTTATGGCGGGAAAGTAGGAACGGGTGCACGCATAGATTATTAAAAAATATAAACCTTTCAACTGCATTATCGTTTTTTTAATATTCTTTTATTTATTTATTATTAATTGTTTTCTTAATGAAACTGTTCAATTTATTCAAATAAGTATAATAAAATTATCTTGATTGATGAAATCATAAAAAAATATTGATTGAACTTATTAACAAAACTACTATTTGCAGTAGGTACCTAGGTAACTAAAGTAATAGTGTACTATATCCGTTATAATTTATTGTAAAGGTTCATAATATTACTTATTAGGTAAGAGCATTTGTGTCGGCGTTCGTTTATATGGAAGTAGGTAGTGGGTACCTACTTAAAAGTTATGGCCTAATTGTTTTCGCAGACGTAAAGCAATAACGGCTTGCAATTCGTCAGAATCGTTCAGGTATTTCTCGTTCGCAGCTTTGCCCATAAGCCGCTGCCTTAGGAATGTCGACAGACTAGGTTCGATATAGCCGACAGTAAAAAAGAAAAGCGACATACGATCTCCTTCATCGAGAGCCGCCGGCCAAGTGACGCTACCTAGCTCGATTTTCCACCCACAGAAACCGCCTCTGTACGACCAACTTCGCACACATCTATGTCCGTCGAATGCCGTTGCGCTGATTTCCTTCCTCAAGTATCCCCCCGCACCGCGAGACGCCGGATGATTCGATAAATTCTTTCGTTCTACTGCATTTTTTGTGCTATGTTACTATTCAGACGGGCACAAAAATGACTTGTACTACTGTTGGTAACGTGTGAAGTTGAAGTTACGGCGTATTTTCAGCGTATTTCGTGAATGGCATCAAATTAGCCGGCGAGCGGGGCCACACGCGGGGGGAGGCGCGGGACGGGCGCGCCGCGTCAGGCCCGAGCGCCGTCGGCCGGCGACCGCTACGCAGTACGCTATTCGCTCGCAACCTCGCGCTTAGCTAGTCGTGTTCACGGCGTCACACGAAAAGCACGCGCGGCTCTCCTTAGAACCGGCACCCGAATAATGTTTCAGTGTTTGACAAACTCAATCGGAGGTCTCGGAAGAAGTACCGTATTTAATTTACACTGTATAACCAATCGCATATTCTCAGTGAGTGTTACGCAGTGTGTACGGAAAAAACTTTGTCGAAGATTCTGAAGAATCTTGTGTAAAATTGTGTAATTCGCCGGCTGCAGCCGGATTGCGTTTTGCACAAAACTTTTTGGTGAGTGTTTCTTTCTTTTGATGTGTTTAGTGATCCTGTGAAATAATTGTTATAATTTAATAAGATTTATTAAGTGCGGGTAGATAGGTACGTATTTAGTGTATAAGACGACGGGGCGTTGTCGATTGCGAACCGAGGCGTTAGGCATTTCTGCGAATTACCGGCACCCAAAATGCTTTCGTAATTTTTGGAATAGACGTAATTGCTACTATTGGTACTATTAGACGTATTGCTACTATGGATACTATTAAATTTACTATATCTATACCTACAGAGAAAAAGTTCTGTGATATTTCAATCGATATATTAAATATTTTCCAAATTGTTCACACGAATTAAATAATGAATAATATGAGAAATTTATGTATTATTGTTTACTATTGTAGTAGGTAGTAGTAAAAATATTTCACAATTGAAGTTTACAATTGTGACACTTTCCGAGGCAAATAATCACTGATTGTTCTGAGTGCCGATGCCATTTTATTGCTTTATTATTTGCAAATAATATACAAGTCACATAAATATATACACTATGAAATGAATACTATAATTTAGAAATTTCTATTATGTCCAGACATAGAATTGTGAAAGTTATAAAATCAAAAATATTCGATTCTTGTAATTATTGTTCTCTAATATTTCTCATATTTAATTAACTAAAAATAGGTAAATTGTAGTTGTATATAGCAGCAAGTAGCAGTAGTAAATTTACAAGTGTAGGTTATCAATGTAAGTTGCTAATGAACATAAAGAGTCCGTAAATTATTTCATGGGTCCGTAATGCGTCTAAAATTGCCTAAATGCTAGTCTGTTTTAAAAAATTGCTAGTGTACAACGTAAATATATATAAAATGTATTCTAATAATATAAAATACGTACTAATCAGGAAACCGCAATTATTAAAATTTGTATTTTCCGGAATTGTCACACAATAATTAATTTCTTGTGTTATAATCAAGTACATAATATTACATAATGTGTGTAAAGGAAAACATCAAAGCGGGAAAATGATGCCAAGCATTTGCGTCTATTGGTAAACAATAACTTCGCGCCATTTTACGTTAGTAAACAGCAATCTTACATTTCTAAAGCTTTTACCTGACTAGGGAACGATTCGCGGAATACGATCCAGGTAGAAAATAAAAAAATGGTATTGCTAAATGAACAATAACTAATTATTGTTAGATAAACTGGGATAGTGCTCAAGGACAGTATACCCTTTAAAAACGTTTGTTTTCGCATCCAGACTTCAGTCTCAATTCTGGCTTTGTCGTGGACACTTGCTATATATAGCGTACTAGTGTATGAACGCAAGTGTCATCAGCCTTTGCATTTATTTCATTTCTATTAAACAAGTTTACTATAACAACAACAACAATAGTGACTTAGTGCGATAGGTGAATTAAATATTATTTCATTTTTTTATTTTTTACTTGGTACTTAGTGTTGTGCGATCGTATTTGAAAAATTTTTTTAAACTGAAGTGTAGTTTTTTTTTTCTAAAGGATTTTTTCTTTTGTTGCAGGCGGTGTGCGTGCAACAATCGCGCGCATCGTCCCTGTGATAAGAGGGCCCTGTGATATCGACGAGTTCGTCTTAGCTTTAAAACTAGTTAGCATTTAGGTATACTTTAAAAATGTCGCCACCAATCGACGCTCACATACTCCAGTTCGACGTTTGGGAGTCGCTGGACGAAGAATCCATGAACTTGACACAAACTTCAGAATTCTGGACACAAGTGCAATACGAAGCCGAGAGATTAGACTTAGTCCCACCGGCTAATTTCACTAACTTACTACAAGAAAGCGAAGGGGATTGGAGGATAACGGAGACTCCGGAAGAGCACAAGGACAATATCGTGCATCACGATTGCATGTGGGCTGGATCATGTATAGATTCGGGGCATCCGAATACGTTCGTTCCAACCGACTTGACAACGGCTGCGCCTGGGCAGAGTGTCCTTCGGAGAGACATGTCGCCGGCCCGGCCTGACACGCCGCCCTCCCTCGACGGCGATGAGCCTCCGCAGTTCCGACACGCCGTGGACGTCGCCGGCACCGCTCTGAGGCTCCTCCGAGATTCTGCAGCTGTGGCAGCGGACCATTCGTACACGCTCGCCCGCCAACATTTCGACTACCTAGGCGTTCAAACTCCATCAGACTCTGGCGAATCAGGTCAGTACCTTCTCCTTTTTACACTAAATGTCTTTTAAATGTTTATTATAGCTGGGAGGTATCACGAATGTCACCTTCATTAAATACCATTAATTGCCACTTAAACGATTAGAATTTGAAATCGTCATTTTGAAAGTCAAATTGATTTTCCATTCATTGATCGTCGGAAAAAATAATCGCGTGCGTAAAGGTCTTAGCTTAAGTTACTTCATTTTCATGACTTAATTTGATTAATTAAAAATTGATACTATCATTATTACTTGCAATAACTGTGAGAAATAGTCGATCGGGATTAAGATTAGGAATTAATTAGAAGCGGTATTGTAGTTAGGAAGTCGTTTGACGGTTGTATAGTAAATGGAGTGCGTCTTGGGCGCGTTTTAATTAGAGTTTCAAGAAATGTACAAGATGGGTCCCGGTCGTAGGACGCAGGCGTGATGTCGGAGCGCGGGAAACTGCGTATCGACCGGCGCCCCCCTTGTCTAGACGCACCCGCTTCCGGAACCTTCGCCTTCGACCTTGAACGTCCCAACCTTCCTTAATGCCGTCTTCGGGATGTCACACCTAATTACTCTATAGGCTCCTGGAGATCTGTCACTTTGATATCCACTGACAACACGGTGTTATCAGCTCGTAATTCTATTAGGTAGCCATGTTATAGTAGTCAGTTTTTTTCCAATTGTATACTTCTAAGCTCTAATATATACTTCGATCTTATTAGTTTGAACGAAAGTGCAAAAATGTACACCCATTATAATTAACATTATTTTCTTAGTTTTAAAAGACGTAGCAAATTTTTTTTTTTTTTTTTTGTTAAAAAAATCGGGATCAGGAGTCCTGGACGTCCTCTTACAGGGTCCGTAAGGTCGCTCGTGCGTCGACCGGGTCCCGACATTGACGCATCCTCCCAAAGTTCAGGGTTAACAGCCGAACCGTCTGGACGCCCATTAAAATGATGAACGTTCCCCGAAGTTCACCCGTTTTATATTTCGTATTTGATTAGGAATTAGAAATCAAATTGATGTTCAATTAAGCATTGTTCGCTCCGCTTCATTCTTCGATGAAAGTTTCGATGCTAAACTGAAAACTAGCGCAGATTATGCTCAAGACATAGTTTCACTCCAATTAATTAGTTTTCAAATTAGATTGGCACGGCATCTTATTTGAATGATAATAGGTTGCTCGGAGAATAGTTGCGTTCGTGACGTCATGTTTTAAAACTATCGAAGGACTGAATATCATAGAAGCAATTGATGAATGTCGAATCAATGTCGTATAAATATTTCATATTACAACTATACTTACATTGTCTGTTATCACGGCTTTTTAACGATCGTCGATAAGAGCTAGTAAGAAGGTCGCGATGAGCATGCGTTTAAAACGCACTCGGTATAATTATGTTCGTAGTACTTGTTATTCAACATGACTATATAGGTTATAAAGCTAAGGTTAAAAATAAATATAGGTTCATGTTCGCCGCGAGACTGGAGTCTAGTCCGTTACTCCTATTGCACGCCTCATAAGCGAAGCGTTGAGGTGGGTACTACTGTCACTTCGCGCAAAACATCTGATTTTTCAAACTTAAAATGTCTTTATGTATCATACATTGCACTTGTAAGATAATACATACACACACATATTAAGAAAAAACACTATTTTTAACATTCATGATATTTTTGATGTCATTTTTGTTATTTAAACTAGTTAAAAAACAGTTTAAAAAAGTTCTGTCTTGGACGTCCATGTGTCTGTATGTGCGGAGGATTTTCTTGTTAACACGATAGCGACCGAAATACTTTACTAATCGAGTCTTTTTTTTTTCTCTTACGCTTGAGTATGCTCAGGAATAGAACCCTTTCATTTTTCAGGGTCTGATTCGATGTGGTTTAATTGTTATTAAATAAACAAAAATAATAATTAATAAGTAATTATTAAAAAAAAATTATGAGGCGTGCACTTTTGGATTTTCCAAATTATTTAAGAATGCAACGGCACAAAGTGGAATCTCATTGAAGTGGGGCTTGCTTCTCGCCGGACCGGTTTCACCTCGGTACTTATTCTCCGTCTGCACGACAATCTGATAGACATATCTCAAAAGTCAATTACAAGTATGTTATATCCATTAATCAATCGAGTAAATATTGATTGGGTAGTGAGATGAAACTGTTGTTCCAATATGAAATTTTACGGCGCATGCGCGGCTTTATCGCGCCATGCACTGCGAGCCAAGTACGGTCAAAGTTGTCACATTTTTCGCGCCAATTTACTGTAACGCATTACGCAACTATGCCATTATAATTTATTTTATCGCGTTCATTTTTACTGGCGTTCTATTTGCCATCGGTGTGGCAACGTTGTGAATAATAAATCACGTTTATTATCAAACACCGTGCGGCTCGAACGCATCGAACTTGTAAGAAAATTTTATGTAGTTTTTATTGGAATCCGTAAAACGGAACGTTGTCGAGCCTAATCTCGGTTCGCGCTTTATTATTACGAGCTAACCCAATAAACTACACTGATAAGTGTAAACTGTAAACGGCGCTAGGTGCTTTTGACCTGCATATTATGATTGACAGATTGACAGATTGCTCTCGCAAACAATATTTATGACATTTAAATTCTCGGTCCCGTTAAGTAGGCGACTCAAGTAGGGCGGCTCGTATTGTGAGTTCCTTTAAGGGCTATTTAGAGCAATGGATCCGGTTTTGTGTGTCCGAAACGCTGTATCAATCACCGAGGTCACACATTCCACTCTCAATATTAGTTTTAGGTGCGAAATTTTTTTGGCACTTTTAATTTTAAATTGAACTAGCACTTGAACGCGTTGTACAAATATTTGCACTACGCGAGACGTGGCAGACATCGCCATAGCAACAGTGTAAATTCAAACAGTTTCCGCGTCGAAACCGGTACGCCATTAAGACGATTATTTAAAATGTTTTAAAGCGTGTTAAAAGTATAATGATTACGTAAGTAAAGGCGTAGGTACTTTCACAATATGCACGGCTAACATTCGGTACTAAGTACCTATGACCTAAATATCGTACGCTATTACTCGCCTACAGCTAGCCTAGCCTACGCCGCTCACATACATGGTCTAGATTAATTATTTATTCTTATTAGACACACATACCTTACATTAATACACGGTTTCGTAAGTGCCTATAAAATCAGTTGGTCGTAAAGTTTATGTGGACGACGTATACCCCTTATTACTATACTATTACTTGTGTAAATTGTGTTAGAGAATATCCCACTTACGTTTTTCATTTTCAACATGATTTATAATACAGCGTTAAAATCAATTTAATGAAATATTAAAACGCTTTTATTGCGTTCGCTGATAAATATATTCACCACGCTACATAATATGTGTTACTAAGATTGTAGATGTACCCTGGCCTTGGTGTTATCGCGCGAATATTAAAAGAATTGCAAAGGGAAGATATATTTTCGATTCGTGAAATTCTGGGTCAGTAGGTGATATCGATATGATATATATATATCTATCACTCGTTTATATCGTGACTTTATGTTCTTATTGGATTAAGGGTATTGTAATTGTCAGGCGATTTAGTTTTTACAATGGTGATAACGTTCTGTTACATAACGCACTTTGCTATTGATTGTGTTGCTTACAAGTAAAAGAGCTTAGTGCAAATTATACAAACCATTTTACCTGCCTACAGGTCAGCTACTCGCCTAGTACGCTTACCTAATTTATAGTCTAGATCTAGGCCAAGATTCGGCCAAGTTTATGGTGCAGATTAAAATAATCTTTATCACAGTAGTATTAAATACAGAAGTTGTATCAATTTATACGCCTCAGCGGCCCCCGCTTGGCCTTCACAAAACTATCAATACCGATAAAAATAATACTTGTCATAGTAACATACATTTGTATTGTCTTATCACGCAAAAGTTTAAGCAAGTAGGCGCGAGAACACCACGGCAACGAGATAATTTCAGTCACCTTGATCTCACCGAAATAAGTTTTTTTTTTAATATTACAAATTATACCAATATTTGACTTTACATTTTCTTTTGTGTGTATGAATAAATACATGATATAGTTATTACTTATTAGTACACATATTACAAAGCACATTCGTCATTCATCTTAATACTATTATAAAGGCGAAAGTTTGTAAGTATGGATGTATGGATGTATAGATGTTTGTTACTCTTTCACGCAAAAACTACTGAACCGATTACAATGAAATTTAGCACACATATAGAGGATAACTTGGATTAACACATAGGATAGGTTTTATCCCGGAAATCCCACGGGAACGGGAACTATGCGGGTTTTCCTTTGAAAACGCGGGCGAAGCCGCGGGCGGAAATCTAGTATACTATGAAAATGTCGTATTTCAAACGCGTAATTGAATGCTAATCTTTAATTGATTCATTACGTTCATTAATGCTATTCGGTATTTTTCCTAAAACCATACAATATATTTAACATAAAATCGGAGGACATCACGTGACCGTTCATTCCTAGCCAAGTTGCCCAATGTTGAATATTTAAGAAATCTAAACTCTTCGCTACCACGACAACATGAAATCGCTTATTGCGTGTTTTCATAAAATATTTATGTCTTGTGCCTCGTATGTTCACACGGTGATAAGGCCACGTTGAATATATTGATATTACCAGTTTTATATATCGCGATGGGTGTGGTGATCGGTTGGTTACAGAAAATTAGTGACGCAACACAACCGGTTTCCAAAAAAAGACTCCGGAAACTCCTCGTTGGAGCGGTTGGGGTCTCGATGGTCTACTCTTGACCTCGTTGACATTTAGATAGGTCATTATTGTGCTTTGTATTTTAATTAATGGCACAGTTGCCGACGATTCACATCCTCATTATAAAAGCCATTCAATTTAAGATCGTCTTTCTGTATTAATTAAGGCAAATAAAATGCGCGTAAAATTATAAATTTCCATTAATAGCCAAGACAATACGCAAAAAGATAATTTTTTCCACGCGCACGTTCGCCCATGAACTTCCGTACAAACTTCGTCAAGGCCGAGTCGAACGCCCAATCGATCCGCCATAACGCCTGCCATAAATTACCACGGCCTGTTTTAGAAGGCAGCGAGTTTGGAGTGCTAACCGCAGGCCGCAGCCCAGATGACCGACTTTTCTCGCTTGCGTAATATTCCAAAAATACCGCCTAGTTGTTTTAAGTCGCACGCTTGTTCATAGCGAGACTAAATACTTTGAGGTACTTAAAAGTTGTGACTGACACATGACATGTGATGGGAAACGCCCTAAACATTTGTGGGTAATAAGTATGAAGTAATTTTGGGCAAAGCTGTGTTTTTAACATTTAATTATCCTAAGTTGTTTCCGGTCGACGGTTGAGCAATGAGAAAGTGTACTATTAAAAATTATAAGCGACGTCTTGTAGAACTGGTGCGCTTCGTATCGAAACTAATTAGCATTTCACTAGACATTAAGTATACAGGTTGATACAATAATTTTAGCGTTTTATCGATGCGTTAATCGCGGAGCAACGAAAGAATTTCTTTTGCAAATTACGTCTTGGGTTATCTAAATCTATCCTATATTAAACGTGATATCGGCTTAATTCGTCCGTAGCCGATAATCAATATAATGAGCGTAGGTACCTTTGGAACGTATTTCGGGTTCGATAATAAAACTGCTCAGTCACTTCCAAAGTCTTTCGCAGTGGAAGTCCATTAAGCAGAGCGATGCTGCAGCAGCATTAGAATTACTTTTTTATGAAATACGGCGGGCGTATCAAACAGGTTGTATAGGATGGCGTGAGCCGCGAGCGCGTCACGATAATTTTTAATTATCGCGCTCAAATGCCAGTGAACTTGGCCTCGGATCGAAGTCAGCGGAGCGTGTGGCCCCAGCCGTAGCAGGTCACACTTGACGACATCATTGTTACTACTGCATTCCACTCTCGAAATCACGATAAGTGGACATGTGCCTGATATGATAAGAAACGAGATTAGTCATTTTTGCCGCTAGTCATACGCCTGTTTCAAATTCAATGAATTCAACCACATATTTATAAACATATATTTCAATAGTGCAAACAATTAATTGCATTTGTGTAAATGTAAATCGGGAATAGAATCAGGATTTTCTGTTAAATGCATAATACAATTACTCCGGCACTCGGAATCTCACAAGTGTTCATTTAAACGTTAATTGGAAACAGACAGGCCAAGTCGTAGACAATTACCGCGGCTGAACAATCTCATTGAAATCCCCTTTCACTTAGATCAGGAAAGAGTTTGTCTCACTAATTTATTTAAATTGTACGACGGTTATAATTTTGTGATATGCAAATAATTTTCAAACTATTTCAAGCATCGAATTAAATGGGATATTATACTAGTAAAACCTCATGGGAACCCATTAGACAATCAAGGAAGTTGTATTCACGGCGGGAGTATTAGATAAACCTGTTTCGATTACACGTATGTAGTTTCGAACCGCGAATTCAATACGTCTCGAGTCTAGACTATAAGATTAACTGTGCTATGAGTCATTGTGTTCTCACGGTGAGACAGATGGTACCTAGAAATTGTGACTAATCTATCGAGTGGGAGATTGCACGACACTGCCACAGCTGTTTTCAAAACGGCAATTGCATCTCATAAACTCGCGCGATCAGCTCTTCCACAGTAGATAATAAATTAGTATCGCCAACCGATCGTTAAAAAGTGGATTATGATCTAGTTTAATGGAATTACAACGTCGCGGTATCCGAGAATCGTCTCGAGTGATGTCGATATAATAGATATGCAGTAGACCGGAGATCGCCGGCGGGCCGCGACAATACCAGGCGTATCGTTTACATGCCGGGCTCGTAACAAATACTCTAGGCGACCGTTAATCGCTATGGCGCCAGGGGAAAAGAGAAAATCGTCACGTGAAAACCGAGCCTCATACAATGGATCCTTCACGCCTACATTTAGACGTCACGCACTCTGTTTGACGATCGGCGCCTGAAGGATAAAATTAGACCGACGAGCTGCTGCGATAACCGGCTACGGAGCTATGCGGAAATCGAATAAAAAGATTGCGTTGATGTGTAAATTTATCGTCGCTTAGTCTGATTATGCGATTTTATTTCGAATTTTGCAAATTACACTGACGTCCCTGAAATTGCGCCGTTCCGTAATCGAACAGCTGCTGCCCACGTTACGCTTTTATTTCTGGTTATCGGGATGAAAACGAAAGTTAATTTTATTTGTATTAGGAGGTGGTTGCGTCAAGCCTTTGAACCGCTGACATAATTATTTGTTGCTGTAACTGGATAGCGTCGGCGCATACGGTGATTTCCGCGAAATATGCGGCTCGTAGTGCATAGTAAATATGACACGGCCGAGCGGCCAGATACTTTACTACATCCGCAGTCGAATACGAGATTATCTACGTTCATTCATAGAAATAGCATTGTCGGTATTGCTGTCCTCAACAATATTTCCGTTAAATTGCAATGGTTGCAGAAACGATCGGAATTTAGGCCGAGTTTCCGCTCGACTCAAATTACATACTTAAGACATTCTAGGCGTGCACCTAGTTCACTCGCTCTTATCGTGCTTTACTCAATCCTGTTCATTTGGGAGACTTAGTCCTATGGCTTTGTTTCTAGAAAAAACAGGTATATTATATATATTGGAGACGCCCGTGTTGAGGCTGTCACTTTTGAGGCCACCAACTCCGTACGTGTCCAACAAATATTTTATTCAGTGTATATAGGTATATAATTGCGTCAATAGGTTTAAATATAAATGTTCGGTAATATAAGTATGTAATATAATTGTATATTGCATAAATTAATATTCGGGAACGTATGAGCGGGAAAATGAAATCAGAAAGCTGAAAGGTAGTTCCGTAGAGGCTGAGAGACGCCGGAAAGCGTGTCCACCGGTTGATAACCCAGCGTCCATTGAGTGCGGACGCTGCGGTAGAAACCGCGCACGCGCTCTCGTTTTGGCGCGAATATCCATGACGTCAGGCGTCTGGATCGATGTCGACAGACGCTGCGGTAGTACGGCGGGGTCGACGGCCTCCCCCCTTCTCACACCTATACACCCTCCCACCTGACTACTGCAATCGCATCCCGACCACATCTAGACTCACTCATAACTATCTATAATGACTACGACAATCGCCCGCCTTTTATGGTGATGCGAACGCAACGAACGATCTATGAATGAAAGAATGCAGGTAATGGAGCCGCATACGGGTTTTATTTGTCGCTGCAATTGTGTGCGATACACAACAAAAATGCCATTCTTTAATTAATGACACAAGTTTTTTTACACATTATCATTTAGTTGATCGCCTTGAATGGAACTCGATTTTAACGAAACTTTTTCTATTGTTACAGAGGAGGAAATCGATGTGGTATCGCTCGGAACGTCACACCAGCCGTTGGCTTCGACGTCCCATGTTCGCGTGGATTGCTATCCGCGCGTGTCTTCGGCTCCCGAAAGACACCACATACAGTCTTCGGTGGAAGTGAACATGACCCCCAGACCGGTAGCTAGAAAACGTTTAATACCACCTACAGACGTCACCGCTGCTTCGGTGCCCCGGCGGCGGAGAGGCCCCGGCAGACGCGGACGCTCAAACACTGACACGGACTCGGAAGCCGAGTCTCCCGAGATCGAACGCCGCTCCATACACAACGATATGGAACGCTTACGGCGGATCGGCCTCAAAAATCTCTTTGACGAACTTAAAAAGCAAATACCGGCGACGAGAGACAAGGATCGCGCGCCGAAAGTGGTGATCTTGCGCGAGGCCGCCGCTCTGTGTCGCAAACTTCGGGAAGAAGAACTGGAACGCGAATATCTTAAAAAGCAGCAGAACAAGTTGATTACCAAGCTGAAAAAACTGCGCACGATGCTGTCGGCGCGCTACCGCCCGTACTGAGCGCGCGCTCGACCCGCGTGGGTAATAGTTTCTTGAGAGCCGCGGTCTTCCGTGTGACGCGTATGGACTGACTTACCTTCTTTGGCGAACGATCCCATCCCGTTCAATTTTGTACAATATATTTGTAACATAACGACGACAATCATTCTTCGAGTGTGTATCGATATAGGTCGAGCGGGAGTTTGAATCGTTTGTTAAATATTGTATAATCAGCTTTTACGGCTTACTCTGCTTCTGTGGATCGCGTGTAAAGTAAAGTAGCTGAGCAGCAATAACTGTGGGTTTGATTTGCTCAAACGATGTATTGCGGTGCCAAAGTGAGCCATAAAGCTGTTATTGATAAATCCTAAGTCTTCAGTGAAATATTCTTAAATAGTAACAGACTGCTTCGTAAACTAGTAGACTGGTTTTACCTCTGAAATGGTTTTTTGATTCATTAATAATAAAATAGTTGACAGTACGGATACAGATTTACTTGATGTTGACTACTTAACCGAGATACAATGACGTAAGTTTTTCTATTGGGAATAGCTGGTTCAGGCAGTGGTGGGGCAGGGGCGTGTGACAGTCTGTATATTAACGACGCTGTACATAAGATCGGTAGTGATATTGTCTGGAGTGGCTAGGCTAGTGGTAGGCTGGCTGGAGTTTGTTGGCTTTACGGATAGCTGTTGTGGAGGCGCTGGCCATTATATATGTTTTCGGCCCGGTTCGTAGGAATTTTCTCTTTAATCCCATACCTCGCTTGTTGGGCGAGACGGGTAGTGATGTCAATATTGTTTTAACTTGATATTATTATAAGTCTAAACTACTTAGATTAGTTCGCTTATGGTTTTGTAGTGTTTTTGTTATCTGTAAATTTTAACAATTTTACATGTTTTTTATATGTTAGTCGCGCAATTAACTCAGATTCACTTAACACCATATAAATTTTGGACCATAGTAAGCAATAATTATAGATTTTATAAATTGCACCGCCCTTATATGCATTTTATACATAACTAAGTTAATATTTTATAATAATGATCGACTCGAGCACACGTATGTCAACGAGTTTTTAATGCCATAGACAATTTGATTTTACAGTCGTGGCACTGATTAATTTATGTCAATGAGACAAAATAAAGGGTCCGAGGTGGAATTTAATATGCGTGTTAAAATGTATTATCATTGCATTCTCATTATTATCCATTGTAACATCGTGTAAGTGTATTCGAACTTTATTTTACAAAGCTAAAATAAAGTTTATATGTAACATGATAATATATTGATATTCATTTATTTTTACGCTAATTATTCCAGTGATTAAACCAGTGAATTATAATCTCAGTGACAAATGTCCGTTTAAATAGACTGTGTATTTTGATAACAACATCAAAACCTACGTTTGCAGGTGACCCGAATAGGGTTCTAACATAAAATAACCACGAAATAGTTCCTCATAGTACCTACTAATAGAAAATTTTGCATTTTCTTTTTTTATTATATAATATTTTTATTGCAGTAAGTTAGTGTATCGCGATAGTTAAGATAAAGTCGATAAAGCCTGGCCGGAAAGGGTCGCTGGCTTGGCATAGTGTACAGGAGCGAAGATTTGTTATTGTTTCTGGTCAGGCTTTGAAAAGGTTGATGTTTTATCAAGCACATGGTCAACAGATATGTAAATTTGAAGGCTTTAATTGTGTGCGGAATGTGCCTTGCTATGTACATATATTATATAAAAATAATAATATTAGGTTTATACTCGAATTAGTTGCAAAAAATATTTTTTGTGAGAAATATTATCTTAGTGATAGCGTTGTTCTTATAAGTAGCACACGAAGAGGTTTAATAGGTATCGTGTTAAAGATTCGCAGTTTATCTTCCAGTAGATGTAAAGTGTACATAATAGGGTATAGGACGTAGGTGTATTTCATCTTTTTTTTTATATTATCAAGTATTTTTTTTCTAGTAATTGTTTTAATTTTTTTTTCATAACTGGAGAGTTACGAATTCTCGAATGTTGTACCTGCATTTAATTTTTTGTTAATCTTGACATAAATAATAAAGATAGATGATTTAGTTATTTGAAAATAACATTGGTTTCTTTGTGGTGATAACGTTTTAAAAAATAGTTTTCACGTAAGAAAAAGTCAGTAGTTAACGGTTAATGATAAGGGAAGCCAGCTTTATAATCGCTAGTAACAGATCAAGATAATTTAAACGAACGAATCAATGCACGTTATTTGTCAAGGCACATTTCCAACACTGCCAAACGAAATAGAGAAATAAATCTTACCTAGCAACTTCGTTTGTATATTTTAAAATTAAGATTGGGATGATTAAGTCATGTTATAGTTTAATTTTTATTACATTTTTTCTTGTAAAGTATCCGTATGTAAAATCTTACCGTCGTTTGCTCGAAGGGACCAGTCGAAGGGGTGTATAATTATTTTATTGTGTCGAGTGTCGATTGGTGTGTTTTAAGATGGAGGCCTCTGGCCAATGGTGCGTTAGATGCGCAGGCGACGGTTGTACGCACGTCGCTACAGAGAATGCAAGGCGCAAAATAGATTCCGCCTAATATTAATGTTGCACTTTGCAATCTTTGAAGCGACGTTTTAATTATCCATGATAATGTGTACTTACCACGTCCTGAGTTTTTTGGATACTATTATTATGAGGAGAAAAGTTTTTTTTTTTGGTTTTTGTTCCTTAATTATTTGTATCAAAAACATTAAGATAATCATTAAATATGATAATAAATGAAGGTCGGACGAAAGCAGAGCTCGGAAGCAGTTGGCTATTGATTGTGATTTTTATATGTTTTTGGTGTAGTTTGAGGTAAGGCTGAATTAGCGTGTAGATTCTGTGATTTGATGTACCTGTGTGGTACGATGGGAAGTGTTTTCTAAACTCTGCTTTTTTCGGCTGCAAAAAAAATATGGCTGCATTTTTATTTTTACTTCCTTTCCTTTACCCTAAGAAAACACACGCACATACGATTATTACTATACTTACGACTAGACAAAGAAACAACAAAAAATAATTTAAATTAACTTAAATTATTTACATGTTACATTTCTAATTTTTATCAAAAGGGTTTTTTCATAGCTCAACCTATTTTTTTTTTTCAAAGTAATTCTATTCTAGAACTATATTCTTGTCATGTAATTACCAAAACAATTGCCTATAATAATTGAGATTAAAATTCACAAAACACTTTTTCATTCAGTCTAGTCATCTAGACTAGTATGTCACACACACAACAAAGGCTACTAATTTGAATAGTTTAATGATTAGGTTTTTTTTTCTATTAAAATATACATTAATTATCAAGTAGAAACAAAGCAAATATATTTGAAAGAGGTGTGAGTAACATGATTGAATCTAAAAATTAAAATATTTAAGTAATACTATGTACAAATTATCTAGCCTTCGCCACAACTTTGCACCTTATATGAATAAAAATTAAAAAAAAAAATAGATATGGAATTATTTTATTGGATAATATAGGTAGATTATTTTCTCTATTCCTTATTCCATACCAAATTGAAACTCATTAAAGAATGCATATAACATTGGCATATAAGTACATACTTCAAATTTCAATAGTGGCACGCCTTCGCTTCGTCTTACTTATATTAGGAAATCCGTACATGCTCTAAGGGAAATCCACATTATTTTATAATAGTTTATGGAAAGAAAAGATTTGCATAAATTAGATTGTATTATTGATACGGATGTCAATATTTTAACATTAATTGTATTAGAATATATTTAGAAGAATAATTATAACATTAGAACGCAATTTACTAGGCATTTTATTGTCAGATATGGAAATAGTTTACTTACAATGTTTTACCTACATAATAAACGGTATTGTAATTTATAATGTAAGTATAGCTATAAACAAATTACATGAACCGCGCTATAATAATAATTAAGAATGCAATGCATTATATTATAGAACTCTTTGATAAAACTTACTTCCACACGCGATAAGCAAGGGACAATAGTGTGGAAAACTATGACCCGATAAGTAAACGCAAGTAAACAATAATTATTATGCAACTAAGAAAATTTATCAAAGAAAACTAAATACGTGACCATATTTACTATGAAAACACGACTATTTGAAAACAAACAAAATATATTTCTATAAATATTCGATGACATACTCAACGAATTTACTTGAAACGAAACGCATCACTCAATCCTTCAAGCTTCAAAATCGTAGTTCAAAATGAAAACAAAAGTGAAGTTAGTTACGTGTTACGTGTGTGAAGTTTGTGTTTGTGCGCGATGGCTCTTCGAACAGTAATATCTTCCAAAATACCCATGGTGATTATATTAGGTGCTACAGGAACAGGGAAAACTAAACTTAGTTTGGAATTAGCTCAAAGATATGGAACAGAAATAATCAGTGCCGACTCAATGCAAGTAAGTATTTTCTAACCTCAAAACTTGTTTTTGTACGAGTTTAATCGGATGATTACAGGAGTATACTATTTTGTGAGTATAAATTTATAAAATGTATAAACGATTATATACGATAGTTGTATTAAAAGGTGAAAATATCAAGATTAGGTTGAAAATAACTTCAAACAAAGTGTTGTAAATATAACCTCTCATAATTTCTTCATAATTGGTTTAAAATAGTAAAATTGTTATAAAAATATGTTATAAGATAGAAGGAAATAATTATAACCAGTTAACTTTTATAAATGTCCATATTTTATAAATAACATTTGTTTAGAAGATGCATTATTCTATGTAAGCTCATTAGATAAAAGGTCAATAATGCAACAAATATGTTAAAACATGATAAATTTATATTTAGACTAAAATACATTAAACTTTAGCCAACAGTATTTATTGCTATATTATAAATATACTATATTGTCTATTTAGACGTCATTCACTACATCTTACTTGAAATCTATATGATTTTGTTTTTAAATTTTTAACAACTACATAAACATAGTAAACCTGCGTATCGTTTGTCAAATTTCATTAAAATTGACCTATATTTCTATTTGTAACATGAAATAAAGAAATTAATGAATTTTTCCAGTACACATGCCTCCCTCAACGGTAAAATAAATACAGAAACAAGAATGTATGGATACATTATATGTAACTCGTATGACTGAAATAATGTAGAAAAATATATCAAAAGTTCACAAAAAAAACTAAAAATTCAACATTTTTGGAGACAAATGTTAACGGAATGAAAAATCAGTGTTTAAACTAAAACACTGCTCGGCAAAGTTTAGCCTCAACTGTGTCACAGCTATAGTGTAGCAATGGATAAAACTATAATAATCATGATCATGAATTCATCTCAATATTCAAATGATAGCATTGATACTTTAGCAAGTCCGCTACATGATTGACAAAAGTGTATAAAGTAAGCATCATTAATTATTATGAGAATAATATATTTTTTAACGGAGAGTTACAGCTTAAGTATTGTAGACGGAAATCCTCAATCGCTAGAAAAAAAATGAGTTAGCTGCTTTAGCGGAGCCAAAGCGTGACTTGAAGATGAAGATTGACATATTTTTATCAAATCATAATGATGAGCGAGCATTAGAGTGAAGTTCAATGGTTGTTGTGCTCAGTATTATATACAGTTAAGAATGAATTAAAGAAAACTATAATGCAAAAATATTCAACGATTAATCAAATAATTAATAATAAGCCTTCATTTTTCCATCTCAAAATATTTCATATGTTGTATTAGTTGATAATATTATGTAGTCTGTTTCTATCATAATGTTAGTATGGTAATTTATTTATGTTAGATATATTATCACATTAGAATAAAGGATTCCTCACTTTTCTTTCACAGGTTTCTATACTTTTCCCTTCCTTTTCCTTATCCTTCTGCGCAGTCCTTAATGTCATGTCATCACCAGATTTTGATAGATCATCCAACAAAAAATAAAACTCAAATAGACATTAAATTACTATTTATTTTGTAAAGTCAGCAACATTATTCTTAACTATAAAATTTCTTCTTTTATCATTGAGATACATATATGGAGCAGACACCACGAACAAAATCTGTGCGCCAAGCGCGGCGGCGCGGGGCGCGCGAATGACGGCTAGACATTCATAGATTATGCGATGTCACTGACTCACCGCTATAGAGGCGACACTTTGTTTCATTCTGTCTATTTTATTGGGTGCCACTCCTTACATGCACGTTGACTTGAAATTTTCTTTGTACTTACTTAATATTTATTTTAGGTATAAACTGACTTTACTACGCGGGGCTAACAATATCTGGCATATAATATAGGATGATGTAAATAGTGACGTCATATGGAATAATTTAATTTTTTTCGGGTTTTAGGTTCAGTCAGGGCTATGGGAAGTTTCATTTCTTACAAATTGAGCCTTTTTTAGAAAAAAAATAAAAGCCGTGTAAAAATTGTGTTTATTTAGTTCATCATCCTCAGAACATGTTCCCGGCTCAGAAATTGCTTGTATTGTTCCAGTACTATTGTAGCACACCTTCGGCTAAAATAAATATAATAATAATAATGTTAGTGATGGCTAAAATAATATTTTATTTGTTATACAAATCCGTAAGATTTTATTATTATTACTAACATCAATACAAGGAACAGCAGACTTCTTTAGAAAACGCCTTCCCGCTTTTGTGGTATATTTATCCTCATCGCGAAAATGCAATGAACAGACGCAAGTTCTATCGGATGGTAACCAGGTTTCTTCACTGCGGTTGTTTTGGACAAATTTTACCCATTTTTCCCTTTCTTCACGGCCCAGACATGGAAACCTTGAATAGAAAAAATATTAATTACTTATCTCTGAACTAGCGGTCCGCCCCGGCTTCGCCCGTGGTACATATTTCGCAATAAAAAGTAGCCTATGTTCTTTCTCAGGGTCTAAAGATTGTCTGTGCCAAATTTCATCAAAATCGGTCCAGTAGTTTATGAGCCTATTCATTACAATCAAACAAACAAACAAAGTTTTCTTCTTTATAATATTAGTGCAGATAAATAAATAATAATTCAATTATACGTTCAAGTCAGTAGCTTATACAATATCAGTTAAAAACTTGATTAAAATCAATTAACAAAAAAAAATTGGTGATTAAGTAATTGATTTTCATATTTCATGATTTCACCTTTTTTCAATTAATAACCAGTCTATGCTTTTCTAAATATGTAAAATTATTATTTTATACTATAAAAAATATACGCCAGCAAATATTACTAACAACACTTAAATTTTTAATCTATGACAAATGACGCAAAATGTCGCCCGCCAAAAATTTTGCTCTAACTAAGTTTTAAAAATTATTATCTAGTTACTTACTGATGAAAAGTTATTCCTTTGCACTTTTCCGTATTATTTGTATTATTTGTGCAATATCGTAACACACACGTAGGCATATTTGATGCGTTTCACTTTAAAACAAATAAAAAATGAGCGTGACGTTCGCGCCAATGAGCGAGCAAGCGACTGAGTGCAGTTACGCCAGATGGCGTATGTTGAGCGGAACATAAGTGATGTAGGCGGTATCGTCTCCATATTAATATTATCTCAATGTCTTTTATGCTTATAATTAATTAGGTATTTGTACTAACTTGCTTTTTTTGTGTTTTGACTTTTGATCACAAATATAGATCAGTTATTATGTTTTGTTGTGCAACATTCTAAAATACTAAATATTGTGCAATATGCTTCACTAAACATACATATTATGTGTATTTAATGCACTTATGTATGTATATAATCAGTGGAATGTAAGTTTTAGTGATAGTACAATATCTTGCCTTTCCATGAGATAGATCAATTGTCCGAAAACTACAAAATTCATGAAAATCATATTATATTATTGGTTTATCATATCCATAAGTTTAATTATCAATTTAGTCAATTAGGTTTAGGTTTTAAAGGACATCTAGAATCTAGATTCTGCTGGATTTATATCCGTTATGAAACAGAAGGAATGTCACTGTTAAAGGGTAATAATAGGCATCAATTAATAGATTATAAATTTGACTTTTTGAATATTGAACAAACTACTTTTTTATTTTTTGCCCAAACAAGTTTTAACGCCTTAAACTTAATTTTCTAAAAACATGTTTGATGTCAATATAAATTTAAAAAATACTGAGCTAGATTTTTTCTTTTGTATGCTTTACTTACATGTTAACGAATATGATATTTTGAATACTTGTACATACATAAAAATATATATTTCAGCTTTTAAATAGGAAAGCTCAAAGAAAATTAGAAGGTATAAATTTATCTTCAAGTTTTGTAATGAATACAAAAGAGATAATGAAAATGAAATAACGTGAAGGAACTAGACATCAGTGACACATAATTTAGTTTCAAAATTGGCGGTAAAAATGACACTTCCGCCATGTTTTCTCCCGCCGAGGGTTCCATAGACAATAAGAAAGCTAGTTCACGACCCTTCTGAGTTCTGCCTGTGTCGTGCAGATTTTAAAAACGTTTACTTACCCATTTTATTTGCATCTTTGTAATTACATTATTTTTGTGCACCACTGACGATAATCCCGTAAAATTTATGTATATCAATTATTTTTAATTGAATGGGAGCTCTGTTTAGACAGACTTTAGGAAGGGAAGAAATAGGTAAATACAATATATTGTTTGGGAGAAATGTCTTATTTTCTAATGATTGTTTAAATAACGGATGATACAAAATTCACTGGAATTAAAGTATTTATTAGATTTTTTATTTCTCCAAAAATAACTAATTACAGCATTTAAATTAAGTTTTTAGAGTTGATACGTTGTCAGACGATACCTTCAGAAAGTGTGAATGGTGCAGCATGATATTACGAATACAGGAATGGATATCACAACATGAGATACCACGCTAAAAATATAATTTTTAAATTATATTTTATGTACCTATTACTCATTATGATCCGTCATAAAACACACTTCATACCACCCACCGGCATGTGCGCTTATTATAAAATTACATAATATGGTAACATTGTTGTAAATAATCGCCAGAGATTGCTTTTAGATACAACTAATTACTATTTTTTACCATAAATCGTAATAATTTGGAAACGGAGGAATATAATATTTAATTCTGACTACGATCCGTGACTTTTCCCGTATTCCATTCCAACTAATAAAAAATGCACCATTTAGTTAACACTCCACGCCACATAAGAGTCAAAAAATAAACCGTTAAATGATATTATCTAAAAGCGATCGCCCATCACCAGTAATTAAAAAACATAAACAATTTATAATTGCATGGGAATTTCGCAGTGTCCGAGTTTGTCTACTCGAATTATATAAGACGTCGAGTAGCCTTCGCTCAGGTCGCTGTCACTGCAGTATGTCTTGGACAATCAGATAAATCACTAATAATTAAACACTTTGCAATTGGTGGTATAAATGAGAAATAATTATTTAAAATAATTGATGACGTAGGGAAGTTAATAACAAATTTAGTAGTACGCATGACATGAAAATCTTGTAAAATTTTGTAAAAGCATTTGATGGCTTTCCATTTAAAAAAAACAAAACAGATGAATCAAGTTTAGTAGTTTCATTCTGTCAAGTGTTTAAAAATCTTTTGTTTTGCAGTATTACCTAAAAAATGTATTCCAATAATCCATTTTATGATACTCTTATTGACGATTCAATTACACATTTATTTAAAAAAAAACATCGTCATAGCTTTAATTAGCAAATCGTAACTACTCTTTCGTTGTAAAAATACCAATAATATCTGTATCGAAAAATAAAAAATTATCCAAGATTTTACCATAAATCCGAATAGCATAGAACAAAAAGACGTTTTGTTTATCAAATTCCGTAACCCTGTTATAAAAGTGAATAATAGGTATATCGGATCATGTAATAACTGTTCCAGGAACTGGGCCAATGAAACATTTTACTGTGCATTTAAACGAGTCCCAAATTAGTACCCACGTGAACCCTCATTAACACCTTTCTGCTACTTTTATAGATGTGAAGAATGCGTACATTGAACTAGATTTTAATGGTGTCTTTTAGAACACTCTGATCGGGAATTTTAATATGCTCTCATATCGCTTTTAACTTGTGTTTTATTGAAATGTTACATGTAGCTATTAGATTTCTTAAGAGCTACTTTGATAGAGTATTTATATTGTTTTAATGACTTTGTAATAAATCCCTGCATATTTTAATGTTGTAGGGACATTTTATACAAAAATGACCTAAAAACTATTAAACAATTTTTAGCAGGATTTCTTGAAGTAGGTACCCTTCAGAAATGCTTCAGAGAGCGTATCTCTCATTATATTATGTAGAAGAAAATAAGAAAAAAAAAGTATTACAATGTAAATCATTTAAATTGTCAACGTATTTTACGATACCAAACGGCTCTCAATTTCCATAAATAAATAAGTACTTAACTATCGAGTTTATTATACATATTATTTAGATACTTCAAGGTGCTTATTATAATAGTTAATTAATAAATGCATCTAAATTATTATGTACTTGATTTTATTAATTGCATCTTACAACTATAAACTGTCTCAACTAAAAAGATCTGCTCATTTATACAAGTATTTTACACAATTCTTTATCACTACTTTGCATAATCCATATTTCAGGAGCCTTTTATATCGAATGCTTAAAAGCTATCTGATTTTACATCAGCGGTGACCTCAAAACATTAATTTATTATACTATAGTTGTAAAAGAGAATATTGTATAATTTTAGAGCATTTAATATTAGAACTTAATAAATGACGTCGTAATATTTTGCAACATTTCGACATCAGAATTAACATATAAAATTGATTTTTATTTATTTATGCAAAATTTGTATTTCAAACAAAGGAAACGATGGTGTTTAATTTAATTGCGCGGTTTGAATTGAACCTTGAAAAACTGAATCCTAGACGAAATAAAGTCTATTCAAGGTAGGCTGGTTGGATAAAACTATTTTAAAACAAAGTGAGCGGAGAGGCAGTCTGAATTACAGATTCGCCTAACATCGCATTATGTTAAACGGTAACTGATTGTAAACACAAATATTCCACTTTTACTCACTCTCGCTTTCGAGAATCTTCATCGATTCCATAACTTACGTAATCTTGATGAAACCTTACTCCTTGCTAAAGTGACATTTTTATTTTCATGCAATAGGTATGTAACGTATCCTACTTATGTGATATCGATGTTTTCGTCTTCTTCTAGTAAATTCATAAATAAAGAACAATTCAAAAGTATTTTGGCAAAACAAATGATAAACTAAATTTAAGAACTTAAGTTTCTTGTTTTTTTTTTCACGCTATACACACGGATTATTTCTTCTCAAATTAAGTTTTATTAGATTTGGAAAGGATGTAAATAAAACATAGTATTTGATATTGAAACAGCTTTAATTTCATTATGACAATCCAACCTTACACCCCATAAATACAAACGACGCACAAAAGCCTGTCTGCAAACCATAGCCATCACGCACGTACACAATAAAACTAGTCGGCCAAGGTCCGTTTCATCTGCGGATTTGGCACATACCGTCGGCAAGTGCGATTTCGGCTTCGTCTGTTAGCATTCCGCGGTGGGTTCGTCGTATCCTCCAAGGTTGCGCCACCTCGCGGTGCCTCCGATGCCGGGTTGATTGTAACTGCCTGCGTAGAACGTTCTAGAACGAGTCCTGGCGGGAAAAAAAATTGTTGAAAATCGAAAAATTTTGGAACGTCCTGGCATGAAAAAATAAGTAAAAAAGGAATAGATCTGATGACGTACCTAGTATCCTTGTGACGTAGAAGATTATCTCCTGGAGATGATAGGGAAGTAATGCTCCCTGTGACGTAGAACGTTCTATTCTGAAGTTTGGCGGGAAAAAGAATCCACAAGACAAATCCTTCTATTTTGCTTCTGACTGCTTACAGTATGGAGCTTTTTTGAACTGTGGAATGAACGAAAAATTATTAAAATTAAAATACCTATATTTTTATTTCATTTTAATGCCTCTTAAGCTAAAAACAAATGTCACAGATATAAGCATAATAAGCATAAATAAATAGAAATTCATAATATTATGTACACTGAAAAATAAAGGTAGGTACACCTAATCCTTCTAATGGAGTGTCAGGAAAATTAATCTTTACCTTCACAGGTTGCAGATACCTATTCGATGGTTTCTAAAATAATAAAAAAAACTAACTCGAAATAGTCTAATTGTAATAAAATTAAATAATTTACCTACTTATGAAATATTCATTATGTACTTAAGATAGTATCTTGTAAGTAGATCTATGAAATTTCCTATCTATGTTGATTATATTTTTGCTTACAATAATTTAGTTTTTGTTTACGTTTATTTTGCACTTACAATCAAGATTGTAATAATTGACAACATTTCAAAATTTTAAGCTACTTATTTTTTTATTTTAATGAAAACTAGATCAAAAATTACGATACATGTATTTTTTGCTTTTTCTAAATATTGAAGTTTTCATTCATCTTTTTGAGTTTTAAAATCATCTCATTCTAAAATGTCGTAAGCGCCAAATGACGTCATACATTCGGAGGAATACATTTTTTCCTTTGCCACATACCTAGTTTAAATAAAAAAAAATCTTGACAGTTGACATTTTGGCACATTTGTCACTTTGATTCGTCAAGCTTTGTAAATATTGTTATTTGTTATTTGTTGATCCAAATTTTAAACAAAAGAAACTTATTCACAAGTACTGATGATGATGCCTTTATGCAGGATTTGTTAAGGGGTGCTGAAAATTTCTGGGAAACAAATATACTATCCCAAAAACGTTGAAAAGTGTTAAATAAATACAACTTTTAGTAAGTAAACAAAGTCTTTTATTTCAAGAAAATTATGAACACTATAGGCACTATTTGTATAATATAAATGAATTGGTCCAACTCCAATCAAACAAACATCACGCTAATGAGATTAAATTAGAAAACCAAAACACAATAACACGATTTAAAAGTTTGTTTACATGAATAATTCACAAAAATGACATTAATATGAAATTTGACACATCCCTGTAAATGTCAGTGATAGTTTTTTTTTTTTAACTTTTTTTAAATTAGGCTAAGGCGCATTTTTATTCCTCCGTATGTATGACGTCATCATCACATTTATCGTTTTTATTTAATTTCTCTTAAAATATGCGATAAAAAAATGAAATAATTTTTTTTCTGTAATCGCAAGAGCAAAATAAAGAAACGGTTTTTTTCTTTCATGGCCTTATAAAAAATGAAATGTTGTCATATAACAAGATTTATGTTTATGACAAACTGTATAAATATTACATTAAACTTCGCTTAACTTTATTAAGTCATACATACATAGGTACTAAAACTTTTAATTAATTTAAATTAAGTAGCTTAGAGAAGCGCTACAGTTTCACCATCATTGGTTCAGTAGTTCTTGTAGACCCGAAGAAACACACAAATAGACCCAAACAATAACAGTTTGTACAGATGAGATAAAAACCGTATTACCATATAAAGGAATAGTAAGAAACTAGGTTTAACAGAAAGCACGAATGTTCAAGGTCATAATACCTTAAAAGGGATTACTTATAAATATTTCTTCAAACGAGTTGAAAGATAAATAATAAAAACAACTTTCATTTTCATTCGGTAGACGATTGTGTTAGTGTAAAATATAAGGTTAAGGTGATATAAGGTTACGGTCAAATTACATTCATAAATCAGAAAAAAACTGACGATTTCTGTAAGTACATTTTTTGTTGGTGAAGATTTTTGTAAGGAGTGGGTGTTATATTGTTAAATAATACCTATACCTATATTAAATGAATAAATTGTATCAATTCAAAAAAAAAAAATACATTGTAATATATAAATGCTAAAATTAATACCACAGATATTAATTTTTAACATTTCGTTTAGTTTCGGTTTTAAGAAATCAAACAAAAAATAAATAAAAAAGTAAGGAAATAATTGGCATAATTTTGTTATCGTATTTTTAAAAGCAATTCAAATGCAATTAAAATGTTTTAATTTAAAAGGCAAAATAAATACACTATCAAATTGATTTTGTATATTTTGTCAAAAAAAAAAACAATGCGAACTTGGAAAAATTTTTTGAACAAAAAATTATTGGCCTTCGAACTTTTGTTTCATTATGATAAACGAGGGTATCCACAGTTTTCTTCAAATTTTATAATCTGTTATATAAATCTATACTAATACTAGCGGTCCGCCCCGGCTTCGCCCGTGGTACCTACATGTTTAAACTATCCTATCTCTCAAGTTGGATCGAACTGCACATGGTGTGCGAATTTTATTATAATCGGTTAAGTGGTTTAGGAGTCCATTGAGGACAAACATTGTGACACGAGATTTATATATATTAAGACTAGCGGTCCGCCCCGGCTTCGCCTGTGGTACCTACATGTTTAAACTATACTATCTCTCAAGTTGGATCGAACTGCACATGGTGTGCGAATTTTATTATAATCGGTTAAGTGGTTTAGGAGTCCATTGAGGACAAACATTGTGACACGAGATTTATATATATTAAGATTATAAAGCTGAAGAGTTTGTTTGTTTGCTTGAACGCGCTAATCTCAGGAACAACGGGTCCGATTTGAAAAATTATTTCACTGTTAGATAATTCATTTATCGAGGAAGGCTATAGGTATACATCATCACGCTTAGACCGATAGGAGCGGAGCAATGCGGCCAAATCAGCGGGGCACAGCTAGTTAATAAAAATAAATACTTATATATGACGCCAAAACAACACCAGTAAGGTTTATAAACAAAAAAGTTCGGAATTCTGCGACGCTCACGCACACTTATGCAAATATAAGTCACTTTGACTTTACCCATAAAAGCGTATGAACTGTACTATGGGTGTTTAGGGTCTGACGCATCATGAGATCATTCATTGCCCAAAGTACGTAAAATGGGCGTAGTATTGATATAAATGATACACCAGTCTTGTGGAAATACCTAATATCTACTGTGGGTGCATATAATCGATAAGTCAAAATTGGCAGGATTCTGTAAAGAAACACAATAATTGTGTGAACAAGTTACAGGCAATGTATCTAATCTAGCCTATAATAGTTTTGATACGAAAAAGCATCATCGTATTCATACAGATAAGAAATGAAATGTATAATTTAAATGAAAAAAAAAAGTCTTAATACGCACTTAAAACAAACAAGAAACACTCAGATGTGTTTTAACTTTTAATGAATGGCGCCGCCGAAAAATGAAGTCGATAACAGATTTTTATTTAGGCATATTAGTTTGGCAATACAATAAATTTTTTGCTCAAATTTTTCAATATCTGGTATAAATTTTACGTGGTCGATCTCAGTTGGCGAACTGTTTTTTTAACGATTTTAATTAAGATTAGTTCAATTCTAAAGTTCATAATATTTTATCAAAAAATGTGAACCATATGATATTTCTTATTATTTTTCAAGTATAGAAACAGATGATCAGAGACGTACTGTATTTCCAATAGTTGGAATCGACCTGAAATCTGACATAATAGTACGAGATCCGGCTGCAGGATTAGTGCGTTCATCGGTTTTTTGCTGAAAACCGAATTTTTATGTAAATTTATAATTAGGAGAATATATATCGACTAGGTTGCCAGTCAAAATTTGGCCGCAAGCATGTTTAATTAAAATTTTTCTAATCGATTTTTGGGAAAAAAAATCGTTCACTTGTTTTTTGAATAAAATGTAGTCTACATCACGTCAAATGATATAAAAATTCTAAAAAATCACGGTTGCCGCTTTTCACCTGGCCGCAACATCTTGGCAGCCTGGTGCAAACAGGTATGATTTCGATTCATTTTTACGTTTATAACGCACATTTATGAATCATATATCAAATTAAAGCTAATTTTTTTCTATTTATTATCATATATGGTTGCCTAATTAAATCTACTCGCAAATAAGGGTTGCTGGCTTTTAAAAATTATAAATATTTACGCCTTTAGTACACCGACGCATTCGCGTGCGGCAGCGAAACAACGAAAAATCTGGGTTGCGACTACACGGCTGCATTTTTCAACAAAGGAAAACTTCGGCCCTTAAATCTATTTATGAAGCACCCATTCAACAAGTTTTTGCGTCACTGACGAATCCTATTGACATCTTTGGCGAAACCAAAATTGATGCAGTCCAAGAGTTTACGTGCCTTATGTATGGACTCTCAAAGTGTCAAAGTGTAAATACCGCAAGATTTTTATTATTTAATAAAATGTACGCTTCAAAACAAAGTACTGAAAATTTTATGAAAAGAATTAAAGGTTTGGACTCAACGCACATTCCACTGTGCTGGAAATCTTTGAAACAAAAATTGTTGCGGACAATCTTTGTTAATTCGATGTGGTTAAATGCCACTGAACCGGACTGTATCAAGTTCAGCCCGCAAAATAATGGCTGGCTGCTATTCGATGGTATTCTGAAACCAACATGGTTCCTGGGAGACTCAACTCCAACGCAAGTTAAGAGTGTACTATGTGATTCTACGGACAAATCTTTCGATAGTGACGACAATTCTGATATTTGTAGCGATGAAAGTGATAGCTCCGATGATAGTGTAACTGAAAGCTCCGATGATTCCGATTATTAAATAAGAGTTACGGAAATATAAAATACATTTAAAAAAAATTTAATTTGCTTAAATGTTTAATTAACATGTAACAGACGATTTAATACTTGAATAAAATCTACTAAAATTTACAAATAGTACTTTCACAATAAAATTTTCTTTTACTTAATACAAAAATAAAACCAAGGTGACAACCTTGGTTTTATTTTTGTATTTTTTAAATCAATATTAACAGCCGGTCCCTATGATTGCAGCTTTATATTTCTCTCCTAGACAAAAAAGAATTTTGAAAAAAACGCTCTGCTACGTAATAGATTTTTTAATGGTCTATTTCGAAGCAGAGAGTTTTTTTCGAAATTCTCATTTGTTTAGAAGAAAAACATAAAACTGCAATAGCTTTATAATCATGAGTGCAACAAGGATAGTACCGTTTCTTGCAGTGAGTGCGACGCGAGAAAAAGAGAGGATCGGCTGTTAATTATATTAAATCAATATTAATTTTTTTTTGTAATTTTTAAATTTGTCATTTTGAAAAGGACGACATATTTTCTTTCCCTCAACCTTAAATATTCAACATCTTTAACAGCCGGCAACCCTTATTTGCGGCCGGATTTAATTAGGCACCCATATATAATAATTAATAGAAAAAAAAATAGCTTTAATTTGATATATGATTCATAAATGTGCGTTATGAACGTAAAAATGAATCGAAATCATACCTGTGGCTGCCAAGATGTTGCGGCCAGGTGAAAAGCGGCAACCGTGATTTTTTAGAATTTTTATATCATTTGACGTGATGTAGACTACATTTTATTCAAAAAACAAGTGAACGAATTTTTTTCCCAAAAATCGATTAGAAAAATTTTAATTAAACATACTTGCGGAATGACTGGCAACCTAGTCGATATATTATATTCTCCTAATTATAAATATACATAAAATTTTGGTTTCATCAAAAAAACTGTGAACGCACTGATCCTGCGGTGGGATCTTAGACTATAATATCTAATAATCCAGGGCCATCAAACAACACCAAGTATAAAATAATAATAGTTTTTAAATTGCATGATAATTAATATCAACTTAGTTTGCAATGATTCACCATGCATCCATGTGAGGAATTTGTTTGGAATTTGAATTTTCCCGTTCCCGTGGGATTTCCGGGATAAAACTTATCCTATGTGTTAATCCACGTTACCCTCTATATGTGTGCTAAATTTCATTGTAATCGGTTCAGTAGTATTTGCATGAAAGAGTAACAAACACACACACACACATCCTCACAAACTTTCGCATTTATAATATTAGTAGGATTTGATTTGACGTAATTCGCTTTAGATTTATCAACCATTTGAATATTTTATAAATTTTGGAACTTGATCAAATTTAAAGAATAGGTAATGGTACTTATATTAGTTAATTTATAGAGGTCCTGAGTTCGAAACAGGTCGAGCATAATGTAGATTGTAGACATCAGAACAAGTAAATTGTACTTCTAAGATGCTTCTAAGACTAATAATTATTTATTTATTTATTTATTTATTTATTTATTTGATACTTTATTGTACATATACACCAAGCATGGAAAAACAAAATACAATCATTAAAAAAAGAAACATAAAGGCACATACATACAAAAAGGCGGCCTTATTGCTTAAAAGCAATCTCTTCCAGGCAACCCTGTTGGCACGGAATGTTGAACGAGAACGCGATGGCACAAAATAAATAATAAGAATATGAATAAGTAATACATACTTAGTTATATATCAGTGCTATAACAATATAAAATATATTAATTACTATTAATAATACATATTTCACAAATACACATACAATATACTTATAAAAATACATAAACTACATACACTACACTACATACACTATATACACTACATACATACTAATACGGTACGAAGACGTACGTATTATAATAATATACTGATCATTTAATAAATAATTTAGGCAAAAGATAAGCAACACATTATAATGACAAGAAATGATTTTTAACGAGCTCTTTGAAGCTATTGATAGTATTTGCACGTCTGATGGATTCCGGCAGAGCGTTCCAAAGCTGGATAGCGCGAACAGTGAATGAAGAGCCGTAAAAATTAGTGCGATGAGCTGGTGTGGAAAGAATTAGAAGGTTGGATGAGCGAAGAGAGATTAAGTTATTAGTACCAAGATAATTAAATTGATTTTTTAGATAACTAGGCGTTTTAGGGTCAAACAGCACACAGTACAGAAGCTGAAGGATGTGCGCATCCCGGCGAAGACGGATGGGAAGCCAATTGAGTTTTTTGCGGTATTCCGAGACATGATCAAATTTACGCAAGCCGAAAATAAATCTGATACAAAAATTTTGCAGCCTCTCAAGGATGTCTAGCTGGTACTCAAAAAGATCAGGAAATGAGGAGTCGGCGTAGTCAAGGAAAGGAAGCAGAAGGGATTGGGCTAACGCAATTTTGGCGGAGATCGGCAGAAAGTTGCGTAAACGGCGCAATGAGGACGCAGCAGCAAAAACTTTCTTTCGTATTTGCTTGATATGCTCCGACCAAGATAAGTGCTGATCAAGATGCAAACCAAGACTTTTAACAGTTTTGCTGAATGGAATGCGAGTACCATCAACCACAACATCCGGCAAGCAATCCCATTTAATTTTACTCAAAAGCGGCTTACTACCAATAATGATAATTTTAGTTTTACTGGGATTTACCTTTAAGCCATGTTTCTTGCTCCAATTGACGATGGCTGCGAGATCAGTATTTGTACGAAAAATCGCTTCAGTAAGTTCAGGGAGTGACACGTGCGAGTATAACTGGAAATCGTCTGCATACATATGATAGGGAGAAGTAATGTTATTGGAGATAGAATTTATAAAGATTGAGAATAAGAGAGGAGACAACACGCCACCTTGCGGAACCCCGGCATGTACGTTGCTCCAGGAAGAGGTTAGGTTCTCCACTAGAACACGCTGCCGTCGTCCCTGCAAGTAACTACGAAACCAATCAATTACCGTTGGAGATATGTTAATAGAGCGAAGCATAGCCAGCAATACCTCATGATCAACGGTGTTAAATGCATTGCTAAAGTCAAGCAACGAAAGGATTGTTAGCTGCTTATTGTCTAAACCCAGGCGTATGTCATCAGTGATTTTAATAAGAGCAGTGGTCGTGCTATGGCCTCGGCGGAAACCAGATTGATAAGGATTTAGGAGATTGTTGGAATTAAGGAAGCGACTTAGCTGTTCATGCACTAGTTTTTCTAAGACTTTCGACAGAAAAGGCAGTATGGCAATAGGACGAAAGTCTGAAGGAGATAGAGGCTTTGAGGTCTTAGGGAGAGGCAAAATGTGAGCATCTTTCCAATTTGCTGGAAATGTACCCGAGGAAATAGAAAAGTTGAGGATGTGTGTGATAATAGGATTAATTATGGACAGGATAGGGATAATCATGCTCCGACCAATGCAATCACTACCGACAGCCTTAGAAGTAATAGACAATATGCTCTTCTTAACACCACAATCGGAAAATTGACTTAAGACAAACGGAAGATAGTCAAGAGGCGGTGATGTATTGAGAGAGCTTAAGGTGCGCGCTTTTGAATTAGTGTCAAAATCCAAGAGAGGATTGGAAAAATGGGAATTTAGTTCATCAATAGAGACTGTGTCTGGGAGGGAACTTTGCGCAGCCTTGCCAATACCGAGAGATTTAAGAAATTTCCACATATTAGATGGGTCACCGTTTTCAATCGAAGAAGAAATGTGGCGTCGTTGTGCATCCCTACATAATGTATTGCAGCGATTCCGTATGCTCTGGTACTTAGCTCTGTTAGAATCAGAATCAAGCATTTTTAATTTCGTTTTCGCACGGGCCTTTTTTTTCAAAAGTGATTTAAGCTCATCCGACATCCACGGCGCGGGTAAATGCTTCACCTTAACTGGACGCAAAGGAGCATGTTTGTCAAATAGGTTCAGAAGTAGAGAGTTAAATAACGCAACCTTCTCGTCAATGGAGCGTGCAGAATAAATAACTGACCAATCTGTTTCAGCGGCATCATCACGAAGACGATCTGTATCGATTTTACCAAAATTGCGCCGCATAAGGATTTTAGGCTTAGCTTTGGGAGTTTTCAATTTATAGGAAAGGAAGATTAAATCGTGGAAGGAGAACAAATCAGCAGAGCACTGGCCATGCTTAGCGACAAGTTCAGGAGAGGAAACTATGATGAGGTCAAGAAGGGAAGGAGTACAATTTGGAAGGGAATGGGTAGCGCTAAGAGGAAGGATTTTTAGGTTAAAGGAATCAACAATGGACATTAACTTTTTGCTACGCAGATCACCCTTGAGAAGGCAGGTGTTGAAATCGCCCATAAATATTATGTGTTTATAGGCAGGGGTATAAATATCAAGAAGGTGGTCAAAAGACGAAAAATAGTTAACAGTTAAATTGGGAGAGTAGAAAACACCAAGAAGAATTTTTTCGTTGGATAAGGATACCTCAAGTAAAAGGTGCTCAGCCGCATCGGCAGGTGGAGGTTGAGGAGAGCTACTAATTATGGAAAAGGGAATATGCGTACGCAAATAGATAGCTACCCCGCCCCCGGTCCTACCAATGCGGTCATTGCGAATTAATTGGAATCCTGGGAGACTATAAGATAAAGAAGGTAAGCAAGGTTTTAACCAGGATTCCGAAATTAAAATGGCATGAAGAGAATTACAATCAAAAGAAGCTAATAGTTCGGGAAAATGAGCCGGGATGCTTTGAGCATTGATGTGAACAACATTAAAGTTTTTAAGACCATTGTCGAAAAGAGAAGGGACATTTAAAGGAGATGTTGCACTGTGAAAGCTGTCTTCCCCAGATTGCTCATCGATCGATGAAGCAGAAATGAATGTGTCACTAGAAGTGCTACAGTCTAAAGACATCTTATAAATAATAAATTTAAATATTATATATAATAAATAAAATAAAATATATTATGAATAAAAAAAAAATAATATATATATATATATATATATATATATATATATATATATATATATATAAACACACAAATTAGTACAAAATGTTAAAAAATAAAAAAAGAAGCGTTTCCAGTTAAACATGCCAATACCACCAGTTTCGTAAAACAAAAGATACCTACTTTAAAAAAAAAAAATTGCTACAATTTGATACCAAAAGGCAAGTAACCAAACACAATATTTCATGAAGAACACAAAAGCGTTGACATTTGACGTCTAACATTCAGTTGTCATTAAAGTCATAACAATATGTCAGTGTAATTACAACGAATTACGGTAACGTCAAATCTCGAGTGATGTAATGAAAATAAACAAGTACTACCTACATTAAAGTTAATATTAAATTGTTAAAACAAAACAGTTAGAAACAATAATTAAAGTAATGCAACTGAGATAAAAAAAGTGATTTTAACATATTATATGTAACTGAAATAAGTAGTCATTGAAGATAGAAAATTGAAGCTAACAAAATTTTGAATACACATAAAAATTAGTAACAACATTACTTTACTCGGCCAAATCTTTTTGGTCTAACATTCGACGCCAATTTGGTCTCCTTGTTAGACGCGGAAGCAGACGCACCAGTGGAGGGACTTGCACGACTGGAAGGAATTGAATCCAGATCCGCCATCACCATAACTCTTCGCTTAGAACCATCAGCAAGTTGTACCACAATGTTCCCATCCTTGGTCCAGCAGTTTGTTATCCCAAAGCGAGCTCTAGCAGCCACAAAGATATCATGCCTGTCTTTGGTTAAAAACTCAGACAGTGTGAATCCACTGCCCTTAAGTTCAGTTTTAGCGTACCAAATACTGTTTTTCTTAACAACATCCTTGAATTTAATGACTATCGGTCTTGGCTTGTCTTTATTCAAGCGACCTAATCGGTGACAACGCGATATATCATCAATATTTAAGTCAAGATTTTTTAGATGGTCCGACAAGGTTTTAATAATCACTTTGGTGGTATTCTCCTTACTTTCTTCCGGCACACCATGGAACAACAATATCTTTCTACGGCTCCGCATCTCCAAGTTATTGTATTGGTATAATTATATAGGTATTAGTAGAGCAAGTACTGAAATTTTAGATATCAAATTAGAGTTAGATGAATTTAATAGTTGTTAATAATTAATTGAATTGAGTTTTCAAAGAAATATTCCAATTAGAATTATGTTCGAGTAAGATACTTATTCGAACCGCATCGCCCGAATATTATGAAGAGGTAAAATGTGTTTGTTGGAAGTAATCAAAGATTACTAAACCTATTTTGAAACTTCTTCTCTTCTGCTATTTTTATTAATTTACTCCTTATCAACTCGACCAGAAAGCAGAGCCGCGGCGAACTGCTAGTGTGATATAAAAATCATAATTTACGACGGAGTTATATCAAGTAGTTGAACAAATTAAAATTTCAATGGCGTATAATTTAAAGGGCGGAAGAGCAATAAAATTACCATATATAATACGTATGATCCATGTTGTTAGGCTCTTTATTCTACTAGTAATACATTGTCAACGTGACATAGGCAAATTTATGCGAATTTCGTAAACAAATAATCGACGTTTGAGACAAGGCTGCGCAAAGGTGATAATGAAATCATGTCCTTAATTGGAATGTACAATTTTAATAGGCATTTGGATATAATAGGCATTACTAATTTTGACCTTTATTTTTGAATTGTTATATTTTTGCAGACGCATCTAGTATAAAACAATAGTACTTATTCAAGTTTTTTTTACATTAGGGGACGAAATGTGTCCTAAAATAATATAAGTACCTACATTTGTCTGTATTTTGTACTTAATGAAAAAGGGCTTATTATACCTTGATCATATCCGTAAATACTCAACAGTTCGAACACAATGAGTGCATACATTCGTGAGTAAATCTGAAAACAAGCATAAATATTCCCAAATGGACTGGAATCGGTTAATTCATTTGTTCTACGTTGATACAACATGGTGTCATCGCTATAATTTTAGCCTCCGAATCACTTGGCGTAATATATATTCCTTTTGGTTCTATCAATTGGCAATGTTCCTGGCACTGTAAAGGCCCCAGTACACAATGGTGAATGCTGGCCCACTTCAGGCAATCGCCACCCGCACGGGGAAATGGTATATCGTGGCGTACAATTGTCAGCCATGGCGCGCAATCGGGATGTCGGTTTTTCGGACACACTTCAAAGGAATTGTGTAGTAGTGTTGCCTGTGGTGTTCACACAATGGCCCATTGCAAGATAGTGAATGTTTATTTTGCGTGCTTGTGATATTTCCTTTTAATTCCATGTCCATCGCAAGTGGCTTGCCACGCAGCAATGAGCCATGGACCATTATGTGATTACTAAGTGATCGTGGCCTACAGTTGTGCATTGTACGGCCATCACACACCATTGTGTACTGGGACGTTAACACTTTCGTACGCTTTCTACATTAACATTTACTGTTTTGCTTGTGTTTGGTTTGTGGTGCATTTAACTAGGCTGGTCACTCTCGGCTTATTTGACTAGAACTAAATATAGGTTCTTCTTTATCAACGCGATTCGTGGGTTCATGTTTATGAGCTGTAAGACGAATTGTAGAAACAATGCTATTATTGTAAAAATAATAAAATCGAAACATTTAGAAATCATACGATGAAGAACAATAAAACAACATAGTTTAGGGTACAATTAGATGAGGGTAGAGCTGGCAGGCTCTTAGCTTGTTTGGGCCCGGCGACGGGCTGCCGCTGATGGGGTCACGGACGAATTCTACCTATACCCGTGGCCCTGTCGTTGATGCGGCTTGACGGAACACAGTGGGGTTTTGGTCGGTAGAAATCCGACATAACCCACGGCCTCTTCTCCGGAGGCCGTAGGTATCTATGCAAGATTTCCCCACTTACAAAAAAAAAAGGGTACAATTAGATATTCTTTTGCAAGCTGTATTGCTCTAATACTGATTTTCAGTGATACCCGCAACATTAGGACTATCTGTTACAATATCAGCAATATAATTTCATGTTTAACAATGATTTATGATATCAAAATCGGCTCGAGTGTTTGAACATACGCGCAAACTGTTCTAAGTTTAGTCTCGGCGGTTTCTCCAACATCTACACTAGTGCTTATATTATAAAGCTGAAGATTTTGTTTCTTTGTCTGTTTATGTGAACGCGTTATCTCAGGAACTACTGGTCCGATTTAAAAAATTATTTCACTGTTAGATAGTCCATTTATCGAGGAAGGCTATAGGCTATATATCATCACAATAAGACCAATAGGAGCGGAGCAATGCGGGTCAAACCGCGGGGCATATTTGTTATATGAATTAATCAACAGCATCTGATCCGGTAGTACATCAAATGTTATAATAATGTCTCCTAGACGACCTCGACCAATGTCGTATTCTCATACAGCCGTCAACGTAAACGACAAAAGGTTTATCGGAATTTCTAATGCTCCCATGACAGTCCATTGAAATTCAATCCCAAGATTTATGCCTATTTAAAGCAGTTGTATCAACATTTATTTTTGAGTATATGTCATATTCTATTATGGTACAGCTAGTTTAATATTTGCTGTTACATAAATGGTGTTTAATGGTTTTAAAACAGTTCATTTACCTCGTGTTTTTAAAGAAAAGGCGATGGAATGTTAGAAAAATGTCACAGAATTTAAACAATGAATATTTTTTTACGTAGGGTTGATAAAGATAAGAACTTTAGTACTTTCGCTTTTAGACCTAGTTAATATCTCTATAGATGTATTCTGGCTATCTTTTATGCAAATTATTGTTACTCAATTTCCCTTTCAATATTCTTTTATTACTTACTGTTTTTCCATTGATGATTTCTTATCTTTTCTTCTCAGAAAGTTAGTTACACAAGCAGTCGTAAATTATACTTTTAATGTGAAAATTGAACTAATTAATGATAATAAATAACTTTAATTACTTATAATAAAAATGAGGGTAGTCGTGCGTCATTTAAACATGGCACTAGATCCGATGACTATCCGGTGGCAATCTTCAGGGTTATGTCAAATAAATTATTGACAGCTAGGCTGTAGCAAAAATGACAGTTATTTTATAGAGGAAATCACAGCTTATATCATACATTATTATTATGTGGTAGGTGGCGAAATAGCCCTTTTAGTTTAACCCTTCTCAATTCTCATACAAACGAATCGACCACGATCTCGCCTGATGGTAAGCTGAGATGTGGCCTAAGATGGAGCGCGCTTCCCTAGAATGTACCTGTTCACTCTCCTCTTGAAGACCCCCATATTGTACTCATCGGGGAACACAGACTCAGGAAGCATGTTCCAGCTGTCCCTATACAGGAGCATAAGAGACTAATCTGATGAACCTTGTTAATACTAATTGTAATAACACAATTACGATTTTGTTTATCTAATACTGATTGGTTTTTATTTGTGACCGGTTTTAGGCAAGTCATCGTGGGGAATGAGTAACCTTTCATAACAGTAATTGGATAAAACTAATACGTGGTTTAATCACGGATAGATTTGTACGTTTACGTGATATATTTTGATTGGTAATTTACTTGTTTTTATGTTTATGCTCGAGTAACTGTTCATTTGCGTCCAAAACGTTATGAAATGATCTTATCTATACAGGGTGTAATCGTTAAGTGTGCACAGGCGATTATTGAGTAACTATTACAGATATCAAAAAACTTTAAACTGATATCGAAAGTACTTAACCTAATGAGTAAAATTGCTATAATAAATTTTTAAAAATAAAACGAGAAATATCTAAAAAAATAACTTTAAACCCTCCCATACATTTAGTATGAGATATGAATATCCCATGTACATTTAATATGAAAGATTTTAGCTTTTTCTTTCTTTTTTTTGTTGGTTTTCTGCTTTAATTGCTTCGCAAATTTGAAGGGAAGTTCATTTAGAAACTGTAAATAGAGCTCCTCATTGTATTACACAGTGAGGACGTCACTTCGAAAATCTGCTATGAATACAAAATGTATGGGAAATAAAATGTATGGGAGTGTTTAATGTAACATTTTTGGATATTTCTCGTTTTATTTTTAAAAATTTATTATGGCCATTTTACTCATTAGGTTAAGTACTTTCGATATCAGTTTAAAGTTTTTTGATATCTGTAGTAGTTACGGTATAATCGCCTGTGCACACTTAACGATTACACCATGTATATATAAAACTCAAAGGTGACTGATAAGGTGATCTATCAACGCACAGCCCAAACCACTGGACGTATCGGGCTGAAATTTGGCATGCAGGTAGATGTTAGGACGTAGGCATTCGCTAAGAAAGGATTTCCCGAAATTTTTGTGGGAACGGGGAAAAACGGGGATGCACGTACAAAGTCGTGGGCGGAAGCTAGTTGTAGTAATAAGTTTTTAGTCTCAAATCCTAATAAACAGTATCTTCCATGGTAAAACTGCGAACTTGACTTTCTTCTTTCCCAAATAATTCAGTATCTATAGAAGCATTGCTATGTCTACTTATTTTCATTTAAACAACAAAACACCCTGTTTGACCCCACAATGCTTTCACAAAAGAAGCCCGGGTCCCGACAACGAAAAAATGAAAACGTGAATACACTTCAACGATTTCTAATCTAGAAGCAATTTAATGCAAATGAAAAATATCTAAGGGAACTAACATTATAATTACGACATAATATTCCCATTGCTCCTGAACAAAGACCGCAATCGCAGTGTAATAGATTGAACAGATAGTCCCGACTGCAAGACTTTTTAGGGTTCCGTAATCAAAGAAAAAACGGGATCCTATTACTGGGAAATCGTCGTCTGTTTGTCACTAGGCTGTATCTCATGTACCTTGATAGATAGACCGTTGAAGTTTGAGTTGAAATTTCCAGATGTGTGTATTTCTGTTGCAGCTATAATACGCTTAGCAACGTTTGGCACGGTTATAAATTGGATGTGTGTCCAATTCTTTTGTATAAATTGATTTATTTGTACGGAACCCTAAGTGTCGCGAGTCTGATTCACGCTTGACCGATTTTTTCTTATTGCTTACCACAAAGTCTGTAGACCTTTGTCTGGTGCACAAAAGATAGTACTATACAAAAACATTAGTAAGATTACTGCAAATATATGAATGAAATAGCTCAGTTTGTAGACTTCCTTATTTTGTCTAGTCTGGTTTTTTTATGACACTGTCATATGTTTAATTGCGACAGACTAATGATTATTGCTTGTTTGGTATTTGATTAATACATTATTTTTGTTTCTTGCATGTTCATTCTTTAAATATAATTATATTGTTACTATATATTGTATAGAAACAGCACCTCTAAGGTTACAAAAATATTCGACAAGTAAATGGCTTCATGTCCAGCATGCACCAAAATAATAACTGCCTGATTAGGAACCGCTTGGACCATCAAAAAACTCTAGAACGTATCGGAGATCAATGACAGAAAAATGAGAGGCAAATTTAACATTCTAATCTAATAGACTATGGCCTCGGCAGGTCGCTGGCATATGACATCACGAACGCGAAAAATTCCGCCCAACAACTAAATGTACTGAGCAGTAAGTTGTGACGTGTTAAGTGGTAATATATACGCATAGTTATATAGCTGAAACCAAGAGACCAAGAGACCTTGCGTCGTATGGGCTATTTATTAGTAAGAAAGATAAAGAATATATTAAAAACTAGCTTTCCGCCGGCGGCTCCGCCCGCGGTTTCAAAGAAAAACTCGCATATCCGTTCCCGTGGAATTTCCGGGATAAAACCTATCCTATATTACTCGTGGGTAATGTAGCTTTCGAATGGTGAAAGAATTTTTAAAATCGGTCCAGTAGTTTATGAGCCTATTCATTACAATCAAACAAACAAACAAAGTTTTCCTCCTTATAATATTAGTGTAGATATGTAAAGGATGAAGGAGGATTTTTGATAGATGTGTTGAACACAAATTTGGCATTCTTCAAAAAAATTGGCGGATAATATCTTCAGAACGTTTAACAAGAGGTTCTCCGATCTGGGAAAAATTAAGTCAGGATCAAAGCGGAATTTATTACACTCCCCGTGATATGAATATAGAATTACGTATTATATTCAAGTAACAAGCAAAATGCCATTGCATTGATCGCTTTGGTACTGATATGGCCAATTAATTTTGTTTGTAATGATACTTTACAGCATTTTCTGTTGAAAAGACATGGCAGGATTAGTTGCCAAGCCAACATATGGAGGTTAGTGGATTTCTCTGTAATTTGAGAAGCTATAAACACTAATGAATTCGTGACACAAATTATATCGATATCTCGTTAATGATATGCGACTTTTTATTGGCTCTCATAGGCCACTTAATAATCAAGATTTATATACCGCTGGCGAATTTGAAATAGTTTATTAGTTGTTTCCATTAGCACTTAGCAGGCTTAAGGGTATCAATATCGATCAAATTAAACGTCTACATGATGATTCATGTTATATATATTGTATGAATTTTATTAGTGGGAACTGGGAAGCGAACAATACCTAGTTTATGGTAGTAAAAGAGCTTTGGTTTGCAACAAAATTGTTTAAAGACGTCTTACACCGTATATTTTAGTTTGATTAATTATTCAATCGATTTTATCAGCTTCTCGTACGCGAAATAGCTTCACATTCGATGGCCGTAAGACATCGTTTTACGATCCATCAACAAGTCTATCAAAGCCTCCGCTAATGTAATTGTCCCTGATAACTTATCTGTTTCCTTTGCAATTGTGAAATTCCCGCGTTATTCTCAGTAATGTTAATTAATTAGAGACATGCAAACCGCTCGCATACGGCATAGTACAGCAACAGGTGCGGTTGGATTATCATAATTGCGGTCCAAATTCGTGGTAATCAATACGTGAGCTGATTTCGTGATTCTTTAATTGATTGGACAAGTGTTGCGTTAATTTAACACGGCGTTGGCTCGTTAATTATCCGTTAAATACGTTTAATGTATTTCATAACTAGTGCAGTTAAGTCTGTACGTTTCCTGTCTTCCTACGGTGACATTGGCCGATTACTAAAAATAGGTGAACTTCAATGATGCAAATGAAGATGTAGAAATCTCATAAATATTGTAGTCTTGGTCTTATTGGTTGATCGCACGTTTTATATTCAATGTTTGAATGATTTAATAGCCATTGTTTAAAGATCAAGGATTATGTTTATCTAAATATGTTCCAAATATTTTAGTAATGGATAGTCAATCTATTCTCGCCGGATTGCGAGTTCAAGTTGTAAATTTAGTGGTTTCGTAGACGGTTTTGCCTAGTAACGGGAAAATGTGTGAGGACGTGGGTAGATCCGTGGGCGTTACCATTCGGGTTATTAAATCCGAATATTTTTGGGGTTCATTGGTCAATAGGAAGTCACGAGATGCCGGGATTTTGGCCGTCGATCCTGTGACGTTGTTGCTTTGGGCTATGGTAAAGAAAGTTTAGCAGCAGTTTTACTACCGTGCCTTGAAGCATTCGCCATTAGTGTCAGTTTTATTTTAGTAAAATTATTATATGAATCGAGATAAAAAGTGAATCCACGACTTGAAATTGACGATTAATGAATTAAATGATAATGTATTTGTAACAATTCTTTTATCAAATTAATCCTTTTATCTTTGGAAATACCCCTATTTTCAATAACTTCAATTAACTATTAGCGTACACGTAATAATGAGAAAATTATCTCAGTTTCTGATATTAAACACTTTCATTAATCCAAGTTAGCTTGTAATTTAATCTTTTTCATTGTTTTTATCTCAGATTGAAAGCTACCTGCGCTACTCATCCCAACGTTCCTTAAAGTTCCTAAAAGTTAAGTGCATTCTATTAGCTAGAAAAGCCAAACCTTTGACAAATCACTGAAGCGACGCATGTAAGAATCACCGTAGTGTGCCATGAAACGGATCGGATTACGACATCGGCTATTTCTGTATGAAAGTGAAATTGTTTGACTCCCCTGACCCGGCATTGTGATGCTTGGCCCGTGACACCGCGGCCTTGGCGGGTCATCGTATGGGATTGTAAACAAATTATGGTGCTGTAGTTTTTTGAAACTATTGCTTTGTTTACGGGTACAGAGAATGTGAGTGACCGAAGGTTGATGATCTGTGTACATTGTAATTTGTATCGTAATAGTATAAATATGAAAGGAAATCAGTTTTGTCAAAAGAACGATGTTTCATGTGTATGTATTTGATATAGAAATGTTTCTTTGAAGATTGCCACAGTAAGTAAACGGAAATCGAAAAATTGATTTGTTAATGTAGGAAAAGTATAAAATACTCTTATGTTTTTGTATAATTGAAAGTGCGGATTTGTCAGTGTATTCGGTATATTATATAGAACTACCCTCACTTATTTCATTACTCACTATACCTAAAGTTCTTAGGTTAACAACCAAGTATGAACTACTTAATTCTCTTAGCTTCTATTACAGACTTGGCTGGATAATAATTCTACAGTATCCAGCCAAATCTAGTACAAACATGAAACAGGGAAGTCTCCATAAATCTATTAAGGACACACCTCCTGTGACGAATCCCTTACCAAAATTAGCAACCGTGACCTTTAGCGGGTTCATTCTAGTTCGTTTCGGATCGAGTTATCAGATGTGACGTCACACATACCTTAGTACAGTAAAAGTTCCTTATTCGCGCTTCCTTTATTCGCGTTTTCACTATTCGCGGATTAAAAAAATGCGACCCAATTTCTATATTCGCGACTAAAAATTTTTTTATTCGCGGATTTAATAAGTACATACATAATAATAAAATTATTCCAATAGGTATCTAACCCAATATCCTTGTCAAATGGACTAATAAGAAAGTAAAATAGATCTTATTACAAGTTTGCCTAAAGTACATATTATGTTGTTAAATGATATCGCCGAGGCCTTTGACACAAGCCGCCTTTGTCGCAAGCCGCCTTTGCCGCGATTGATGTTTTTGAGAATGTAAATAAACAGAATGGAAGCAACCTTATAACTCAATAAATAAAGTATATTTTTAAATGTAGTTCCGTTTATAGTAAAAGCCGCTTTGCGTGTTTTATTGTTTCGTCTTTCACATTCGTTACAAAAATTGTGTTCGAGTAACGTCTACTGCACTCTTCCTAGTTTATATTGTCAACTAAAAAAAATGAGAAACGAGTTTCGAGTCGAAACTCGTCGAAACTTTCGACACGAAAAAAATCTCAATCGTCACCTAGGAACGTATCCCCTATAATCCCATATAAATTACCATTCCGTATTCACGGTTTCTGTATTCGCGGCATATTTATGGAACATATACCCCGCGAATAAGGAACTTTTACTGTATTACATCATGCTCTGGATGTGACATATTTGTTCAACTTTGATGTATGGTATGAGATGGTTCTCAATTGAATGGGAAATTGGCAAAGGCTCCTATGTAGGTATGAGGATTTGGCTGTTGTTATAATATATGTACCTATTTTGGAAAACTTTGATGTATAATAATAACATCGAAGTTGATGAGGTTGGCATTTAAATGGAAAATTGACAATGCTCTACTATTATATGCATATGTTGGTTTGTGTTTAGTTCTATTCAATTTTTAGGTTAATGTTAAAACTGCTGAACTGATTGTGGTGCATTTTATTAAAAATTGTAAAATTCAAAGTTGAATGAAATTCCTGAGCAGAGAATATTTGTCTTAGATACAACAAGAGTTTTATTGAAAGTTGATAAGGTGAAAAATCTACACACATTCTAAGCATCTCTTCACTATACATACATATTATACATAGTATAAAACAAAGTCGCTTTCTCTGTCCCTATGTCCCTATGTATGCTTACATCTTTAAAACTACGCAACGGATTTTGATGCGTTTTTTTTTAATTGAACGAGTGATTCAAGAGGAAGGTTTTAGTATATTATAATTTATTAGGTTTTAGACAAAGCGGGCGAAGCCGCGGGCGGTAAGCTAGTTCATAATAAACCTCACAAAGATATTATATATTGCTTTATAAATATTGATAATAAACGATCTAAAACAAACTTGATTCTAATTAAAATTGCATCATATCTATATCAATATTAATTTATTTCTCACATCTAAATTTCAAGCATTTATATTAAAACTTTAACATTTTTCTGTATACATATTTTACGTTATGAATATCTACAATTGTATCCATCTTTTGTAGAATATATTTTTGATTATAAAGAGCCATAAGTCGTGTTTAAATTAATTCCGCATAGTTTCACATTCCAAATATTTTATAAGAAATTATTATTCCTGATGATGCATTTCTATCCTATCCTTCTAATATTATAAATGCAAAAGTTTGTGAGGATGGATGTATGTGTGTATGTAATATGTATGTTTGTTACTCTTTCACTCAAATAATACTGAACCGATTACAATGAAATTTAGCACACATATAGAGGGTAATATAGAGGGGATTAACACATAGGTTTTATCCCGGAAATCCCACGAGAGCGGGAACGCGAAATTTGAAAACGCGGGTGCGGCCGCTTGCGGATAGTTAGTAGATAATAATAATAGGTACTAATCTACATTTCATCGCGCTACGTATCTACTTGACCAAAATTTATAAAATCTTTTGTGTTTATGCATTATTTCTATCTATATAGAACAACGTTTTGTAGTATTCGTTTAGTTTTAAGTCTAAAACATAAATAATATTTTTCTACATCAGCCTGACTTCATAATAACTTTATACACTAAACATACATTCATAACACAAAGCAATGCTCAGATAATGACATACGTTGTGATTTTAATTAAATATTTAATATATGTAGAAAAAATTATAGAAAAAGCTTAATTATAAATTATAACGCACCTATTATAGTTGGTAAAAAAGTAGTGTACGTTAAGTTACAAAAAATTTAGTAACTCATAATTTTATTTATAAGCGTATAAATTCATGCACTCCGAAAATAGTAGTTAAATACTAATTTATCCAAATAAGGTCTATTTTTTGATGATTATTTATATAAAATAGCACATTTTTAATATACATATAAATTAAATTCTTAAAACAATTAAATAATTACACCTTTGAAAAATGGATATAATTTTCTTGATAAATGTCTAGCCTATTGTCTATATTAAAAACATAATCTAATTTATGATGAAACTCGGTTATGTAACAAGTAATAAATATTGAACGAAAAATGTATCATATGTATGTTAATATAAATATGTGTATCGCTAACTTGATATTTTTATGCGTAAATGGTTACATGCAATGGTGCGATCATTTCAAATATATTATAGCAATAATTTGCAAAACAAACATATGTTTGACACGACGTATAAACCAAGTTATAGTGTATACTAGAGCCTGTGTCTCGCGGTTTTACCGGAAAAGCCAAATATTTCTATTGCGCATGTGTTATATAGAAGTGTGTGATGTGTCATATGTTTGAAGGATGAAGATATAGATTAATTATACATCAAAATGTATAATTAATCTATATCTTCATCCTTCATCGCGAAAGAGTTACAATTTACAAATTACAATATACATCCATCCCAAACTTTCGTGTTTATAATATTACTAGCTTACGGCCCGCGGCTTTTGCTTTGTCTAACACCTAATAAAGTATATTCTAAAACCTTCCTCTTGAATCACTCTATCTATTAAAAAAAAACCGCATCAAAATCCGGTGCGTAGTTTTAAAGATTTAAGCATACATAGGGACATCGGGACAGAGAAAGCGACTTTGTTTTATACTATGCAGTGTTTAGGATATAAATTAAATTCTTAAAACAATTAAATAACTATATATAATTATACGTTTACGCGTGTATAATATTATAATGTAAAGAATACGTACGTCCAAATTGTTGAATGCAAAATACGCTAATATTATTCGAGTCGTCTCGCCTAACCGCGTGACGCTGCGGTACGACAACGACCCGACAAGGCCAAAATGTCGGTTTACGAATTTTACGATCCTATTACACGTTTACTGTGACTTACCTTAGGGTTGGCGATTTGATGTACTTACATGTACAGTGTACACCCTCGTAGGTAGTGTGAATGATTTATTTGACTTGGGGTAGATTTATATGGCCTTAAGTTGCTTATCTTCAATTTTGATTAATATTTTAAGAAATAAATGTTTTGTTGGTTTGTACTTAACACAATACTACGACGTGTGACGGCTCAATGCGAATGAAGTTGAAACAAGTCTTTCTTTAAAAGTTTTGGTGAGAGTTTTGCCTAATTAATGTATATTTTATCCACGCAAATCAAATTAGCAAAACGCTGAAATTCTCATATAAAAATCGTATAAAATATTTAAATTCATTACCTTAATTAGTATTAATTTGCAGGTGACAACCCTACCATTACCGGTAGTCTCGAAACTTTCCAGATAGTAGTAGCACAGTATTACAATATCTATACAGTACGGAAGCGAATGTACTTGTGCAGAGAAACGGAGGGGAACTGGCGGGGGGTCGGGCGACGCGGGCCGCGTAAGGCAAACACGCTTAGTTTGCCTTACCTAGCGCGAAAGGACGACGCAGTCGTATTTTTTGTGTAATAATTTTATTATACATAGGTACTTACATATTCTATTATGGCGTGCACAAACTGTTCCGTTTACGGATGTAAATCTACATTGAAATCCCGTATGGAAACAATATTTCAGAAAGATTGTATTAATTGTATCTGTTGAATTAAAATCAAAGCGATGTATATGTTGTCCTCATTATTTTCTACTCAGATTGTACATCCCAATGCGAATGCATTACTTAGTTAAATGTTATAATATACAATTAAGAACATCCAAAAATAAAGTGTCCACGTAAATAATATTTAGCAGTGCAATATCTGTAATTATATATTTGTGAACAAATAATTACACCAGATTTAATAATCGCAATTATTTTGAATGTAAATATGAATAAATGATTTCATCATAATATTAATAATCACAATTGTTTTATTTCCCATTTGTTGCAACCCTAGCGTATTTTCGTGTGGCAGTGTAAGTACCTACGCTGGCGGCGGCATCGCGCGACATCAAAGGCGTTTCCTTAGAGCGAGGCCACATTAGTACGTTGCGTTGCGGTGCGTCGCGTCATCGCAACGGATCAACGCATTGTATGCCACACCAGAGTTGCGTCGACGCATGTCGTCGCAACGCAGAAGGGCGACGAAGCGTCTCAGTTCAGCCCTCGCAATGGATCGATACAAACGTGTTCTTTTGTTGCTTTTATTACGCCACCGCCGAAACAAACGTAGAAACCAAAAAAGATTCTGGATATCTCCCGTGATTGCATTAAGAAATAGTGATGGTCAGTTTTTTATGCAGGAATATAGAGAGTTGTTGTTAGATGAAGATAAATTTTTCGCATTTTTTAGAATGAGTGTGGCCAGCTTTAATTATTTGGTGATAACCTTAGAACCACATTTAAAGAAGCAGTATACCAATTTCAGGAATCCAATAGAACCAATTGAAATGATTGGTATCACATTGAGGTAAGTAAAAGAAACAACATAATAATCAGTTATTCATTTATTGTGTTTTAATACAGTTTTATTTAAGGATCAGTATTAGAGATTACAGCAAAGTTATATTCTTCTTCTTGACTATCATCAGTAAAGTTACTAACTGAAGTGTTTGATAAATAAGTAGTTTCGAATTCAGCCGTTTGATACCCCGATGGCGATGGGGACTGGGTCTGTAGTCCTGTCTGATACTCCGATGGCGATGGTGACTGGGCCTGTAGTCCAGTTTGATATCCACGTGACTGCATTGTTGTCGATTGATATTGTTGTCCCGTATGATATCCGCGTAGCTGCCATGTTGTTGATTGAGTCTGTTCCCCGAACCGCATTTCGGTAATGATATTTATAACTTTGCTTTGAAATGTCAACGTTTGTAATTCCGTAAAGTCGTTTAAAGAAGGCAGAATACCTTTAAAAAATGATAGATGGCGATTTTCTTTTTCCTGCAACGCCTCTAACATTTGCGCCTCGACATCATCTATTGCTTGGTTTGATCTCTTGCGATTAGCAGGTACGTAGCGAGAAGGACCTGGAGGTAACGATGACATTTGTTTTGTCGCACGTGGAGATGATGTTGTGTTTTCGTTTCGTTCCACTCCTTTATCAAGGCTACTGTCAGTTTTATTTTGAGCAACTTTCAGCAAAAACAGCAATTGATTGTAATAATGATATTTTTTCATTTGTTTTGCCTCTGATCCTGATGAACTGTTATCCTTTATTTTTTTTACGTATCGTAAAAAGTTGTCCTTCACGCTTCTCCATTTTTTTACAACTTCGTTACCTGCAAAGAGAGAAAAAAATATGTAGGTAGGTAATAATACCCTTTGTTTGTATTGCAGGTATTTGGGCAGTGGAAATTCGATGAGGGACTTGCATTTCAAATTTAAACGTGGAAGGTCAACAATTTCTATTATTATTTCGTCCGTTTGTCAAGCTATCTGGAAATATCTTCGACCACAGTACATAGAAGAAATCACAGAAGAAAAACTAAAAAATATTGCATTAGATTTTGATCGCAAAGCTAACTTTCCCCATTGCTTCGGGGCAATTGATGGGAAACATATACGTTTAACAAAACCAGCGAATAGCGGCTCTCTGTTTTATAATTATAAACATTATTTTTCAATTGTTTTGCTGGCGGTTGTAGATTCCAATTATAAGTTTGTTTTTGTCGACATGGGCGCATATGGAAAAGAAAGTGATTCTACCATTTTTAGAAATTCGAAACTGTACGAAGTTTTAATGAGAAATGAACTACCATTGCCCGATGCTCAACCACTCGTAAATGATCATGGTAATGAGCCGCCAATCCCATATGTACTCGTCGGTGATGAAGCTTTTAGTTTAAGTAAGCATGTTATGCGTCCATATGGCGGCCAAAATCTCAATGTGAAACAAAGAATTTATAATTATCGCCTTAGCAGAGCCCGTAGATACGTGGAATGTGCATTTGGGATCATGGCAAATAAATGGCGTATTTTACACAGGCCAATCGATACAGCATATGATTTAACTATTGATATTGTGAAAGCTTGTTGTGTTTTACACAATTTTGTCACAGAACACGATGGTTTACGGCAACAAGACAAGATAACAATAAGTAAGTTCCCACAATTGCGACCCCACATCATCGGAGAATCATTAGCTCAAAATTTTATCAGAGACCAATTTGCTAATTACTTTATGAGTCCCGCAGGCGCTTTACCATGGCAGTTGAAGAAGATTTAAATTAACATAAGTACCAAATTATATAACTAAGTAATTATGACATATGATAACTTACCAATTTTGTTCTTTTTAGCATCCTCAAATTCGTCGTAATTTTCAAATAAATTTTTACAAACAGCTGCCCATTCGTTTGCTTTCCGGAATTTATCACTGAAATGTTCATGTCCTTTATCCCATATGATCGGTCTTTCTTGCACCAGGGATATGAGAAAATCTATATCGATATCGTTCACACTCATGATAAAGATAAAAAATATCGTTGCGCACGTCTAGCTTGCTCCTCTAGCAGCGAAACACTATCCGTTATTACACCGGAGCTCCGACAGCGCAGCGCATCACTCTCCCCCCGCTTCGTCGCTTGTCCGTCGATCCGTTGAAACGTCGCATGCGACGACGCAACGCATATGTGGCATATCATAAAAAATATATGAAAAATGACGCAGCGTCAACGCTGCGACGTCGCAGCGCAACGCAACGTACTAATGTGGCCTCGCTCTTACTGTAGGAAATAATATTGTAATACTGTGGTAGTAGTTTTTAATATATATTTCCAGTCTATGTATCAAGGTAGCCATGGAAATAGAATTGCCAAACGACTTATAATTTATGGTAAATTATTTGCTGCTAATTATACATTATAATGGTGTTCTGTGTTACTGAGCTTTATTTCGTAATCACTACATACTACATAGTATAAAACAAAGTCGCTTTCCCTGTCCCTATGTCCCTATGTCCCTTTGTACGCTTAAATCTTTGAAACTACGCAACTGATTTTGATGCGGTTTTTTTTAATAGATAGAGTGATTCAAGAGGAAGGTTTATATGTATAATAACATCCATTAAATAGTGGAGAAGTACTGTTATTTTTGAGGTTTCTAATGTGATGTAGTAAAAAATTACATTTTTTCCGCTTACATTGCAAACGCAGGCTGAACCCTACGAGTTTTATCAAAATAATGTACTAAGTATTATACACATTGAAAAGGTCTACAGAAAAGTCCGAGATGGTATATGTCTATCTCTTATGGATAACCCACAATAACTTTTTTTTGTCATTTACTTTTTACGACAAATAATGGCTAATTTTCGATGCGATTTTAACCAATACAGCATTAATCCTTAATCAATTAAATACCTTGCATACATTGTTCATTTAATATAGATCTATATGGCCCTTTACACCGTATGATTTAAGTGAATATTTTCGAAGATATTACAGATTTAAAAATTGCGGGACGTAGCGTTTGCGGCGGTACCGGCCGGCCGCGCCGGGCCGCTATGTTTTTATATACAACGTTCACAGTTTTTCTGTAGTGTATTTAGTATCAGCATTGCACCCGTGCGAAGCCGGGGCGGGTCGCTAGTCTTTAATAAATTAAAAATTAAATGTTAAATATTATACATCTAAATTGTAAAAATTTACATCTGTACGAACTATATTTATTTTTTAGATTTATGAATGAACAGCCTTGTTTTTTAACACAAAGTTAGTAATGAATATTTTTAGGCAAGCAATTTTTCGTATAACTACAGTAATTGCATTCATAAACAATGCGAATTCTTTAAGTATGTTATTTTAGTAGACGTTTCAAATTACGAACGTGAACTCTTTTCAATCACTACATAGTCATATAAAACAAAGTCGCTTTCTCTGTCCCTATGTCCGTTTGTATGCTTAAATCTTTAAAACTACGCAACGGATTTTGATGCGGTTTTTGTTAATAGATAGAGTGATTCAAGAGGAAGGTTTTAGTATATAATTTATTAGGTTTTAGACAAAGCGGGCGAAGCCGCGGGCGGTAAGCTATTATTTCTATAAACTTATGATAAATATAGTTAATACTTATGAAATTATTGTATTGTAACTGATCCTTGATAAATGAACAAAGTTTGAATTAAATCTGTCCGTTTAAAGTTGACGAACACCGACTCCAAGGAAGTTACATACAAACATACAGATGCAGTTAATAACAGCGTGTTAAAAATTACAAAACGTTCCCAAACTCAATACCAAACCATAGATAATAATTATATACTAGCTGTTCCTCGCGGTTTCACCCGCATTGCTCCTTTCCTGTTGGTCTTAGCGTGATGATATATAGCCTATAGCCTTCCTCGATAAATGGGCTATCTAACACCGAAAGAATTTTTCAAATCGGACCAGTAGTTCTTGAGATTAGCGCGTTCAAACAAACGAACTCTTCAGCTTTATAATATTACTAGCTGCTCCGCGCGGTTTCACCCCCGTGGCTCCACTCCTGTTACCCATAGCGTGATGAAATATAGCCTATAACCTTCCTCGATAAATGGGCTATCTAACACCGAAAGAATTTTTCAAATCGGACCAGTAGTTCCCGAGATTAGTGCGTTCAAACAAAAAAACAAACAAACAAACAAACAAATAAACTCTTCAGCTTTATAATATTAGTATAGAAGTAAAGTATAGACTAGATCAAACGTTAAAATTGTTTCTCTATTGTTTTCAATTAAGTTATTATGACATAGGGCATGTAAGGGTAGTAGTAATCAAGACTGAAGACTACCTATTGATGCGCTCGTAGGGCTTCCAGTAATAAGAGGATTTGAGCGTAAATCGTAGGGCGCTAGCGGATTGGCCCGTTCCTACTTAGAGCATTTTCTAGGCACGCTGATTTTCCCTTTACAACCTAGTTTAGTTTGATGTATGTTTTAATGGTTATTTGAAGTTATTTGGTGATAAGTGAACAGCTTATGGGTGTACAGCTGCGATGTTAAAATTGAAATACAGGTAAAGTGAGAGATTTCAATTTTCAATTCAATACAATGCTTGCGTTATCACATTACTGGAAAATCAAATCTTGCAATTTAATACATAATATTATATTATTTGTAGGATTGTATTATCTCCACCGATTGATTGATATAATGTGTTCTTCAAATCCATTGTTACAAATAATTACGCATTTAAGGTTGGTTAACAAAAAATTTTCTTGCAATGTGTTCATTTATTTGTACCAAATGTTGCAAATAATTTGCGCCCTTTCAAAAATGCTTATTATCAATCCTCGAAAAGACAGCAACATCAAAATAACCCAGCAACCCTTTACCTAATCTAAAATCAAACAGACGATCTAAATTAAATTTCTCATAATCGATATGGTTAGGGAGCCAGGTGCAAATTTGGTTAATTATTTCCTCTCAAGAGATAATTCGTCAGACGCATCAGAGTATAGTATTATAAAGCCTCGTGAACGTCAGCTGGCGCTCGGTTGGGGGGGGTGAGCGGTTGTAGCCTCCCACGCACGTAGGAAAAAAAAATACATTCATTCATTTCCTCTCAGCTAAAAATTTGTCAAATTGTGGCTAACCCAATATCTCAACGAAAAAAAATAATCAGCTGGTTACAACATGGTGTATTATACGTCAGCTGGTGTCTCGAACATGAAAAAAAAATTATTTTCCGTGATTTCCTCTCAAACAAAAATTTACCTGATGATAGCTTATATGTAACTGTGGATAAATATATAAGTCAGCTGGCTGTATCTTGGTGGAAAAACCGTCAGCTGATACTTTGAAAGTTATTACATAGGAGTTAGACAGAAGCATCTATTGCCAATATGCATCAGCTGACTAGGTTTTCTTCAACTTATTGCTAGCTGATGTTTTTTATTTATCGCATCAGTATATTAACAATCAGCTCACAAATTTTCATCTGAGAGGAAATGACGTATCTTTAATTATTCGACATTGCGCTTCAATATAAGAGTTGAGTTGAAATAAACATTCAGTATCAATATTTTTGAAACGAATAAGTATGTAATCAAATAATTTTATATATTTAATTAATTAAATAATCAATTAGCAATAAATGAACTAGTTACTCGATAAATAATATTTATTATATAAACTTGATAAAAAATGATAATGAGAACAATATGATTTATTCGTTTTCGCTCTGGCTTGAGTCACTTTCCTCTCTTTCCGATTCATTATCAGAGTCGCTGTCAGAGCTATCTGCTGTTATGTTTTCATCGTCATCATCTGTACAAAAATTAAAAAAATATTAGGATTCGTATTTTAGCATTATATAATCAAAATGATAAAAAAAAGTTACCTTTTTCGGGCTGAATAGTGATTTCATCAATCGATGTTGGTAACTGACTTCCAGAAAACCATTAACGTATATAAACGTATTGGAGGCGTCTAAAAATGGCATTTATTAATTTTTACGTAGCTTTATGCCATTAAAATGATATTCCGTTGGAATTATAACAATTCATAACATTTACGAGAAATTATTTCAATCTGACTTTACGTTGACGTCCTGCAAAACTTACATCGTTGGTATTTATCGACTCTGATAATGAATCGGAAAGAGAGGAAAGTGACTCAAGCCAGAGCGAAAACGAATAAATCATATTGTTCTCATTATCATTTTTTATCAAGTTTATATAATAAATATTATTTATCGAGTAACTAGTTCATTTATTGCTAATTGATTATTTAATTATTTAAATATATAAAATTATTTGATTACATACTTATTCGTTTCAAAAATATTGATACTGAATGTTTATTTCAACTCAACTCTTATATTGAAGCGCAATGTCGAATAATTAAAGATACGTCATTTCCTCTCAGATGAAAATTTGTGAGCTGATTGTTAATATACTGATGCGATAAATAAAAAAAATCAGCTAGCAATAAGTTGAGGAAAACCTAGTCAGCTGATGCATATAAATTGGCAATAGATGCTTCTGTCTAACTCCTATGTAATAACTTTCAAAGTATCAGCTGACGGTTTTTCTACCAAGATACAGCCAGCTGACTTATATATTTATCCACAGTTACATATAAGCTATCATCAGGTAAATTTTTGTTTGAGAGGAAATCACGGAAAATAATTTTTTTTTTTTCATGTTCGAGACACCAGCTGACGTATAATACACCATGTTGTAACCAGCTGATTATTTTTTTTCGTTGAGATATTGGGTTAGCTACAATTTGACAAATTTTTAGCTGAGAGGAAATGAATGAATGTATTTTTTTTTCCTACGTGCGTGGGAGGCTATAACCGCTCACCCCCCCAACCGAGCTCCAGCTGACGTTCACGAGACTTCATAATAACAGTCAAATTCTATACTTTGATGCATTTTACTAATTACCGCTTGAGAGGAACTTGGTCATAAAATCTGCTGCTGGCTCCCGTACCAATAAGTAATTTCACAAAGGTTGAGTTTTTGAAGAACGAACCTATTATGTTTTCTTTTTATTGTCTACCCTCTGAAGCAAAGCAGAAAAATGGCTGGTGTAGATAACCAGGACCGCAACCTGCCCTTTTAGCGTCACATGGAGTGCCTGAGGACGTTGTGATAGGCGATAGCGGCGCGACGAGCGGAGCGATTCGTGTAGAATGTAGATGTTTGTATGTGTGTAAATTTACACGCTCAACTACGAGCAGAGTGTATAAGAAGATTAATAACTAACATCTTTGTAACTACATTCCGCAAATAAAGAATTAGAATATTTGTTGGTATGTCTCAAGCTGTAACTGTTGTATGTAAGCGAACCTTGTTGAATTATGAAGGATTGAACCGATTTTAATTTTTATCTAGTTTAAAAATAAGTCTTGATTTACGGAAGATAATGTGTAACTAGTAATGTTTTATGATCTAATATTGTACAAACGCAGTTTCAAGGAAGGAAAGATGGAAAGTAAAAACAGGATATGTGGCAAATGATTGTAAGTTTTAACATGTTTATGTATTGCATAGCCCAGTTGCCAGATTTCTAATACTTGGTGGCAATATTGTAATAAGTTAATAGACAAGTCTGTGTTTTTAATGGCACACTGCTATTTGGATCATTGCGCCATGGAATCTGGCTAGAAGTCTAAAATAATAAATGGAATCTGTAGACTGTAATCGCCATCGCTTACGCTATTATATCTCTTGTAACAGCAGCCCAATAGAAACGAGCCCCATACGAATGATAATACTCAAACAACCCCATTAAAATTCCCTTCGTAAAAAGAAATGGGTTTGATATCCTGAACAGTAAATAATTTGATACCTTATCCCCTTGTAATAAGGTCGTAAATGATCGGATTTGATACAGCAAGTACATATTTCGATTTAAACTGTCTCCATATAATTTTAATGCTGATTTTAAATTATATTTATATGTATTTATTACAAATATGCAAACATATATTTGGAAATTAAAGACTTTTTAACGGATTTTAAACGCGATTTATTCATTCTATTATTTTCCCGACGTTTCGAACACTTTACAGCGAAAGCGAAAGCGAAACGTCGGGAAAATAATAGAATGAATAAATCGCGTTTAAAATCCGTTAAAAAGTCTTTAATTTCTAAATGTATAATACTCGCGTAAAATCAAACATCAGAAAAAACATATATTTGGTTAACACAAAATATTTGGAAATTTGTTTGCTCATCTCATACATTTTGTTACAAAATGTTTAACACATAAAACAATTGTTTTAATTTCTCGGTTGTTTTAAGACAAAGTAAAGTATAAGTATAGTAATATTAAGACAAAGTAAAGTGCATTTATGAATAAGCAATTACTAATTACATTTTTGCATTTAAATAATTATTTTTTAATCTAATTACAAGTGAATTTTGATTTACATAACACATCAAAGTATTATAAAATATAATGATAACTTATAAGTTTTATTTTCATCAGGATGTAATCGGAAAATAAGAATTTTTACTAAAAAGATTTTTTATCAAAATCTGTTGATCTGTTTTGGCGTGAAAGCGACCATTACACCAAGCTACATATTTTTTTTCTAATGTTATTTATTTATTTATTTATTTACTCTTCAATAAAACTATACATAGAAAACTTATTGCTAATATACAAAACAAAAAAACAGTATAGTTTATTAGGCGGCCTTATCACTTAGAAGTGATCTCTTCCAGGCAACCTGGGCAAAAGGTAACAAGCTTACTGAAATTACGATGGTAGGTAGAAGAAAAAAGGCAAGGAAAAAAAAAAAAAAAAAACAAGATAAATAAATAAATAATAATAATTAAAATAGATATACAGGTAGATATATAAATAAAGATAAATATAGATGAATATACTACACTCGAATATACACAATTATATTTTTATTAATAATATATACAATTTACCTATATAACTATAAATTATATACATGGTACATATTATTAAATACATGCATACTACATAAAACAAATATAAAATACTATAAATACATACATATACATATATGTGTAAATACATAGTTAATGTGCCGAGTTGAAAGCAGTAGTGAGAAAATGTCGTCGCAAAAGGTTTTTAAATGAAGATATATTTTTAGCTTGTCTAATAGGTAGTGGCAAAGAATTCCAAAGATTGACAGCAGTGGCAACATACGATTTAGCAAGGAAGTGAGTACGTCGAACAGGAACACTCAAGGTGAGTCTATCAGCCGAGCGAAGAGAATAGTTTTCATTTAGCAGGAAGGAAAAATTGTTTTTGAGATAAATAGGAGCAGAAGGATCAAAAAGGATACGGAACAGTAATTGCAACAAATGGAGATTCCGGCGAAAACGGATGGGGAGCCACTTGAGCTTTTTTCTGTAGATAGAAACGTGATCGTATTTTCGAAGGCCGAAAATAAACCTAATACAAAAATTTTGGAGTCGCTCAAGTTTATCAGTTAGCTCTACTGATAAATCAGGAAAACATGCATCAGCGTAATCAAGAATAGGAAGTAGAAGGGATTGTGCTAGCATAATTTTAGTGGGAATGGGCAAAAAGTTACGAAGCGTTGTTGCGTGAAGGATATAGTTATTTTAATAATTTATGTATGCGTTGATATCATCAATAAACGGACACGTCTAGAATTTTTAGTATTTACCTTGATTAACTCTTACAACATTGAAACAATTAGACAAATTAAAATTATATTTTTTATCTATTACCCAAATTTTAAACCCGTCGCTTTCGAATAAATTCATATATTTTACATTATGTATGTGTATTATAGTCTATATTTTCGTATTAATATATGTATATATAATGTATTAATATATGTATTTATATCTGTATAAATATATTTGTTATTTTTATTTTTGGTCTGTTTTCTTTTTAATTCTATTTAATTAAAACACCACCTATCTCATTCGATTTCATCAAACTAATCCTATCCAAAGGTTGCCTGGCAGAGATCGCTTGAAAGCGATAAGGCCGCCTATTTAACATGTTGTATCTGTCTTATATGTTTTTTTTTTTTCTCTCTTTTCTTTTCTTTTCTTCTGTATGTGTGTGTTAAATAAAGAATTTTTGTATTGTATTGTATTGTATATTTTATTATTAGGGGTAAAAAATATTTATTTCATATAGTCTGTCAGTAGTCTATAAACTTGTCGTAACTACTCCCTTCTTTTATTTAGGTACTCCCTGCTTATATTATAAATGTGAAAATATGTATAATGTTTCATGTATGTATGATCCATTCTTATGTTCAAACGAATCAACTAAATTGATGGTTTCTAACCTATGATATAGATAAGAATTTGGACGACTTGAACCGAAAACAAATCTAAGTCCCCTAGTGGAATATGAGACTGATCATCTGATGCATAATTACTTCTGGAACGGCGCATTTACATTAAACGAGAGAATGCTCTTTCTAACCCCACTATGTCAAATTCTTTTAGTGTAAACAGGCGTAGTGCGTTCCACAAGATTATATGCAATGTTCGAATACTGAACAACACTGAATACGAGTTTTCGTTGACACTAAATAAATAAACGATTACGAAAGAATGCTCTTGCTCTAACTCTAGCTCTATGTTCGTTTGATGTAAATGCACCGTTACATGTCATATTTTTTGCTTTCTTAGAAACAGAAATAAAGGAACTATTCTCAAACGCTTGTAGGCTAATTGATTTCGTTCTGACCTAAAATTAATGAAGTATCCTACTAATATTATAAATGCGAAAGTTTGTGAGGATGTGTGTGTGTGTGTGTGTGTGTTTGTTACTCTTTCACGCCATTACTACTGAACCGATTACAATGAAATTTAGCACACATATAGAGGGTAACTTGGATTAACACATAGGATAGGTTTTATCCCGGAAATCCCACGGGAACGGGAACTATGCGGGTTTTCCTTTGAAAACGCGGGCGAAGCCGCGGGCGGAAAGCTAGTACTATAATATACTTGGATATAGGTCGCGGTATTGACCTATCGTTATATGTGGATCATTTGCATACAATTCCTTTGTTAGAGGCCGTTCTTGAAGCGTTTTGATAATTTTGGTGACTGATTTATTTGAGACGATATTGAGTACGTGTGTTTCGTATCCAGGATTGGCAATGAGAAAGGAAGATATGAGGATAGAAATGTATGTTAATAAATGTTTATTACGTGATATTGCAACAATGTTTGAGGAGTTTGTTTACAATTCTAGTGTAGAACTATGCTTTGTGACCTTAATATGAAATTGACTATTTTATAGTTAGGTATAAATAATAAAGTGATATTGATACTTGTAAGATTTGTAAAAAAAATATTATAATGAAAATCTTAGTAATTGTCTAGCAAATATTATTAGCAAATGTGTTTATTTATCGTTATTTAGAACACAGACCTATGTTATAAAATATGCATGGAATTTGGCATTTACAGTATCAGTAGAATAACAGCGATTCGAAATTACTTAATGAAAAAAAGAGCCCTTTAAAAATCTCCAACTTCACAAAAAACCCAGAATGAATGTTGTTAAACATAATTTAATTACGATAAGGAAATATTTTAAAGTCAGTGTAGCGTCGGAATAACAATTAAGAATGCCATAACCGAGATCAGAGGAAATCAATTACATAGCGTAAAGAAAATGTTTTAGCACGTGAATGAAATGTGCGGTACCTAAATATTTAATCAAAAAGGTGTTCTATACTGTGGCACATAAGGTTAGGATTACATTGTATACAAAGTTGTATAATCTGTGATTGTAGGCCAAGTATGCTTTTGAAATTGATGCAATATGTGTACGTGGTTTTATTGTAGGAGTGAATTAGTGGCGCTATGGCAGTTATCAACTTATGTTTGATTGCATAGTATGATTGTTGAAATTCGTACCTGAATTTTTTCTGAAACCTATTGTTACTGTTTTAAATAAGTTTTAAGTATTTATAGATTTTTATTGACGATATTGTTGCGCAATTTATAAATTATGACTATAATATAAGAAATAAGAATTAACTTAAGAATTGCAACTTTTTTCTTGTAGGTTTCTATTGCTTCTAGAAGTTTCTTAAGGAATGATAAAATATGTTTTCACGAGAAGACATCGTCAGTCGGGTCAACAAGAAAGTACATTTTAATTCAAATAACCAAGATATACTTAAGGTAAATAGCATACAGCAAACAAATATATCACTGACCTTAACAAAATATCTCAGAAATACTATACATATTAAATATGAACGATCCAGAAATAAACACACAATTTTCCGGCCATGTTACCGCATATGATAGGAAAGTTCAACTACAGTCAGCGCGGAAGGGCATCGGGACGGTCAGATAAACATAGTATAAGAGATGATGATGATATTTGCAACTTCGTTTGCTATGGAAACAGATATTTTGTCATTTTGCAATATTTTTAAGCTATTGCATACCTTCTATCGCGGGCCTTGAGCGCGGGGACCGAATCCAGAAATTCCGTAACGAAAAAACCTCACGCTCCCCACTCCGACGGGCACGGAGGTGTGGCTTGAAGGCATATCACGCAATAGCTTTATCGCGGCAGTCCCCGAGCGCCACACGTCTTTTTTAACTTTGCTCCTACGCAATGTCTGTTTTGAAAATAAAAATGAAGTCCATTGCAACGCTTTTTTTTGCTGCTCCGCTTCTATTTATTGTAGCGTGATGTAATATATTGACTTCCTCGATAAATGGACTATTACGAATATAGTTGAGAGTTTTCAATTCGAAGCAATGCGGTTTTTATAATACACACAAACTTTCATATTTAATTGCCCATTTAACAATGAATACTAGGCGAATAAATAGGTAAATAACATCATGTTAGGACGAAAAGAAGGAACCTCAATGAAAAATGTTGAAATGCAATCAAAATTCCACTCTCTCTCATTAAAATCAAATACATACAATGAAAAAGCTCAAGACAATTTCCTTTACGTTTCCAATTTTATTAAAAATTTAATAAACAGACGCTACAAAGGGTGAAGAAAATTTTTAATTTAAAAGACTGTTCCCAGTTATATCAATTACATATTTACCATCTCTTGCACTATAAGGATGTAGGTATGACCATAAACGAATATTTGCGAACCCGGCCCTTTTGATGGCTCCCTCTTCAAAACTCGATTCAAAGTCATTAGTATAATGTTATGTTCAAATTGTTACTTTTAAATTAGATTTTCAATCGAGTACCGGGGATTCTTTCATCTTCTTACGAAGCCCTAAACTTAAGTTTTCGTTTGATACAGATTGTCTGCTTTCAAAGTTTGTCTTTCCTTGAAATGCGGAGGTTTCGCTTCCGATTTATGTATTTCTAGTGTATCCTATGTAGGCCTCTTTAGACCTTTTATTAACCTTGCTAAGAAAACAGTTTTTTTCGATTCAATTTCATTTGGAGGCACTTTTTTTTACATAACTTGTTTTAATAATTTGTTAACCTGTTTTTTTTTTTTTATAACAGACCTTTTTTATGGCTGGCAGTCATTATAAATTTAAATTTAAAGGGTGATTGACTCAGTAATATAAGAACAAAAATTATCGATTCAGTTGAATATGTTTAATTTATTAATTACTGAGCTACAGGCGATCAAAAATGTTTAACAAATTTTATTGGCTTTTGGAAGGCTTTTGGTTACGATGTTGGTCGCTGATATAATAGTTTCTTAGGAGTTTTTCTTTTTGCTTTCTCTATCTATAAGAATAGATTGCATAATCTCTATATCAAAATAGATTTATAGCATGTACCAAGCTTGGAAGTTATTTGTAAGGACATCCCAGTATGACCAATCTTCTTAACGACCACCTGAGAAAGAAGATTTACTTTTTGGAACAAGCATGTTATGACATTTACAAAATAATATCTAATAAACTATCGAATATATTGTCCTTATCTAGAATTTCATTCACAGACATCGTCTTCCTCATATTATTAGTCAATGAATTTAACAGAGAATTTAAATGTACTTAGTATGCGTAGCAGGCGTTGCGTCGACGGTTCCATTAAAAGCTGTGGCTATGGTCGAATTTTAATCGAAGAAAAAGTCCTTATAAGAAAGGGTCAAGTTTAATATTGTTTAAATCTAGAAGTTCTGACGATTTTTTTATTTTCTTCTTTTATATTCTTTTGCCTTCGTTTTCTCTTACTTTAGTGGTGTTATCCAATACACGGAATAAAGACTTTTAAGGTCTTATTCCAGTCGTAAACAAAGTTAAATTTAATCATTCGAGAAATGCTGTAAAAATGAAGATATACTATCTATGAAAGGAATTTAGTATAAATCGTGATTGTGTATAAAATGCGTCACTTGGTGTAAAAAGCATCATTTTGTACCAAAAATAGTAAGAATCGCAAAGTTTCACAAAATACCATCTCATTTCACAAAATATCATCATTTCACAAAATATCATCCACATTTGGCCAGATCGTCGATCTGGCCAAACGTGGATGGCCATTTCACGAAATGCGACCATTTTTGTTTCTTTTTTAAAAAGCGATTCGCTTCTGGCACTCGCCGGCCGCTGCCGCGGCACGCTCACTTTGCTTGCTCGGCTCGTGCGTTGTTTATTAACCCATTGACCACCGAGCGGCCCGATCGGGCCACGACACAATAGATTTTCTATTGTGTCTGTGATTCCGGGGGCTGAGGCATTAAAGTCTTTTTTTTTTTTTTTTTTTTTTCAAGTGGGGAAATCTTGCCTTAGATACCCACGGCTCCCGGGGAAGGAGCCGTGGGTTATGTCGGATTCCTACCGACTAAAACCCCACCGTGTACCAACGCGCTGCTTTAGACGGGATGCGGGTACACATTCGCAATCTTCCGCATGTCCCGCCCAGCAGTTGCCCGTTTCCAGGCCCTCCGCCACTTGCCCGTTTTCAGGCCCTCCACCAAATGCCCACCCCGGGGCGGCGCAAGCTGTACACGAGCTCACGCCACCCGCTCGCCGATGATGGATTGTTCCCCGTTCCATCATCGGCGTTCCCCAAACCCTCGACCCCAGCATCGACCGGCCGAAGGGCGCGCGCCGAAAGGCCCTCTGAAACGTGATTCACGCGTCGAAGGACCCTCCGGCGCACTTTTATAGAGGTTTCCCTCGCAGCCCCCACCTTACACCAGAGGTGGCGGCCCTCGGTCCGGCCCCACGGACCGGATTACGAGTTGGCAGACGGCTGGCGCAGGACAGCCGCCGCCCTACACCCACCTACAGGAGTCACCGCGTGTCACAAAAGTGACGCGTCGGGATCCCGCCCCCTGTTTTGTTGGTAGTTAGACTACCAACAAAAAACAACGCGCGCGGCCTCTGGCCGCCATCCACCGCCGCAAAGCGCAGCCCCCTGCCAGTCGGTCGGAACGAGACCCAAACGAGCCCCGATCGACCTTCCAACCCCATTTTGCCCAGCCAAATTGCCAGGCCGCGACCACTAGCCGCCATACCTCGCCGTACCACAACGGCACCTGAGCCAATCCTGGCCCCCCGGAGGATCCTAGCCAGCTAGCCAGCCATCCAGCCAGCCAGCCAGCCAGCCCGACAACCAGCCGGTGACAGCATGCCAGCCAGCCGCCGCGGCTCAAAGCAGCCAGCCAGCCAACCGGTGGGGCAGCCGGTTTCAGCCAGCCTGCCAGCCGGCCCCCTATCCAGCCAGCGAGGCAGCTGGTGTGACCAGCCGGTTATAGCCAGCCCGGCCAGCCGGACTTCAAGCCAGCCAGCCAGCTATATGGATCCCTGGCCGTCGAACCAATCATGTCGTCAGACGACAGACCGGCCTTTCAGCCCCTCCGCGTCCAATTGGCTTCACTCAGAGTACACGAGTGCACTCCAAGCTACTGAGCCCCCCCGGCCACGACAAGGCTTGGAACTGATGGGGGGGGTTTATTAAAGTCTAACCTAACCTAACCTAACTGTTTTCTATTGAAAAAACCATTCGCTTCTGGTATTCGCCGGCGCTACCGCGGCACTAACTTACATAAATGACAATAAACAAGTTCTGAAAATATTCTGAATTTTTTAATGTTTTATGGACTCTCTAAGATATTTTATACGATCTGGCCAAATGTCGATGACCAAATCGTGAAACGTTGACGATTTAACGATCTGATCAAACTATGTTGGCCATTTCATGAAATGAGCAAATCTACGATATGGCCACGACATATATACGACATAAATAAAGCATTTTTTATTTTATCAATAGCTCTAGCATTGCGCATCAATTTTTTGCACGCGCGGTAACTACTCAATAAGCAGATCTTAACTCAGATTTTTTCGAGCAGGTCGATAGCCGCCATATAACAAGTCGGCACTAATAAATAAAAACTGACCAAATATGTAGCCTTCAACTCAACTAGAGCATTCACCTGACAACATATATAATATAATACCTATCGTAATACTCAGTTTGTCTGTGTGTACGTCGGCAGTACCAATCCGGTTTATTGCTATGCATGTTTTTGGTCATTTTTTAACTTCTTAAATCGATGCAGCGATGCGAAATGTTGATTCGGTTGAGATCGTTTTGGTGTGAATTAGGTAATTTAGTTGGATTAGCTGACTGTGAGATACGCGCTTTTTTGGATGGCATTTGATTTATTTTTAGTAGTCTAGTCTAGATATATGACGTCCGAGTGTTATAACTTTATAATAAGTTAAAATACAAAATGCAGATTCTAATAACTGTAAGAAAAACATGCAATACGTTTTTGTTTCTAATACATCAAGTGTGTTCTTAAATATTCCAGGCATAGAAAATGTCAAGTGATTCTCGGGTTTTTAAATTGAAATTACAAGAAATTGTTATGTTTTTCGTCGATAGACGTAATAGTTTTTTCGCTCAGGTCAATGTATATCTGAAGACTAGTTAAGTAATCGTACGCATCACGATTGCCGAGTGAAATGATGGTCAAATGATGGTTGGATGGTGAAATGGTCGAGAATTTCTTGGAATCACGATCAGTCTCACATAAAGACTTCATGGATATTTTGAATGAAATTCTTGTTAATAATTGAATATTCGTTTGTCTAGCCATTTTATTAGCTCCTATTAGCTTCGCATGTTTGCATGCAACCGACTCCTTTAGCCTCGATTTTGGCTTTTAACGGACAGTTATATTTCAAACTTGGTACACTTTTCAAGCATCGGTGACTATACCATAATTTTGACTTATTTTATCTTTTTTTAACTATATTTGTTATTATTATTGCATTGTTTTGGATAAGCCAATCATGGAACAATGATTGTATTCGAGGCACGCGTGTTATATTTTAATTAGTAGACGTGCTTGCAAATTTAATGAGAATGAAGAACTGGACATAATTAAGCATAATAAAATGGGATTAAGTAATATTTCTACCTTTTTTGAGTTCACATTTCTAATTCTAGATTCTATTTTTAGACTGCTTTTTACTGAAAAGATATTTCTACAAAAACATTCTGGCGTGCCATCCGAAAAAAACAAACATAAATCCAATAAACTTTTTCTAACACAACCAGTAAAGCGTCTTAATTGAAATTAGCAATTGCGAATACCTGTCACTATTCGTTTGGTGTCGTTAGCCCCTTCGTACACAGAGCTACTTAAATCATACTCGACTACCGCCATACAAATTCATTGAGGTTTGAAAACAAAACTTACTCTGTGACACAATAAATAAATTGTTTAAATTGTTTAAGTCATGTTTTCTGCGTCGATGTATTTGTATGGCGATTGTCGCTTGAAGACTCAAATCGTTGAGTAGCCTTGTGTGCGAAGGAGCTAACAATACCAAACGATTAGGGTCAGGTATTCGCAGACTTAGAGACTTAAATCGTCGATTATATGAGATTTGAGTATCCTTGTGTATGAAGGGCCTAAACTTCCAAACAAGAATATGGATACACGATATAGAAACATCAGCCAGGTGTTGTGTGATATTGTTTGTAAGTTTCGGGGTCAAAACACTCGGTGAATACCTACGTAGTTTTTGTCATCTCGCTTTTGGGTGTGGGAAATGATAGGTAATATAGATTGACTTATAGAAAACATACATATACATTTGTATGTTTTGGTTATTTATTAGATTTTGATGGAACTTGTTCTGTTCAAAATAATTCCGACTACTTAACTTACTAATATTATAAATGCGAAAGTTTGTGAGAATGGATGGATGGATGGTTGTTATTCTTTCGCGCAAATACTACTGAATCGATTACAATGAAATTTGGTATTTAGGTAGTTAAAGGCTAGAACATTTTTATCCCGGAAATCCCACAGGAACGAGAACTATGCGGGCTTTTGTTTGAAAACGCGGACGAAGCCGCGGGCGAAAATCTAGTTTAGTATAGTGCCTGGTAACTGGATATCCACAGATACATACACACATGCATAAAATTTTGCATATTATTGAATATTTTACAGTTCAAATAATATTACAATATACTTATGAGTCAAATTGATAACCGCATTTTTAAAGTTTAAAGAAATGCTAATAAATTTTTTGCTTAATCAGATTCTGTTTTACAAGTCGTAAAAGTTAGAAACTAGAAATCCATTAGTAATACTTTCACAGGAGCGAACCAAAACCACATTCCAAAAGATAACAAGTCTTCTTAACAAATTTAATAGCTGGTTAGAGGTTTTGGAGTCGCAAAATTCGACACCAATCTACCTGATTGTATAATATCGGATCACGATTATATGTTGTGTGCCAAGTTGTGAATTACTCTTGATTGCTATTTAACAGGCGAAGTGATTATGGCAACGATTTGAGCATCGCCTTTTATAGAGTTCACTTTGGGAACATTGACACGTAGTTTGGTACTTGTAATTGTTGCTTGTTGAGGTTTGTTTTTTGGGGATGTGGTTTGATAAAGGGTAACAGCAAGATTTTAAAACTAGTATAGATATCTTAGGATGCATCAGTTGCCGAATACTTGTTTCAATACATTTGTTTACGCCGTTTTTGCATAAGTTTTGTACACACGTTAATTAAAAATGTTTTAGCTTTTTAAATGACTATTTATTACGTTAATTTTATATGTTGAAGAATGATACAATAGATGTAAGATAAACACAGGTAGAAACAAGTAAAATAAACATTGAATGTGATAATTCAAATTTAGTAAGAAATGTTATGTATAAGTACGCAATTGTTAAAATAATATGTAAATTTATGCGTGTATAATCTATATACCTGTTTGAGTTTAGGAGTCTCTCAAGGCATTTCACTTGGCCCCCTCATATTCATAAATTATAAAGTCGATAGATCTTAAATTAGTCTTTATAATAAAGAATAAATTTGAATATAGAAAGAACTTTGAAAATCTTGATGAAACTGCGTTGTAAAAGATATATAATGTTATTGTAGAACGCATACGGAAGTCTACGTCTTAATGTCACCTAAACCAAACTATCATATAAATATTAATTTAAACTCTGTTATGTCTAGATGAACATAGAATACATTTACTACCTGTGTTTACTACGTTCTATTGATTTTTAATTGAAATAAAAAGTATATTAAGATATACTGTTTCTTCAAAATACTCTACGAATATAATTATGTATATATATGGCGATCAATCGGACCCCTCTAACTACAGGCCCATTGCTATTACCTCTTTGCTCTCAAAAGTCATGGAAAGCATAATCAACCGTCAACTCTTAGGTTACCTATAGGAGAACCAGCTGATCAGTGACCATCAGTATGGCTTTCGCCATGGAGGATCAGCTGGTGATCTCTTGGCCTTTCTAACTCACCGATGGGCTGCGGCTATTGAGAGTAAAGGGGAGGCACTAGCCGTTAGTCTTGATGTCGCAAAAGCCTTTGATCGGGTGTGGCACCGGGCGAAGCTTACATCATATGGACTCCCCGAGAAGTTACGCACATGGATAGCCAGCTTTCTTGCGGCACGAAATATTCGGGTCTTGGTCGACGGATCGAGCTCGGATCTTATGCCTGTTAACGCTGGCGTACCCCAAGGCTGTGTTCTTTCACCCACACTATTCCTTCTGCATATCAATGACATGTTACAAATTAGTAACATTCATTGCTATGCAGATGATAGTACTGGAGACGCTTTTTACACTGGCGACCCAAAACTTAGCAATCGGCTTGACCCTCTTGCTTTGCGAAGGGACATTGCCTCACTGTGTGTCTTCTATCGCATATACCATGGGGAGTGTTCAGACGAGCTATTTGAGCTCATACCTGCTGCGGAATTTCATCATCGCACCGCCCGCCACAAAGCCAAGTTCCATGCACATCATTTGGACCGCTGGCGAACGAGTACCGTACGCTTCTCGCGAAACTTTTTTCCACGTACCACCACCCTGTGGAACAGTCTACCCCGTTCAGTATTCCCGCACATGTATGACATGAATTTCTTTAAAAGGAGAGCCTATACCTACCTTCGACAGTCGGCAACAGCCTCACAAAGGTAACTTTGTGAGTGCTCATGGGCGGTGGTGATTACCTCACTAGGTGACCCACCTGCTCCGTTGCCCGCTCTAATAAAAAAAAAAAAAAAAAAAAAATGTAGTTTTTGAACCAAGCCATTGGAATTTCAAAACTTAGACTCAATTAGATATTTTTTTTTATTCTAATAACAATATGAAACGTTTCCTTTTGCTTCGATGAACAAAAATATAATATTTTCTATAATAACTTAACACAATATTTGTTACTCGTCCAACGGACATAATTCATGTTTTATTCCACATCAGAATATTGTGTATTAAATTAAAAATAATGGCTGTTTCCCCCAAGGCGTGGTTAGCATGTTGAATAAGAGATTCCATTTATAACCGGAACTGTAGGTAATTCTATTAGCATAACACGTCAGTAGGGTATCAGTAGGCTGGCTGAAATCAAAAGTGGTTTTCAGTTGCTACGCCGGTTTCTAGCTCATTCGAAATGGCCGTTTCGGGCATTTTGTTTTTATACTTTTATTACAAAACGGATGTATTACTAACCCACACTTTGTTTGGTCGTATTTGTGTTTGTTTTGCACCGAGCCGTCTGGCTTCGATGGATTATTGGATTGTACGTTTGTGTTGATTTTGGATATTAGCTTATTCACAGTTTTGATATAAATTGCGATGACATGGATAGGATAGAACAATGGAACTGGAGTGTCGTATTGGAATTATTTTGTATAGTTTGTCACAAAGTTAATAGAATGTTGCTCTTCGAAGAGTAGTTGCAATCATAAAACTTGACGTAATACGCAGCAGACAAATCGTTAACCTTGGACTTATAAAATAAGAGGATTAATCTATTTAACGTTCAAATCTCACAGACCATTCAATTTTATGTTAATGCTACAACCTAAAATTATTATTACATCCTTAAAATATCGAATTCGCTAAGGTCGCTGTCAAGCACACATAATGTGAATACCGAAGCGTTTAAGCAATAATTGTCTTAATAAACATCGTTAAGCACCTTTTTTCTGTTTAATGTTTCATGTGTATATATTTCTATCGTTTTGAATATTTTAATAATTACTGTGCAATTCTGAAGCCGCTCATAATATTTTCTGTGATCATCATTGTAGTGTGTACAAAAATATTTTCTTCATGTTTAGAAAGCTTGTATTTTTATTTTAGTGTCTTCTGATTTTTGCATTTGACTAAACTACTATATTGATAACATGATCGTTTTAATAAGAAGTTCTGTTGCTCTTCGTCCAATCTTACAATGTTACAAATACAATGTTACAAATACAAGGATATCGTCTATATCTCAAGATGACGCTGCCCTTAATCCGGACGTGCAACATTGTATCGGTTCGCATACCGCGATGCTATCAACACATAACCGTTTTATGCGATATTTATAGTAAAGGTCCGACCGCATTAGGCGTAAATACGCGACACCACGCGACGTATGTCAATTGGTCTCATTTGGCCGAAGTTTCGGTGTCGCGTAGTGCGTCATAGGCTTATAGCTCATACAATTACATAGAAAGAATATTAAGCTGTGTCGCGTCGTGTCGCAACGCTGCGTAGATACGCCTAGTGCGCTCGGACCTTAAACTCGCGTTTGTGACAAATTCCAAAGGGCCTGCGATTGTATTGTGACATCGGAAATTTAATGGTCTTTGAATATTCATGGAGTTATGGACGTTAATATTTACTATTTGTACTTTTAATAGTGTTAAGTAAATCAATAATTAACACGTATTGGAATAGGGTGTGGAATGGAATAATTTATTACAAAAATTAGATGACGGTCGTGGAAAAATTTATAAGTGTGGTAAGAGAAATGTTAGATATGACTCTCATTAAATACGAACAGGAGTGAAGATAATTTGTCGAGTATTATATTACCATTTTTGAATTTCAGATTCAATTACATGGGAATGTTTTGCCTCTTAATATATTCTATATTTGATTACAACGTTAATGGTTTTAGACGTTTGAATTGATTGTATATGTTTTAGAGGGTCTCGCCCACCTATGGTAACTGTTTTGAGAATGGCCAATATCCAAATGGCCATATTGCATTTATTAAACGATCCTTTTACAAAAACACACCGATTTAGGTTCCCATTGAAATATTTGGTAAAGTGGAAACCTTTTGGATTACATTATATTTAATGATAATTTGTCGGATCATTTCAACTCGTTATGTCCGTTTCGTTTTAAAATTTATATTCAAATTGGAATTGTATTTCTTTTGGATTTGGATAAATGAGATAACAATGTATGTTAAATCGATCATGAGAAAAGGATTAGTCATTAGAGTATCCCTGTTTATGTTTATGAAACTATTAGTAACTAAGTTATTTACAATATTTTATACCCGAAAGCAAAAAGCATACTGTTTTCGTCACTACCTATATAATAATTAATGGGACTAGAGTGTGGATAATGAAATGTAAGAATGCCTTTTATTTCTTTAAATATCTGGTATTCTGGTAAATGTCGCATGTGCTAGTTGCTCTTTTAAATTCTCTTTTCCTCTTACCCTTGTTACAAAAAGCATTTTCTATCGCAAAATACCAATTGGATGGCCAAAAAACCCTTTGGATGTATTGCGCCAGTTTTTAATACTCAGATTACCGGTATACCAACCTTGTACACACCTGTGAACCTGTGAATCACAATAAATAATTTTGAATTTGAGATTTACATTCTAACATTATCAAGATCAAATCGTGTATTTCAAGTTTAAGGTAACATTTGACAGTTTACCACGAAGCACGGAAACCCGTTTCTATTCCCATGTGTTTTTTACTTCATCTTATTCGATTTTCGTGTAGAGAACGTTATTGAATAATTATTTAAACTCGTTTTCTGACTGATGATATTGATTCGTGAATGGATGTAAATTGAATGAAAATAAAGTTTATTTTTGTAATTGAGTATTTGAATAAAAAAAAATTATTGATTTTTTTTATGTATTTTAAAACTTTATTATTAATAATATTGATATTTAATGCAAAAAACTTCAAAAAATTTTTTTCCGTTAATTATAAGCAATTAAAAATTGATGAAATTTAAATTCAAATCACGTGACTACAAACGCGCCATGACTGGTCACTATAGTTGTGACGTCATAATGTTATAGCTATTAACTGCAGTACAGCGTTTACGGCTATTACACGTGACTAGCACTAGACAATTGAAAATTTATTGAAACTACTATATTGAAAATTTATTGCTAAAATACGATTTGTTACTTGGTTCCCAATTAGTTAGTTAGTTCCTAAAATAATATTCTTGATGTTGATATATTTATGATCACCGATTTTTGTCAGGAGTTGCCTTTGTAGTATTCGTATATAATGGTACAAAACGATAACTTTTGAGGTTCGCCATTTACAATATAAATTTAAATAATATAATTAACAATTAATATAATTAATATATAATTTAATAATGACAACAAAATTAAATAGATCAAAACACTGTATTTATTATTAACCCACTTAAAACCGACGGATTTTGTTCAAATTTTGAACACTGATTATTTATCAAGGTCCGACGACAATACAATAATATCATAAATTTATCCTTTTATCCTGATAAGGATCGCTATCAACTTAAAACATATGTTTGTATGTAACCAATTCTCCTTTCGATTCGATTTAGACCGATAAACCGACGGATTTAATTTAAATTTTGTATACTTATAAAAACCCGGTAACAATACAATAATTTCATGAATTTATCTTATTATCCTGATAAGGATGGCCAAGATTAAAGATTTCCTTACGTAAAGTAACCGTCTTCTTTACACACGATTTCAACCCAATATTTGTGAAAAATGCGTGGGATGGCCATGTAGAATGAAGATCATGAAAAGCGCCCCACGCTTTTTCCACAAAAATACTATGTATTGGTTATTGCTTGATGCCTAGATTAAGAATTATTATCTATCTTGAAAGCGTGTTTTTTAGTTTTTCAAACTATATTTATTTTTCTATCTACTGCAATGAGTGAAAACTAACATTATGACGTCAGACGCGCGCGGGTGACGCTTCGGGAGTTGTCGGCGTGTCTTCGGTACTGGATTCAAAGACTAATTTTTATTTTGAAATAACTTTTGAATTATTGCAAAAAAAAAAAAAAAAAAAAAACAGTTTTGTTATAAAACTAATATATAATCTTTCCATTTATCACAAAAAAAAAAAATTAATTCAAATACTCAATTGTGAACGTCATTTGTGAGGACTTTAAGTTTTAGTGTCCATGTAAATTTAGTTGATTTATCATTTAAGGAATGGTATGAGCATTCTATGTATGTTAACATTCTTGAGGATTTGTTTTGTTAATGTTTTAAAGTCGTAACTTATGGCGTCAGAAGTGTCTTGATTATCAGAGGTATCTCTATATGCTTCAAGACGCTTTATTAAGCCTCACTCACGTACCTGCCACAGGGGCAATATTGGAACAATCTCGGTTGCACGGCGGTCGGAGCAATTTCAACTGTTCTGTTCTTTCATTGCCCCTGCTTGCCTATACACTTCACAATTAAGGAGCCAATATTGCCCCTGCTGCAGGTAGGTGAGTAGCCGGTCATAGTTCAATGGGTTAAAATCGTCATTCATATTCCTTGCAGATGAGCCTTCATTTCAATCAGCATGAAGTTCAAAAAAAAAAACAGTAATTTAAATTATATTCAGCTAATTAGACTTATAAATAGAAACCTAGCTCCTATGACACACGAGTATCTCACATAATTATTCATTCCGTCTCCAAACTTTCTAGATGAAAATAATGGATGACATCAACGGATGTTGCCCAACTAAGAACAGGAAGCTGGCTTGGCATTCAGTAAGCGTCTCCCGTGCCCTTCACCTGACGATGGCCGAGACTAGCATTTACATATTGCTTTGGTCGACTCCTGTGCGAATTGGCTTTAGCGTATCCGGGATGCTTGCTGCGTCATTGCCGACGTGACGTGGAAAGTTGTTTTTAACGGGAGATGGATGATGTATAGTAAAGCAGCTAAATTTTGGTGATTTTAATAGAATTGTATATGAATAAACTACTTATCTCAAATTGAATGGAGGATTTAAATAGTGAAAAGATTGAGTAAGCTGACAAAAGCTTTCGTTTGCTTTAGAGTACTTTAGAGTATATATCATTTGATTTTTAGTGTTGCACCTAAGGAAACTCTAGAATTTAGGATTGAAACTTCGCAGGATTGCCATAAGTTATACTTATAATTTAGTTAAATATTTTTTTTCACTCAACTGATGTAACTGAATGAGAGCAAATCTTTCACTAAAAATAAGCCTCATATTTTATATTCCGTTACTAAGTGCGAAGTATCGGCTTTTCGCAAAACCAATTTTTCAATTTTCAACTCCTTTAATTTTATTTTTGGAAGTAAGTAAGTAGGAAGTTTCTTACCGGTTCATTTCTAAAGAATCCTCTTTCTGTACTAGTGTAACCTAAATTAGTCTAGCTGAATGGATAAATATTTCAGTTTGATCTTTATAACATATGCCTCTCCCATGTGTAAAAAAAGTCTAGATAATATAGTTCCTACCACACGTGCGGAATTACATAAAAATATCGATGTTCCCGATCCAGTTCATCTCTTCTTAATCAACTGAATTCTTGCACGTGAAACTTGAAAATAGTTTAATAAATCAAGCAGATTTATCGGAACCCACTTGCTAAAAAGTAAAGCCTTAAATTGTCCACTCGATTTACATTCGATCTACCCACACATATACATGTTAATTGACAAAAAGCTCACATGCCCACGAAATTCGGTATACAAATTAAACACGTACAAAAACATAGATAATTATCTATGTAAAACAGATCCGATCATGCGTGGCATACCTTAGTTTCGGGTGTGTACATACACATACATATAGGTACGCATAATTGCATAATAAATGAACGTCCACGGTAAACGCCCGCTGGCTTGGCAGTGACTGATTAAGACGGATTAACGATAGGGTGACTGTGCGTGAAAGCGTCTGGGACGGTGTGCGCGTGCGCATGTTTTATTTTGGACTAGCTGCGCTTCTCGGTTTAACCCGCGTGGCTCCGCTCCTGTGGGTCTTAGCGTAATGATATATAGCCTATAAGCTTCCTCGATAAATGGACTATATAACACCGAAAGACTTTTTCAAATCGGACCAGTAGTTCCTGAGATTAGCGCGTTCAAACAAAATACAAACTCTTAAGCTTTATAATATTAGCATAGATTTTCATATATTTTAATAGTTTTTAATAAGTTATTATGAATGTACGCGTAACATTTTCTTGAACCAGTTTATTATTTGATGATCCTAAAGCGCAGTAGTATAAGTTTCCTATTTTGTGTTTGAGTCTTACTGGACACTATTTTCAATAATTTGCCAATCGTAGAAAACATACATAACTCATTGTACTCGTACTACGTTATACACATTATTCCCTTAAAAAATCTAACCACATAATAAAACACCAAATGTCTTTTCATATTTCCAAGGCTTATTGCTATTTGCTATACTTTAAAATACATTATTACAAAACGTTTGGCAGTGATAGTCCCACATTGTCCTCAACAAATCCAACGTGTGGCTCCACTAATTAGCCGAGATGCGGCGGTCGTCGACTCCAGCCTTGGCATTGCTTTGGATAGTTACGTCACACGTCACAACCTGTCAATAGAATGGTTTTATGTAAGAGTGCTAATCTTTAGTAATAGTTTGTTCGAACGCAAAAATCTTAGGAAGTATTTGGTTCGAATTGGAAAATTATTTGTGTGTTGAATACTCCGTTTATTGAAGTAGGCGATAGGCTATATTATAATGCCTATATCCTTCTTCAATAAACGAACTATTGCTAATGCAATGTACGACGCGGGTGAAACCGGAGGGTACAGATAGGTATACTATGAAATATTAGATAAGTAATACGTTGTGTAGTTGCCCCTTGATGGAACTGCATTGTTGAAAATCTTAGAATTTTGTACGATAGATCGAATTTAGATTTTTATAGATAAGTAAGTAAGAAATAAATTACGAATGTTTGATTACTTAACCGAGCCACGCAAGGTTTAGATACTTAAATAATCCAGTCGATAGATGGTTTTATGCGAAAGTTAAATGGTTTAAAATAAAAATAGATAATCTTTTTTAAAGACACCTTTTTGTAAAACAACTATAAAATACAAAGTAGTTTGTCTTATCACGTTTTATTTAAATTCAACTCACGTACATTAAAATTAAATCAACATGCTGCATTTAACTTAGTTGTGATTAATTGTTCCCTATTACATAAAGCGGTCCAAATTGAACAATAATTGTATGAAATGTTATTAAATTCGACTTTTTATAGCCGTGGGAGTATTTCGGTTGTTTGTTTTCGCCGGCAGGTGTTAAAAAGCGTATATTTTCACGCCTTTTTTGATATGATTAGAAATTTCCTATATGGAGAAATAGAAGCTTATGACTGCAGTGTTTCTTTTCTATGAACAATAAATTGAGTGGTATAGTTTTTTAATAATGGAATAATATAAATTTTCATGTCTTGTGCGATTTTTGATGACTATTTTCAGTTCCAATTGGATTCCAATAATAAAATAGGTTTTTTTTTAGAAAATTTCTAAATGAAAATAAATAGGCTACTTTTTCAGATATGAAATATATAGGTATGTTGCCAAAGTTTTTGCTAGTAGACTTTTCCATGGGTGAAACCGCAGGGCACGGCTAGTATCAAATACATTTGAAAGGTTTAGTTAAATAAATATATTTTTAGTATGTAAGTTTGCGCAGATTTTACCACTCCCTTTTATTGTTAACCATAAAATAATATTGATCGAAAGTAAATTAACTAATAAACACACTTTACAATATGAACTAATTCTATTAACAAAGATATATTGGCAGATAATATTTCAGTCGTTATGAACGTATTAGATTGAATAAGTTTTAAAGCATCACTATCACTACATAGTATAAAACAAAGTCGCTTTTTCTGTCCCTATGTCCCTTTGTATGCTTAAATCTTTAAAACTACGGAACGGATTTTGATGCGATTTTTTTTAATACATAGAGTGATTCAATAGGAAGGTTTTAGTGTATAATTTATTAGGTTTGAGACAAAACGAGCGAAGCCGCGGGCGGTAAGCTAGTTTGATATATAGTTTTATAGCATTTAAATGCTTTATAAATAAGATATTATCTTTCTATTGAATCGAATGTGAAAGATGCTTTTTTTTATGTCAGAGCAAGCAAAGGGGCAGGTGGGCCACCTGATGTTAAGTGGTCACCACCGCCCATAAACACTTGTAACACTAGAAGAGTTAGATGAAAGACTATAGGAAAAAAGATGTGGGTTCGAATCCGGCCCTGTGATCGAATTTTTTATATTCTTAAAAAGTTCTTAAGTTTTAAATTATTTTTACAGACGATTAAACGGGGCATAAACTACTACTACTTCTACTAGTACTAGTACTTCGTTCATAGTTTTTTTGATGAAACCAAAATTTTATGTATATTTATAATTAGGAGAACTAGGTTGCCAGTCAAAATTTGGTCACTTCGATTTTTTGGGAAAAAACTCCGTTCACTTGTATAGTCTACATCACGGCAAATTACATAAAGATTCTAAAAAACTACGGTTGCCGTTTTTCATCTGGCCGCAACTCCTCCGCAGCCTGGTGCAAACAGGTATGATTTCAATCCATTTATACGTTACACGTTCATAACACACATTAATTATGAATCATATATCAAATTAAAGCTATTTTTTTTCTTTTAATTATAATATATGCTTGCCTTATTAAATCAAGCCGCAAATGAGGGTTGCTGGCTGTTAAAGATGATGAATATTAATTAAAAATGCTTGCGGCCAAATTTTTACTGGAAATCTAGTCGATATATGTTCTCCTAATTATAAATATACATAAAATTTTGGTTTCATCAAAAAAACTATGAACGAAGGAATCCTGCAGTGGGATCTTAGACTATACCTACCGCAATACATCTATTATAAATAAAAAACTACTATCTCGATATTCAATGATCTTTCAACTTTCAATACATGACAAAAAATTAAGAATAAATAACGTTATCATACTTTTTCAATAATAAGTATCGATCTCAATACATTGTCAGGCTGTTTTTGCGATCAAAACAACAACTTACAGCATCCGTATACCGTTCGTAAGGTTATCAGTTTTTGATAAGACAAATGTATTGGATCAATAATTATTATTTTTCATATTGATTGCTATTTGCCAAACTTCGTTAACGTTGTGTTAACGTTGACCTGGATGCAGTTAAGTTTGAATGTCTGTTGCGATGCGGGGTTGTGTATATTATTGTATTTTTTATTAAGTGGCAATTCAATTTTCTTAAGAGATGGTTAATGTAATAATGTCAGGTTCGTTGAAGTAAGTAATTCACAGTTTTATTTAAATTACAAATTAATTAAAAATTAAGTATAGATGCAATCGTTTTGACTTTCAAGTTGTAGTATACAAAGATTAGATTAGAATTAAAAACATCTAAAGTATATTGGGCGTTATAAATAACTAGGTAGGTAAAATTAAGTTGATATAAAGTGGCTGGCTGAATACACAACAGCTGTATTAGCAAGATTAATTAAAAACTGGTATTACTGTTTCATCTGAAATAATGACGAAGTTTTAGTAATAAAAATAAGGATAAGCAAATTTATACGAGTATTTCTAACTTAATCTCAAATAACGGAACCCAAAAAAGTGAATGTTCCTAGCCGGATCTGTTTGGTCTGATAAAATACAGTTCAATTACATGCAGGTTATATACTATTGTATGTTATATGTAACAGGTCGAGAGAAAGTACGTTGTATGTAATTCATGCCCTTGGTAACAGAGTATTGTGAATAATAATATGTGCCCTTTGTTGGTTATGGGGTAGATTTTTTAAGTATATGTTTCACTGATTGATTTTCTTTTTGAAAAATAGAGCATCAGTCTTCTGAGCCTTGATCAGATCACGATTTTTTTTTGATAGGTAAGAATTTAGGAATATAAGAGGCAATTTTTTTATTAATTTATAATGTAAAAAAAGCGAAATTTCTGTCTGATTAGAAAGTTCGCTTGTGTATAATGCATTGGCATGCGAAGGCTTTCAATGCAAGCCTGCGCATAACAGTGGTAGTATTGTCATTTTCTAACAGCAGTCTTGGTTAACACATAACTCGATCCTTTATTTATTCAACTAATTGTTATATAACAGATCAGTATCAATAAAAAACAAAGCGGTCGCAAATTTTCTAATCCCAAAGCGATACCAAGAAAAGTAATTAAATGATCCAAACGTATCAGTCCACAGCATGACATCTCGTTTTGTTGAAGCACAGTTACAGCTCGATACAATGCTATCGATACATATCTGTTCGCCGAATTAACCGGTCAGTATTCGTTAATAATTGCTTTTGCTAGACATACAGAGGCGCAAGGGCCCAGCTAATGAATAGGGCCTCGTGACGCAAGGGCCCAGCAAGAATAGGGCCTCGAACGATCTGTAACAAAATATATTATTATTAAAACAACATTGCCAATTATGGTATTAATTACTTTTTGGCGCCATTTTTTTTTTCACATAAATGAATATCATTCTCATGACGAAGGCGAATCTTTAAAAACCACTCACATAAAGATGCGACAAGCCGTTTAGGCTCTAGGACGTACCAAAGAAATATACAAACCTACACTCGAAAAACATAATTCTCCTTCTCCATAACATCACCTTCTTCAGTCGGGTAATTATTAAATAAAGATCATGAGTTAAGATGCATCCTATTATATTTATTTTGAAAATTGGAAACATTTTCGAAAATTCAATCGACATTCTCTGATAGGTTGCCATGAGAGCCTGCATACCAATGGTATTCCATTTTGTAACAGTAGTATAGATTAGAACTCAACACATAACTCAAACCTTTATTTATAAAAACAATTCAAGGTTGTTCTCGAGGGTCCTGGGGCACTCGAAGGGGCCCCAGATAGTCTCTGTTAGCTTCGTCTCTGTATACCGTCGGATCTGGAGCAATTAGTTTAGTATGTAGTGCGATGTAATGATGCTTATCTTGCTCTTCGCGGTTCGCGTGTGCTACCCGATTGATGGTCTACTAATCTTTGTGTACTACATGTGACGTTTATATTTCAAACTCAAACTCAAAGTCGAAATTAAATATGTAGTTTGTTCATGTATAGTTTTAAATGTGCTTTTAATTTTTTTTTTCTGGTAAGTAATCTGATAAATCAATTTTCCATGATTTGTCGCACAATGCCATTGCATCACAATAAGGAAACACTATTTTTTCAAATCGGACCAGAAGTTAATGAGATTAGCGCGTTCAAACAAACAAACTGTTCAGCTTTATAATATTAGTATAGATCATAATTAATGTACCATACTTACACCTATTTTTAGCAAGCAGTAAGACGGGGAAAATGTTCTAAAAAAGAAATAAAAAAAAGATTATTATTTGATAACATAATTGAAAAAAAAATATAATGTTTAATTTTTTTATTCATACCTGTAATCATGCTCCATTAAAATTAACTGAATACGTCCTATAAAGAAACTGTTAAATTCAATGCAGTAATTCCCTTTAAAATCCATTGTCATCTTTTAATTTTATAGCATTGTCTAAGATACAGCCTTTACATTGAGGTGAATGAACCTAGGTTAGATTAAATTTAGCACTAGGTACTTATTATCACTATGGCGGCGAGTCATGCTTTCGCTTGTCTGTCAATGCTATGCGAAAGCTTGGGAATTGCTAAACCGCCTGAGATTTATTTTTAAAAGATGATTTGTAATTAGATGTTTTGGATTCGATTTTAAAAGTGAATATAATATGGGAAATTTAATTTTTTTGTTTGTATTTGGATGATAGGTCAGAACAAAATCGTTTACAGTTCTGACGTTGAAGACTAGTCAGTCTCCAACTGTATCTAAACTTTATAGTATTTACATATTTGATATCCATAAAATATCTGCTAAAAACCTACTTGATCTGTATTTTATCACTAATACTGAACACCTGATTTCAAGTTTCTTCAAGTCTTATATCATACACTTGCTTTTCGCCCGCGACTTCACCCGCTTTGACTAAAACCTTATAAAGAATATACTAAAACCTTCCTCTTGAATCACTCTATCTATTAAAAAACTGCATCTAAATCCGTTGTAAAGTTTTACAGATCTATGCATACATACATGCAGATATTAGGATAGACGCGGGAAGCGACTTTGCTTTAAAGTATGTAGTGATAAAGTATATCTTAAATTATACAAGATAAGGTAGTGTTCAAACCTTCTCTTAAAATTATTTTACAAACACGTACCTATACAGGAAGAGAATACGGGAACGTATGCATGTATGTATATATATTTGGCTATTCACAAGTATGCGTCTGGTTTCCGGATTCTCCGACCGGTGACGAATTTGCGCTGCCGACACTGTTTTCTGTTTTATTCTTAAAATACTACGCCATTTTTAAATAATGCGCAATATGTGGCATCCACTGGGGGTGCTATTTACTTATAGGTTTGTTTCATAATAGTTTATTCTTGTAGCTTCGTCTGTTTTTGTATGGAAATTTTCTATTTACTCGTAACATCACATGACCATGAAAAACTCATTAAAAACTGTTAAATGAAGAACTTTTACGTATTTTTTTAAAGTATTATAAAAATCTTTCGTCTTAAATATAGCAGAAGCAACTTGTATGAGCTTTTTGCCTGTGAAATTCTTATAATTTTACTCAACATTTTTATGTCGTCTGTAAAGCAGAAAATATAAATATTTTTCAGGACAATTTTCACACACGGCACGATCTGATCCCATACTAAGCTTTCGCTTGTGTTATAGAATCCAGATGGCTGATAAACATACATATTATATAAATTTTAAATAAATACTTATATAGATAATTAATACCCTGCAGACACAGAGCAAACATCTATGTTCATCATTGCCCCGGGTGGGAATCGAACCCACGACCTCTGGCCTGGAAGGCAGGCAACCAAGCCAATCGGTCAGTCATGTAATATTATATAAAAATAATTGATAATCCACATTTTATAATATCAAGTCGAACTAATCTATTATAAGCACGAATTACAATATTAATAGTAAAATCACTAGTCTATCGCGACACACGCTTTGCATAGCAAATGTTACATCATTTGCATATGTGGTATTGCAGTGGTTTTACCCAGATACCACGAAATGATAACACTTTATTGGGTGGGAATGTGGTTTGAACTATCCGTTTTTTTCGGTTGCATCATAATCGGTTCAATGTATTAGTAGATTTAAAAGTTTTTTTTTTAACTTGTGAAATGTGAATACTAGACGTGCATGTAGTGAATATATTATGTTGTTTAAATATATTGTACAATCAATATTTCAGCAAAGTCCTATCAAAATCGGTGCAGCCATTACGAGGATTAGCCGGCGCAAACAATGAAAATAACAGTCAACTTTTGTACCATACACATCCATAAACATTTAATAAAATCTGTTTTGAGATTACAAACAAACCCTTCAATTTTATTTATATTGACCGACAAAGATCGATCGAGAGATAATTAAAAACAAGAAAAAAACATATAAGAGAAAAATGCGAATAAAAATATGCGTTCAAAGCGAGGGTCAGTATAAAACACATTACATTTGCGTATAGACTACCTGATTTCGATTGTCATATTGCGGCCAAAATGCTTGGAGATTTCGGCTGGTGGTACACTGGGCGGGGATTAAATTATAATAATTTATTTGTTTGTTTAATTTGTGGAATAAGATAACGGTATTATTTTCTATAAAAGCTTTACAATTATTTGTAGAGAGCACATGAAATAAGCTTCTCTACAAAGAATTGTAAATGTTCTTAGTTTTGGTTTAAACTGGAGGATGTTCAAATCGTTTATTAGAACATAAGTGAAATAACATTTGACATTTTTCATTATCTTTAACTGTAGAACTTTCGTAGAATGCTAAGTTAAGCTTTTTATATTATTTGTGTAATAAAATAATAGTTTCATTAAACCTACAATGAATATTTTATTAATTTAGACATGTGGGGTGACGAATTTATCCAAAAATTACTTTTTTCTTAGGTATCTCTTCAAAATATCCTCTCTAATTGGTATACACTGGCTTCAGAACACAACTTATATACTTCCTCTACTGTAAAGGTTGCCTCATAGAGATCATTTCCTAGCGATAAGGCCGCCCTTTGCTTATTTTAAATTTATGGTCTATTGCTTTTTGTTTTCAATTCTATAGCAATACAGGATTTTCTTTTCATTTTATTTCAACTTATAGTGCTATTTGCTATCTCGTAGCACAGTTTAGTAGTATACTACAAGTATACAAGAATCTAAACACCCAGTTATAACACCCAGTGTGAACACAACCTTCCAGAAACCGCATTCTCATCGCCCTAATGTTAACCGAAATTGCCATGCTTACATCGGGGATTATTCGTTGCCAGCCATGGAGTCTTTGCAAATTATTGACATACTTTATGTCAGATTCTGAATTCGTCTCGGATTACAAGTTCAGTGTTAACATTAAGTGTGAAAGTAACGTAATTTTGTGAGGCTTGAGATTTTTTTTAAAGATATGGGTTGGCTTAATAGTGTATTTTTTAGTTATTTTTCATGTTAATATAAATGTCTGTTTATATTTGTTTTGTTGATACGTAGTACCGACGAGTGTTGCTTTGACCAAAAAGATATGAGGAAAGCTGTTGGAAGGATACTTTAAAAATTGATAATATATGTGATATTTTACAGAGTTCACAGATTGACTCAATATCCTTTTTTAACGTTTCTATATAAAACTAGCGGTCCGCCCCGGCTTCGCCCGTGGTACATATTTACGTTTTCTCTACATAAAAACCATCCTCGTACTTCAAGGAATATAATAAAAAAAGAATTATCGAAATCGGTTCAGCCGTTCTCGAGTTATGCGCTTACCAACACATTTTGCGATTCATTTTTATATATAAAGATACACATACATATTTTGTTTCTTCTTCGTAGAATTACAATTTTAATGTAAAACACGTATCGCAATAACACCTGAGTATGATGTAAGTGTACTTTACCTGTTTAATTGTTTAAATTAATCCAATGGTAGGTACCATCGGATTAATTTACATAAATAAGTTTGTTTTAAAAGAAATCCCCTTATACTTGCATGAGGGGATTTATCTTAGTGATTTACTCAGCTCGTGGATTAAGTTTCATCAAAGTCGGTTTAGGAAGTACTATTTTTAAAATAGATACAATCACAAAAATTATTTATTGTGCACAACAGAGAGTACAAATAAGGATACACAATAAGTAATACAAGGGCACGACAAACAAACTATAATATTCCATGAAATACTTGTCTAATGTCATTTATTAACGTAAATGTTGTACATATCATATTACATTATGTACGCCTTATACCTCGGCACAATTCGCATTGAAATCATGTACCTCAAATATCCAATGAAGCGACGCATAAAAACCTTTAATTCAGTATAGTAGCCATACAATCTTATTGATATATCGTTACTGGTTTTTTTACCACGGTGGCATTCCAAGCATCTGGGCCCAAAACGGATTTCGCCCGATTTAAAAACACTATCACGAAGCCGCGAATGTATCGATACTAATGGTTGACTCACCGCCGTCAAATGCAATACGTTTTCCCGCGTAAAGTCCGCGTTGTGCCCCCAACTTAATTCTTACCTTATCTCAAAAGCTTTAGGGTTGCTTTTCAAACAGTACACACTCCCAGTTTAGTTTAAGTTGCCAGCTATATAAATAGTGCAACAGTGCGTTCCGCGAACCGGCTGCATACGTTTTCCTCTTCAAAGGTATGCGGCTTGACGTCATTGTAACCCTACCGATTTGAAAAGGCAACCTCTAGTACTGGTAACGTTAAGATCACGGACTTTTTGCCCTAATAGTGTAGCAATTCCATGAATAACCCATCAAATTGAAATGTAACGACAGTTCTTAAATTTTATGAGAGTCGTGTACGCGTTTCAAAATTGCCGGTTTCTTTCTGTGTCTGCTGGTTAACGGTAAGTTAGAGCGTTGATAGGGAATATTATTTGCATTCTATTTGTGGACAATGATGTATTTTATTGTATGCGAGGAATTTACTCAAGGTACTATTGAGGCCGAGTATGAGTGCGACACTTACGTAATAGTTGAAGTAGTGGTTTGCTATGCAAATATGTGGGCTCGTCTTTACAGAATTGCTATTTTATGGTGGGAAAAATGTTTATAGCTAGCGGGAATTGGAGTAACTTGCAACATTTTAAAGGAACTGCACTAGGTGTTAAATTTATTAGGGACATAATGAGCTTAAGGCACGATATTTAGTTTGGTTAGGTTCGGACTGGTATGTTTTCGAGGCATTTATCACTTTTATAATCATATTTTTCTTCAATATTTTCCTCAGAGGTGATATACATCTTTATGTTTGAAGAATGCGGATTGGCAAAATGATCTCATTACACGCGACAAACCTGTATTTCCTACTGGACTGGAAGAAAGCTTCGGAATTCAAGCTTATTTTCTTAATATACCAATTTAATTCACACTTTAATACAGATAGAATAATGGGTAAGCCTTCTTGATGTTATCAGAAGTACCAATAATTCTTCTTACAGTTGAAAACTATTGTGTGAAGTCCGATGTCCCCTAGTGGGGTAAGGGGCAGATGCATTATACATCTGTTTAAATTATATTTGACCACCTCCTTGGTTCAGTGGTTGACGCGTGAGCGTAGCACCGAGGGGTCCTGGGTTCGATTCCCGGTGGAGACGAAGAAAAAAAATGTCTCTGTCTGGTAGGACACAGAAGGCTGATCACCTACTTGTCCCTCAAGAAAATCGATCAGTGAAACAGATGTATCATGTTCAAAACTATTAATATATCTATATTTTGCAGATCTAAATACCGAGCCTCGACCACCATAGTTCTCTATTAGTCATATACCACGTCTTCGCTTGTTTCCACATGACAAATGATCAGAAGCTATCATAACTCAAATATACATGTCAATTATAAGATTCGGTTGCGTTGATATGAATGAAATGCTGGTATAACTGTTGGTATATTTGATACAAAACTTTATGTAGTTAAAGAATAGCCTTGAATGATATAGGTTAGCCGTTAGAACGAATAAAATATATATGTTAGAAGAAGTATCTATTGTGATATTATGGATTACCATCAGGATCTGAAATATTTGTATTCAGGCATGCTCTATTATCAATTATTTCGTGGTGTCATGTCGGCATCTGTAATTTAAAAAATAAAAGTTTACATTTTCACAAATGTCCATCTAAATAGAAGTTTATAAGTAGATAAATGATATGTTTTAAATTTTCCTTGGTCTTATTTGGTGAGAAAAAGTGGTCGCTTAAAATGTTACAATAAAATTTTTAACTACAGCTTGCATACAATAGTTTCTGTGATCTGTGATATTAACGTTGAAATGTGCCCAATCAGTCAATTATCCGAACTAACATGAATGAAATTTCATGCAAATCTTTCCAGTAGTATAATAAGACTTTCCTAAATTGTTCAAAAATCTTTAACAACCCAAAGATTAGACGTTTTATTTTAAGACCTCGGGAGTACGTCGTGTATAGATGCGATTTAAAGACCTCACGATTCGCGCATAGATAAAATTGCGAAGGAGTCTATATTAGTAAGTGTCAAAACAAACGACTGAGTGCATCATCGCATAATACAAACAACACGTAACGCGAGGTCAGTGAACCCGCATTGAGTAATGTTTACATATTCTACGTGTGCATTATAATATGGGTGAATTTTTTTTTGGCGCAGCGGAAAAAGCTTCAATGTATTTTACGATGTAGGATGCATTCCTTTGCTTCGTGGATATTGCATGTGTGCGTATATGTGTATACGATCGTGTGAACGTGTGTGTGTATGTGTGTGTGTACGCGTCTGAGCGTGTGTGCGTGTGTGTGTGTGATGTGTGCTTGTATATGTGTGTCGTTAAGTACTGAGTAATTTGATGCCGAAATATTTGTTTAAGTCGTTTTGTACATTATTTCATTTTTGAAACTTTTAACACGTGTAATAAAAGATATGGACAGGAGGTATCGGTCAATCAATGTCTTAATAAATATCGATAAAGATATGTTTTGGGGGGAATAAGTTGCTTGTTTATTTTGTATGTGTATTTTCTCAAGTATTTTTATAAATAAATTTGTATATTGATAAAAGTTTCAAAAACCTTCAAGTGTATATTTATTATTTTCCGATCCTTAGTATAACGTATTCAAAACAACTTGACCGATTTTTATTCGATGAGGTTTATACAGTGAGGTTTAAAATAAATAATTTTGAAACCTCTAAGTGATAATTTACCGTAAAACTTAAACATCGTTTTGCGAATAAAACTATGCCCATATATTTTCCTCCTAATAATTATTTATATAATAGGCAAAGCTTTATCGAAACTGGTATTTTTCATAATACGTAAAGGAAAAATATTTTAACTAATCATATATAATATTATTTGTGTCCCGCGGTTTCGCTCACGTCGTATTGTATATGTATAAAACTCAAAGGTGACTGATATAGTGATCTATCAACGCACAGCCCAAACCACTGGACGCATCGGGCTGAAATTTGGCATGCAGGTAGATGTTAGGACGTAGGCATCCGCTAAGAAAGGATTTCCCGAAATTCTTGCGGGAACGGGGAAAAACGGGAATGCACGTACAAAGTCGTGGGCAGAAGCTAGTGATCTATAAAAAGCTTCTTCAATAAATGGACTTATAACACAAAAAAATCCATAGTTCCTAAGATATGTGCGTTCAAACCAATAATCTCTTCAGCTCGACTTCGTCAGTGTGATAGGCGATAACATTCGGCTTTTCCTGCATAAGTCCTTTTCCCGTGGGAATTGCTGGATAAAAAAGAGCCTATATTAGGTCGCCTTAAAATCCTTAAATAAATATTATAAATGCAAAAGTATGTTTGTCTCTCATTCACATCGCATCGGAGTGATTTTATAATATGATTTTTATGTCTAGAGATAGTTAGGAAGCTAGAGAGTGAAGAATCTCATTTCCACCGGAATTTCCTTTGACTACGTAAAAAAAAATTAAAAAATGGAAGACACTTAAAAAAAACTTGATTCATTCGTTCCAGAGAATATACAAAATAAAAATATATTGAGATATTTTAACGAAATGTTATTGGGCTACTTTTAAAATGAAATTAATAAAAAAGATAGGGTCTAAGTTATGGATATGAGGTGTCAATAACGTCAGGCAACTTTGTTACGATTCAAATTCCTACTGGCTTACCTACTGGTATAGTAACATGCAAAATTTTAGAAACTGGTTTTTCACTGAATCATTTAACTTTTATGCTTTTATTGGGTGTCATTGGGTAATATGGGTATACAGAACATTAGTATGTTTTTGTAAAAGGATCGAATCAGGCAAAAATGTTATAAATTCCTTGTAAAATTAACAATCAAAGTTCACGAAGGGTCACAAATTTAATTCTTCAGCCATTAAATATCGTCTCTGTTTATTTTGAATACCATAATTCCATTTTTATTGTGAAATGGCAATATAAAAACGGCCAGTTGCCGCGCTCTATTGTGTTGCTAAAGTAACATTCCATTCTTTGTAACTTTACACTGAGAACATTGTTCATTTCTGCTCCTATTACTGAAATTCCTCTATTCCTTCAAATGAAAATTTATGCTCTCACTTTAGTTGCAAGCCCTCGATCGGGGCAATCGATTTTCTACTTTATACCCTGAGAAAATGGTCGACTTTAATGTACAAGCGTGTAAGTTGTAGCTGATATGACAATGTGGAAAAATTTTAAAAATTTCGCTAACGTCACATTTTACGCTTCCATACGTTATCTGGTTTTACGTAAAATATATGCAATTATTCAATTTTTTTTATAGTTTGTGTATTTAAAAGAATGGCATAAATATTATTATGCTAGGTCTAGACTTACAAACAGGTTATTAGTTGAAATCAAGACATTTGCACATTGCTTCATATCAATGCCAAAATCAAGTATGTTCTTGCAACAACCTTCGTGTGCTAACGGTAAAGGTTCGGTCTTAAAGTTTGATCGAATTACAAAAACATTTTAATTATAAGTCTAAGCTAGGCGTTAGCATGAGCCTTGAAAGTATTGGCCAGGTAACCTTTTGAAATTCGCAGAATATTATCTAATTATGTATTTGAAAATCCTTTGTTCGCGGAACGGTATAAAGGCTATTTTTGTTTTATTGTAAGCTTTTAGTAATCTACGGCGGATGGATTCTTAATTTTTTTGCAATGATCAACTTTTTTGCAGGGTTGTCAGAATTGAAAAAATTGTGAGATTTTTACTTTTTAGTTTGTCTTTGCTTTTAGTTCTGTTGATTATATTTATGTAATTTGAAATTCACGTGTATTTATGTAAAATTATGATATCTTCAATAATTGAAATAAAAGTATAATGGGGAAAATATTGAAAGTAGATATTAAATAAGAAACAAATATTAAAAAGGCTGAATAGTAATGTATAAAAATTGAAGATAAACTAACATTAATGCTTTCGTTTTAATATGTTAAATATGCTGTTAAATATTTGTAATTGTTAAAAGCAATGGCGTTGCTAGGCAAAGCCGTGTTTCATGGTCCCTCCAAGAACACACAGACACAGATAATTAACAAATACCATAATACTCAGAATGATCAATAAGAATACGCACATACGAATAAAATGCGATATGTCGGTCCGTAAACGTCTGGAGGTCATCATAACCCGTTCCTGATCCTTTGTTCAAGAACCCTGACCTACCTTTTTGATTTATGGGGTCCTAAGATTCACTTGTGTTGTAAGATGAATAAATAATTTAATGTGCTGAAGCATGTTAAGTAAAAGGGTCATTCTTAAAGTTCTTATTATCCGATGTTTAAAAAATCGAAGTATCTATCAATACGTTTTTTATGAAAAGAGGAGGAGCATTTACATAATCAGTGTAGTACTTGTGGTTTGTACAAACTAACGCAATCTAAACTTTTATGTTCATAAAATAAGTTTTGATTCTGGCAGTAGTTAATGTACAAGACACGATTCGATAAAAAATGAGTTTAAATTATTTTTCGTGACATTATTTCTATCAAAGAACTATTTAATTCGAACCTTTTTCTATTAAAAGAATTTTCGATTCTTTAAATGTTTTTTTTTTTTATATAATTAGTTTTTCCTACTTTTGTTGTCCAAATATCAGTTATTAATTCCGAAAAAAATGAATACATATTTTGCGATTTAAATGTTTAATATATAAATTTCTCACTCATGTAACGTGCAAGAAAATTTTACCTAGTGTAAACTTTATATTAGTAAATTAAGTATTTATAAAATTTGTAGTTATTAATAGAACCTATGACCGTCTAGTCACTTAGTCTTGCTAAGGTCGGTCTAACCTTCCTTAACATTAATAACATTCGGTTTCACCTTATGGTAATTAAGCGAAATTTATTACTGTTGTTTTTGTTTGATTAAACTATTAACGTATTAAGTATGTCATGTAATATGTCTGGTTGGATTATTCGTTTTTAGGATATGTTTTTATAGCTATATGTCTATGGGCGGCCGTACAGTGTACACGGACCGCTTCAAGCAGTTGAGACCGACCGCTTGAAGCCGCGACCGCGCGGTGAATTATAGGCATTCATTCACCGCCATACACGTGACGGCTCGAGCCGTCGCGACCGCTTCAAGCCGTCAACTGCATGACGAAATTCTACCGTGCCGTTGACGGCTCGCGAGCGGTCGTGAGGCATACACTGACTGCTCGAGCCGTTGACTGCGCTAGAGCCGTCGACGGCTCCCTTCCCCCCTGAAAATCAATGACTTGACTAGTCAAAAAAATCAACCGCTCGAGCGGTTGGTAGCGACGGCTCGAGCGGTCAACAACCGACGGCTCGAGCAGTTGACGCCGACCGCTCGAGCCGTCCGTGTACGTCGCTCAGCCGTTAGCTGCTCGAGCGGTCCGTGTACGGCCGCCCTATGTCTGTGTCTATGTACATGAGTGCATTACGATAAAATATATTATGAAGACAATATCTTTAATTTTCTTTTAAATTTAATTAATATAGTATATAGATAAATAATCATTTAATGCTGCAATTGAATTTAAATTAAATCGTCTGATAAAGTTCTGTTTTAAAAGCAGAAATAATAAGCAAAATTATAGAAGTAAAATATAATTTTTTTATAAATTATTTTTAACTAGCGACCCGCCCCGGCTTCGCACGGGTGCAATGGCGGCAGGCCGGTACCGCCGCAAACGCTACGTCCCGCAATTTTTAAATCTGTAATATCTTCGAAAATATTCACTTAAATCATACGGTGTAAAGGGCCATATAGATCTATATTAAATGAACAATGTATTCAAGGTATTTAATTCGTTAAGGATTAATGCTGTATTGGTTAAAATCGCTTCGAAAATTAACCATTATTTGTCGTAAAAAGTAAATGACAAAAAAAAGTTATTGTGGGTTATCCATAAGGATAGACATATACCATCGCGGACTTTTCTGTAGACCTTTTCAATGTGTACAATACTTAGTACATTATTTTGATAAAACGCGTAGGGTTCAGCCTGCGTTTGCAATGTAAGCGGAAAAAATGTAATTATTTACGACATCACATTAGAAACCTCAAAAATAACAGTACTTCTCCACTATTTAATGGGTGTTATTATACATATAAACCTTCCTCTTGAATCACTCTATCTATTAAAAAAAAACCGCATCAAAATCCGTTGCGTAGTTTCAAAGATTTAAGCGTACAAAGGGACATGGGACATAGGGACAGAGAAAGCGACTTTGTCAAAAACTAACGTTTCCAAAATATAGGTAGATAACAGAAGGCAGAATACAGATAATATAAACGCCGTTATAAGCTGTGCTCAAGAATTCCCGCCAAAAATTAAAAATGGAACACGAAATATCCACGGATGCGTTCCCAGAACTATCAACCTCATTATATTTAACGGTTTAGCCATAGTTCGCTATCGTTTTCCTCATTATATCATCACCGAAAATTCTCATGTCCACTGATAAACGACAGGAAGGTTGTGGTTGTGTTTCCGTCCAAGTAATTTATGGCTGATTAGCATTATCGCCTAATGTGATAGTGTAATTAGTTTTTGTTTTGCTCGATCTGGGCAGCTGGAGGCCTAAATCCTAAATGGTGGTTATCACTTGGTACCTTCTTAATCGTATTGCTTGAATGATTGGCAGTTGTAATTGTTTCCTTGGTCAAGAATAATTCAATTGCGAAATTTAGTTGGGAATTTATTTAAAACAAATTTAAAGGTGCATATAAATTAAAAATGGATATTCAAATTGATAATCTCAGAACTTATATCCATTAAATTATTGAGTTCATTTAAGCAACTTACACTGCAGTCTTTTTGCTTCTACGGTAAGCCCTATGCCCACGTTTGATTCTACGATGCTGTTCCATCACGAAATTTGCTTTCACCAATTGAAACATTTATGATGCAGCCAAAACTCAGATCAATACAATTTGTTTGCTCATCATTATCATTAGCCCATTCTGATTCCCAAAACACGGACACAGGTGAACATTCCTAACGGGACTATTTTACTTCCGAATCATCGACTTTTTATTCAACCGCTGCTCAATCCCTATGATAGCTTCTTTGCTCATCTAGACCCAAATATCCAATTCTTAAGCCAATAAAATAATTGTTCCTTCACTGATCAGTTCATTGTGCGTATTCTCAAGTGATAGGCTCGCATCTGGGCTATAATGACGGTGTGGGTGAAATGTGGGCGGAGTACTAGCATGTACTAGTATACTTTCACTGGGCAGGATTATCACTCACTCGATGACAGTTATCATACTGGTATTGTGATTCTTTTGTACAGTGGGCGCTGCAGCTGGTGAATTTTGTATGGATTAGTGTATGACTCATTTTATGGTGGACTAGCTGTGCTCTGCGGTTTCATTCGCATTGCTCCGCTCCTGTTTGTCTTAGCGTGATGATATATAGTTTATAGCCTTCCTTGATAAATGGGCTATCTAACACCGAAAGAATTTTTCTAATCGGACCAATAGTTCCTGAAATTAGCGCGTTCAAACAAACAAACTCTTCAGCTTTATAATTTTATGGTAGATTTGATTGTCAGTACCTAGTAGAAAGCTATTGTTGTGACGTACGACCTGACCTGCAGGCCGAGACGAATGTCAGAGAATAGAATAACGCTAAGGAATAGAAACTGCTATCGCTAATTATTGACATAAGCTCATGAAATTTTAGTAATGGTTCGGTCACACTACCAACGACGACGACGACCACGACCAAAATTCCCATCCAGACAAAATTTGTTCAAAATAAAACATTAAAATTTCCGTCATACTGGTACTCGGAAAGAAAAAAAATTCGAGGTCAATTAATAAAAAAAAACAGGATTTTTACCATTTTCGCCGAGACGGTAAGTTAATCATAGAATCATCTGGGGCCAAAATTGTAGATCATAAAATTATCTATAAAAAACTTCAAATACATTTTTTTCTAGGAGCCACCGTTTCTACGAAAAATCTATTTTTTGATTCATTGATCTCAAAAAAAAAATCGAATCACCAGAACGACAGGAAATTTGAATATTTTATTTTTAATTGTGTTTTGCACAATGTTGTTAAATTGCGACAGGATGAAAATTTTGTTCGTGGTCGTCGTGGTCGTTGGTAGGGTGAACAAATCCTTAGCAAAACATCATACGCTTAATGTCAATTAGTATCGATAGCGGATTCTATTCCTTTGCGTTTTGACGTTTGTCTCAACCACAGAACAGTAAAGTAGATAGAAGTGTGATGTGGGCGTGGCCCACGTGTCACTGGTAAGGTAAGATCACCTAACTTGCTCTCAGTTGTGCGCAGAAAAATATTCGAGTCGGTTGTCAGCTGTCAAACCTTTTTTCCATATTTATTCATTAATTAGGACGTGTTGTTCGGTATTAGAGTGCAAAAATGATAGCAGACGAAATAATATCAGCAATGGAGGCATTTCATACCATCGGTAAGTCTTATTTTTATTTATTTTAATTATATTTTATGTTATAACTTCGCTTGTCGTAATTTGTCAAAATTGTATACAAATATCTAGTCAAAATGAACCTTAATCCGTAAGAAATTAGTACTATTATAGATTGAACAGCAAACAAGACTTTCTGGAATATTATTGCAATAAACAAACTAATGTCGCTTTAGTGATGCTTGTGGCGCATATCGACAGTATCGATACTTTAGAAAAGACAAACATTATAAATATTAAATTTTATTTTATTTTTCCTTAGCTTTCATTTGTCCAATTTATTTATAGATTTCCCAAAGAGGCTAATTTAAAAGAGAAATGGATAAATGCAACGTGACGAGTTAACTGGATGCCGAACAGCACTAAGCGGTCTAACAAAGGCCACCGATACAGCAAACCTACGGCAGTTCCAAGATTTAAAATAATGCATATTTTCTGTTTGTATTTTGTAAATATAGATTAATACTATTCTATTCCGTTTTTTATTTAATAATAATAATATAAAAAGACCTACTTAGTAGTAATAAACATACTCCAAAATGTGACACATTATACTATACTCATATAAAAGAAAGAAAAAAAAAAATACACAAAAAATATTTATTTGTGAATTATCGATAACAAGGCTGACATCCCTCAGAGCATAGCATCAGATAAATATCAAGTTAATGTCATTAATGTTGAGTGACACAAATTTCAACCTTATCTCTATGTGTTGCGTTTCAAATTTATATCTATCGAAAACTAACGCCCTCTGTTGTGGAGTAGCTGAATGTTTTCGAATTTGGAATTTCTGTGCAATGAGAAACAAAACAGCTAATATACCTAGGGATGTTATACTAAAATAAACCGTAACATGGTGCGTTAGGGTACATATTGAAATGCTGAATTTATAACCTAAGTCAGTTTTTACTCAAATTAAGCTGTCCAATCAAAGGCATAGTTTACTTGTAGTGTACTGTATAACTATCGGTTTAAATGTGTGGGTTTGGCGACACAGGTTTTCATACTAATTATGACATTATCGCACTTCTATATGTTTTTACTGTTCTGTGGTCTCAACGCTCTGAAGGCCAGTAAGTAGATTTATAAAATGGGAAAGGAACTTTTTTTTTTTGTTTTTATGTTTCGTTTTGATAGAAGCATTGTTTAACAAATATCAATTAAATTTCTTACATCGATTGATGGAACTTTGAACTATTTCTCTACATCAAGAAAATTTCAAGGGGATGAAGTAGGCTTTTATAACTCATATTGAATCTGGCAGATTGACATGAAATTCAAGCGGTAAAAGCCACAGGTGGAAGCTAGTTTAATATGTGAATATCTACAAAATATCTTTATTTTTACTGTTTTAATAATGCTTCAGCAGAGAATTTACATCAGAATCTTATGGAAAATTATGGAATAAGTATTTGTATTCTAACATTGTTTTTATTATATTATTTTTGTTAAAAATAATAATTTGAATTGGTTATGTAGTACCAAGTAGTTGCTACAATGTAGGTACATATTATGTTATGTATAAAAAATAGGAAAATTTTTGACATTGCTTAAGGTGAAATAAATAAAGAATCCATATTTAAATGTTTTTTCGGTATTCATTGCATGCGAAAATATCTGATAAATGTTAACAATAATATTCGTTTATTTAATTATTCATGTAATATTTCATAGAATTACAAAAAGTCTGAATAAATACGAAATACATATTATATTTTTGTTAATTGGTATTATCAGTTTGGAAATATATTACTAGGATTTTAATCCTTATTTTTCCTTTGGGCATTGACCAATTTGAATCGTGTCATATTTTAATTTTTAAGGTACAAACGACTATCATAAAATAATAACATATAACTACATAATATAAAACAAAGTTGCTTCTCTCTGTCTGTCTGTTTGCCCCTAAGATTTTGATGCGGCTTTTTATATAGAAAGGTTAAAGTATATAATTTCTTAAGTTTAAAACAACACCGTTCTTAAGCTAGTAGACAATAAACAAACATCAATTTGTGTGCCATCGGCCTAAGTGTAGTAAGTATCGTATTTTAAGTGATGCGTGGGCGCAGGCCGCTCATTCATATCTGGAGTATGACGTCATCGCCCACACGCTGTCGTATCTAACATCTACTGATCTTACTTGAGTTCATTGATCGATGGGTTTAACTGGGAGATTGAGTAGGGAGATTTTGGAAAATTCCAAGTTGAAGAACTTTTTTTCAAACTCAAAACATTAATTGCATACAAATATTACATTTTTACATACATATTCACTTTCTAGGAACTTGATTGCAACGTAGTTTTGTTATTATACTAGTTTTGCCACACGGTTTCAACCGGGGACGAACTAACTGGTAAAAGAAATTAAATTTCACTTATAATAACTATAATAGCAGGGGCTTAAAATTTAAATGGTATATTTGCAAGAACTGCTAGTCTAACCAACAACTCATGATGTGCAAAAAATAATTACCAATATGCTAGAATATTTAATAAGGATCATAAATCTCTACGAATTTAGGCCATGGTTGTATGCAAAATTTCAAAAATGCATCAGTAAGTTAAGAATGGGTTGTGACACAGAAAACAATAAATTTCAAACGTTTAAACACAAAATAATATAAATTTAATACATTTAAATAAATAAGTTCATTAATTGCCTATTTTGTAAATCAGCAGTTTAATTAAAAAATAGTTTATCCTTTAAATTTGTTGGGACGCCATTTTTTGTCAACTTTTAAAGACATAATTTTGGCCTATCGATTTGTAATTAGTAGGTAATTTATTTAATTAAACGTGTATAATATATTTTTAGTAAATATAGGTAAATATATTGAAATGAAATATAGGTAAGTTCTCTGTAATATAGTATAGGATCATAACGAAATAAGCACCTTAATTTCGAAAAACATTAACTTTGTGAGTGCTCATGGGCGGTGGTGTCACTTCATTAGGTGATCCGCCTGCTCAGTTACCTGCTCTTATATAAAAAAAAGACGTGTGGCACTCGGGGACTGCCGCGGTAAAGCTATTGCATAGCATGCCTTCAAGCCACACCTCCGAGCCCGTCGGAGTGGGGAGCGTGAGGTTTTTTCGTTACGGAATTTCTCGATTCGGTCCCCGCGCTCAAGGCCCGCGATAGAAGCTATGCAATAGCTTAAAAAAAAACATGTTTTTTTAACAATGTGGAAATTGTGTAGTTAGTAATAGGTAGTATTAGCACAGAATATATAACAGTACTACGTAGTATTAATTCTAAAACAGAAAGGTTTTGTCATTTTGTCAAACTATCAACGACAAAATATAAAAAAACTAGTGGTCCGCCCCGGCTTCGCCCGTGGTACATATTTAGTATCCTATGTCCTTCTCCTGGCTCTAAACTACCTCCCTGCCAATTTTCAGCTAAATCGGTTCAGCCGTTCTTGAGTTATAAGTGGAGTAACTAACACGACTTTCTTTTATATATTATATAGATATCATTCAGTACTTATGTTAACTTATGCAAATAATCACAATACATACTACGTCTAAATTAAATAATAAATTAAATTCACAAGCAGTTTGTATAACATTTAATATCAGTATACATTAACAATGTAATAACATATTTAATAATATTCGAGTGAATTTAATAATTTTGTCAATGGCGATACCGTCTCATCGGGCAGTCAATTAAATGAAACCATTTGATGTCTATAGTGAATTAGTGTTCAAAAATGGACTTTATGACAAGAGGTTAAGGTGTATGGATCGTGTGTGGGAATACAATAGTGTGCGTAGTTTGTGTGGCAGTAGTACAGTTGCGTCGATATGCGGATGGCCTTGGCTGATTTGCCTTATCTTGCGAATTTTACGCGGTTTGCGGCTCGAGTGATCGCGAGGTTTGCTTTCGGTTTTCGTATTTTTATGTTTGAATGGCTTTAGGAATTTGTATGTAACATGCAAGAGTGGTAATATGCATAAAATATACCTGTACTGGTTAGGACAATTATTTATGATCGTCTGTGTATACATGTACTGTACTGGTTAGGACAATTTATACTCGATATAGAACAATTTGGAATAAAACCTTTAAAATGCTTTGGAATATTCATTCTCTGTATGAAATATCGCTGGGATAACACGAGGTCGTTTTGAAAATATCGTGTTAAAAAAATTGTTTCTACGCAGCAATATTTTTCCGTTTTGTTAGCAATACACGAAACAGTCACGAAATTAACACCAATTTGTATAACAAATTACTTAAAAAAATATATATAAATAAGCAACAACTTTAAAAACCGCATATCCACGCGTTTGAATAAGTTTACATTTTCCCGCCAACAGTGAGGCGCGCGAATCAGCATAGCAACAGACCTGACGAGTTATATAAATATATATATTATATAGGTATTCGGCGCTTGTGCAATTTAAAATTAATAAATAGCTCCACGTGACAGTGTTAAGGTTCAAGTTATCATTATCTACGCAGTACGTTACGTTAGTTTTTAATTTGCAACTGCGTATTTGAATTTTTTACATCTGTATGTTTGTATGTAGCTACTTTAGAATAGATTTTGACCCACTTGAAGGGAGAGATTTAATTCAATTTGTCCACTTATCAAGGATTGAATACAATTATTTCCAGAGTTTAAACGTGTTTTTTAGTTTTTTTTTGAAGTGAAACTTCTTTTTTGGGGATTGGAAAAAAAATTTAGTGTAAAATTTTTTCGTTACGCGTGACATTTTTCCGTTACGCGCCATCTTTTTCTTATCCCTACCACGCGTGATTCGACGTATTTCTGTAAAGTTGCATATAGTAAATTATTTTTTTGAAAAATAAGGTCATAAAGAAGTTTCACTTCTTACGTGTGTACACTAGTACACGTACACTTTTTGTTTTAAGAATTTCTAGTCTTAACTGGTAAATTTACTCTGGCTGTGTCATCGTGATATATTATTATTTATTTCTTTTGTAGCTATAATAGGTAATATACACGCGTAGGTAATCGTTTTGTATTTTCATGTCGTAATAATTTTGTATCGATATTTTCATAATTTAATGTAGATTTGTATGTGTGTTTCATCGCAATAAAAAGGTCTTAATTCACCTAGTGTTTTTTTCTGCGTGTAACGGCAAAGCCAATCTTTAAAACTTCTACTGGAAATAATTATATGAATATTGTTCTTTTAAAAATATTTTTTACGCTAAAAGCCTTCTAAAAGCGCTACGTTTTAACCTTTAAGCGCTTATATATCTATCTCTCTCTAATAATAGAATTAAAATCGTGGATCTTTTTTGGATTAACCCTCGCATCTATTATATATTATTACGTTTATTACCTTAGAGAAAAAGAACTCTAAGCTGTGCTTAGAGTGGACAAAAATATATTCAAAATATTAAGAATAATAATTTACAATTATTATTTAATTAACATACTTACATACCTAATTTTATGTTAGAATCGAATAGGTATGACAATGGAGGCCGAATATGCGCATAAACGAATCATACGTAATTCATAATACTTCAAACTGATTACTGAATCGCAATAACCTTTAGTATTAAGTAATCAACAATTGAGATAAAAATAAATAGAGAATCCTTAGAAAAATAAATTGGTTTTTGTACAGTCAATAAGCGAAATAAATAATCTATTAGACTTCTATTATTATTTATTGGTAACAAGAAAGGTTCTAAATAAATTTTATCAATTATAACGTAAGTAGATACTAATATTAGCTGCTATTAATGAATTATGAAAGTTTGTATGTGTGGCCTTCTTTCCAGTCAAAACAGAGCGACGCGGACGCGACGAATTTTATATATTTTTTTCAAAGACAATAAAATAAGAGATTTTTAAATTGACAAAATACACTTTTATAAGATTACATACACCAGGAGAAAGGTTATATTTTGCTAGTCCTAAATCTAATGTTTTCGTTTAATTTTTATAAAATGGCGTATTCTTTTTTTTCAAAAATGTTTTTTCTATATTATATTTTTAACACATTTTATCACACAATTCGAATCCCACTTCATGCGCAATTTATTACATAAATACGAGCAATAATAATTAATAATACTACATAGTTACTACGCATCATTCTGTAGATATAGCGATAGAGAAAGCGACTTTGTTTTATACTATGTAGTGATAGTGATATATATATATATATATATATATATATATATAGATATCTCCATGGGCACTATGTTGATCAAACGTGCCATATAGTTAGTAATTATTTGATCCGTTTTCACTTGTTGATCCGGTTGGTATTTGTTGATCCATTGCCACACCACCGTCCGTATGTGGATCCGAATGGAGCCACAAGTGTCACCATCAGTAATAATAATAATTACGTGCTTTTTATACAAATCCACCTTTTTTGCGTTTTAGCTCTTGTTGATCCGATTCAAATGAGCCAATCAGAGCCCACCGAGCTCAGCCATTGGTCGCTTGCGGCCTTAGCCATTTGTTTGACCTAAATCTAACATTTTAATTATTTTATCAGATTGATATCAGAATCAGGGCAAAGGCGAACGCTACACGTCAATAAATATTATGATAATTACTTGATATTTATTTATATTATGATAATAGATTTCCATGACTTTTTAATATCTTTTCTGCTATTATTAAGCTCAATTTTATCATACTTGTTTTTAGAAGTGTGTAAAATATTACTGCAATGATTCCTATAGCGTTTATATATGAGTTCAAGTTCCTTATTATTTGGATCGTTTTTGTTTCGGCGGTGTAAAATATCTCTGGAACGTATACATCGCAGCAAACCTGGTGTAATCCAGGGTTGTAAAATAGAATTTCTATTAGTTTTTTTAAATAATCGGGAACTATCGCTTATAATATTACCAACGGTATCAAGTAATGAATTAATTAGACTATTAGGATCATTTGTAGATAGTAGATTGTGCCAATCTACCAATGACAGTAGTTTGGAAGCTTTTGAGTAATTTATATTGGTTGTAAAACATGTTGTCTTAGATATACTAGTTTTTGGTTTTTCTGAAAAAGTAAGAAATATCGCAGAATGATCCGTTATTGCAGACTCACATACAAAAGTAGCCACTTTTATATTAGATTTTACGAAACAGTGGTCAAGACAGCTTTTACCACGTGTAGGTAAAGAGTGACTTGATAAGAATCCGTGATATGCAAGAAAATCTAGATATTCGTCAGATCTTTGATCAGTGTTCTCATTACTGATGTCAATATTTAAGTCGCCAATTATGTAGATATTAGGAATAAACCTTAAGTTACACAATATTACGTCTAAAGAATGCAGGAATTTGTCTATTGTCGCAAAAGAGGGAGATCGATAAATACAAACAAAAGCATATTGTTTTGCAATAGTTATAATTAGACCATCAGCGTCATCCAAATTTGATTCAACAACTTCGATATCAGTAATATTATTTATTACGTATGTACGCAGTAACCCCGCTGTTTTGGTTTATATGTCTTGTAGTGTTGTAACTATGATAGCTCTCTAGGGGTGGAACAAAGTCATAATTTTTTAGCCAGCATTCAGTAAGTATTAATTAACAGAAAAGATATTAAAAAGTCATGGAAAACTATTAAACGCATTTGCCATATAAACAGTAACTCATTAAAAAGCCCTGAAAATGCTTTAATTTTATTAAAACTTAAGAACACTCCAGTCCATTCTATTGAATTTATAAATTATTTCTTTATTAATATAGGTAATGAATTAGCGTCAAATTTTTTAAATCATCTAAATTTATCAGAAATTCAGCTCAAATCTAAAAATAATCAAGGCACCATTTAACTTAATTCATTTGTTTTATTGGAAACAGATATAGTGGAGGTTAATAGTACAATTTTGGCTTTAAAAAACACTTATGCTTCAGGATATGATGGCATATCATCTATTTTCTTAAAGAAAAATCTTGCTATATTTGGCCAACCGATCACGCAATTATGCAATATACGCTTATCATCGGGTGTGTTTCCTGATCGTTTAAAGCAATCTCAAGTTGTGCCGATTTACAAGTCGGGAGACAGAGAGAGTATAACCAACTATCGCCCTATCTCACTTTTGCCAACCATATCAAAGGTTCTGGAGAAGCTTATTAATAGGTGTCTCGTTAATTATTCGGAAAAGAATTGCATACTTTCAATTAATCAATTTGGCTTTCGTGCAAAAAAATCAACCAGTGATGCTATCAATACTCTTGTGTCTCTTATTGCTAACAATTTAGACAGGAAGATAAAATGTTTGGGTGTTTTTTTGGATCTGGCGAAAGCGTTCGATACTGTCTCTGTCCCTCTGCTCCTGGCAAAGCTTGAATCAATGGGAATCCGTGGTACCCCTCTAGAATTGTTTAGAGATTATTTATCAAATAGGACTCAATTAGTTAAAATTGGTGATGTACAGAGTCAAAAGCGGTCCATAAATTTTGGCGTTCCTCAGGGATCGGTACTCGGCCCTACGCTCTATTTAATATACCTAAATGACCTATGTAATCTACATATACCTGACGCGAAGATAATAAGTTTTGCTGATGATACTGTTATTGTTTTTCAAGGAGAGACATGGGAATCTGCTCGTTTGGCAGCTGAATCAGGCATGCGATTGGTAATAAATTGGCTAAATCATAATCTTTTAACTTTAAATTTTACAAAAACTAAATATATAAATTTTTCTCTTAAAAATAATACTAGACCTCCCCAAAATTTTACCATAACGGCGCATACGTGCTTAAATGTAGGAAACTGCGATTGCTATACTCTTTGTCCTGTCGATACTATAAAATACTTAGGGATAACAATAGATAAAAACTTAAACTGGAAGCCGCAAATAGATGATTTAAAAAGTAGAATACGTAAACTTATCCCAATTTTTTTAAAATAAGACGCCTTAAAGATGAAACCACGAACAAAATCGTTTATCAGTCTTTGTGCCAATCGCTCATTAATTATGGTATCTCGGCTTGGGGTGGCGCAAACAAAACAACACTTCTTAAGCTTGAACGCACACAGAGATGTATCTTAAAAGTATTGCAATTTAAGCCGTTTAGATATCCAACAAATCTCTTGTACAACGAATGCCGCGTCCTGACTGTGAGGCAATTGTTTATCAAAGTAATAGTCCTGGAGCAGCACACAGTTCTTCCATCTTCTTCCCTTGTTACAAAAAGAAAAACCCGCATTGAAGAGATTTACTGTGTGCCGGGTTGTAAAACTCGTTTTGCGAAAAATTTTGCATATTATATTGCTCCCTATTTGTATAATTATATTAACAATAAAATTAAAATAAAAGAAATGAGTAGATACCTTTGCAGTAAATCTTTGGACAAATTTCTGCTTCGCCTCGACTACAACGAGACAGAAAAACTGTTTGTGGCTAGTACCATCTAGAACCTATTACTTAAAGTTACCTAATTATTGTTTATCCTCATAAGTTTTATATCTTTTGTATGTGCACCTGAACTTGTATAACGAGAATATTTATAATATATAAACCGTAGTGTAAACTTTGAAAAAAATAAATATATAAAAATAAAATAAAAATAAACTTCCCTGCTGTAACACAGTGGCGTCAGCGACTAGCACGGAGGGAAGTACCTTATGTTTATTTGTAATAATTGCTATGTACCTATATCTTACTGAAATAGATTTGATGTTTGATGTAAATTGTTTGGAGGTAAATAAATAAATTAATTAATTAATTAATTAATAAATAAAATACCTTCATCTTGCTTCTCGTTGTTCTCCATTTCTTTCAAACAACAAACACCTTGTATTTATTAATGACTAGATACAGTATATAAATGGAACAGATCAACATACGACTTATGATTTGGTATATAAAACGGAGTCAAGAAGTGTTTGAGCATTTCAAAATTTGAACCGTTACGGAGTCGAGTTCGTCTAGTCTAGGCGGATTTAGCAATGTATGGAACATTACCTAACATAATATGTTTGTGTACGGAGCCAACAAATACTGTAGTGTTTACGAAAAATTAATCTACGTTACTTAATATACAGTTTCGTTTTGTCGGATCAAATAAAGCTGTAATTTTGATAATATATATGGATCTGATCAACATACGACTTTGGATTTGGTATATAAAACGGAGCCAACAAGTGTTTATGGGTTTCTGAATTTCGGCCGTTACGGAGTCGATTAAGTTCGAGATCTTAGCAATAAAAATGTTGAGTACATCAATTTCTCTATGAATACGTTTGGCAACGTCGCCCAAAAATTTGCGCCGTTGCCACTCCGGGCAAGATCTATGCAACCGGAGTCGAGTAATATAGGGGAAAAGGTGGAGTCAGGAATGCACGGCAGTCGGGCTGGATCAACTTAGTGCCCAGGTTGGTATTTATATATATATATATATATATATATATATATATATAGTGATAATATATATATCACTATCACTACATAGTATAAAACAAAGTCGCTTTCTCTGTCCCTATGTCCCTATGTCCCTATGTCCCTTTGTATGCTTAAATCTTTGAAACTACGCAACGGATTTTGATGCGGTTTTTTATAATAGATAGAGTGATTCAAGAGGAAGGTTTATATGTATAATAACATCCATTAAATAGTGGAGAAGTACTGTTATTTTTGAGGTTTCTAATGTGATGTCGTAAATAATTACATTTTTTCCGCTTACATTGCAAACGCAGGCTGAACCCTACGAGTTTTATCAAAATAATGTACTAAGTATTGTACACATTGAAAAGGTCTACAGAAAAGTCCGTGATGGTATATGTCTATCTCTTATGGATAACCCACAATAACTTTTTTTTGTCATTTACTTTTTACGACAAATAATGGTTAATTTTCGAAGCGATTTTAACCAATTCAGCATTAATTCTTAACCAATTAAATACCTTGAATACATTGTTCATTTAATATAGATCTATATGGCCCTTTACACCGTATGATTTAAGTGAATATTTTCGAAGATATTACAGATTTAAAAATTGCGGGACGTAGCGTTTGCGGCGGTACCGGCCGGCCGCCCGGCTATATATTTTATACCCGTGCGAAGCCGGAGCGGGCCGCTATGTTTTTATATATACAACGTTCACAGTTTTTCTGTAGTGTATTTAGTATCAGCATTGCACCCGTGCGAAGCCGGGGCGGGTCGCTAGTATATATATATGTCGTGGCCATATCGTAGATTTGCTCATTTCATGAAATGATTGATCATTTCACGAAATGGTCGCATTTCATGAAATGGTTGAATGTCTATTGGCCACATCATGATGTGGTTAGAGCAGATCAATGATAAGAAATCGTTTCTCGATATGGCCAAATAAACGCGCGGTTTTCTCATGAAATGATCAAAATTATTTGATCATATCGTAAAGTAGTTACATTAATCATTGGTAGAGGCGCTGCAAGCGCTGTGTTTTTGTGTGAAGATGGCGGCCGCTGGCGAAAATTTTATTATTCGCAGTTAAAAACTTCATAATTCGTTTAAATATGAAGAAAGTAATAGCAAATAATTTACGACGAAGAAGTTCGAGTACTATGGAAACTGCGGATATCTTATATTCAAGAAAAAATGCATCTAAAATCCTATAACTATATTTATATATCCTACTATATTATTATAATTGTTTCTTTTCGAAAAAGTGATTCGCTTCTGGCACTCGCCGGCCGCTGCCGCGGCACTAACTTAAATTACAATAAACAAGTTCTTAAAATATTCTGAATTTTTTAAATATTTTATGGACTCCCTATATTTATACGATCTGGCCAAATGTGGATGACCAAATCGTGAAACGTTGACGCTTCAACGATCTGGTCAAACTATGTTGGCCACATCATGAAATGCGACCATTTCGTGAAAAGATCAATCATTTCATGAAATGAGCAAATCTACGATATGGCCACGACATATATATATGTAACGCAAATTGTTGACCTCGCACACCTATCCTTGCTGATAAATAAAAGCTGTATGTTTGATAAGCCGAAATTTTTAATACATTTTATACTATCGCTTGAATGACAATTCGATTAAAATGAAAATAAAGGTATTTCTGCCAGGGGGGTTACCATGATGTTTTAAAACGGTAATCATTCCAGTGTGGAAAAATGACAGAGTTATAATAAAGTTATCTTGCATCACTTTCCTACACTGGAAACAATACTGCTTTAAGACAATTTTTTTCCCCCCTGGCTGGTTATAACTTTTGTATATCATTAAATTTAACACGCTTTTAAGCTATTGCATAGCTTCTATCGCGGGCCTTGAGCGCGGGGACCGAATCCAGAAATTCCGTAACGAAAAAACCTCACGCTCCCCACTCCGACGGGCACGGAGGTGTGGCTTGAAGGCATAGCATGCAATAGCTTTACCGCGGCAGTCCCCGAGTGCCACACGTCTTTTTTTATTTGCTTCACCAGTATGCTTGTGTGTTACCGAATCCTTAAAGCTCGTACCGAATCCGTTAGGGTCGATTTTAACCGACGTTAAACAGACAGATTTAAATCAAACTTTGTACATCATGGATTCAAGGATCGGTGACAATACAACAATTTCATGAGTGTTTTTGGTTTCTGTAATATTCCACTTTAAAATTATATGGGCAATAAAATACTCCATGGTCTAGTCACTAGTGGCTTGTCCATAACTGCCAGGAAGACCTAGATTTGAGCCCCGGTTGAGGCAAAAAACGATTTCGGTCTGGTAGCGCACAGATTATACAAGCGAGGAATATTATACGGTTCTCACTTGGAGAAAATCTATAGAAACTAAATAAGACCATCTTTACTATATTATTGATCATGGCCTGAATAAAAATGCATGTTAGCCTTCAAACTAAAACTCAAACACAAACATTTATTTATTCAATTAGACTTCTATAAGAAGCACTTTCGAATCGTCATTGCATATTTTTAACAATTACCACCGATTCGGAAAGCAGTATCTATGGAGAAGAACCGGCAAGAAACTCCATAGTTGCTCTTTTAAAATCATGTCAATATTACAATTTAATTTTACATAATGTGTAACATATCTAACTACATAATATATCATAATATGCCACAGAACTTCTTTTACTTAAGGTACCTTTTCTTAATTTAAGGTATTTTCTTGTAAATAAACAGAAAGCAGATCCATTCTTAATATTTCTACAAACATATACACATCGAAGTATTCTGAAGGTATACTTTCTTGCTCGTGCCATACAGAAAAACGCAATCAAAACTATAAATTACACACAGTTCAACAGTTGAACATTTCAAGGCAACATACTCTAATCATAATTATTCATAGATAATTGTGTATTATGTTAATATATTATATAAAAAATCATTTATCATTACATAACAAGCATACGATACGCACATGTTTCATTCAATGTTATATTTAAGTCTTGAAATGGCGGAATGGAAACCAGATTATCATGACCTCTATATGTGTAGTATATGTATCTCGGGAGGGGTCATGATATTTTGGGCAGCATCCGTCCTACCGCAATAAGTTGAGAGATACGCGATGAAGGTGAACGAAGGTGAATGTTTGCACAATATTTCATTCTGATCATATGTGTGGTCCAAATCGAAATATTGTATTGGATTATTTTAGTTCGGGAGCTGGGTTGGCGCTTTTCTTCGATATTTTATTTTAGGATAGACATAACATATAGTTTACCTACTGTAGTTTGCAGTTATATAGTTTGTAGGATTCTTTGAAATGTGTGTCACGATTATACAGGGATTATTATGGGTTCTTATAAGAATAGGATATTTGAAATCTTGTGGGATATTTAACAGAATTTTCATAAATGCTGGCTGTAATCTGAGGCTCGAAAAGATGTATTATTTTCTATGCTATTCTATTTTATAATCTATCAGCAAACAATTCAAAATTTGTTTAAAGTAAAGAAGCTACAAAATACTTCAATTTATCTTCAAGTCTATTTACAAATTAACTTATTTTTTCAGATAAGATTATTTTACAAATTATTCCCCTCTTGTGTAAAATACTACTATTAAATTATTCCAATTATTGCATTTTAATTGATATTTCCTTTCCTTAAAACCGGTTAAAACTAGAAACAAGGAAACCAGATCTTGGCCTATAACTCCAATATATTCAATACAGATTTGTTCACATATTAACATTAATGAGATCTCGGATATATTTATTTTGAGAATGTATCATCACGTGCAATCTTAAATCGATAGGTACGTAACGTAAAATTATCTTGAGGATCATACTGCGACTTAGACTACACTAGAGTTTTTGCGACGTATTTTCGTATGTAATATGCATATTACGGAAATTTTTGTAGAAATTTAGTGTTTACCAACTATTACGTTTTAAATTTTAATGTTTTGTCAATAGATGATGGAAAATGTAATGCATTTGAAGCTTTATAATTATCTATACTAATATTATAAAGCTGAAGAGTTTGTTTGTTTGTTTGTTTGAACGCGCTAATCTCAGGAACTACTGGTCCGATTTGGAAAATTCTGTCTGTGTTAGATAGCCCATTTATCGAGGAAGGCTATAGGCTATATATCATCACGTTAAGACAAACAGGAGTGGAGCACTGCGGGTAAAACCGTAGGGCACAGCTAGTAATGGATAACGATAGTACGTATTATAAGAACTAGAATGTTCTGTTATGTTAATGTTAATTTTGATGATTTAAAACACTACAAAAATCTGCTGTTTCATAGCAATATTTTTTTAAAATAATAATTATTGTTATTCGTTACATTAAAGGTACCAGTCACCATTTTCAGTGTTCTAAAGAAGAGTCATACACTATTTGAAATGTAATCTTTCAAAATAACTACCTATAATCTCAAAATAACAATAACTCTATAAAAAATAATATTTTCTGTAGATACGGCTTTTGAACAGTTTATTTTCGAATTTCTTCCTTCGTCGGAGACATTTCTTACACAAATTTTGTCACATTCACACATTTAGATGTATGGACAAACAGTTTTAAATTCAACATATATTTGTAGTACGAGTGTAAAAAGATAGTACTTATCAGTGAGATAAAAACCTGACCACGTTCAAATACAGATAACTTGAATTGCACTATTGCGCATTTCTAAATTGAGTTGTAAATAAAATGGCTACAATTTAAAAAGAAAAACCTTCGCTAAAATGTCTTGTAGAATGTAGGCGATGATTGCACTGTACTTACTGAATTAAATATGACAACTATGAAGATATTTCAAATTATGATAAGTAGGTTATAAGATACTGTTGAACAAACATACAACACTACTGTTGCTATTTGCTAATGGGCGGTGGTGACTCTTAACATCAGGTGGCCCTGCTGCTTTGCTTGCTGTGCCATGAAAAGAAAAAATACAACTTACATAACTGCTCTGCCATTACCTACATATTATTACAATGTCCTACAACTTTTACAAATAGACAACACTGACTTAATGATTAATCGAAATCTAAATCTCTGAGATAAAGGTATGAGGTGATATAATCAGGATAACACAATTGATATAATCTGTAAAGATTTAAGCCAAAAACATAAAGACGCAAAAAGAAATTCTAAACTGGTCTATTCAGGCATTAGAGGCCTACGAAAGATAAACAGTGTTATGGCGTCGAATTAATCGCAGGTCACGTGTTGAGCACACGCGAGTCTGACATATGTAGTGTCTAGACACGTCTACAGGTGACGTTGCGTAAACTGCGTATAATAATAAATAGGCTACAGAATTAATAGCGCTAATTAGATGCCTTTGGATTTGTAGATAGATCAGAAAATGTATCAGGGAACTAGTTTGGTATAGGTACCTATCTTGCTTTTTAACCGACTTCAAAAAAAAGGAGGAGGTTTTTTATGTATGTACACCGATTACTCCGACGTTTCTGAACCGATTTACGTGATTCTTTTTTTGTTTGATGCGGAATGGTGTCGAATTGGTCCCATAAAATTTTTATTCTGGTAGGCACTGGGCCTACCAGAAGTTTTTATTTTATGAGCATTTTTGTCTGATCTCGATGACTTAATTGAAATCTAGCAAGTAACTTTGATTCACTTCCCGGTAACCGATTGGGCTGAAATTTTGTATTCGTTTGTAAATTGGATAGCGATGAAACATTATCATGACATAGAGCTGATTTGATGATGGAATCGGAAGGTGGCCATAGGAACTCAGTAATATATTGACTCAACTTTATCGACTTTGGGCTCGTTTTATTCGTGTTGAAAAATACCTACACTAAAAAATGGTTGCCTGTAAAGTCGGTTTTACGGGCGAAGATTTTACGTGACAACGTCTTTTTCTCGATCATAGTTGAGTGGGAGAGAGACGCAAGGCATTCGGCGGGCCTCTCTCTCGTTCGGTGACTCATCGTAACGTTACCGAGCGTTACACTTTTTCATAAGTGACTCCCAGTCGCAACCTAATTTAAGACGTTGTCACGTCAAAAGTATTAAATAAAAATAACTACGTTAAAAACAACCGACTTCAAAAACGGAAAAGTGAAAAATAAAAAAGATTTGATATTATTAATTACTACATATTATTTAGAGGTTCGTTCGTTTCAGCCGTGGGACGTCCACTGCTGGACAAAGGCCTCCCTCAAGGATTTCCAGTACGACCGGTCACCGGCGGCCTGCATCCAGCGGCTCCCTGCCACTCGGACCAGGTCGTCTGTCCATCTTGTGGGAGTTCGTCCCACGCTTCGTCGTCCAGTACGTGGCCTCCATTCTAGAACCTTTTTGCCCCAGCGGCCATCGGTTCTACGGGCTATATGCCCCGCCCATTGCCACTTCAACGTGCTAATCCGGCGAGCTATGTCGGTGACTATTATTTATTGTGCTATTTATTAAATAGGTTTGAAGTCGGTGCCAAGCACTAAGCACTTAGTATTAAGCCCGTGCACCGACATTAAACCTATTTAGTAAATAGCACATCTAAATAATATGTAGTAACTAATAATATCAAATCTTTTTTATTTTTTACTTTTCCGTTTTTGAAGTCGGTTTTTTTTAACGTAGTTATTTTTATAATTCTTGAGGAGGCCAATTCTTCATTATTTCAATCAAAAGAGTTAGGCACTGACTATGCCCCATGGTCTTCCAAGTACGGTTTGCTTATGTCACAGCCACCTTTACCGCCTTAGGTTTTACCCTTACAGCTGCAGTTGCTGCTGCATTATGTTAACCTGGACATTAAAAGCAGAAGGTTAATGTGGAGAACTATTTACAAGATGGAAAAATAACATTACTACTGTTACAAAACTATTGTTTTTCCTGCGTGGACATCGAAAATATTAATTTGAGAATCATTTCTCATACAAAATTGTATCAATCTATTAATTTTCAAGTTTTTACTAGGGCAAAGCTGGTGATGTGATTATCAGCTATACTAATATTATAAAGAGGAAAGGTTTGTATGTATGTATGTATGTATGTATGGTTTTCACGAATAAACTACTGGACCGATTTTGATGAAATTTGGCACAGATAATCTTTAGACCCTGAGAAAAAACATAGGCTACCTTTTATTGCAAAATATGTACCACGGGCGAAGCCGGGGCGGACCGCTAGTACATAATATTATAGCTACACATACACGGTATATACAATGCAAATAATATTAAGAGCAAGTAGGTCAAAATTTTGAAGATGTTATCAACACTGTAACATCCCAAGGTGACATATTTGCTCTTGTTTCATGACGGAAGGGTCCAAGTTTCGTAATCACTGACCCCTGACCCTAGATAACGTCATTCAAGAAGATTTTTATTATAATTTAGTTTATTTGCGTAAGTACGATAATGCGTGACATTCAAATGTTCGTTCTGATTGAGTAATAGTAATAGTAATAATGGAGCTATCAGTTGTATGGATTGTTTTATTAACTAAGTGTTGCTCGCGGTTTTATCTGCGATTTGTTCAGTTTATTTTAAAAATAGAATATGCGGGATAGAAAATTGGGACAATACTTCATTATCAATAATATTTTGATGCTTATGTATTCCATTTATTATTTACTAGATGTGTCGCGCGGTTTCACCCGCATTGCTCCGCTCCCGTTGGTCTTAGCGTGATGATATATAGCTTATAGCCTTCCTCGATAAATGGGCTATCTAACACTGAAAGAATTTTTCAAATCGGACCCTACTGGTCCCGAGATTAGCGCGTTCAAACAAACAAACAAACTCTTCAGCTTTATAATATTATAGTATAGATGAATCTTGGTCATACAGAAGCGTTTAAATATTTAGGTGGGTATACTTTGGCATCATCCGTACATACATTCATAAGCGGATGGTATATCACAAGAAGTAAGGTGAAATTGATTGTGCCATTAATATAAGCAACAGAAGTTAGAACAGAACACGAAGAGGTTAATTAATTAGAAGTTAATTAGTATTTTTAATTTGACTATTATTACAACTAAAGCACAGATAACAAAAGAAAAACAATAGATAAAGTTGGCGCCATCTAAATCGACATCCATAAATACAATTTATACGCTATTATAGTCCACACTTTCGTTTCAAATGTCGGTCCAAAAATATATACTCCCACTTAATCTCACCTTTATTTGTGTAACGATTTATGAATATTCAAATGTGCCACTAGCATTATTCACTAGCTTTTCATGCGCCCCTGTTACATATTATATTTCATACACTTTACCTGCATTAGCATAATCGAGGTATTGACTTACTTTAGGAAGGCTTTGTATAGCCGGGTTATTTTGTTTGTCTTTTGTGTTGAATATCTTTTTTTGGAAGTTTATTGCCTCGCTTTCACGGCTTTTGTTTTTGTTATATGTTTCACATTTGTATGTTTCTGTTTTATAATGTATGTTGGAAGTCTGATGCGTGGAGTAAAGCTTTTGTATGGGACGTTCCATAATTGAGAATTTATAAAACTTAATAACGCGTGTATTTTTCTTTGCATTTTAATTAATACTAAAAAATAGAATTACACTTGAAATACAAAACAGACTGCCAATTAGCATTTACGTCATTCAAATAATAAATCCATCAACCCAAAACTAAGGAATTTGTAGTATTGAGAAAAGTATCAAATAATATCTATAGTTTTCTTAAAATCATATTATATCTAGTGATAACATTAAATCATAATAAATACAAGTCCTTATAATATTCATGATGATGATATTTATTATTTAGCTAAAACGCATCGGTGATACATTAAGTATTTCGAAATAATCACACAGCCTAATCAGAGATTTGTAAAAAGCAAGCATTAATTGTAAAAAATTCCCTACATTATCTGATTAATGAAAAGCCATTCCCGATATCCGAATATAGTGAAATTATCACTTTTAAAATAAATTCAAAGATATTAAAGATACCACACATATTTTTATTAATAAAAAATATGAGGCAATATGTCAAAAGATAAGAAAGTAATTACAAGGAAAACTTTTAGTAAAATAAATATGACTCAGATTTTTATATGTAACTAGCTGCGCTCCGCGGTTTCACCCGCGTGGCTCCGCTTCTGTAGGTCTTAGCGTGATGATACATTGCCTTCCTCGAGCAATGGCCTATCCAACACCGAAAGAATTTTTCAAATCGGACCAGTAGTTCTTGAGATTAGCGCGTTCAAACAAACAAAAAAACAAACAAACTCTTCAGCTTTATAATATTAGTATAGATATACATATAGTCATCTGATGCTGAGTAATAAACATTATAAACAAATACATTTATCTACATTTTTTTAGGAAAGGAGAGGTCATTTGGTCATTGATAAAATTAATTATTTTGTTTATTAACTATTCCTAATCATCAACATAATGTTATTTATTGCAAATATTCTAATTTAGACTCAATACCAGGGACGTTATCGTTTTCAACAGTAAATACAGAAGAATCTATTTTACTTCTACGAATGCTGTGTTCGATAGCTTATTAGATAGAAAATGATTATGTAAGGATAAGGACTTCACCAATTTTTATAGTAACTTTTAACACTTAATACATAAGCGTATTTTATTGCACTGTTTAGTATTTTTGATTCGATCTGGAATTCATAACCTATTAGCATATTAGTTTCTATAAAAGGAACATTCTTAGAAACACACAAGCGTAGGTTGAACTGGTACCTTCTAGGGAAGCGCGTTTCATCTTAGACCAAATCTCAGCTTACCATCAGGCGAGATCGTGGTCAAGCGCTTCCCTATCCACCAATAAAAATTTGTATGTCTGAATTGTAATTATGCATTCATTGTTTCAGATCTACAAAGGACTTGATATAGTGACAGCAAAGGCGTCGAAGACAGAACGAGAGCTGGTACCTCATCATCTATTGGATATACTAGAACCGAATCAGAACTTCACTGTTGTTGACTTTAGGAACAGAGCTCTTAAAATTGTATCCTTTTTAAAAATAATAATAAGGGATAGGATGTGGGAGAATAGGGAACTTGTTAGAAAAGGCAGGAATTTCAAAAAAATTACACATGGGACAGGATTTTCAAAAATAACGTAGATAGACTTATCGAAGTAAGGATAGTATTTATGGAGCTACATTAAAAATGTAGATATTATTACGTAGTACGGAAAAGTCTAGATATTATTACGGAGTACTTGATAAAGTAACCTAAATTAAGGTCCTTCTGTTCTGTATTTCTGGATAGCCAAATGAGACTGAGAATAACCTAGATAAATTTATGATTGATTACAAAACAATAGCCAATAATGATTAGCCTGACGTATTTGAGACCAAGATGTAGGTAGCTTTATCGTGAGGTATGCCCAGTAATATCAATAAAGTTATGGATACAACCGTATTAGATGTCAGTCAGAACAACCTACGCTGGTTCTCAGTATCTTATTCATCAAATCTATTCATAACTGAGCCAAACTAATAAACTTTAATGCGATTGACACCTACAAGCCACTAATTTCTGCCGCTCATCGTTAAATCGGATTACCTCTGTGTAGGCTTTTGCTGAGTTTACTGCTCAGTTTTATTGGCTACACAAAAACTTAAACTGTATAAACGTAGGAGCGAGGTTACTTCACTATCGGTGTAGTTTATTGCGCACTTTCTATAATAAGATAGATCAGATGCGCCAAAGGTTGCAAAGATTGCAAAATTATTTTGAGTGTCTGAAAATTACCAATAATAATCCTTAATTTTGTATCAGATAGAAAATTTAACACAGAAAGGTAAAATACCCATCATAGTGGGCGGTACAAACTATTACATCGAGTCGATTGTATACAAAATATTAGTTGAAGACATGGATGACACGAATGCTTTACTGTGGGATTGTAGTAGACGCAAAAGAGACTTTGTTGATGAAGATCCAGAAGGAGGTAAAAAAATTAAAACTGAAACTGACGATGAAGAAATAAAAAATAAACATGATGCAGCTAATGATAATGACAAAAAAGATGTTCAAATCGAAATAAGCAAAACAAAGATTCAAGAAGCTGTTGACAATGAAGCGAAATTGACAAGTGAAGAAGTTCATGATATATTAAAAAGTATTGATCCTGTAATGGCTTCGCGACTGCATCCTAATAATCGACGTAAAGTTTTGAGGTAAGTGGCTATAATTTACCTTTACTATTAAGTAACTACCGTGAGAAGACATTATCACTACATAGTATAAAACAAAGTCGCTTTCTCTGTCCCTATGTCCCTATGTATGCTTAAATCTTTAAAACTACGCAACGGATTTTGATGCGGTTTTTTTTTTAATAGATAGAGTGATTGAAGAGGAAGGTTTTAGTATATAATTTATTATGTTTTAGAGAAAGCGGGCGAAGCCGCGGGCGGAAAGCTAGTCTATACTATAATATTATAAAGCTGAAGAGTTTGTTTGTTTGAACGCGCTAATCTCAGGAACTACTGGTCCGATTTGAAAAAATCTTTCGGTGTTAGATATCCCATTTATCGAGGAAGGCTATATACCATCACGATTCACGCTAAGACCAACAGGAGCGCAGCAATGCGGGTAAAACCGCGTGGCACAGCAACTAAATAATATGAAGCCTCGTTCATGGGTTTGTAAGTATCGACTAGAGAAATTATAAGATTTTACTCAGCTAATAACTATACTTGAAAATGATCAGTGTAAAACCAGTTAATTCTAAATTTTTAGTGGTACTTTATATAGATAAAAGGTTAAAAGGTTTATACTAAAATTATATAGATGAATCAAAGATGACGCTTGTAAAAATTATCCTATTAATTTATTACTATGTTTCATAATTTGTTAAAAGACATGTTATCCAGATTTCACAAAACTACATATTCATTGATTCGTATAAAGTAAGGCTTTCAATACCGCAAAAGTTAGTTTTTGCACAATAAACCTAAATCTATGTATTTTTATGTCTCACATATTTCACTAGCAATGTTGTTGGCGACGTAAACATGTTCTTACTTCTTATGCAAAGTTTTTGTACCACTCAATCGCATAAAAATAAACATCATAAAACGCAAATAAATTCACAAAAATAAAAACATACTAATGAGGCGGCATCGAGGGGGTCGCGGAAGAATTCTAACAAATACCCGCGGCCCCATCATTAAAGCGGCTCGACGGAACACAGTGGGGTTTTAGTCGGTAAGAATCCGACATAACCCACGGCTCCTTCCCCGGGGGCCGTGGGTATCTTTGGAAGATTTCCCCACTATAAAAAAAAAAAAGGCAATACGTCATGTCATTATTAACATTTAAATTCAAGATCAAATCACTTATAACAAATTGTGTAATTAAAAGAATTCATTCAACAAGTCTTATGAATGGACCGTCGACGACATCTCTCACAGTAATTATTGTGTATTATGAGCTCTAAGGCATTGTAATTAGATCCATGTGTATCTGCTATCTATGTGAACGCCTATTACACCACAATTTATCTCGTCGTTGGGTAACCCTTAACATTTCCTGTACGTGAGTCAATAATTCTGGGAAACGGTGTGTAGGTATGAATTTTTTCTTGTATCGATAGGGTCGTTCGCAAGAGGAAATGGTAAATCAACTGGCGAGTTAATTCAACTACTTTTTATTCAAATATATTATGTATTATGGATTCTTATGAAATTTCTTGAATTATTTAACATTTAATATGGTAACCTCGTTATTGACCTTCCCTATTCGAAGCTACATATTGTTTGAATTAAGTTTAAAAGGGTGGGAAATAATTAGTGGGATGGCAACTATTTTAATTATCTGTACTGATAATAAATTAAAAGATTTAATCTAATGGATTTAAAACATATTCTTAACAAATACTATATTTCACTGAATTATTGTTGGAATTTTAGTAATTTATAATCGGTTTCTAAGATATCTAATAAGTTTTATGATTTGATTGATTGATTTATAAAGTCTCAATTAACGATAATATCCTTAAATAATTATTGTATCAACGCTAAAATCCACCAAATAAAGAAAATCGAGAAACGTTGACTACGTTGTTGTTAAATATACACTAAACTGAAGATTTGGTGTAGTAGATATTAACTATTTTTAATTTAACTATTTTAAATGTTATTTGTTTAAGTATAAATGTAGTAAAACAGTTAAAACTTACAATTTTATCGTCTCGGTGATTTTTAAATAGGTACCACTTCTACGTAAATAATTTTCAAAAAGTTTAGCTAACTCTCGAAACAACAGAAAGATTTCAAAATGGCGGCTCCCGAATACATAAAAATGACATTGACATAGATTAATAATTAATGGTAGTCTATGGTCGAAACTAACAATATATTTTTTTATTGTGAAAACTAATCAACTAATACTTAAAAAATACGGCATTTGTTGCGTGATAATTTTTTTTTTAATTGTAACTTAATTTATTCCTTACGTTATTAAATATCTGCAAAAATTATAGTCTTACATAATTGATAATATATACAAATATATTTTTATTATCTTATCTGGCGCCTTTGTATTAACAAGTTAACAATTAAATATTTAACTTTTTTTTCCGCTTCAATTAACATAGCGTAGTTTTTTAATCTATTGCGAATTTATTTCAATATGTACTGTCTATGTTTGGTGAGCGAGACAGCTATATATGTATACAGTTTTCCTGTGTATAATTTTGGCCGTTTATTAGCTTTCCGTACCGAAAGGTCAAAGGATAACAAAACCCTATTATTGAGACTTCGCTGTCTGTCTGTCCGTCCGTTGAACAGTGATAGATAGACATTTGATAATTATTTCAGAGATGATGTATATCTGTTGTTGCCATAACAAAAAATAAAAAAAATCGTGGTAAAGCAACGGTTGGCACGGTCATAAATTAGATGGGTGAGCAATTGCTTATTTCTACGGAACCCTTAGTGTAGCGAGTCCAACTCGCACTTAACCCATTGGGTGATTAAATTTAGACAGATTTGTCAAATTTATAAATATTGCATCATTTCGACTTAATTTGAGTAGGGCATATAAACTAATTCTATGAAAAGTTTATATAAAATTCTCATGATACAGGGGTCAAATTTGTGTATGTGTACGAAATAAACTATGGTACTGTTGCGCCGAATATGAAAGGATATAACTTTTATGATAGCCTACGTTACTCAATTAATATAGTATCTAACTGGTAAAAGATTGAATGTATGTTTAACGTTTTTCATTTGTTAGATTTAACAGTTAGATAACAGCTGAAACAATTGTGATGAAAAAATTGTGTAAGCCTCGTCATCATTATAAGTCTTTTTACATCATTTATCTGTTAAAATAAATTTTTATATAGAGCAATACGACACAATATTTCGAGCTTTGTATAACAAAATAATTACTTAGAACGGTAGTCGAACCGGCGACCTATATCTTTTACCCTAATTAATCTATGTGAACTAATGTCCCATAATTGATCATGCGAATCCATTTCATTTATTAAGTAAGTAGGTCAGAATCTTTTTAGAAATTAACTTTTTTTTAATCCATAGACTCGTGGAATAAAAAAGTGGCTCTATAGTCAAACTCAAACTCAAACATTCATTTATTCAATTAGACTACTATTTAGTAGCACTTTCGAATCGTCATTACATAAGTATTTTTAACATTTACCACCGATTCGGAAAGCAGTATCTATTTCAAAAGTGCTTCTAGAAGAAGTCTAATTGAATAAATAAATGTTTGAGTTTGAGTTTGAAGAATCGGCAAGAAACTCCATAGTTGCTCTTTTAAAATCATGTCAATATTACATAATATGTAACTTATATCTAACTACATAATATATCATAATATGCCAAAGAACTGTCCTGTGGTTTTTACGCGACAACCCTCCATGGGTTTTTATCGTCCATATATTCCTGAATACTGTAGTACGCTCTCTGAACTAGTACATTTTTTATATAAGTTTTAAATTTAGAACTACTAAACTCTTTAATATTATGAGGAATTCTATTGTAAAAGCGTATACCTTGACCCATATATGAATTTTTAACTTTAGCTAATCGGAAAAATGGCATTTCAATTCTATTTCTGTTCCTTGTGCCATAATCGTGTCTATCTCCTACTCTTGTGTGTAAGTCGGAGCTTTTGTGTACATGCAAAATATTATTAAATATATACTGTGATGGTACAGTAAGGATACCAGTATTCTTAAAATGATCTCTTAGTGAGTCCCGAGCACGTAAATTATATATAGAGCGAATGGCTCTTTTCTGTAAGATAAATATAGTTTCTATATCTGCAGCCCTGCCCCACAGTAGAATTCCATAGGACATAATGCTATGAAAGTAGCTGAAATAAACCAATCTAGCCGGATCTTCATCGGTGAGATGCCTTATTTTTCGGACTGCATATGCAGCTGAACTGAGCTTACCTGCAGCGGTGTTGACATGGGCTCCCCACTGTAGTTTCTCGTCCAATGTTAACCCTAGAAATACAGTAGACTCAGTAGGATGCAATACCTCCCCGTTCAAGGTAATATCTCTGTTCAACATTTTTATGTTACTTCCTAAGTAAAAATTCAACACAAGTGATTTTTTTGGCATTTAATAATAAATTATTGGCAGTAAACCATTCAGATATGTGTAAAAGAGCACTGTTCACTTCGTCAACATTTGGGTCATGCCTATCCACATTAAAAATTAATGAGGTATCATCTGCAAACAGAACTATTTCACACCTATCCTGCAAATAATAGGGAAGATCATTGATATATACCAAGAACAAGAAGGGACCTAAAATTGACCCCTGTGGAACACCAATGTTAATTGACGCACCGCTAGAACGTTCTCCATTAACAACTACAGTCTGTATCCTATCATGCAGGTATGACGCTATGAGGTTCTGCAGGGCTTTTCCTTTAATTCCATAGTGATTAAGTTTACGTAACAAAGTACAATGTTCAACGCAGTCAAATGCCTTGGAGAGGTCACAAAATATCCCCAGAGCATTTTTTGAGTTTTCCCATGCTTTATATATATGTGTTAGAAGTGCAACTCCAGCATCTGTGGTTGAGCGCCCCTTTGTGAAACCAAACTGTTTGGTGTGCAGTCAATTATTAGATGCAAAATGACTAGTCAATTGGTTTAATATTAACTTCTCGAATACCTTACCAGGCCTCCGTCACTCGCTCAAGGTCGCGCTATAAGTGCCTACCGCACAGTAGGTCGGTACCGACCCAAGCGGCAGTTGGTTGGCACACGCGAGACTGCGCACCCGCGTCACGTTTCCCGCGCTCGCTACCAAGATGCCCGGTTATATAGTACGTCGAAGAATTGGAAAAAACATTTTTACTTAATTTTGACAAAGTTTTGATGAACCGGCCGGGAAGTACTTTGCTGAATGAGTTACAAAAAATTAATTTCATTCCGCCTTGCCCTTGCTTTCCAAAAGATTATTTATTAAAATTATTCATAAGATTCAGAATTTTTACAACAGTTAAATTGAATAACCGTAAGTTCAGCGATGGTAAAAAAAACATTGAATATTTCATAAAATTAAAGCACATATAATTTTTATCTGTATTGGTCTTGTGGCCGCAGATTCACCCGAATGAACCCTCTACCCGTGAACCCGTAAATCTCAGCCATATAGTCAGCAGCCCCCGAGCCACGCAGTAACAAAGAAACTCACAAACCTACCAGGCTACTTTTTATCCAGGAGACACATATAGCGGGTCCACGCGGGTGAAACCGAAGGAAACAACTACTATCAATAAGATTTCATTTTTTTTATTGTAGAATGTAACAAATATAATTAACAATAAAAAATTAAGTGTTTCAGCAACTCTGTGTTTAATTTACGCGCTCGGTACAACCCTAAAGTTTTCGTTTGATGACGCAATCACGCGGCGTGCGCGGGAAACTCGCTTCTCGGTGCGTGTTCGTAGAGTACATTTCTTACTGCAGCCGAGTTGCGGCGCATTTTGTAGGTAAATATAGCGTAGGTATTTTAGCTTTTGTATGGGAGTGATGTATCTGTTACGAAGTAACTATTCTCTAATCTGTGACCTTACTTAATGTTGGTAAAATAGAGATAGGTCTATAATTGTTACAGTCTTCTTGTTCGCCCTTCTTAAATAGAGGTATAACTTTACTAAGCTTTAGTAAATTAGGAAATGTACCATAGTCACAACACTTATTAAATATGAAAGCTAAATTTATCGCAATATTTTCTATTATATTATTAACTTTTACGGACATTCCCCAAAGATCACAAGTATTTTTTAGATTAAGCGTCTTAAAGGCAGTAACAATATCACTAGCAGTTACGTGTCGTAATTCAAATAATGTCTATGGCATAGACTTAGATAGAGTATCAAAAACTCATTCTTGTTCACTGGGTTGCCATTTAAAATAATTGTTATACAAAAATTTATAATGGTGTTAAACTACTAACATATATTATACGCCGGCGAACCGGGACGACTCATTTTACTAGGTATTTAATGAGCTATTTAACATTTTATTTAAGCATTTGACGTCACCAAGGCGAATATTAAACGTCTTATAGCAACTGAACTATAGGTCCACGTGATAAACATAAACATCGTTTTGAAGGCCAACTGACATGATGACATAAAACATCGAACAGCGAGCAAGACCTCTCTGTTGAAGCGGCAGTACGTTGATAATGGACTTGTAAGGGAAATCGTTCGGAGGCGGGGGGTCAACTTGAACTGGGCGACGCAACTTCCGCGGGTCTTTGACCGTGGTGAAGGATTTCGTAGTTTGCTAGTGTGCGCAATTCGACCTTGGCTTTACTATCCGATAGGGTGGACACGTGTTTCGCTAGCTTTGGACGAATATTTTATTTAATAGAACCGAAATTGACGAATTATAGAGGCTAAATTGACTTGCGAAGTTATGTAAGTTATCGGATATTGCGTTTATAAACAACAGCTTATCAGCTTGCGTTAAATGAGTACTGATGTTTTATTGTTTTGTTAATGAGGTCAAATTGAGGAAAATATTTGATTAATGATGGAATTTAATGAGGCTGAATTGTTCGCAATGTGTTCAAATACTTCAAATACATTTTCATTTCTTTTATAAGCATGCTTATGATTTTTGACAATATGTATTATTTCTTTCCTTATTCCTTGACGCAACTCACGTCCATAAATTCGTTATCTAATGGGAATCAATTGTGCTATTTATAAACCACCATTAGTGACTCATTTATATTATACTCGATCACACAAAAATGCCTATTCATTATTATCTCATTGAACTTTTGCCATAGTATAGATATTTTATTGTGTAACTCATATGTGTCTTGTTAATTTTGTTATTTACGAATTACAAAGCCAACATGATATGCATTACATAACCATACATTTAAATATTCTAATATTTAAATGTATGATTACTAGATATTGGCATAAGTGCTTTGTGTTTTGATTATGAGTCGGAATTCAAACCTGTTAATTTTTCCGTGATAAAGTTAGACTACCCATGACTGCAATTTGCACCTCAGCAATTGATTTTATTCTACTCTACTAATTTTGTTTTAATCGCATTTAATGCTATAACACTAAAATTACAGAAAATCCCCGATTCGCCTATCTCATGGTCACCACCATGATATCACAAACGTGGCCCCTTTGATAAACTCCGAATTATTTATCGTAACACACGGACACATTCGCGAAACGTCTATGTGTGCGTGTTACGTGTAAATGGTCATATTACAATTTGTGAATATTTTTGACGAGTTTTCCCTTATGTTGGGGCCTCTTTGACAAATTAAAGAGGATGTAGGATGCTTATAATTGATATGGGTTAATGGAACATGTGGTTATATTGGCTTAAATATTTGGTAATAATTTATTTCAATGAACACGTTTGTCAAATATTTGTATGTGCAGACGGTCGAGGTGACATTAAAGAACAAAAGAGACATTTTTGCAAAATTTTATCCTTCTCGGTTCAGGTGATAGATACAGACACGGTCCTTCAGTATTAACTGCTAGTTTTATCGGTATTTTTCATTTTTAATTTAATTTTCAATCTTGCTTAACTACGTTGGTACAATAGAGTATTCTAAGCTTTAACTCAGAACGTTTCATTTATAAGATTTAACACTATGCTTTTGCTTTTTTTGTATAGACATTAATTTATTTATTAAAACGTGTATTTCCCTTCAAACATCCACACGATATTCCCACCCATAAAAAAAACCCTTAAAAACTTATTATAATTCGATTAATTCCTATCCGATATGGCCGCCATGTTCCCCGATTCGTGCCAAAAGAAATTTCGAGACTGATTTTTATAGTGTTCCAGGAAGCGGCGCCGATGTGATACATCATTTTCTCAAGTTTTTCTTAACTAGACACTTGCCCTGGTTTTGTGTGTATAATAAAGAAAATATAGACCATGTTATTAAGGAATAATGTAGCTTTACATTGATGAGAGAATTTTGAAAATCAGTTGAGTATTTTTGGATAAAACGATGCTAACTTTAATTATGTACAAAAATAAAGAAAAATAGTGTAAATATAAGTGATAGTTAATGCGTTTGAAGGCTAATAAGTTGAAATAGATTTGTATTGTTTTTTTTTTTTATATTCTAGTTTAAAAAATGCGTATCTTCTTCTATATTATAATTACCAAGCAACCCGCGGCAAAACAAAGAGTTCATAAATAATTTTATTAAGCTCTGTGAACATTAATTTAAAAAAACATGAACATATGACCCAAAAGCAATTACCCAATAGCGGAAAGGAACCTAAATAATTCGATTATGAGTCATGGAAAGTTACTGAACTGGGTCAGTCTATGGGGTTCCTTATTTCCGCCAGTTGCTAGGCCCTAAGCTTGTCTTTGCTTTAGGGCTGTCGAGTTGGAGTTTTTTTTTATTTGGTAAAAAATGAGGGTAATTTTTTTTTTATAAAGTATAAGTAATGTTTACCTAATCAAATTAATACAATAAAGTATATTTATTGAACAGTAAATTAATTATACGATAAAAACTATGATCAGGTAAAATAAAAGTAATACATACTTACTACGTACATTAAAAAATAAAAATGTCAAAGAATATTAAATGTATGGTTTGTAGCGTTATAAAGTGGGTATTTATTTGTTAGTGAAATAAATAAATAACCTACAAAATACTTGGCAGTGGCAACCCTATAGAAGTGTTCCGGCCATCTCCATGTAAATATCCACTATAGTTTATGTATTCATAGTAATAAGGCAACAAATTTATTGCGCTGGCTCATCTTTTTCATTATGTACTAGGAATGACCTTGTGATTCAGTGGTGAATGGTAGCGGGTTCGAATCCTTAAAATTATCCAACTATATTCTATTCTGAATAGTTATACCTATGTCTATCTGAATACATAGTATGTTTGTTTGTACGCGCTAATTTCAGGAACTACTGGTTGAAATTGACATATATATACCATGATATCAGAAATCTATATATAAGTAGGTATAAAATATCTGTATGTAAAACTATACATAACAGCAAGAAAGGAAGCTTTTTGAGTCACCATTAAACCGGAAACAATAAAACTTTTATAGTAGACAAGTTCAAGTTTAAACCGAATAATTAAATTATTATCGCACTATCTAGCCATTTGTATTCAAATATAAGGAATCTAACCTCGCTCCACGATGTCTTCAATTTTATTAGTTACTAACTCACGCCCGCGGCTTCGCCCGCGTTTTCAAGTTTACCTCTATGTATGCGCCAAATTTCATGAAAATCGGTTCAGCTGTTTTTGCGTGAACGAGTAACAAACATACATACTCACAAACTTTCGCATTTATGATATTAGTAGGTAGGATTTTTTTTATTTCGAAAAGTTATAGTGTAGGATTCATTCCTTTAATTCTTATGAGAATTTTATTAAATAGTACTTCTCACAAGACAAATTAAACTTGTTCTATCGATAACTTACACATCCTTTACAATATCACTTAAAATATAAACAGGATAAGAAAAAACATAAGTGTAATTATAAAGATCTTACAAAAAAGATATTAAATCTTGTTACAATTTTCCCATAATTAGCATCGTTATTAACGACATAATGTTATAAACAAACGTTTAATAAGAATTTTAGAGCTCCAGCCAACATCCGACTGTGTGAACATCCGCTTACCCTGTCCAACGTTAATATAAAGCTTTATACATAACAACGTCTGTCGAGGAGCATTCAGCGAAACAGCCGCACATTTGAGACACAATACAATGGAACCAATAAATTGTAAGTCTTAGTATCGAATACGACGGGATAACGCTCAGTAACGTTCAGTGGGTGTCGTGAGATGATGTGTATACAGCATCGCTCGAATCATATGGCACGAGATGACGTCAATTTAGCAATAAGGAAGCCCGGGCAATTGTGTGAACAGAAAGGGCGGTCTTTGTACCATAACGAGGTATAAGTTGGTCCAGTTAAAGCTTAGGTCTAAGATGCTGTAACTATTTTATTTAAACAATTGTCATTTTATTATTTGAAGGGGTGAAGAAAATAGAACCACAAGATTTCCAGTCAAAACGACTTTTGACTGCAAAAAACAGTCAAAATGTTTTCAATTTTGAACTCAGTGCATGCCTATAGGGAATTGAATTATTAGTAAAAAATTCCACTGACTTTTCCCTTGTGTATGGATATTTCTTTAAAACCTTGTACATTATTTTTACAAGCTTACTATATTCCCGGATTTTCTAAAAGTATGCTTACTGTAGCATAATAATGTAAGGATGGTTAATATCATTAAAACAAGTTGTTCTCGCAATGAAAACCGAACTTGTTGGATAATTAAATAAATATCCAATTAAATATGCTTATTCGTGTGACCATAGGACGCTATTTGTTAATGACCCCAAGGTTGGTACAAATTTTAAAGTACGGTCCGCAGACAAAGTTAATATTAAAACTTATATGATATTATTGCTTTTATCTGTAAGCGGTTTACAATAACTGGATTTGCTAATTTACTTTTTTTATTATTTCTACTTAATTAATAATACTGCTAAATTGAACTGTAAAATTGTTTGAATGCACTCATGTCATATCCGCAACCTTAGATTACAATCCGGAACATTTTAAAGTGAAACTTTTATTACATCGTCTTAAACTTTTTGGTCTGTGTAGCGCATGTCGCGTGACGGTCGGCTGCCGAGTAGGTATAAAGCAGTGTTCGGAAAGTTTCACTTTTACCGTGGTTTCATAAAACCACACAACATTTTTTTTGCATCTCTTAAATGATTTTGTTTTTTTTACCCTTTCCTCATGTTCAGATTTTACCAATTTTTAAGGAAGATAGGAGATAGATGGTAGAGTATTTTAAATCATAATTGCTTTTTAAAACAAACCTTACTAACCAATAAATATCTTTACATAATTTATACATATTCTAAACATATTTATTTTTTAATTTTGCCTTTACCTTCGTATCGATGTATTAAAATATTTTTTTCGCACGTACTTTTTTGCTGACCTTATGTCATATTAGTCTTCTACACTTCCCTTGCCCTTCACCACTATTTGATTAGTATCACTAATGGTGTTAATATGCTAATCGCTTACAAATTGTATTGTTAAAATCTCTAACTTTGTATGTACCTACTTGACAGTCTGCGTAGTGTGTAGTGCGTATTATGTTATCGAGACTAATACAAGCTATCCCGGCAAACGTTGTTCTGCCTTACTCTTATCACTTAGGGGTATGAAAAATAGATTTTGGCCGAATCTCAGATCTCGGGTAGATCTGAGATTGACACATGAGAATCGGTCAAACTGTTTCGGAGGAGTATGGTAACTAGCATTGTGACACGACAAACTAATTATTAAAGAGAAGAAGAAGATAAGTAATAAAGTTTAGTGTCCGACCGAAAGTTCGGTTTCGGTTTCGGTTTCGGCTGAGTTTCGGCCAAAAATCAAGTTTCGGTCGCAGTTTCGGTTTCGGGAGGTACATAAAAGAGACTGATTATTCTTCTAAGTACAAATACCAATCCAAAGTATTAAAGAGAAAGATCTCAAAATACCAATACTTAGTATTTAAAGAAACAGTAACAATTACTGATTTGATTTAGATGACTGATTTTACTCAGAACTTAATTTGAAAAAATAATAAAAATTAAAATTGTTATTATTAATATTTTAAAAATATTACATATTTCTTTATTTTATATTAAATAAATGATTACAACAAATTTTATATACTGTGTTTTCATTTCATGCCCTAATTAAGGCAAAATAAAATGCACCAAGTTCAGTATTTTTAGAAATTTCATACTTGACCACGTGAGTTTCGGTTTCGGTTTCGGTTTCGGCCGAAACTGAAGCCACGGCCGAACATTCGGTTTCGGTTTCGGTTTCGGCCTGGAAACCAGTTTCGGTCGGACACTAATAAACGAGACCGATTTTGTTTTCGATTGCGATTTTGTTCAATGAATGTTGAAATGTACATAAGAAAAAGGGACAGTATCTAAGAATAAATTAATTAGACAATTTTTCTATGTTTTATGGAACTCAAACAGGATTTCTTGGTTCACACCCACAAAAGGCTAATTTCTAGGAAATTACCTACATTAACTATGAAACTGATGTACGCCGTAAAACAAATAAATATGTATGTGAAATATTTAAATATCAGTTCATTAGAATTATATATATTTTCCACCATTAATGTATTCTTAGTCGTTTTATAAATTTCCAATAAAACGATCTACTGTTTAAATAATATTAATTAATTAAATACTCAGGATTGCATTATTTTTATATCATTGTACATATTTAATACGATACGTAGTAAGAAGTCGATACGTTAAGTTTCTTAAAGAATAGTCCGTCTTCATTAGAAGTACGTACAATATTTGATCCCAGTTTCATAATTTTTTTACATATTCTAAACAAAAAAAAATCCCTATAACGAGAAGTAAAATTATAATGTTTTAGTTCTCAATTTCTAAAATTCAAGACTATAATGAGGTAAATTCTAGGGCCAATAATGTGGACAGCTGGACAATTATTCGCAGTATGTAGGAAAGTCGATAGTTGGTGGCTGGATAGCACGTGTAGGGCTGTCACAACTTAGTTTTAAAAATGAAATATAATATTATTAAACTTACTGACCTGGTTGTTCTATTAAACACTTCTTACTTTCTTTATAGAGCTCTAGAAATAAAATAAAACAAGCATATATGTTTATTATTTATTACAAATTTCAATTTATAGTTTGTTTATGTGATGTTTAAAAGTCCCTTCTTGCCTTGGCTCCATTATGAAATATAAAATCCTACATTCATTTAGCTGAAAGCGGTTAGGCTGATCTTCTATTTGTGTCTTCAACACAGGATTATATCATCTTATTCATCTCCAAACCTGAAATATAGTAAAATATATTATTTACTTGAATGTGACAGCCCTATTAAAGGGCAGTAATGAAGGTAGCTGGTATGTAGGCCACATCGCGTGATTTATACTGTAATCCGAATCAAAATGGCACTATAGTGAATAGATGGAACCTTAACTTCTACTACACAAAGGCGATTTTTGAATATCATTATTTTTGTTAACTGACTTTAAAAACGAGGAGGTTCTCAATTGTCTGTATATGTCCCTTAAACTTTGCCTTAACTCGCTACTTTTACTACTACATCAAACAATAATGCTATACTTATATTATTTTGAATAAAAGCAACCCTAGAAACAAATTTCTAAATTAAAAGGAAAAATAACACATTGTGAAACTCGCTTACGAAAATGGACTTAAAAGTGAAGCGTACTAAAATACTTAATTTTCTAAAGAATAAACATTTTTTGTTTTTATTTAAGCGTTGTTAAGGGCTATTCATTGGGCTTGTTTACTTTAAAGAAAAGGTCATTAAGATTTTTCATTATTATCACAATAAGGAGTTATTCTTATGAAAACACGTTTTTCGTCAACACGTGCCGATTTTTGAATGCTTATATTGCTTTAAAATCTGGTTTGTTTGTTAATAACTGACTTTGAAGAAAGGGAAATATTGTTTTTGTATTACGGATGTTTGTCATAATATGATGTACGATGTTTTTATTAGGATGTTCAGTCTAGTTTATATAGTACTAGATTTCCGCCCGCGGCTTCGCCCGCGTTTTCAAAGGAAAACCCGCATAGTTCCCGTTCACGTCGGATTTCCGGGATAAAACCTATCCTATGTTACCCTCTATATGTGTGCTAAATTTTGTTGTAATCGGTTCAGTAGTATTTGCGTGAAAGAGTAACAACACACACACACACACACATCCTCACAAACTTTCGCATTTATAATATTAGTAGGATGAGCTTTACCACAGAATAAAAACTAGCTTTACTTAATACTAGCACAGAATGAGCACAGATTATTATATAATTTGAATGGCCAGTTTTAAAAACTTAGTACTGCCACAGAATAGTTAATACCTAGTACAGGTACTGCTTCATGTATTAATTGTATACTTTATTATTTTTCCAATAGCTCTTAAATGGTTAAAATTATTATATATACCTAACTTTTATATAACCCATGAGGTAATACAGGTTTGTAAAAGACGAGATATTATTGGCGTCAAAAAATGTATCCCTCATCATAACAAAGCTAATTAAAATTGATAAAAGCCGATAAATTAATTGAAAATAAACGCGTATCATTTCCTTGCACAATCATTATACATACAATATATTCTAATAGATGATAATATTATGTAATTATAATTTACTAGCTTTCCACCCGCGGCTTCGCCCGCGCAGTCAAAGAAAAACCCGCATAGTTCGCGTTCCCGTGGGATTTCCGGGATAAAACCTATCCTATGTCCCGGGGTAAAAAGTAGCCTATGTCCTTTCTCGGGTATCAAAATATCTCTATACCAAATTTCATGCAAATTGGTTCAGTAAATAAGGCGTGGTTGAGTAACAGACAGACAGACAGAGTTACTTTCGCGTTTATAATATTAAAATAAGTATGGATTAATCGAGATATCTCCTGTGAGTTTGATTTTTATCTTCTTGAAATTTTATTTACTTAACTAAGATTTATACGAATGTGCAATATTGAAGTGTTTGCATGTTTGAACGCGCCAATCTCAGGAACTACTGTGGTGTGGTTCGAATTGAAAAAATATTTGTGTGTTGATTAGTCCATTTGCCTGGTAAATTGGTATTTGCCTGGTCATGCTTGCTAACATATCGCTATGACCAATAAGAGCGAAGAAGCAATGAAAATAAAGGCTAGTTTATTTTCAATAATATAAAAACCTTTAATGGTTAAGTTGTGTGCAGATTTTTAAATTAGCATTATTTTAAATATTATATTTTAATACATTGCCTCCTAAAAAGGTCTATAACCTGCGCTTAAAATAAATTTAAAAAATGGCTAACGGATCAATGATTTTAATTTTGGTGAATATTTACGCAAATATTGGAATTCCATGTATATTTAATATCAACCAAATCACTACATAGTATAAAACAAAGTCGCTTTCTCTGTCCCTATGTCCCTATGTCCCTTTGTATGCTTAAGTAGTCCCTATGTCCCTTTCAAGTTAAGTAAATTGATCAAAAAACTAGAAATTTCTAGTTTTTTGTTAACTTGAAAAAATTATTATAAACAAAGTATTAACATTTTTTTAAACTTTTATGGCGCGATCTTATTAAGTATATTTATATGAAGGGCTCCACGAAGTGAAAAATTTTACCGACAATTATTTAAACATTTTTTTTAATGTGCAATAAGGACGGAAGTTCAAAAAAATTTCGTTAGTTAACATTTGTCTAATTTGTTGAAAAATTAACTTTAAGTAAAATTTCCAAAGGGGACCAAATTCTTTGAAGTGTTCGGAATACACCATAATTTTTTTAAATTTTTAAATTAATATTTAATACCTTAAAAAAAATAATTAGTGTGACGTGCTCGGTTTTGAAGCCGCGCGCGCTACCTAAAAATGCCGCGCGGAGGGCTATTTTCAGCGTTAAATTAAAATTATAAATAATGGAGATAGAATTCCGGGAGTCGGAAGATTTTCGTTGGAAATTTCCTCCTCTTTTTTCAAAATTTCTGAAATGTTAATAATTTCGGAGTTATTAACAATAAACGAAATACCTTTTTTTTTGCAACTTTATTTGTTTATAACTTTTGCAATTTTTTGTGTGCTAATACACATTTCCGATACATTTTTCTAGACGTCATTCCGAATCAAATGAGCTATCGCACGTATTTTAAAGAGACTTATCTCTATTTTACGCCATTTTCAACTTATCACTCAGACTATGAACCCTACGAGTTTTATCAAAATAATGTACTAAGTATTATACACATTGAAAAGGTCTACAGAAAAGTTCGTTATGGTATATGTCTATCTCTTATGGATAACCCACAATAACTTTTTTTTGGCATTTACTTTTTACGACAAAGAATGGCTAATTTTCGAAGCGATTTTAACCAATACAGCATTAATCCTTAACCAATTAAATACCTTGAATACATTGTTCATTTAATATAGATCTATATGGCCCTTTACACCGTATGATTTAAGTGAATATTTTCGAAGATATTACAGATTTAAAAATTGCGGGACGTAGCGTTTGCGGCGGTACCGGCCGGCCGGCATTGCACCCGTGCGAAGCCGGGGCGGGTCGCTATAGTAAAAAATAAACTATAGCTGTTGTCTATTGTCTCACTTAAATACCCATACTTATTTTTATTAATAAAAAAATATATATTTAGTACTAATCGATAATTAATTATAAATTAGTGTTAATTTATAAAATAAGGACTTTATTCAATATGGCTTGAAAATTTTACAAATTTAAGACATAATTAATGGTAAATTAATACTTTAGTATTATAGTTAATTTAAATTTTATTTTATTTTTATGATAAAAAAGTAGTACAATTAAAAAAAAATACCTACATCGTAAAATTACTTCACTCAAAACGAGTTCTTTTAAATTATATTCAGAATATTAAAACCTTTTTTCTGCTTCCAAATGATAGCATTTTTTATTATTTCGCACATAAATTTTTAACCCAAAAATAGCCGTGTTTTTAATGGCCTGCATTAGTAAACATTTTTGTCATTTCTTTATATTGCCCAATGTGAAAACAAATTCAAGTGTATTGTTCAAGCTGGTCCATATTTTAAAGGCGCAAGCGTTTCGCGCTGTGGTTTCGCGCCATTTCATAAAGCCGCCATCTTGTTTCGTCACAGCTCATTCATAAACGGCCATTCATGAGTTATTACGAAATAAATTCAATCGATTTTGAACCTTATTTTCACTGAAATATGATTTCCAAAATATGTATCATTTACATATCATTATTTCTGAGAGACTCGTTATTTTACCTCTTTATTTTTTTGTGTGAAAACGTTACATTTTTTATATTTATGGCCTAAATTTATTTTAAAATAAGAATATTTATAAATTTTTTATTTGTTTAAATTAAATATAAAAATTTAGTTATGATTTGCTTTTAAGGTTTTAAATTTTAGAGAAATAATTTACCACCCATTTAAAAAGTATTTATTTTATTTAAAATTTATAAAGTTTTATTAAATAATATTAACACGTTTTCAAATCCCTACACGACTTTTCACTTATCTTCTTAGAATTTATGTTAAAAAAAAATGTGTGTGTGTACTAGAGTACACACGTAAGAAGTGAAACTTCTTTATGACCTTATTTTTCAAAAAATAATTTACTATCTACACTAATATTATAAAGAGGAAAACCTTGTTTGTATGTTTGTTTGTTTGATTGTAATGAATAGGCTCATAAACTACTGGACCGATTTTAAAAATTCTTTCACCATTCGAAAGCTACATTATCCACGAGTAATATAGGCTATATATTATCACGCTAAGACCAACAGGAGCGGAGCCACGCGGGTGAAACCGCGCGACACAGCTTGTATACAATATTACAGAAATACGTTAGTCTAACACGCTCCCCGCTTCGCTCCACGCTACCTATTTAAATATTTACACCAGCCGCTGCTGCAACTCGCTCGCTTCGCTCGCTCGGCTCGTGCGGTAGTTCAAAAGTTAACCTAAGATGCTCGTCGCTTCGCTCCTCGCTACCTATTTGAATATTTACGCCGGCCACTGCTGCGACTCGCTCGCTTCGCTCGCTCCGCTCGTGCGGTAGTTCAAAAGACCAAGGGAGACGCCAAAAAATTCGAGTTATAGAGTTTTCAACTTATAAAGGATTTCGACTTAGGCGGATTTTGATTGGACATAAAGAGTTTGAGGTTTATTCTTATAAATTTTGAATTCACAAAATCATAATTGAACACCAATCAAGCAAACACGTGTTTACGTGAGTCATAGATTTATTATCGTATACTCCTAAAATGTTTTCTAAGAAACAATAGTGTACTTACATTGTCGGCAAGTTCTTAAAGGCGGTAACTTATTTTTGTTCGAACAATAGAGGTAATAAATTCCTAATGATCAAGTTGTAAAGGTTGTAAAATAAAAAAAGATGGCGCGTAACGCAAAAACGTTACACTAAATTTTTGTCCAACCCCGATAAAGAAGTTTCACTTCAAAAATAATTAAGTATTGATGGAAATTACGTCTATTATTAGATACTATTAGGAATTAAATGTTTTTCTGTGAGAAAGAATTTATTTTTGAATAAACAAGGCTTATGAACGTTTAGGCAATAGACTGAAGAATGTTTATTACTATTCTTTTTTTTTGAAATCTTCTTTAAGTATAATAAATAATAATATTATAGATATTTTTATTTGGGCTGAAAATGATTGTGAAATTGTGAATATGATGAAACTCAAGCATAGTTTACTTCTACATTCCTTTTAGCTTTGTTTTAATTATATACTTGTGAAAATAATTACAAATTAAACAACCGAATAAATAATACGTCGGAATTTATCTAACTTCTAAAAATATAGCATTTGATATCAGTAATCAGCTCTATTTTCCTCCTAGAATATATAATAACCTCACTAATGTAGCGACGAATATCATAAAATTAAGTAAGTATCAAATGCAGACGCATTTATGAATTGGAATGTCTAATTATTTATTAATTTCATATTTTAGGAAACCTTGAAAAACGTCTGACAGATGACATTAGGCGAAACTGGCAATATTGACCTTGCGTTTTCCCGCCATGCGCGATAACCCGAATTTTGTGGGTTTGTTTGATCGTAATTTAGTATTATATTTTATTATTTTATTATATTTTTTACTAGCTTACCGCCCGCGGCTTCGCCCGCTTTGTCTAAAACCAAATAAATTATATACTAAAACCTTCCTCTTGAATCACTCTATCTATTAAAAAAAACCGCATCAAAATCCGTTGCGTAGTTTTAAAGATAGGGACATAGGGACAGAGAAAGCGACTTTGTTTTATACTATGTAGTGATTAACTTGCGTATTCGCATGTATATTTTTAAATGCATTATTAAGGCTGTTTGATATGTTTTTGTTTGCTTGAAAAATATTAATTGAGTTCCTACCTAATACATATGAGGTTTATGGATTATTCTTTACTTCAATTAAGAAATAAATAATACTCAGTTTATTGCCTAATTTTGTGTATTCATATAATATTATTTTTAAATGATGTCAATCAGTCCGTCTATCCCAAAGAGTAAATGATGAAATATCTTATATGTTTACGTCGTCTTAAAATATATAGATTGGAAGATTTCCACTTATTTTAATTTCCAATATTAGAATGAAACCTGTTTCGTAAAATCACAGCAATATTATTATGAGAAAAGTTTTGGTGTTTGCGAATTTTAGATAATTCTTTACCATGAGAAAGGAACATAGGCTAGCCCGGGTAAAGTACCTACAGAAATAAAATGTAGATACCTACAAGTGTCAAGTATACATATACTAGACCAGGGGTTCCCAACCTTTTTTTGTCTACTGCCCACTTTAAGAATAAATTATTTTTTAACGCCCCCCTTTTTAAACATACTTAAAAAACGCTAAGTACTTATAACTGATTATTGAAACGCAACTTTATAGTAGAGTATCTTTTATTGAAAATAAAACAAACATAATCAATTCTTATATAAAAACTAATGTGAAGGTTGAATCTGATGCTGTTCAATAAGTTTGTTGATATCAGGTTCCAATTTACTCAAAAACAGCCGCAAGTCGCCACGTTCGGTAACACGCAAACGATTTCTCTTTTTAGTAAGCAGCGTTGCCACAGCACTAAATCCACGTTCACACAAATATGACGATGGGAATGCTATCAAGAATCGTTGAACAATTGACCACAATCCAGGGTACAATTGTGGGATCGGTTTTTGTAGCCAAAATTCTTGATATCCATTTTTAAACTTGATTTTTGTTTCTTCGTTTGTTGTCAATTCTATAAGTTCTTCTTCCAGCTGAGGTGACATTGCTGTGTTGACATTTGAAAACGGATCCAACACCCAGTCTGGTATTTCCAAGTTTAAAATGTCCTGGTATCGTTCGGTGAAGTCAATGTGGAGGTTTTCCAAATGTTGGCAGTAGGCAAACAAGTCGTCGTTACTGCAAAATACTGATAAATTCGGAAAATTGTGAAACTCACGTCTGCCCATATTCTTTTTGTGTAGAAGCAGTTTGGCTGCGAAAGCAGCAACGACATTTTTTGTTTTAATTAAATTTAGTTCATCGCCTTGCAGTTGGAGGTTCATGTCGTTGAACAGTTTATACAGGTCTGTCATGTAAGCTATATCATTCTTTGATGTTATGAGATTGTTGCGCAGTTCTGTATCTTTAGTTTCCAAGAACTCTATCACAGAGTCAAACAGGTTGTAAAATCGAATCAGACAATTGCCTCTTGACAGCCAACGAACTTCAGTATGAAGCAACAAACGGTTGAAATCTTCGTCATTAGTAGCACAAAGCTGATGAAATAATCTATCATTCAAAGAGCTGCTACGGATTTTATTGACTGCTTTGATGACATATTGCAGTGATTGAAATAGTCGTTCACTTAAGTTTCTAGCAACCAAATGTTGTCTATGAATAACGCAATGTATAGCAAGGACATCTGGAATTTTATTCTTTAAGTACGCTATGAAGCCTTTATGGCGCCCTGTCATAGCCGGAACGCCATCCGTAGCAACTGATATAATATTTTTCAAAGGAATCTCTTTCTCTTCACAAAACTTTTCCAATGTATTGAATATGGTTTCGCCTTTTGTATCTGTCTCCAAATTTCTGGCAAACAATAGTTCTTCACGTATTTTCTCATCTTTAATAAACCTCCCGTAAGATAGCAACAACGCTTCATTAGTTGGTAAAGTGGACTCATCGAGCTGAATTGAGAATTGACTAGTCCTCAGATGATTGCACAATGATTCTTCAATGTTTTCAGCCATTTCATCAATTCGTCTTTGCACAGAATTATTACTCAAAGGAATTTTTCGGATAATATCTGCGGCCGGTTTATGAAGCACAGTAGTTATTACTTCCTTTATTGCTGGCAAAATTAACTCTTCTCCGATGTTGTGTGGTTTGCCTTTTTGAGCAATTAACAAAGAGATATTGTACGAAGCTCGAAGTCCGTCGTCATCTTGCTTAGCAGCCGCCGAAAATAGTTTTGATACACTTGGCTGAGTATTATGCTTCTTCTCTAGGTCTTGAAAATATGCTACATTCTTGTCTTTCTTATCTGGATGCATTTTATTCAAATGATCTTGCAGTCTTGAAGGCTTCATTGCTTCGTTCGAAAATGTTTTTAGACATAGAAGACACAAAGGCGACGACGGGTTTGTGGGATTTTCAATAAATCCGAATTTAATATATTCCGCAGAGTATTGCCGTCTCTTCTTTTTTACTTCCGACATTGTTTTGTTTTGAGAAATACGTAAGTGTTGAAATCAAGTACTGCTTATCTATTATGCGCGAAACCGCAAATGAAAATAAAATAAATTTACGTCGTTTATATAGGATTGCATAAGCAGCACGCACCAACAGGAATAAGACATCAAACGTGCATAAACTCGTTTATCTCATTCGACGCCCAATCGTACTCGACAAGCAAGAACAAGTATTATAGAACCAGCCGATTGATACAGGAATGTACAAATCGGATTATTTAACAAAAACTTGTTAAAACATGATTGCCCGCGGTCTATTATATCGAACCGATTTTGAGCTATATCTTAATTAATATTAGTTGATGTTCACAAGATGTCGACTCTCGAAGTCGAGAGCTCAGTCGGTTTCTAAGAGTCTTCCTAGCTAGGTAGATGAAATTATAAATCGACCCCAAAGCCCTACACAACGCCCCCTTTTTTTTCTGGGTCTCTTACCGCCCCCCTTTAGGCCTGCAGCGCCCACAAGGGGGCGTTATCGCCCACGTTGGGAAAGACTGTACTAGACCAACACAACATTCGATCTTCCAAAATAGCACACACGCACACACGATTAGACGTCACAAGATGGCATGATTTAATTATTGTGAGCGATAAAGAGACAACAGAAGTAATACTTATTTTTGGATAATTGTTAACTTAACTTTGGATAATTGTATGCTCCCAGAGCGTTAACAACCTATCTATACTATTCTCTTGTTACCTATATTATAATTGTTTGTATTTTAAAATCAATACAAAAGAAAAGAAATCCAGCCAGCACAAACTGACCGTACGTATAAAAAGAAATTGAAACTCGATGCACTTGAAGCAGACGAATGCTTGTTCGACTGAATCTTCGCTAAGAGGGATTCAATGTTTTACATTTTACATGTATGTGTGGGTATAGCTGTGTGTGTGTGTATTTTGTTGGATTACTACGTTTGTGTGCAGACTTTTTAGGATTAATAATGTATGTTTCAATAGCTTTTATTTAAAAGGCGATTTATTATTAAATTACTGCTTACGCGTTGAAGAGTTTAAAGCCTTGGAGTAGCTACTGCTGTGGAGAAAGTAAACATTAAGGAAAAAGCTCCCATATTGTGTAGCCGGAGGTTGTATTATATTTACATGCATGTTTTAAATTTATTTACGCGTTCGCCTATTCTTATATTTACGCGTTATTTGCAATTCGCAAACTTAACATTTCCAACCATATTTATCTTAATTCCATTTATATGCCTTTCCTGGTTCAACCATTTATTTTACCATGGCCATACGATAAATCCATTAAATATCTTATCTGCACATGAGTTATCATTTTTTCCTTAAATTATCGATCTTCGACTTAAAAATTAATTCATTGTGAAGTGCAGCCATTTGTAATCTGCGTTAAGCCGATTTGTTATCGGTTTTATGTTTTTATTTCTATAGCGTTTGTCGGGTAAATTGATGTTTTTTGAGTTAATTAAGTTCTCTGTCTTTTTAATTATTAATTAAGGATAATTGTGTTGATAAGAAACAATCGATGCAAGGATGCATAAGATATCGACTTCATGTCACTATTTTCTATATTTTAAACTACTTTTCGGTCGTCGGTCGGTCAAATAATTTTGTTTATAATCTAAAACTGCTATTTTACGCTGCTATTTAAACCACATGAACAGTTTATCTACTCATTATACATCACTAGTACGAAAAAAGCAAAAATATACGAATCTAACGTAACGTGACTAAATATGAAAATATTTTTTGCATATCGTCTCAAACAGACTTTACACGTGTATCTAGTAATTGTTCTTACATAAAAATCTATAAAAAAGAACCTAAAAAGAAACGTTTAAAATTAACAGCAATTATCCCTGTCTGACAAATGTGGTAATAATTAACTTCTTTTATTTTATTAAATCATTGTATATTTTATTGTATATATATATATATTATGTATTGTATGTATTGTATATTATGTGTATATTAATATCTATATAATTTATAAGTAGGTATTCTTAAATTATATTTATTACATATTATTATGTATTTATAATATGAGTAGGTATATGGTTTAAATATAGTATAATTCATTTTCATTGCTGCACCACCTATTGTTTTCACCTCTTTCTTATTTTTATAATTTTTATAACATATTGTCTGTTTCTTTTTTTACATGTATTTACTTGGTGCTGAATAAAGTGTATTTGTTATTATTATTATTCAATAGCTAAAAATGGTCACAAAATCCAAAACTGCGCCTAGTGTATAATTTTTAAGTCGTAAAAATTAACAGGCCATGCTATAATGTTGCTTTGGCCAAAAATCATACAATTCAAAATACCCCCTTGTCAAATTAAGCTGTGCTTTATGAATATACGTAGTCGGTCCTAAAGTTCTGTCATATATGAAAATTATCATTCAAAAAAAAGTACCAATCAGTTTTTAATAAATTTTATATCAATATAAAGTACATTAATCAAGGAATCAAAATAACTTAAAATTATTCAAAATGACCTCCCTTGTTTTGAATACAGGCCTTTAATCGCCGCGGCCAGTCGTCTATCGCAGCACGCACCATATCCATGTCTATTTCAGCGACTGCTTTAATTATAGCTGACTTCAGGCTCTCCAAATTTTTATGGGGTTTAGCGCAGACCTTCCTCTCTAAGACCTGCCAAATTTTATAGTCCAGAGGATTAAGGTCCGGACTGGAGGAAGGCCAATCTTCGTGTCTTATAAAGTCTATGTTTTGACGTTCGAACCAGGCTTGAGTGGTCTTGGCTTTGTGTGCAGGCGCAGAATCTTGCTGGAACACAAAGTGATGTCCTGAAAACAGCGTGTTGGGCAAGTCTTTGACATGCTGATCCAAGACCGTCTCTTGGTACACTTTTGCACTGGTTTTGACCCCTTTTTCGCAAAAATGAACCTCAGTTGGCCCGTAGTAGGAGATTCCTAACCAGACCATCACTGAAGATGGATGATGCCCATGTTGCACCCGCGGAACTTTTTTTCCTGCTTTTTCAGAGCTCCCAGCGTACACTCTATCATTTTGTTTATTGTACTTTTCTTCTATATCGAAAATTTTTTCGTCTGTAAAGAGTATATCACGGTGTCGGTTTTTCGCGTACCGTTTTAACATCACCCGGGATCTTTTAAGTCTTATTTCTTTTAGACGGGCATTAAGTAAGTGACCACTCTTTTTTTTGTATGCTCGCAGCTTAAGGTCTTCATTTAAAACCTTTTTGACTGTTTTTCTACTGACTCCCATCTGCAAAGCCATCAGTTTCTGTTTTCGGACAGGATTTCTTCGTATGCGCGCCTTGATTGCTTTGATCACTGCTGGTGTTCTTGCGGAGCGAGGCCGACCAGTTCTTTTCTTGTCCTCAACACTTGAGACTTCATTGTATCTATTAATAGTACGATACACAAACCTTAGCGTAATTTTTAAATTTTTGAGCAACCTGAAAATGGTGCTCGGCGAGTGCCCACAGCGGTGCAACGCTAAAACTGCTATTCGGTTTTCTTTCAAGGTCCACTCCATCGTAAAAAATCGCGGCAAATGATCATTTTTTGTTTTAAAATAATTGTCAAACATTCAAAAATGGAATGCTATAAAACTTTTCTTAAATCATGTCCGAAATTAAAAAATAATGTGCCAGTGACAGAACTTTGGGACCAACTACGTATAATTGTCTGAAGATATGGAAGGCTGGATTTATAGGTTGATATTATTATATCAGTAGAGAATAAAATAAACATTAACTTGAATGCAGGAAAATAACTATGTAATACAAATAAATAAAATAATAAAGAGGAAATTTTTGTATTTTTTCCATGTTTGCTGTGAATACATTTAAAAATTATTAACTAGGAAGGTGCTGATAATAAAATAGGGGAAAACATTAAAAGGGTAAACTATAGAAATAGAGCCAATCGAGCCAAGCCCTGATTGATTGTTGTTTTTCAAATTAGCCATTATTAAGCCATCAAAGGTTTTAATACCGCGATATTTACAAAAACCACGAATGTTGAAGGATTCTCAGTTCGTAGAGAATTATTCGAAAACTTTGCCAAAAATCTAAAGACACACCACATAATAAAACTAACTGTAAATTTACAATTAAATTAAAGTTTACTTTTTTTACTTATTGTAGTTTTACTCTACATTACTTGCAAAACAATTTCTTATGAAAATATTTAAAAAATCCCATTCTAATCCAAACTATTTTTAGTAGCCAAATTATACTGTCGAATATAATTTGGCTACTAAAAATAGTTTAACATAAATTTAGACTGAAATATAAAATAAATTAAAGAACAGGTTAATAGTATATATTTTTTTAGTTTAACGTCATTTAATGATGATATGTGTGGTTTTAATAGTTGTGACGCTTCTAGTTTTTTATTATGGAAAATTTTATAAAAAGTCGTAACTTAGAAAATAAATTTAGATACAATGTCACCAATATTTTTTTATAGTTCTGGTATTTGATTTTACGCAAATTTCGTAGATTTAGTAGGTATAAATTTAAGAACGTATACCCATAACCCTGTTATTTAATTTCGAAGAAAACTTCAAGAAATATTTCTACATAACTTTTAAAAATACTTTATCAAAAAGTTATTAGTTCAATACGTAAATCGTGGTAAATTTTTTGAGTCAGTCTATCAATTCATTTTAAACATTTTTTTTTCCTCAAAGAAAACTTTAAGTACATCGGCATCTTCAAACAATATTTGACACATTTTAACTCAGTCTAATTTGACACACGCCTCAAAGACCACGTCAAACAGACAGTACCTAGAATGATTTACGAGAAAATGTCGTTTTTAGGTCAAAGTTTTAGGAGACACTTTTCTTTAAAACAATGTGGCAGCTTATTAACTTCTTATGAAAAAAAAATCTATGCTATTTCATATCACCCATTGAGAAATTACCGAAAAAGGGCACTTAGGATATCTGCAGCATATGGGCTACTCAGCAATGTTTTTTATTCCTATTTGACGGATAAATGAAATCTTCATTTACTTATCAGACTACAAATATATCAAACTGGATCGCATCTTTATTTATAGGCGATACATAATCTGGAAAAACTTGAACCTATTCATGTTAATAATGTGTCGTAGCATACTATAATTAAAATGTACGCTTTGTAGAGGTTTGACGTCTCTATTGTCACTACAAACGTATTTCTTGTCCCCGCAAATCTACGATTACAAGAACACACATTTGTACACATATTTGTATATTTTGCATAATGGCCGGTTACTTCGCCCTTGAATCGAGTTTCTGAACAATGAAACCAAATGCGTATTAGATTTTTTTTATTTCCGTTTATAGACGTGACTATATTACAATTTACAAGTGTACGAATGTTTTAAGGGCATCGCCCTCGGTTTTTTAATGAGCAGTAACGGCTTAATGACAATTTTTTGGCACGTTGTCACCATGTCAGTTGTAATTGTGGAGGCGGTTGAAGATTCCGTATTAATTACAATTAGCAATGGTAATTTGTAATCTTTAGCTTGCGATGTAACATTTTTTTTTGGAATAGAGGTTCGTAAACCTAGCTTAGTCAAAGTAGCTTAGCTTTTGTTAACTTATATTTTATGCTTAAAATAGAAGAACGCCAATAGTAGTAGTTTAAAGAAGATATTTTAATTACTTTCTCGTTATGAACCTTGTAAGACTTGGCCATTTTATCCTTATCGAAAGAAAGGAATCTCACTTTGTAAACTTAATTTAAGATTCTTTATACACCTAATATCTTTAATTTATTAATTAACTGGAAGTGGAAGGGCTTATTAGAATAACTAATGTCGTTCACACTAACGACGATACCGATAATTTGCTATTTTAAATAATTCGGTTGTTAAGTGGACAAAAACTTAATTTGCGGATCTGTTGTTAGGTTGTACTTGTATACGTAGTATATTATTATTAGTCTGTGGTTGTACCATTAAAATAGATTAAATTATTCCGGCTTACTATAAATTGGGTAAAATGGCGATTTTATCTTTTTCATTTTAGTGTTCTGTTTGAAATAAATTAAACTAAATTATGATCCGCACGCGTCTGCCTGATTTAGTGTTTCCTTTACATTTTTATAATTTTATACAAAATTGAATTTTGACGAAAACAACGAAGATATAATTAAAGATTCTTAATTTTGAAATTAAAATTTACGCGCTTTGTTCCCTAAAATGTATTATTTTTTAATACAGATTTATCATCATCATCAACATAGTTCAGATTACAATCTACCAGCTGTGGCCAAATGTGTGTTGGTAGATGTCGAATATCGTCAAACTATGTATTTGGCCTAAGATAAGAATAGTTAGTTATTTTGGTCGATCATTTGCCAAAGAAAAACTTTAATTAACTCACGTACAGGCCGATTAAGGAAAGCTGGCATCTTCACAGTACTCACACTTATGCAATTTTACTATACAGTATGTTCAAAAATAAATGCGACTATATTAATTGTAGACCTGAATTGTAAAATGAGTGCGTTGTAGATAAATATAATTATGAAAGCTCTCATAATTTATAAGTAAAATTACCTACAATTTAAAAGTAACTCAATCGATGAACTTAATTATTTATTCTCATAATCAATAATTGTAATATAGTATTGATAATCATTCAATTATCAAATAATAATTAAATTTCATGTCATATTATTCAAAATAACGATAAAAACAATACAAATAACACGTGCGCTCACTCCGAAGTAACAATACAAGCGAAACCCTAGCACGTAAGAGATAAGGCTACATTACAATAAAAGCTGTATTGTTCAGCTATGTATGAAAATTTTCACTTACGGCGTTTACATTTTGTTTACAAAACTTATTAAAATGATTACATAATTTTACCTAGGTAAAGTAAAAAAATATTCTAATCCGCGTGCCGCGAAGTATCTCGTCGAATATAGTTAGTAGTAGATAACGTCTACGTCTAACGGCTTACGTCTAACGTCTTTGTTTAAATTACATCACCCTGTATTTATAAACAATTGCAAAATAAAAACAATAATTGTCCCCTTCACCCTCATAAGAGTCTGCGCGCGAGAGAGACGGACAGTCTTTTCATGATGCGTATGCAGTATGACGTCACGCCGCGCGCGTCTTCACAGACACTACACATGTGCAATGTGTAAATGTGTTGACGTTCCAGCTCTTATATAGCAAAATATCCATATTATTAAATTACCACATAATTAGACATGTTAAAATAATGAGCAAAAATATTTAGTGTGCGTCCACACTGAATGCGCGGTGGCGGGCGCGACGAGCGGGCGCTCGCGGTGGCCACACCGACGCGCGAGCTCATGTAGCGGTTCGACGTATATCGGGTGTTGCAAACTTTGGACGATTTGCTATTTTTACTGGACAGTCCGATTTTGAGATGGGAGGTATTGTACATTATAGATGTTGTGCACGAAATAAATAAAAACAGAGGAATAACGGGTGAATTATTATCTTATAATATGAAGAATTGAGATTATACCCTACAAAATTACTGTGGTGTATATAGGTGTTTTAGATTGAATCGCACGTATAAACAATTTATGTATTTACTAGGGGTGCATCCGATACCGATACCGATACCGATATATCGGCGATACTTCGGGTTAGCCGATATATCGGTATCGACGATATTTTTATGACCGATACAACGATACTTTTTAATTTAAAAATGTAGTGTAAACGAGCGTGTTGTCTCGTCTATTCCGTTGCAAATGAGGCATGAACAATGCTCGGGGAAACCCTGCGCTTGTGAGGGTGTTGTTGAGTTGTCCCAATATATCGAGAGATGCAGATCCATTCGTTTTCTGGCGCAATGACGTTTTATACCCAAACTTGAAAAAAATTGCACAGAAGTACTTTAGTTTCCAAATGAGTTCTGTTGCATCTGAGAGACTATTTTCCAGCGCAGGTCTTATTCAAACAGACTTGCGAAATCGCTTTCTCCGCAAAACTTAAGATTAAGTATGTACTTTGTTTTTTAAACAAAAATCTTATCAATGTTAATTTTAATTACTAAAATTTTTAATTGCCTAATTGACTTCAAAAAAAAGGAGGAGGTTATCAATTCGGCCGGTATAATTTTTTTTTATGTATGTACACCCATTACTCCGAGGTTTCTGAACCGATTTACGTGATTCTTTCTTTGTTCGATGCGGGATGGTGTCGAATTGGTCCCGTAAAAATTTTATTCGGATAGGCCCAGTAGTTTTTATTTTATGAGCATTTTTGTCTGTACTTGATGACTTATTTGAAATGTAGCAAGTAAATTTGATTCACTTCCCGGTAACCGATTGAGCTGAAATTTTGTATACGTATGTAAATAAATTTTGTATAAATTGGATAGCGATGAAACATTATCATGACATAGAGCTGATTTGATGATGGAATCGGAAGGTGGCCATAGGAACTCAGTTATATATTGACTCAACTTTATCGAGCTTGGGCTCGTTTGATTCGTGTTGAAAAATACACTAAAAAGTATTAAATAAAAATAACTACGTTAAAACAACCGACTTCAAAAAAGGAAAAGTAAAAAATAAAAAATATTTGATATTATTAATTACTACATATTATTTAGTTGTGCTATTTATCAAATAGGTTTGAAGTCGGTTGTTTTTAACGTACCTAGTTATTTTTATTTTTGAATTCACAGTAAGCGTATCGGTATCGGTATCGGTATCGCCGATATTTTTATAAGAGTATCGGTATCGGTATCGTATCGGCGAAAAGGCGTATCGATGCATCCCTAGTATTTACCTACCGCTATTTTACGAAAATCAATAAAGAATATATAAGAAGTCGAGCGACAGGACTGAAATGGTTTGTTATCACCGCTAGCCGCGCGTTGGGTCGCTCGCTGAGGCCCGTAGTGTGGCCCGAAAGCGCGGATAGGAGAGTTTGAAAACTACGCGCGCTGGCTCGCTCATTACCGTCGCACTAGGCTTCCGCCATAGTCATTTCAATGTGGACGCAAAGGCGCGTTTCATACGTTTGATATTTCGCGCCCGCCGTCGCAACCGCGCTAGGCTCGCAGTGTGGACCTACACAGTTCTAACACCACAAGGCCGGTTTCGGAGGTGTGTTTATCAGTATTTATAAATAAAGTTTACCTTCAAATACCCAAATATACACTACTAATGCTAATGAATACAAACATACAAAAATATATGAATAGAATAGCCATTATTTTGTCTAATACTTAAATAAAATAACCTATAAAAATCTTAGACACAGCTCTAAATCAATTACGAACATAAATACAAACGCATAGTACCTTTATATTGTCTGTATTTGTATTTTATTACATTACTATACTAGTTTGATGCCGCGAACTCACTCGCGTGGTACGCGGATTAAAACTAGCTTATGTACTTATCCAGACTATAATCTATCTCTGTACAAAATTTTATACAAATCTCTTCAGCTGTTTTAACGTGAAAGAGTTAACATTCACTCATACATTCTTACAAGACATTTATCTAATATGTACGATTTACATTTATCTAATATGTACGATTCACAAAATTGTATTTTCTAGATTTTCGCGTTTTTTTTTATTAGTAATTAGTATGATTCAAATGGTGGCAACCCTAAATTCTGACAGATAAGTAGGCGCCACGGCCATTTTTATAGTAATAAACGCGAATATATTTAGGAAGATAGCGCGAGATAAATCGTTATCGCACACGTGATGGTGTCCATGTGCCAATTATCGCGAGCATTGTAACACAGTTTTTCGGATGCCCTGTTGCTATGCGTGAATAACGCCTCTGGTATGTGGATGTGATGTTTTATTGGGTTTTACAGGGCTAGGGCTGGCGCGGCGGAGTTTTAAATATTTTAAGTTTTTGGCTTAAGTTTTTATTTGGTTAAAAAGAGTTTCACTTGTTTAATTACCACAAACGTTGAGGAAGTATTTTATAACTAATCTTTGATAACGATAAAACCACACTTTATCTTGATAAAAATATATCTCTATTCATGTGAATCAATCCATCATTTCATCATACAATTATACCTAACTAATTTAATGAAAACGAATACAGTTTATAACATACTTAAAATAATAATTGTTACAAATTCTAGCGCTCCAAGATAAACGAATTAGTACTAAATTAAAGGCCTATTTTCACAGTCCAAAAAAATTATTAACAAATTGTTTTTTGTTATAACTTCAAACTTGGCACATTTTGTCCTTCTATGTGATTTTTTTTCCTGTGGGAGTCGAGTAAAATTTAGGTCACAAGGAAGGTGGCCATTAAAAATCATATGTTTAATGGTGTTAATTTCACAATGTGATGGTGATGAATGATGATGATTAAAGAGAATTGTCATCTTCTGAACAATTAATTATTAATTAGGAAATTTGAAGCTAGGAAATTTAATTATAAATAGCATCAACAATATGTTGTTATATAACATAGTAATTGTTTTAATTGTGTAGCAACCCTCATAAAAGAAAAGGCAGTGTTTAGCATAGGACAAATGTAAAGGTATTTTCAGGAATTAGAGCAATATTAAATATTATATTTTCGATTCCTTAGTCCTTAACTCCTTACCCATCTAATTTTTATTCTTCAATCTTCGCTAAAAAACCCGTTATTTCATTCAATGATTAAACTCATTGTATTACGTTAAATAAACTCAATTACACAGAACTCATATTCGTCAATGTTAAATTATTTTAGCAGGGGCCTTATTTAGTTGTTAGATGTGCCTTATTCCCTTAAGAAAATAAGTCAAACTTGTACCAAGATAACAGGATAATCTTTATGAACATTTTAATTTAGGGAAATGGCGATAATAATTTCATTTGACAAAGTCACAATATAGAATCTAATACACCTCATCCGCTCAGATTCCAAATTACATTCGATTCATATATTAAATATTTATTAATCTAATATGTTACGTATTACGATATCCATACTAATATTATAAATGCGAAAGTAACTCTGTGTGTCTGTCTGTTACTCAATCACGCCTAAACTACTGAACCAATTTTCATGAAATTTGGTATGGAGATATTTTGATACCCGAGAAAGGACATAGGCTACTTTTTATCCCGGGAAAATGACGCAATCCCGGAAATCCCACGGGAACGGGAACTATGCGGGTTTTTCTTTGACTGCGCGGGCGAAGCCGCGGGCGGAAACCTAGTACGATATAATATTCCAATCTGAAATCAAAAACTATAGGAAAAGGATAAAAATAATGCTACTTCATATCAAACACACAAAGAAAACGTTAAAAAAATGCAAATGAATATCACTAGCACTAAATAATTATGTTCGTCAGTTTCACGCGGTGCCCGTAAGGAGTTAATTATTATATTAGTCGGTTACATAAATCACAGTATCAACAATTAGCTACGGCGCCTTTCCCACGTGAGCTCCGTCGGTATTCTATGTGCGTACCCGTGTAGAGATAGGAAAAAAAGTTTTTTAAGCTATAAAATTAAGTATAAGAAAATTAAATTAATTTTTTATACTTAGTTTTGTAGCGTTCAGTTACGTGATAAATATATTTTTTAAGAATAAAAAAAAAACAATCAAGAGACGGAATTCGAACCCGCGTCTTTCGCCTTACCGGTACTAAAATAATAATATACATACTTGTTGTTACAATATGTTTATTATACACTTATTGGATTAGTGTAATGATTTAAATGGACTATAATTTTATAATTTTATAATAATGATAATTTTTCGGACCCTTGGTTCCTGAGATTAGCGCGTTCAAGCAAACAAATAAACTCTTTAGCTTTATAATATTAGTATGTTTTGAGAAGTGCTTTTTGGTTCTATTGATGAATTCATTTTTTATTCGTAAAGCAGATTCATTAATGTTTCCACTGCATTGTAATTTTAATGAGTTTACGGGATATAAATCGACTTGATGCACATTTTAACGATACATTAAGTTTATTGGATTTTTTGTGTCCATTGCATTATTCGTTAGTTCAGTTATTACATCTGTTACTTACATTGAATTTCGTATAATAAACAAATTATTTAAAGTACATAAACATAATTGTTGTTACTTAAATGGTCTCTAGAGTCTAGATGGTCATGCTGCATGAGAGTCTAAAAATATCAAATCATGCATTTTTTTCCAGTTCACGTAAGCTTTTGCATGACAGCAGCAGATCTTAACGCATGCATGCCAGTCCTACTTGCATAGTAAAAAAGCTTCATCAATCAGGTGCCAGCACGTATTTTGCATGTCATTCATTTCAGTCATCGATCTAGACGATCATTCTTAAGTCTAGGGACGACTTAAGTCCATACGATGCAGCCTATAATATAACAAATATGTACATAGATTTTTTTTGTCTTTTTGATATCATTTGCTAACCGTACAGGGGTATCGTGCGTCGCCGTGAACAATCACCCATTGATCACTACAACACGCATAATGCCGTATTTACATTTGACAGATTGTTGACACAACGTTTAGGCCACTTCCTTTGCGCGACATTTTTTTTATTTATTTTTTTCTTTTCTTTTTAAATTTATGAATGGCCAGTGACTTAACATTTGAGGTGAATAGCATGACTATTCTTAATAGTTTAATTATCATTTTTGAAGTGAAAACTTCTTTAGCGGCGTTGGGTATAAAATCATAAACTCGCGTCAGGACACGTGGCCTGATCGAAAAAGCGTAAGACGGATGTTTTTTTTTTTTTTTTTAAGCCCTTATATTCCATGCGTAAGACGGATACCATTCCAAAATATCAAACATGCTGAACGTTAATAATCAAGTTTTCACTTCTGCCGGCACTCCCGGAGTGCAACCCGTCTTTTTTTTTGTTTAATTACTTAAACCATATAAGAATTACCGCCATTAAGTAACTCATAATTAATTGTATTAATTAAAAAGCATACAAAGTTTAATTTATGACGTGCTTTAGAAATTAGCGAAGCATAATTGTTGTTGGTTTTATTTTAAAATAAATCATAATGTTGCCGAAAATAAAAAATAATTGGAAGCGTCCGCATAATATTCGCATTTAAATATTACAAAACATTATCTAAACTGTGAGTCATTTACAAGAAAATAACGACTACTATACTATAAGTCTTTATTCGTTCTATAGAAGACTTCCAGAATGAAATAATTGAACACCGCATTATCACATTTCTATGTTAAACCACGCAAAAATACCCAAAAACAAAAAAGAATAAATCAAGCCATTTTCGAGATAGGTAGGTACATATATTATATCCATATAAATTTAACATACTGTCAACACAACATAATAAGTCTTCAATGTAAATAAGGCTTTATCATTCATTATGCCCACGAAGTTTACGAGCGCACGTAACATATCTTCGAATCATTTCCATTATATCCATTCAACACAACACCTCATGAGGAATTAATTTCAATATTTTGTAATGGCAACATTGAAGAGTATTTGCGCGCGAACATTATTTTTGAATTGTTCCAAAAAACGAAGGAGGTCACTGTACTTTTTTTTTTTGTTTTCCTGGCTGTATTTTTTTTTTGTTACTCGGTAATTCTATCTGGGATTTCAACTAATTGACATGATTCTTTTGTTTTTGATAGAAAATTGTTGTCATTTGGTACCATTTCATATTCTGGAGTGTTACCTGGCCCAGGAACGTTGTATATGTTTTAGTAAAAGAAAAAAATCATACTATAGTGATCTTTTGGTATTATGGTCTTGCTAGTTAAAGCCCTCGCCTTTGCATGGTACCTGGATAAAAGTAGCATGTGTGCTAATGCAGACTTTAATCTATTTTTTGCTAAATTTCATACAAATCCAATGTTTTTGACTCTAGAAGTAAGAATCAAAACAAAATTCAGTCAGAAGTCGATAATATTATACACATACAGACAAATTGTAGACAGAAAATGTTGTTATTGTTTTGTATAATATACAAAACAATAACAACATTCTACAATTTATCAGCTACACTTAAAATGCCATCGGTACACGATTTCATCTAATAATTTGAGCATAGAGGCACAATGATCGCTGCCGGCGCCTAATGGCTGCTTTATTATAGCAATAGACCATAAACAATAGTGTTTTGACGTCTTAATAAAGTTCAAATTCAATTTGAATACCTATAAGAGCTTCTGGCTACTTAACAAAGCTACTTCGGAAGTAGTGTCTTTAGTAAAATGTTAAATGGAGATTCTAAGTTGTGTTAATGTACTCAAAACTAAAAACTTTTCCATAAAATGATAGTATGAATTTTAATATATATTTTAATAAAAAGTAACGGAAAAAATATAGTGGATTTTTATGTAAAATCACAGAATACATAATAGTAGCTAAACGCTACAGAACGGACACTCTCCGCCTCCCGCCAAAATTAAACACTTACCTCACCCCGCGCGATCGTGATTAAAATGGGCCACATTTTTCTGCAAGGACGATACGCAACGAAGATTGACAACATTAATCAAATTGACTTAAAGTAATTTTATTACTTTGGATTTGTGATTATCGTTTTTCGTAGAAAATGGTTAGATATTGTGCTGTTTACGGATGTATTTCATCAGAAAAACGCGAATTTTTTTTTACGCTAGTCACAAATGTGCCAACCATAAAGCGTTAACACACACATTTGCAGTCTCTACAGTGTGACTGTCAAAACGATAATTTTGTATGGAGTGTCCGGGGTGTGATAAAATTTCAAATTTGTTAAGTCAAAAAACAATAAAACACCGCGACCGTCACAAAAAATATAAACTTTATTTACTCGAATTTTTTTCGTAACTTCACAGACAGTTTGCATAATTGAATAACAAACCTTCTTACAAGTTTCCCATGTATAATAATATTAGGTTGGATTAGTTTTTATTAAAGACGATGTCGTTTACCCCAATAAGATAGCGTTACTTTATCTTATAATCGATCGATCCCACGGCAAAGCGAAGGAAGTGTACACAGCTAAACATACTTAATAATTATTAATTAACCACCCTTAAACGTTAACGTATTTGGCTCCAAACACCGCCAATTGATAATTAAAACAGTTGAAACTTTAATAACCTGTAACTCCCTAAACTTGATATATGTAGATATCATCAAATATTAAGCCGCCGTGACGAGCATTTGATGGGACTTTTTGATGAAATTATTTTAATTTAATTAACTCGGTTCGTCACAGATCGTCTGCGAAGTGTTTGGGGTTTTGTAGTGTTGAAAGACAACTTGGAAATATGAAGGCTGTTTCGAAGGGTCGGTGTAAAGAATTGGGATATTATGAAATACCGGAATCATGTCTTCATGCACATAGATGGCTTGTCTCTGCTAAATATCGGTCGGAAAATCGAACGGTTTTTTGTAGATGTTGGTTAGAACCGGGATGCTTATATATTTTATCCGAAGAAATGATGATAATATAGCTAGCAATAGTATCAGTTCTTTTTTTTTTTTAATTTTCAATAAATACTTTATATTTCCTAGATTTTAGAAGATCTGATAAAATTCCACGTGAATCATGTTAGCAGCGGACATTTTATCATTGTATAGAAATAGTACTAAACCAAGCTTGTTCCAATTAATTACTTTCCCTTAACATAAAGATATATATATATCGTTATAAAAGGAAGTTTCAATTTCAAATATTCACAGTCTAAATGATTATTTATAATATTATTATGAATGGCGTATGTACGTGGCGTATTCATGAAAGACCACGTCAGGGCAGCGTAGCGTGAAAATCAAAAACTATACATTTTTATAACCCAATTATAATGTAACGAGGGACTCTTAATAAGAGGTTTGATGTAAGCAATGTATGGCGGTTACGTATGTATAATTAGGAACGTTATGGAAAGTTAACTTTTGATAGCATTGTCTCTGTTTCTGGAGATATATAGGTTTGATGAAAGGCTCAGAACTTGTTGTAATTAGCGTTATTGATAGTAATATAATTTTATGGTAGCTGAGTTTTATGTTTACTTTTTGATGTATGACGTACGGTGTATGTTCAATGTTCATGTCAAATTTATCGTAGCGCTTTCGAGTTTTGACACAGAATACATAATAGTAGCTAAACGCTACAGAACGGACACTCTCCGCCTCCCGCCAAAATTAAACACTTACCTCACCCCGCACGATCATGCTATAAATGGTCCGCATTTTTCTGCAAGAACGATACGCAACGAAGATTGACAACATTAATCAAATTGACTTAAAGTAATTTTATTATTTTGGATTTGTGATTATCGTTTTTCGTAGAAAATGGTTAGATATTGTGCTGTTTACGGATGTATTTCATCAGAAAAACGCGAATTTTTTTTTACGCTAGTCACAAATGTGCCAACCATAAAGCGTTAACACACACATTTGCAGTCTCTACAGTGTGACTGTCAAAACGATAATTTTGTATGGAGTGTCCGGGGTGTGGTTTTGAGTTGTTCCTTATCAAGACATGGCAATAGTTTAGCCATCATTATTGGAACTTGACCGGCTATATCAAATAGAACACAATACAACACCTCATGAGGAGTATTAATATTTTCTCTTGCTCTTTATTATGAATCATCTTTCAATCTAAATTGAAAAGGAAGAAGAGTTTAAGACCAATGAAAAGGTCTTCAAAAATCAGATCATTTGTTATGTGTCCCTTAAAGGCATCCTGCAACATTGGCGATTGTCACGTTTGTCTTAGATAACCATAGGGAGTAATACTTTACTGTCTCTGCTATGAGGTACAATCTATATACTAGGTATATTTTCTGAAACATATTCAGTTATACCATAATATAAATCTCTACCAACGACCACCCAGCAACCAGAACGTCAAAAACACCCATAAAGTTCCACCATAGATTTAAATGTAACAAACTACAAGGGAAAAGCAGTAACAAGACAGCAGGAAGGTGTAAATACGTATAAAAGTATTTGTTTTGACGTAACTGACCTACAAACGGACATGTTTAATCTATTGTGGATAATTCTCTTTCATCGCACCACTATTTGTTTAGCGCACGTGGTTGTTTCGGAATCGTTAAATGTGGATTTATAGGTCGCCACCCCGGAAAAATTGTGGTGCAGCTAAATTTTGGTTATCGAATATTAAATTTGGTGAATTTGGACGCGTCTATTAAATTTGGTCGTGTAATTTTGTCATAATGTGTGACTTTTTAAGCAGCTTTTATAGTGTTTGTATGCCAAATCCTATGCAAATAGAGTTTGGAAAGCAAATATATATAGATTTCTTACGAAGAGCTTTTAAACAAGCATGGTTAATTGTTTGTTGCGTCTTGAATCTCGAAGAGAATGTCGATCATTATAGAAGAAGCAACCAGGAACACAGGAACTACTGGTTCGAATTAAAAAAAATATATATTTTCGTGTTGAATAGGCCATTTATAGAGAAATTTTATAGGCCATATACCATCGTCCATCACGCTACGACCAACAGGAGCGGAGTATCAATCTAAAATGTTGCAAAAATATTCCTATCAAGTGCGGACGAAGTTGCGTGGGTCAGCTAGTTTATTTATAAAACATGTGCGTGTAAAATCAAATAAGAAACATCATAGGTATCTATAGATCTCGGGAACGAATTGTCAAGCGGAGGAAATGTTTAAAAATAAAAGATAAAATGACGCGATGATCACGCCAGTAACGCAGGTTTATATTCGATTAATTCGCATAGGATTTGGCATACAATCTAGGTCGGCGGTTGGAGATCCGTGGAGAATAATTTCCTATTAAAATATTATTACTTTTTAGCCATACTTAACCCATTGCTGTGCTAAAGCCTCTCTGCTCTATAAATGTTTTAGTTAATTATTGTTACAATCGATACGATTCTTTTTGTTATTATTTTTCAGTTTTTGGTACTTGCTAAAATTATCAATTGTTTACAAATGAACACACGATAATTATGTTTTATTATTTTAATTGGCGTATTTGTTTCGTTACCTACACAGTACATGAGCACACAGCATACGTATGTAAGTAGTTAAAATTTTGTACAAAACTGTAATGTCGAAATATATATAGAATAGTAATAGGTGTTCTCAAGCCATTTTTTAATAGTTTTAATACGACTGGACCGCCTAAATGCTTTAAATTGCTGTACATTTGTACAACATACTTACATCTTACACTATGTTTAGCTTATAGCAATAGTATTTTTATTTCATTTAAAAATGTACATCCAGACTCAATTCTCTCCAGCTGAATTTAAATAATGTCTGCCTATATACATAATAGATACCTATTATAATAAATAAATCATACGGAACCCACATCCAAACAACCAACTCTTACATAACCCCGCTCGCTTCCACGTGGCGTCTAGTCCCCAGTTCAAGGGCAGACGACATTTTTTATATCGCGCCATTAAAGTTTATATCGAGCCGCGCCCTCTATATATTGTTTCAGATAGCGGGCAGTATGTCTGTCGGTCAGTGGAACTATATATATAAACCAGGATAGTATATAAAGTAAAGGGGTTTAGTTTGATTAATATTAATTGCTAAAAGTAGTAAGTAAGTATTGAATGGATGGCAAAATTGAGGCAAAGTGTTTAAGACTAGCTTCATTCTGCGGTTTTTAATTATTGTGCTTTCGGCATCTAAAATGAATAAAATCGTCAATTTTACCATCCAACAACAGTACAAAAAAATATAGGTAATAGTAGTTATAATCATTTTATCTGAAAAATCACAGGTTCTACGAATCTATATTGATATAATAAATGAACTATCTATTGAACTATGACCACCGGATCCTTAAATAACAATTAGGTAAAATAGTTCATTTGTTAATCACAATTATTTACAAACCGGATCATACTTTACACGGTAACTAAAACCCATCATACATTTACGTTTAAAACTTGCGTATATTTTTACTTCCAGACAGCAGACTTAATAACAATCAATAATCCTTATACAAATGTAACGTGAGAATGAATGAACAAACGGACCAGCCTACTACATAATACGTAGGTACACCGAAATAGATGGTTCCGAGGAAATATTTTTACAAATTACGTAATCGGAGACTGGATCCACCCACCGCGCTATCAATTACTGAGATGTGGCCTTGAACTACTCGCGATAGGGCTGGCTACTTCCGGGTTTTATTAAATGATATAGAAATAGATGAAGGGATTAGGGTCGTCACAATCGTCATTTATGAAAAGAAGATGTAGGATAAATACCTACTCGTTTTAAATTGATGAAAAGTTCAAAATATGTGGAGGATTCTTAACATGTAGAGTATTTTTTCGTCGTCTATTTTTAATTGTATTTTAGATACTTATTGCAATTTTCTACTAATTGTTATAGTAAGACTAAGGTATATTTCTATGTTTGCGTAATTTGTGTAATGCTCAGTCAGATAATTAATCCATAAATTTAAAAAGCAATCCAATTAGTGTTAAGAATAATTATACAAAAAATATTCAGTCATACATCCTCAGTCCTCGCAGCTTTTGTTACATTGTAATATGTATTGTTAAACCGACAAATTTAGTATTGTGCGAAATGTATTTTTAACCAGAACTCTGCGGGCGACATCGTAAAATATGATTACCGAAATATGTTCATAATAATGATCGAGAATAGAAAACCGAAGCGAGTATTTTTATGGCGAATTCGAGTATTTTATGAATGAAATAAAAGTTCAACATGAATAGAATAGCTTTCATCGCTTAGCAACAGCATGAGTTTGGCAAAAAATGTGTACGAAGGTCGACGTAGTAGTTCCATATATTGGATTCCATATCGTATATACCCATCGTATATCTAGATAATAATCTAGGTATACGATACCAATAATAGAATTGGAATGTCTATTTGTAATATTGAAATAACCGTTTTTTACTAAATGCAAACGGATCTATACACGGCGCGTAGGTATATCAAAATAGTATTGTTTACAATTGTTGTCTGTCTGTCTGTTCCGTTCTGTGTAATATCGAAAAACTTGACCGATTTTGACAGGTTTTTCACTGACAGATACAATTAGGATTAACTCAGGCTACTTTTTATTCTGATATTTCATAAGGATTGGGTACATTAGGATTGAAAGGACATTAAATAACAAAACTTATATACGCCGGTAAAACCGCGGGCCACAGCTAGTATATGATAAATGTGAAAGTTTTCGAGAATGGATGTATTGCCCTATTTGTTTTCGTTTTCTATTCCACTCGCTATAATCTGTTTGTTTCATTAGATGATATATTACCTTTTTTCTCTTATGAAAACATGGCGCTAATTTATTGGTGAATTGTTTTACTTTTAGGCTTTTAGAATAAAAAGCTTATAAATATAAAATTGACTTAATAATAGTTTATAAACAATGGAAGTTAATTTATTATTTTATCTAGAAATAAATGTTTTTTCTTTCTTTCTTCTTTCTTATAGAATGATGATAAACAGCATGATGAAATAATTATTTCGTGTCGTCATAATTATACTGTATCTCGTGTAAATTGTTTTAATATTACAATTAGTAAGTCTTATAAATTATAATTCATTATTAAATCATTTATCAATATTTGACTTAAAATTAGATACAAGTTACCTTTTCTTTACGATATACATAACATGATTACAATATACAAAAAAATTAAAAAGTCTAAAAAGTAGTAACTAAATACTTTAATTTGGAACCCAAAAAGCTCGGTCGATTAGTGGCAGAACATAACAATAAATAATTGGGATACTCAAGTCTGTCGCTTTCGGATTCGCATAGCAACAGTTTTTGATAAGAATGATTCCGTTAAGTGACGTCACCGCTTTGTGAGGCCCTTTTTATAGCGATACTGTGGCGATACGATAGGCATAGGACGGATGTGTGAATAGTAATAATTGAAATTCCGATTGTTGGCTTGTAGCGCCGGTTTTAAATCTATACTAATATTATAAAGCTGAAGAGTTTGTTTGTTTGAACGCGCTAATCTCAGGAACTACTGATCCGATTTGAAAAATTATTTCAGTGTTAGATAGCCCATTTATCGAGGAAGGCTATAGGCGCTATATCATCACGCTAAAACCAACAGGAGCGGAGCAATGCGGTTAAAACCGCGGGGCACAGCTAGTATTTAGATAAGTTGACTAGTGGTTAAAAAATCATTGATTTGTTGGAACATTGATTAAAATGTGTATAGGTAAAGGTATAAATTTTATATCATAATTTGGACAACATTTTTAAGTATAGTTTTATATTTAGCTTTGAAAGTTATTCAAACTAATAGGGGTATAAAAATGCCACGTGGTCATATAAATACATTAATTGTTATGTGGAAAAACTATTAAATCAAAATTTGCGGAGAAAAATGGAGGTAGAGTTAGTTGCGCTAGGATTGCTAGAGAAAAATAATGAGTCGGCGAACCATGGTAAAATATTATGAATTTATATATTAGTAGTTATTGGTTTTATTAATTATAATTTATATATTATATTTTTTTCCATTAAGTTGATTCATTACTTTGTAAAGGTTCAGATTATTTGAATAGGTTCATTCATCATCTCACACATTCGTTTTTATGTATAACTTGTAACTTGTATAAAGTTATTATATTAATATGATTCTATAGCATCATTATACAGCTTTATGTATTTATTTTAAATTGCACAGGTTGGTTACGCACAAGTGTATTCTAATATAAAACCAGATATTAGCCACACCTCCTTCCGCGAAAAAAACTAACCTTCTATCGGTCATTGACACGACCTTACGAATATACGCCATTTGCAAACGACGGCGGAATATATTATATCTTATCTGTTTTATGTCTATCTGAACTCCCCATGGTCAATCGATGGTATCTGTGCTGTGGGTAACATGGGAAATAGGATGTTTGCAAAGTTTCCGGTGCTTTTTTTGTGTACGACGAAGTAAGGTAGTATGTTCGTCTGACTTCCTGCTTATGTATTGTAGATGTTTTATAATCTCAGTTTATAAAATATAATTAAAGTTAGTTATATAATTATATTTAATGTTTGAACTTGTACCTACTATAGAGCACTGCTATAGAATACACATTTTGTCACAAAATTATTATCTTAGTATTTTTCAATCAATTTATATCACTTATGTTTAACCATTATAAAATATTACCTATTTGGTGTATTTGTTGTATCAAATAGTAACAGCAACGCACGCTACGTAAATTCATCAATTAAATTTTATTTGCATACCGAATTCCTATGTACAAGGTTAAACATGTGCGTATTTTCCTTATTTCAACAAATGTTGATAGCGCCGCATGTTTCATACAAATCCAGATATTTTATAAAGTGTCTGATTTCAGATTATTTCACAACATACATACAACAATGGTCATCGTTTATTGGATTATGAATGAAATTCGGTTGTGTGAAGTGTCGCAATATAGATTTTTATCATACCACGTAGCCTGTTATCATGGATTAAGAAATTAGCTATAAAATATTAATTTGGCGTCTTTCAAGGTCTTGAATAGTCTACGCCTAAATATAGACCACTGGACTACGCTATAATGTAACAATTAATATATCATTATTTTTTGTGTTATTTTTTATATATAAAAATGAATCGCAAAATGTGTTGGTAAGCGCATAACTCGAGAACGGCTGAACCGATTTCGATAATTCTTTTTTTATTATATTCCTTGAAGTACGAGGATGGTTCTTATGTAGAGAAAACGTAAACATGTACCACGGGCGAAGCCGGGGCGGACCGCTAGTTTTTATATATAAATAAATAAATATAAATATTTCAGGACAATTTTCACACACGGCACGATCTGATCCCATACTAAGCTTTCGCTTGTGTTATGGAAACCAGATGGCTGATATACATACATATATAATTTTAAATACATACTTACATAGATAATTAACACCCAGACACAGAGCAAACATCTATGTTCATCACATAAATATTTGCCCCGGGTGGGAATCGAACCCACGACCTCTGGCTCGAAGGCAGGGCCACTACCAACCAAGCCAACCTGTCAGTCAAATGTATTCTAAATTGCTTAGGGCTGATTTTTCAATCCTTGGGTAAAACTTATTCATCGAATAACGTATTAAACTACCATTTCAAAAATGCATTGTAATTGTCCGTATTTGACAGTTTACAGGGGACATTTTAATATGTTCGTGTAATACTTTATTGGACGAATAAATTTTAACCAAGGATTGAAAAATCGGCTCTTAAAGGAATTTTTAAATCGCTGCAGCTGAAACGTAAAAGCTACATTTTTCTAGATTTCATGTTATTCAAAAGAACAATTATTGTCAGTTGAAATTTTGGTATGAATTTCAAATTTCCATGAAGGTTATGTACAGGAAATATAAAAAAACACATAAGTATATTAATATTTCATATATTAAAGAAAAAAGCTTACGAAGTGCAACGACTTGCAGTGTCTTAGTACGTAGGCAGTGTAGCTTCGTAGCGCATACTACAATCTTCAGTAGAACATTGGTACATATGTGCATTTTATTTCATTATTTATAATTTATGATATAAATGTAATTATGCATAATCATAATATTGTCTGAAACAAATTTTAACTGATCTTAATTATTGTTTTCTTGTTTCTTTATTTTACTCTTCCTTCAATCAAGTAGTCTGTAACAAAAACTCCGATTATATTATCTGAAAATAACCATATATTTAGCGTCGTGCTAATAACATAGATTAGATAGATTTATTTTAAACTCTTCAAAATACAAACTTCTAAACAACGTGCTTTTTGCTGCAAATTCAAAATATTTATTAATTATATTCATATATTACCCTACATAAGATTAACATCACATTACATTCTTTATAACAACAAAACTAAAGGACACTTCAACTCAACATTTCGCAAGCATTTAACCTTCTGAAAAAGTCCCTTCAGAATTAGGCCGGCCACTTAAAAAATCGGTCATACAATTTGCCTACATATGGTGAATACGAGAATTAACAATAAATAAAATTGTATGCTAATATCTAAGCCCTACGCGATGCGAATGGTATATCTTAAGGACAGGAAGTTAGGCAAGGCCATGGGGACGGCTGTGAATTTTTAAATGTGGTAACATTTAACTGTTTCGCAACTAGCATAGCAACATGGCAACACTAGCGTTGGATGTTGCCTGTTGCTACGCGGGTACAGTCGACTGATGATTTGTGTTGAATTTTGTTTTGAGTTTATATAGAAGCGTGTTATTTGGATATGGATAAGAAATGGGAATTATTAGTTTGGTTTTCATGTGATTGAAAGATTTGTTTTTTAATGAATTTTGAAAGATTATGAAATTAGCATCTTTGTAATATGAAATTGTATGTAATCTAATTATGTAACAATTATTTGCTTTAAGACCATATTAGACAGCGGGACATAACTTTTTCTTGTTTGAAGCTTAGCAGCTAAAGCATATTTGTAGGCAGAAGCGTAAAATATTGTTATTTAAAATAAAATAATATAAACTGCGCACCATCCACACAGCTGACTGTACCTAGAAATCTTGCCTTTGTTCGTTTTGGATTCGAGGAAGGCCGATGCGTGATCAAAATTTCATGTGCTAATGTTTTCAGTGTGCCACTTACATATTGAAGGGAGTTGCGTAGCTATTGACAAACAATGTGCTTTAAGTAGGTCCTAGAAAGCTGTCCGTGGCGTAATAATAATTGTGAAATATATATGCAGTTGGGTGTACCTTTTTGGTTATGAAAGTTTAGATTTGTAGGTAATAAATTGTTTGAAATCTGTATGTGTTTTTTTTAATGGCCTTTATTGCGCAATTGACACTTTAATTACAATGAAAGCTGTTAATTTTTTTAACGTGATAACATTTTTAAAATCGTTTTAGTCGGGTGACATGTTCAGAAACTTGTGTCACACCAAAACCTCACGAGCGCGATCGCAGGTATAACGAGAGAGAGACGGACCGATCTCCCGTCTCATCTCGAGCGCTGCCACTGCATTATGTTATCACGTAAACATCTCGATCGTAAACCTACTTTACAAACAACCAATTTTTTTATTAGGTCTTTATTAAATATGATGCTATAATAATTAAGTAGCTCTTTAGCTTTTGAAAACATATTATAACAATCCAAATGAATTATCATATAAATCGGCCCAATCATTCTTGTGTTGGTGTAACTAATCCGACTTAAAAATAAAGTCATCCTCATGTTTACCATTTTAAGCAACAAAAACTAATACTAATAACTGATGTTTATAATATCAAATCACCTTAACCATCTGATCATTAAATAGATATACCTTAGATACAAGGAACTTTCAAAAGCGAAATGATTCACAAGAACACCAAGAGAACACCTGTAAAACAAAAGCATAAAAACTATAGAAATATAAACTGGTTTTTTATTTAATATTAATTATAATGTACACTTTTTTGTCCATACCTTACGCTTACGGTATAAGCTACATTCCAAACTAGTGCAATGTTACAAAAAATGCCGATTTAATTGAAGATTTTGAAGCTTTGATGAATGAAGTTTAATTTTAATTTACATATTAGGTATTATTAATGTGAAGGTAATTCTGTGTTTTAACATTTTTACGAGCTTTGATTGAATTTTTATGATGTTTTATATACCTCGGACTCAATTGTATCCAACTTTATATAAAAAAAATCTTTATTTGTTTTAATGGATAAGCTGAAATTCTATTAGACCGATTTGGATAATTCTTTCATCAGTAGAAAGCTACATCATTCCTGAATGACAATGTCTATATTTTATTTTCAACTAGCTGCGCTCCGCGGTTTCACCCGCGTGGCTCCGCTCCTGTTGGTCTTAGCGTGATGATAGCGTGGCCTATAGCCTTCCTCGATAAATGGGCTATCTAACACCGAAAGATTTTTTCAAATCGGACCAGGAGTTCCCGAGATTAGCGCGTTCAAACAAACAATCAAACAAACAAACAAACTCTTCAGCTTTATAATATTAGTATAGATAGATTACGCGGGCGGGATCGTATTTAACAGCTAGTATACAATAGCTAAAATAATCCACACAGTAATAAAATTCGAAGCGCAATAAAACCAGTATATTTTTAGATATAAATAAATTGCCTACAATTTCTACAACACGTGCAATTTTTCGCATACGAAATATATCTACCAGGAAACAATTAACCCACAAATATATATTGATTTATTGATATTATATATTTGTATAAACGACACATTACAGTAGTTTAACGTCGTCATAACTCTATGAGGCCTTGACTATTATATGTACACATTAGTAACTAATTTATTGGTAAACCTTTGTCAACGGATTCTTGTGAATATATTAAAGCGTGGGATTTTGTATACGTCATAATATTTTGAATATTCTTTTTGTATAATAATCACAGAACAGATAATAATTATAGGTTTTTAAGTAAAAAAAGGTATCTTGCTGTCTTCATCGTTTAACAATTGGCGAAACGGTCTGATAAATGTATTGTAGAAATTAGTTTTTTGAAATATAAATAAGTTTAATATTTAAATTAAAAGCACTCTCATTCTCCTTTATTTATAAATGAACTAGTTTTCCGCGCGGCTTCGCCCGCTTTGTTTAAAACCTACTAAATTATAACTGAAACCTTCCTCCAGAAACACTATCTATTAAAAAAAACGTAGGTATCAAAATCCGTTGCGTAGTTTTAAATATTTAAGCATACATATATGATATACCTATGCTATGTTATGATGGAAAATACCCTTTTTTTAACATAGAGATAGTATGTACTAAGTACATATTATCTCGATGTTTTTTAAGTGAGGAAATCTTGCATAGATACCCACGGCCCCCGGGGAAGCCGTGAGTTATGTCTGATTCTTACCGACTAAAACCCCACTGTGTTCCGTCGAGCCGCTTTAATGATGGGGCCGCGGGTATTGGTTGGAATTATTCCGCGACCATGATGGAAAATACCCTAGCTTATAGCTATAAGCATCAACTATATACTAATTCTTAAGAAAACAAAACATATATAACACTATTAAACATTGTATATAAACATACAACAGATTAAACAATAAATTCTATTCTTTAATCGCTTTCTAAAATACGTTTCAACGTATGTCGTATTTGGCACTTAAACACGGAAAATTAAAAGAAACACTAATAAAAATTAAAGACGCGTCAAATTTAAAAAGATTAGGATTATCGAAACAAAGAATGATCATGTGTAAGCATAAATTAATTTACACTCACTTGGGGTAGTTTCCACCTGGCTAAAGATAAAAGATTTGTTGGTTAAGCAATTTAACGAGCAGTGAGTTTATGGATGGGTGACCGATTAGTACTTATAGATAACAGTTTATTAAATAATATAGAAACAATAGATGTTCTAAAATATAATATTGATACGAAAACATTGTTAAGTAAAATGAATACAATTTTTAGTTTCATTTTAGGAGCTTATACTAAGGTATACATTTTCAAAGATTTTAAATATCTATATTATATGTATTGTTTAAAACATCCAATTTAAAAGAGCGTTGCTATTCTATATTTATTATATTTTATGTCTGCTTTGAAAATGTAGCACGTACTGTTTACAGGTGACGATTCCTTATGGTTTTCCTGTTAGATAAATAAGGTACTCATGGGGATTATACAGTTGATACATAAAACTATTTAATGAAACCTTGTACCAATATTTACACTAACTTTTATGTATTTATAAGGCGAATTATGTACGAGTGTACTCGTAGTAATCTAAACTAGTATTAACAAGTATTTATATAGAATTAGGTCATACTTTAACTATAATGAAGACAGTACTCATGGAAAGCTATATTTAATGTATGTTATTACTTTTGTCTATAGAACTTTTTAGTCCGTCCGATTTATATAATACTGAATAGAATATAATTTTTCGCCAAAATTAAAATACGCACAACATTCAAATTAGCCAAGATAATACAATAAAAACCAGCCCACTTGCAATATAACCCGGCAATTAAGAATGTTACGTTTACCGCTAGGAAAAATGACTACAACTAGGCAACTTAATTTAGCAGTACAAAGACGGGGAATAGACGGGCCCCATAACGATGTTAGATGGCAACGATCAATTTATTGCGATTCAGAGTACGTGCGACTCGTATATTCTCGTGTATTTTAAAGCACCCGATCAAACCTTGAAGAATTTTCCTACATTAATATTTCTCTTACTACCACGCGGGCGCCATGTTTTTTGATGAAATGGGATAAAAAAAAATTACTTAGATTCGCACATACATACTTACAGACTTATTTATATCATTGAATGTTGTATATTAAAAATGTAAGGAAGTATGTGTTGTATATTATATATTATAATGTAAAGTTACGATTATGTCTGAAGATTTGTAATTTGGTGCACAATTTTTTATTACATTTGTTGTTTCTTGAAGTTTAGTAAAATATCGTGACACGAGATTTATTTTATAACTTGATTTTAATTGCTATCTCATGTTAATATTAGAATGACTGTAACATACGCAATACCTGTAATAAATTCATTATTAGGACAAAATATTTATGACGCAGTTCCACATATAGACGCCAATACGCAATACCATGTTAACCCACAAAAAATCGAAAACAGAGTTATGCACCTAACTGAAATTTCCTCTTGATAAGGAATGTTTTTCAAAAGAGTGTTATGTGCCATAAAATATTTCGTATAACAAAATATCAATTTGAAAAAAAATTGTGGGCTCTGGATCTGACATAGATTATTAAGCAAAACAGTCGCAAGTCATATGACACTATTCGTGTATCGTTACCGGCCCTATCGTCCGAGCAAAAAACGTGTTATGACACTTGACACGTTATTGCGTATCTAACTTCAATTATTATAATAACAACAACAAATAAATATAATTTGAAATTTGTCTTGGTGTTAAACTTTGTAAAACGTTTTATCAATCATTTTAAGCTTATGTTTAGTTCTGAAGAGGTTTTTTATTATACTGGTATTCAATATAATATTAAAAAAATTAAACAAACAAGGAATCAATAAAAAAATCATCAATTATTAATAAAATAAATAGATATAAATAAAACAGTCCCACAATTCGCGTCCACATACTATTCCTCGCAACGTGCCGCGATAATCTCGTTGGCCGAGGCGGCGCCGATAAATCGCGCGTCTTCCGCAATTACCAGCTCTTTTGTCACCTCGCGGGAGTCGAGCGGGTCACTGGGTCCGCGGTATTCCTGTATCGCACATCTGTGGACTGTGGCGTTTTAATTCCATGATGTTTGAATTTCGCGCCTTTTGCGTTCGATTTTTTTTTAATCGATTTTTTTTTACAGTTCTCTATTCCCTTCTATTCCTGTATCGCACGTCTGTGGACTGTGGCGTTTTAATTCGTATATGTTTGAATTTCGCGCCTTTTCATTTTTTTTTTCATTTACATTTTTTTTTCTAACCTGTCCGTGGTATTCTTGTTTAATTCTGTGTAATTCGACGTTTGATGTTTGTATTTTCTTTTAAGCTATTGCATAGCTTCTATCGCGGGCCTTGAGCGTGGGGACCGAATCGAGAAATTCCGTAACGAAAAAACCTCACGCTCCCCACTCCGACGGGCACGGAGGTGTGGCTTGAAGGCATGCTATGCAATAGCTTTACCGAGGCAGTCCCCGAGTGCCACACGTCTTTTTTTTCTTAAATCTGGTATTATTTGTTAATATTTTGTAGGAATCTCTAGCATTGGTACTGAAACCATTATTATTTTTTATAACGAACTAATTTAAAAGCTGTAGGCTGTAGCTGAATATTTACTTTAAATAAAATAAATTTAGCTGATTGTCTGATTGAGATTTCAGACCCGACTGAATTATAAATATAGCTTGTTATTAAGTCTACTCATATATTTTCTATAATATAGGTACAGTAAACCATAGAAAAAACCTAAATCAAATTCCACACTTCATAAATGTTGAAACCTAAAAAGTATATAGTTATCGTTCTAACAATCCAACACAAAAGCTTGATTTACTTTCCCCTTCTGTAGTCGATTTAATACATGTCTGGCCCATTCTCAACAAGGGGCCATGAAAATTTATTTTACTAGGTAAGTAAGTAAGTAAGTACCTATACAATTATACATGTTAGAATTTATTATTTTTCACCTACGTACATATAAAATGAATCAAGCAAATGGAAGCGCCTGACTATTATTTTAATAAAATATTTTCTCAAGTGCTTATTATTGCTTTTATGACAAGTTCTCAAGTTTTCTTTTTGAATATCGGACCTTTTTTTCTCTGAACTCCGAAAAATCCGTAGCAAATGGGTCTAACCTGTGAACGAAAAGATAGTAAAATATATCTACATGACTGTATTATAAATAGATTAACGTTATTAATAAAGTTTTACGTACGTCACTAAATATACAAGAATTAATAAAAAGAATTATTATTATTTGCGGCGGTTTATTATTCTAGTAGCTATAATATTTATTTAATCTTGTAATAATCCCGCCATTTTGTTTGAAGAAGAAAAAAGCGCGCGGACGCATTTACGCGCGAAGCAAGTCTATTAATAATTTTCATGAAGTCAAGTACATATAGTGTGATTATGTTATAAATTATAATTTTTAGATTATTTTACACAAAAGTAATACCTATCATATATTCTCTAATTTACCCATTCTGTGACCACCCAAAATAAAAGCTTCTGTTTAAATTTCAACTCGTATTTACACTACTTTTCCAATGAACGATCAATGACATAACACCCCAATACTTTCAGATTTACCGGCAATTTTCCAACTTTTTTCAACAAATTTTATTTCAGGTTTAATCCAGAGCTATATTAGACACTGACCAGCGCAATTCAGAATGCCTAGACGCAATCAGATCGAAGATATGTAAATGTGTCGGGGCCGCAATAAATTCTAAGCTTTAGTACCTCTAATGTTTGTTTTAAATGTAACGAATGTTCTGCTGAAAATCAGGGTTTTATGTACGTGCGGATATTTTGATATTTCCTAGGTTTTTTGCGTGTGGCTATTTATAAAAATGATATCCAGGTGGTTTTCCGTGTTATTTCAATTTTAATATACAATTTATGAAACTTTAGCTTGTATTGATTTAGAGTAGTAATCAATACTAATATTATAAAGCTGAAGAGTTTGTTTGTTTGTTTGAACGCGCTAATCTCGGGAACTACTGGTCCGATTTGAAAAATTATTTTGGTGTTAGATAGCCCATTTATCGAGGAAGGCTATAGGCTATATATCATCACGCTAAGACCAACAGGAGCTGAGCCATGCGGGTGAAACCGCGCGGCACAGCTAGTAAGAATATATAGCGCTTCATCGACGATTATAATATGTATTATAAACTGTATTTATAAGCTTTAGTTTTATTAACTTTTGTCTTGCTTCAAGTATACTTATTTTTATCCTGAATGCCTTTTGACTCGTAATACAAATATTCGATGAATTTATTACTCTACTTAACCGCGTGCGAATGTATGTTTTAACGAAAGAATAATTTCCTATTTTTCGTAGAGAAACAAGACGAAATACTGTATAAAATTATAAAAATAACCTTATAATATATGTTATTGAAAAAAGATTTAAAACTGCACTAAAAAACTAGATTAACGAAGTAAATTTAGCACCAGCATAAACGCTGAAGGAAGCTACCATAACTTGGTCTCTACAACAACCGCGTTTCGATACAACAGAGAGGTCTACATACACTGGTTTTCATAGACTTAAATAGAAATAACCAAATTAGGACAGATCACACTTTTATACTGAATTTCCTTAACAAGAAGTGTGTCACGGAAGACGTAGTGGGTGAATTTCACCCACGCTGAGTCGTTTTAATATATTTTAATACGTACAATAAAGATGCGATGTAACACGTTTTGGCATGTTCCCTTGTCACTGTTTTTGGGGGTCCGTGTGTATATAGTCCAGGATCCTTCGCCCATTTTTGCAAGTGATTACTATCAAGCTAATTTTCCGTGAGTAGCTTTATTTTGATGAGACGCCAAATAATTTCCTGTACGAAACTCTCGATTGTGGTAGCTAACAGAGGTAACAAGGATAAAATTTTTTGATTTGATGGTTCTCAAATATTTATTACGCAATTTGTAGGACAATATGTCTGTTGAATTATATAAATATTAACTAAGTGAAAACAAAAAAATCAGCTGGTTAGTAATCATTTATGATGACCTCGTTATCGATACACATTGGAAAGAGGGGACTCTTTGATTAAACCATAGATTTTGAAGGACAAATATTTTTTCGAATAATTTAGATAATTATCTTGAGATTGAACGAAAAAAAAAATTCACTTAGTAATAAATATTTGAGAACCATCAAATCAAAATATTTTATCCTTGTTACCTCTGTTAGCTACCACAATCGAGAGTTTCGTACATGAAATTATTGGGCGTCTCATCAAAATAAAGCTACTCACGGAAAATTTGCTTGATAGTAATCACTTGCAAAAATGGGCGATGGATCCTGAACTAATATCGTTTATTGATGAATTATCATTAATATAACTTTTGTGACTCTTTATCTTATGTGAAAACTGTATACTATAGAGTTATTAACTATAGAGTTACATACTTACGTAATATATTAAAAACAAATAGAGATTCATTCCAACAGACTTAAATACTCTAGGGTACAATAGCTCACGGAATTATATGTTTTATAATAATTATTATTTCATTACACATTTTACCTAACAGGATGATACAATGAAGGAAGGGAATCAGAAAGGAAACAAATATTTGGTGTATTTTATATACTGAACCCTAATCTTGAAAAATAAATCACTTTTTGCCTAACATTTTTCACTACTAGACCAATAATAAATATAAAGTCGACGCTTGTAAAGTAAATTAAATCGGAGCGTCTGACGTTTTATATGTTTCATATTTTTTACGTAATTCGCAAAGATTATATTTACTTTTATGTCGATAATATTTTGTAGTGACCTACTTTTAATATTACGTGGTATATATATCAGTTTTGATAGTTGTAAATCACGCGTAATGGATTTAAATTTTCGATATGCTCACGTGATTATTAATAGTGTTTTATTTTTAACTAGTTATGCCGCGCGATTTCACGCGAATTTTAGCATTTATAATACCAATGGGCTTTTTTTTCAAAAATTGTGTGTGTTAAAATTTATTAACAAAATTAATTTTAATACTTATAAAATGATTTTGAATTATTAATGTTTATTTATTATTAAAAGAGTTTAAAATAAAAACATTTATGTAGGTATGTATAATATGACGTATCAAAGAACTTTTATAATAATAAAGTCTAATTAAATTAATGATAGAGTTTTAAAACAGTCCAACATGAACCATGATAATAAAACAAAGCACGAAATTTACAATGAGCTTACGAAACATAAAAAAAGACGTGTGGCACTCGGGGACTGCCGCGGTAAAGCTATTGCATGCTATGCCTTCAAGCCACACCTCCGCGCCCGTCGGAGTGGGGAGCGTGAGGTTTTTTCGTTACGGAATTTCTGGATTCGGTCCCCGCGCTCAAGGCCCGCGATAGAAGCTATATGCAATAGCTTAAAAACTTATATAGTTTTCTGATATAATGTAAAATATACAAAATCCTTCTCTATAAAATATATCGATGATCATTACTTCATATTTATTATAATATATTTAAATAGTTTAGAGACGATTAGTCCTACTAATATTATAAATGCGAAAGTTTGTGAGGATGTGTGTGTGTTTGTTATTCTTTCACGCAAATACTACTGAACCGATTACAATAAAATTTAGCACACATATAGAGGGTAACTTGGATTAGCACATAGGATAGGTTTTATCCCGGAAATTCCACGGGAACGGGAACTTTGCGAGTTTTTCTTTGAAAACGCGGGCGAAGCCGCGGGCGGAAATCTAGTTCTACATAATTGCGTTATCGCTTTATCACTACTAGTAATTTATTATTTATAAAATAATGTTTAATATTTACACTAAGCAACACATTTGCATTTGTATCTTATTATATCATATTTTACCCTGACCTATCCGATGTCATATAAAAACTAACCAGTAGCAACATCTTCCTTGTTATTTAAGTGATGGCAACATTTTATCAATTGTCCCAATTTAATAAAAATCGTTATCTATATTTTTTATTGGTATTGATGCCATGCTTAAAATGTATTATATCAAAACAAATTTTAATCTATATTTTTATCGAAAATATAGTCTACATAAAAGACATACATAAATTATATTCAATAATTGTATCTATAGTAGATAGAATAATAAAATCGGAAAATTGGTAATAATTTTTTTTATATTCTTTTTATTCCATATCGATTCCTTTTCTTAAATTTGTATTGAATTGATTGACCAGTTCCCCTACATGTAATATTATAACCATGAAACTTAGGGATCAACTCGGATAGTTTTACAATTACGAATTATTACACAATATGAATAAAATTTCAAAAAGCTAAAAGTCATTTGACCAAAGAAAATTGAATAATTATATTTTCGTTGCGTGAGAACGGAATTCAAGACTGAGTCATAATTATTGAAAAACAACGACGCAAATATTTAGGGAAATTCATGCTATTAGATATGACTCATATTTTTCCATCTACACTTATATAGTAAAGAGGAAAGATATTATGTACTTATGTATGAAACTAATAAACTCGAAAACTGCTCTATCGTTCAAAATACTTTTACCACAACAAAATTTACATTGGTAAATAATAAAGACGTAGTTTTGTTGTGGTAAAAGTATTTTGAACGATAGAGCAGTTTTCGAGTTTATTAGTATATAATTCTGTGCCTCCAGTGAATAAGGGAATAACTCAAAAACAGCACTTTTCAGGAGAGACAAAAAACTATATATCAATATCAAACAAAAAGAACGCCCCAATAAAAAAAATCCAGGGGATTTAAATCTGGGGAACGGGGTGGCCACGAGATAGTGCCTGAACGTCCAATCCACCTTCCCGGATATTCCTGGTCAAGGAAATCTCTTACTTGCACTAAACACGATCGGAACGAAACGGCGTCACTATCTGTCTCATTCACTCATGGCAAACATGTCCAGTATCCATCTCTCTCATCATTTTGCCGTAAAACTAAGAACCTACCAAGAGTTTGTGCGAATAAAAAACATTTTAACTGAATAAAATGGGTTAGCAAAAATCGGGTTACTTGAGGTTTTTATTTTTTCATTCATTTTTTTAGTATGAAACTAACAAGTATTGTACTTTTTTACAATCCTGATTAAATGCGCCAACTTTTAATGGCACTTGCCAAGGCACTCTAGTACATTTTTTTTAAAGGAGGGGCCGTCAAAGTCGACAAATTTTGAAAATTTTAAATTCATAGTTTAACAAATAGTCTTCAATTCAAGGAAACTTGGGGCAATTGTGTCATTATTTTTGACTGTGATTCTAGAAATGTTATTTAGGGTTACGGTTCCAAAGTTTAAATGAACAAAAATAATAAAAATTAACCACAATAACCGAAAAATAGTTACAGGTTGACCAAATTTTTAGGTTTTTCTTAAATGCCCATAATTTTCAAACTGCATGGGATAGATTTTTTTTCAGATTTTTCTCATGATGGTTACAATCAATCCTGTCGCCCCGTTTTGGCTTGACGTTGAGTTTTGGGACACCCTGTATACTTTTTTCATGTTTTTTTGTAGTTGTGGCCTTATGAACGAGTACTTCATGGAATAACTCAATGTATTCACATAATTTTTTTTTTTAGTCTTTGCAATATAACGACTTATGCCCTTATGCACTATGTTCATAATCGCACAACACGACTTATATTATTGGCAGTTTTGGTTTTATAGAAATGATGTGACTTATTATGCTTGAAATTTGTGTACTTTATGACTCAATTGAGGCCTTTAAGTGGAAAAACTATGCACGTAGCTTGAAAAACGAATGAAATCAACGGGTTTTTTATCGTTATCAGATATATTATATCTATATAAAGATAGAAAATAATCTTATGTTAATTGTAACATAAGATTATTTTCTATCTTGGGTCAACCAGCTAATTTCCTAATTTTCAAATTCAAGCACTTAACCTCTAAAATATACATATAGTTAATCAAACATCTTATTATAACAAAATATAGAAGCAGCACTCAATCATCCACCAATACATAGTTGAACAAAATTATTTGCGAACGCACGACGCGTTTTCTCTCATAAATTATCACAACTCGAGGATCGACTTACGTAGGGTACATTACGCCACCCCTAGGACTATTAACGTGACATTTTAATGAAAAAAATTCCGCACAGCTCAGACATTATTATGTGTACAAAGATTTTTTCATGTTGGCCGTATGGTGGACAGTTGTGTACAATCTCGGAGTCTTGTTTGGATTAACTTAGCATAAATTTTGTTATTACTAAAGAATACTTTACAATGTATCGCTGTAACTCTTAAACATCATTATGGATTTTAAATCCTATAGATTTATCTTATATCTTTTTAAGACTATAGTAGAATACACGCTGTAAATTCAGTTGAAAGAGCTAACGATCCGTGTAATGAACAATATTTACATAATTTAATATATTCCGATGAGATGTAAACTAGCCTTATAATCCATGATGATAAACAAAACAATATCCACTGATCCGACATAATTAGTTCTGTTCAAATCCACTTGAATAGTCTCAGCAAATTTTCTCAAGTTCAACCTATATCTTAAACTAGCTTACCGCCCGCGGCTTCGCCCGCTTTGTCTAAAACCTAATGAATTATATACTAAAACCTTCCTCTTGAATCACTCTATCTATTAAAAAAACCGCATCAAAATCCGTTGCGTAGTTTTAAAGATTTAAGCATACAAAGGGACATAGGGACAGAGAAAGCGACTTTGTTTTATACTATGTAGTGAAGAAAGAGAATTCAGATCGCTAAAAGCAATCGATAGTGCACTTTTAAATTCATCTCACAAGAACGCAATATCCGCCCCTAATCCACGACTCCAAGACATTCCGATAGCGGCCATTAAATCAGCTTATGTCATTGTGACGTTTGGGCTGTCAAACGTTTTGCTTTATCTGTATTTTATGTAGATTATGTAATGGCAGGAGTGTGCTAATGCATTTTATTGCGGAAAATAACTGCAATTCAAACGAAATTCCAATGTGGGAGAATCTTTAGCTCTAATTATACAAGTAGATTAGCAACAAGTAAAACAAAAAAAAGCAAAATAATAGTTTACCATCATGAGAGTTATTGACCAATAAAAGCTATTGCAGATTTAATTATCCTGTTATTCGTGAACTCATCCAAAACATTAAAAATTAAAATTAATTTTGAAGTGAAACTTCTTTACTCTCAACGCGAATAAAATTTCAAGGTCGCGTCATGGCAATATCATCACGTCATGGAGTAATACGACAATTTTGGTATCTTTGAATCTTGACAAAGAAGTTTCACTTCTGACACGTGTGCTCGGCGGCACACACGCAAGGTTTTAGTGTATAATTTATTAGGTATTAAACAAAGCGGGTGAAGCCGCGGGCGGAAAACTAGTAAAAGAATAAATTATTTATTTATTTATTTTATTTATTTGTAAAAATCAAATATTTCCGCGATTCTAGGAGACGCACCAAAGAGGAATGCATGTCGCCTAAGTCGGCCCTCCGCGACGCGTCGCGAATAACATTACAGCAGATTATTGCGTATCTCGGCTGAAATGGCGGCATTAGAGTTAGAGACCAGATACCAAATGCCCATTTCTTTGGAGATCGGTCAACGAATACTATTATACTACTACTATTATGATTTTATGAGTGTGTTGGACAAGTTTTACTGCACTGTAGGGTTTATCTTGATATATTTGGTTATTATTTGTGATTTATTTACTGTTAAAAGGATAATTTTAATGTTTGATGGTATCCTGTAATCAATTAATTAAATGTAATTACTAATTAGTAAAGACAGCTAAGACAAGCAGCTATATCATATAGGTTAGGTTAGTTATTTAGGCTGTTCACTGACAGATTAAGAATAAAATGCGATACATCATATTATAATCTATTTTTTGTTACAAAAATAAATTAGTATTAAGTTTAGAAAATGTGAGTCTCTCTAGCAATAAGGTTCCCTTTCAGTTTTGTCCTGAAAAGAAGAAATAAAACTAATGTAATCATTAGATAAAGTGATTCAATTAATATTTCGCTTCTGAAGTCGATAAAATGCAACCGTCTTTGAAAAATGAAATATATTCGAGAGATAAATTCAAAGTAAGTTGAGAGCACTACTATAGGTATTCGAAAATCACATTCGAGTTCTACCAATGTTCGTAAGTTCAAAACTATGAAGATATGTAGTTTTAAGTGTGGTATAGACTGGTTGTAAGTCGGTGAGTCCTTTGAAAGGCTTTTTCTGCAAAAAGTAGCCGGTGCATCGCCTAATGGTAAGTAAATACAACCGCATATGAACATTTACAGAAATAGGACCCTTGCAAATTCCTTGTTCCGGATTATTAAGCCGTGGAAGAAAGAAACAAAAGACGACGAAGAAGATATAAAGAAACAACTGACGACCAAGTAACTAGGATAGGTGAAGAAAGAGAGCATTTGTTTTCTTTTAATTGTTGAAGGATTAATATTAAGAAACATACTTAATAAAGTAATAGTTAGAGCAGAATTTCTTTAGATATCATGTCATATTCTGACAGCATTATATCCTTAGCATACTAGTATATGTATATACCTAGTATTATAGAGATAGGAAATAAAAAAAAAACAATTACAATAATCTATAGTGTAGCAGGGTCCAATGGGCTGAAGAGCACTCATTGTACTCATTGCAAATATTACTCATAACATGATTTAATTCGAGTCGTACTTAATTCGTAAATTAATAGTAATAGACGACATATTCATAGCCCAGACAACAAAGGGACAGTACAGTCTAGTTGTTTCAAAGCCATTCGCGTATTTTGAGATCAGGTGAGTTCGTTGACCTTGTAACTTGATGCTTTTGTTTTTTTTTTTCAGTTGATGCTAAAGGGAATTTCGTTGGTCATCTAAAAAGGTCTAATTAATAAAGTGATGAAATTCAAGCAAACACCATTATTCTCGCATTACGGGATCAAGTTGGCAATTTTATTATGTACTTTCATTATTTGATAGTATTTTGGTTTCATAAATTCTTCTGTTTAATTGAAATAGATCAAATATACATAATATAGGCATATAATAAGGTAATGTAGGTATTATATCAAAAATCTTTGAAAAAAAATCAATTAATGCAGTAAAATCAATTAATGCAGTTTAAATTTAATAATACAAACTATAAAGTATTTTTATACAGTTTATTATAAACTAGCGACCCGCCCCGGCTTCGCACGGGTGCAATGCTGATACTAAATACACTACAGAAAAACTGTGAACGTTGTATATAAAAACATAGCGGCCCGCTCCGGCTTCGCACGGGTATAAAATATATAGCCGGGCGGCCGGCCGGTACCGCCGCAAACGGTACGTCCCGCAATTTTTAAATCTCAATACTATTATAAAGGCGAAAGTTTGTAAGGATGTATGGATGTATGGATGTATGGATGTATGGATGTTTGTTACTCTTTCACGTAAAAACTACTGAACCGATTACAATGAAATTTAGCACACATATAGAGGGTAACTTGGATTAACACATAGGATAGGTTTTATCCCGGAAATCCCACGGGAACGGGAACTATGCGGGTTTTCCTTTGAAAACGCGGGCGAAGCCGCGGGCGGAAATCTAGTCTGTAATATCTTCGAAAATATTCACTTAAATCATACGGTGTAAAGGGCCATATAGATCTATATTAAATGAACAATGTATTCAAGGTATTTAATTGGTTAAGGATTAATGCTGTATTGGTTAAAATCGCTTCGAAAATTAGCCATTATTTGTCGTAAAAAGTAAAGGACAAACAAAAGTTATTGTGGGTTATCCATAAGAGATAGACATATACCATCGCGGATTTTTCTGTAGACCTTTTTAATGTGTATAATACTTAGTACATTATTTTGATAAAACTCGAAGGGTTCAGCCTGCGTTTGCAATGTAAGCGGAAAAAATGTAATTTTTTACGACATCACATTAGAAACCTCAAAAATAACAGTACTTCTCCACTATTTAATGGATGTTGTTATACATATAAACCTTCCTCTTGAATCACTCTATCTATTAAAAAAAACCGCATCAAAATCCGTTGCGTAGTTTCAAAGATTTAAGCGTACAAAGGGACATAGGGAAATAGGGACATAGGGACAGAGAAAGCGACTTTGTTTTATACTATGTAGTGACTAGCTTCAAGTAAGTACATCAAATAGATAGTATTTCACATAAGGTCATGGCATTCGAGAAGTGCACATCAATTTGCTTTAGAATTGTTTGCAAAAACCCGCACTTGCTATATCAATTAAAATGAAATCGTTTATGGGTATAGTTGTGATTAAAATTCCGTAGCAATTAGACACGATGATAAGGTACTGGTATTGAGGTATTTGTAGAAATGCGATTTAAGAGTTTTGTTTAGTAATTCATACGATTGTATTTATTCATATTTATACTTTTTTGTTGTATGTAGTGTCGTATCACGGTGTTTGTGAACAAAGCCCATCGAGATAGAATTTACCGATTTTTATGAAATTGTACCTATCCAATCTTGTTATCTATGTTAATAAATCAAAATTCACATCAATATCTTGTTACTAAAAGTAAACCTTTTCCAGGCAACCTTGCTTAGGCAAGAAAAAAATGACATCAAGATATCGTAGACACTGTTACAAAAAACTAGATAATATTTTTTTTAATTTTGTTTATCAAAAAAGAAAAAATTATCAATGACCTATCACTCCCAACTTCTCCGATCACACAGAACAAAACAAATTCAAAGTAATTAAAATTTAAAAGTAAATGCATACAAAAATCACACTTAGGATGAGGTCACACCGGGCGTACTCGGTTCCCACAGTGCCACGTACGCCTAATTCAATTTATTGTCTCTCGTATATCACGTGTCCATTTAGATGTAGGCTGCTTGTGAACGTGCGTTTTGCGGATTTATTACTGTCAAACGCATGATATATGGATAAAAATTCCTTAAAATATTACGGGTATATGTGAAGTTGTTGAAGACGACCTTTACAAGGTTAAAGTTATCGATCAAGGTTAAAATAAAGACAAAATTCATTGAAAGAAACGTTATAAGTATATAATATTAAGTTTATGTAAAATATCCATCATCAAAGTATAATTGTGGAGAAATCAATGTCAGTATCGCATGAGGTATTATTTATTTTATAAAGTATTACTTATTTTAATGGAACATTGCTATGACTGCTACAATTTTCAAGTAGGTGAGTATTCAATTCAAACAATAAAGTACGATATAATATGATCGATACATCCACCAAATTATCAAATATTCGATAAACTATAGAAAATTGTGTTAAAACAGACAGCTCCTAAACATTCTGCACAATAAATCGCTAGTGTACAACCCGCTTACATCTTAATTACACTTTAAATACTCCGACATTTTGCTCAGTGTAGCTACACCCTAACACTATAATTGAATCTGTATGTACGAAAGCCCTAAGGGAGTATGTGTTCATAAACTATTTATTTTAGATTTAGATTGAAAACCATCTTATTTCGTTATACACATGTTAATTGTACTTGTTTTATGTTCGCTCGTCTGTCTGCGGCTCAAGAATTGATGGACCTGTGTAATTAGGTTGATTCACAACGAGAGATTTCATTAGAAACGATGGTGTTAATTACGATTCGAAAATCTTATGTGGTTTAAAAAAGACTATAATCTTCAAAAGGTTTTGTGACTCGCAAAGTAAAGGTTGTAAAAATGTTCCCATTTAGCAGTTGTAAATGTTAATTATTAAAGACTTTGTATGTTTATTGATATACAATTAACATTTGATAAATGCACATGTAAAGTGAAGTCCCATGTCCCCTAGTGGGGTAAGGGGCAGATGCATTATACATCTACTTCACTAATCGATTTTATTTAGGGACAAGTAGGTGATCAGCCTTCTGTGTCCTGCCAGACCGAGACATTTTTTTTTCTTCGTCTCCACCGGGAATCGAACCCAGGACCCCTCGGTTCTACGCACACGCGTCAACCACTGTACCAAGGAGGCGGTCGATAAGTGCACATACAATAATATGACAATACATCCCTTAGTATTTTATCAACTACCAACTCAATTAAATTTTTCTTTTGATAAGTACGGGAATTCTATATGGCAAAGTTCTATTATTGTTATTATAATTAAATAACTATTATAACCACTAATAAACGTTTTAAAAATATCAATATTTTACACGATTCATTCATTCATATTTTGAAATACAAAATGTCAGCAATTCCTCCTAATTTTTTTATGCGACGGGAAGGAAACGTCATCTGTTCGCAAACGACGTCGCTCATAAACAACAATTAGCTGCGGATGTGTTGCTGACCTTAAATTTTACGTACTTTTTGTTATATTGTACTTGCGGTAGTTTGTGTCAGATGAATGGAGGTAAAGATTTTTTAATTTTTAAGGAATATAACATAACATTTTGATGTTCTTTAGATGAGTGAGGGAAAAAATCAACTCAAAAACTTGTTTACTAATTAAACTAGGTATCGTATTTTATGTTAAAAGAAAAATTCCCCTATGTTACTGTAAAACAACATAATATGTAAGCATACGTTCAAACCCTCACGTAATAAATCAAGGTTAGCTTATTAAAAATATTCAGACCAAAAATTCAAAGGTGATGAAAAACAAAAATAAATTTCCCATTTTTTTACGAAGAATCACGTCTGTAGGGCGAATAAAGAATCTTTGACACAGTGAAGGGCGACATTGTGAAAGTCAATGACAACATTTGCGTACACAACGAAGCTGGGAGAGATTTTCGGCTCAGTACTATTGCGTAGTTAGCGGGAAATTGGACAAAGATTATGCAGGAACAGATACTCCACTGTGGACATTGATTTATGAACGTTCGTAAAAGGTTTATGTTAATGCTTATACAAATCAAGGAACTTAAAAAATATATAGTTGTGTGTGTTCTGTTATTATTTATATCAACTTAAACATTTCCTGTTGTTAGTCCCATACCTGTACCTGTAGTAGAACTACCATAAAAATTAGGAGCCATATAAGGTGAAATAAAAACTCTACTAGATTTTATTTAATAAAAAATTGAAGAAGCAGTGTTTGTTTTTTAATGAAATTGAAGAAGATTTTATCAATAATAATCTAAGTTAAAAGTTCCTATCATTGTACGCTACAAATACCTAATTCCTTTCCACCTACAACCGTTATCTAAATGTATGCATCGATGCACGTCACCTTCAGACCAAAGCCTTTCTATCTCCACATAATTAATCCAATCATAACTAGATCGCATAACTATGTAAATAAAAAATGCCACTTGACCAATAAAATTCGACAAAAGTATGAGGAAACGCATATGACGCAAGATAAATCAGTTTTATGATTTTTGTAATTAGTCTGTTACTTAGATGTCTAGATTAGATTTATTCTTGTTTTTAAATGTCGTTAATTTATTCTGGTAAGTAAATTAGTACGAAGTATGTCGCGATTAATACGTACGTCAGTATTTCGCAGAACCTTGATTTAAAGTCACTTGGAGAGCAACTATCTGTGTTTTACTATCATAAATGCATGTTTGTATCCTGTTACACTCCCACTTAAATGAATAATCGATTTAGCGCCGGATCTTTTAAGCTGACAAATTAAGAGCAAGAATGATTTAGCAGTCCTTGTAGCTAAAGACTTGTATTAGCTACAATAGGGAATTTAAATACGGAAGTACTCCCACCTAAATTTAACAGAGCTTATATTTTACGCAGTTATTTAAATTTTACAAATATAAAAATAGTTATTTTGAAGGTTTTTTTCTAGCATTAGTCTTAGTAAATGAATTTGTAGTTTGTTAAAAGCCATTTAAGGCACGTCTGCGTGCCCTTGATTGATCTATGACGAAGGGCGGCGTGAACTTTAGGCGGGCAGACAACTACGTCTTAGGGACCGAAGGGCGCTTTAATTCATTCAATGTTCATATCGTCTGAAAAATTGTATTTAAAGAAAAACGCCTCCGGGGATCGCCTGAAGCAATTCTATTTTTAACGTATTTTGTAGTTATTATATGTTTAGCGACTAAGTTGATGAATGGATTTTATTTTTTAATCTGTGGAAAGTCTTTTCAAGTTTATATATAGAAGACTAGCTATCCGCCCGCGGCTTCGCAAGCGTTTTCAAAGAAAAACCCGTTCCCGTAGGATTTCCGGGATAAAACCTATCCTATGTCCTTTCTCGGGTATCAAAATATCTCTATACCAAATTTCATGCAAATTGGTTCAGTAGTTAAGGCGTGATTGAGTAACAGACAGACAGACAGAGTTACTTTCGCATTTATAATATTAAGTATGGATGAATGGATTTCCCTTATACAGGGCTGGTATGACGTCACCATGTTGATGATGATGCAACAATGTTTATGAGCAAAATTATTCATATTTTTGGTTACATTGTTTTGGTTTATATTTTTTTCCTTATTCGTGTAAAAGTTCAGGAGTTAGATTTTTACGTATGATATTTTTATATGACACCGTGATTTATCAATTTAGATGCTTATGTTTTAAAGTACATACTTACTGTAAAAATAAAGGAGTAGTTGATGCGAAGACGTGATAACGTAGTTTTATTAAGCTATTGCATAGCTTCTATCGCGGGCCTTGAGCGCGGCCGCGGGGACCGAATCCAGAAATTCCGTAACGAAAAACCTCACGCTCCCCACTCCGACGGGCACGGAGGTGTGGCTTGAAGGCATGCTATGCAATAGCTTTACCGAGGCAGTCCCCGAGTGCCACTCGTCTTTTTTTATTTGGTTACGGATTTTCATAAAATTTGGTGCACTGGTTTATTGCATGATATAAAACATAATTTATAGAACTAGTAATAAAAGCGATAAGTTAATCTAGTACATACATTTCGTAATTCTTATCTTCGAAAACTTAGATTGAGAATGCCAAAGTATTCCTGTTTTATGTGCTTCTTATTAAAAGTATACGGACGTCAGTGTTAGCAACCTGAAGCGAACTGATTATCGTACCAGGGGCGTAAAATTATCGTACATTAAGCGTATATGGATCGAAATTATCGTACTTTTTAGGATAAAGTCAATTTTAAATAAATAAATCATATAAATTGTAATATTAGTGCCTTACTATACATTATACTCTTTGGTTTTACGCGTGGTACAGACTACAGACCTGAACCGATTCCCTTTCCACTTTATGTTCAATAAATGCGCCAAGTTTAAAATTCACTCTGACAAAATTTCACTGTTCCCATGAAAGTTCGATATGAAACACGTCAAAATTTCATATTTGTATGGGTGAAATAATATAAATTCTCGAATTTTGCATGATAGAAATTATCGTACAATCAGCGTACGATAATACTATGCTATCGTACATCGTACGTAGGCACAAAATTATCGTATTTGTACGATAATTATCGTACGGTTCCGAACACTGACGGACGTTCGAATCAAGTTCTTGTGAAAACATTTTAATAAAAAAAATATTGTTGACTGGCCGGTTGGCTTGGTTGGTAGTGGCCCTGCCTGCCAAGCCAGAGGTCGTGGGTTCGATTCCCACCCGGGGCAAATATTTGTGTGATGAACAAAGATGTTTGCTCTGTGTCTGGGTGTTAATTATCTATATAAGTATTTATTTAAAATTATATATGTATGTTTATCAGCCATCTGGTTTCCATAACACAAGCAAAAGCTTAGTATGGGATCAGATCGTGCCGTGTGTGAAAATTGTCCCGAAATATTTATATTTATGTACATACATGTATTGTAGGTATATCTACACAAGAACGCCTAACATTTAGCTGTTCCTTCGTGTTCAGATATATATAACTATTTCTCTCAACACCCACATGTATTTAGGTCAGATGACTTCTTTTGTTTTCTCTCCCGCAGTCCAATTTAAAATTATCTACATAGTTTCATGCGATGAAACGTGTCATAACATTGTTTTGTTTTCTGGCTATTTATGCGAGCGAATAAATGCTTTTCGTTAATTCTAACGATTTCTTGTTAACACGTTCACTGCGGCATGTCCAGTATCGGGCCATCAGCGACTACACCACAGTGCGGCGCCCAAAATCGCAGTTTTCACCGTGGTGCGGCGAGGTTTTTTATATGTTAATCAATGACTAGAAAAGAGACAAATATATTTTTGTTATCACAGTTTGAAGTAGGACTCAATTTCGTTTAAAAATCGTATGGCAAAATATTGGACACACGCATAGAAAAGAAACCGTTTCTTTTGTGTGCGGCATGTCAAATATTTTGCCATGGACAAGCACCTCATGCCGCACTGTACTGCGAGCGCGCCGCGTGTCAATCTCGCATAGTGATGTACCAGGACCGCACGCGTCGTTATCAAATTTTTAAATGACAATGATACCTTAGAGGCTTTAGTTTTTTTACTTTCTTTTATTTCGTAGCATAAATGCAAAAATGTGATGACAGTTGTGAAAATAATATAAAACATTAAAACAAAAGTTACTGAACAAATTAAAACAAAAGTTACTGAACAAATTAAAACAAAAGTTACTGAACAATTTCCTGATCAAGTACCTTGTTTTATATGTGTTTTTTTTTTGTATCGACGATATATATATCGTTATCTGTTAACAAACAGACTGAAATATACAAAATTGATTTATATCGATATCGATGTTTTATTTTACAGTGTTTCCCATCGCTATTACTGTAAACATGCCGTATCAACGCAGTGCGGGATGGCAAATAATTTTTCACAAAATCAGGGGTTTACATTTTCCCTCATATCTTTTAAACTATTGAGTCAAACTAAAAGCTATTTATGCGGTATATACAAGACTATATATACTATTATCCGAAAAAAAAATTTTTGAAATATCTTGAAATTTCATGAAATTATTAACCTTCAAAGTCAGTAGGTGCGATGTGATAAAAATGGCTCATGACGCACAGTGGTGAACTTGCCGATGTGAAGTATTGAAGACATGCCGCAACAACGGTAAGTTTGGCATTTTAGGTGCCGCAGTGAACGTGTTAACTATGTGGGTTGCATTAAAGAACTTTTAACAATGTGTTTAGCTTTACGCAATATTAAAAGGTGCTTCCTGGAAACATTGAAATGTATGTAGGAAGACATTAACGGAAGATTTTAAAAACTATCGTTACCTGTTCGTAGGATTTATGAAATGGAAACATGTTTTTCAAAATATCGACAATATTCTTGAAGATAAGCCGTAAATAGAAATACTGACATTTGTGTTGAAGATGAGCAGTAAATTTCAACTCATTATGATTTGTAATCAAAATGTGTTGTGATACAAGAAAATTAAGGGATGATAAATGACACTCTTGTTTTCGAACATAATGTTTGATGATACAGCACTTTATGTGCATTACATAATTTTATGTATCGAGCTGAATATAGAAATATTTTAAACGTCTAGATTATGTATGTATGTTATAGCTAGATATACATAGCTATATCTAATATTTTAAAGTGATTTGGACAACGAGTAAGTGCTTATTTCGTATAATGAAGAAATATTAATGTATAGGTAGAGATTTCGTATCAAATAAACCTCTACTAAAATATTAATTTATGTGTTTTTGAACTACTGGTTATGACAAGATATAAGAGATAGCCCTTTTAATAACCAATTACATAAACAGTAATAAAACAGACTTAATGATAATCAAACAACACACGAATTTATGAATAAGTAATACATTTTTTTCATGTAAAAGTAAATAAACCGAATTTTTTCTGTCTATTAATTCTATAACCTAATTATAATTTTTAAAGCTTATCTTCATATTAGCATAATTCATACGAAAGTGTTCATAAAACATAAGCTAATGTGCACTCAGAGTCACGCCTGCGATAATTGTATAATTTATGGTAATGATCATTTCTTGTCTAAACCTTCTTAACTAGCTGCTCCGCGCGGTTTCACCCCCGTGGCTCCACTCCTGTTGGTCGTAGCGTGATGATATATATAGCCCATAACCTTCCTCGGTAAATGGGCACTCGGTATCTAACACCGAAAGAATTTTTCAAATCGGACCAGTAGTTCCCGAGATTAGCGCGTTCAAACAAAAAAACAAACTCTTCAGCTTTATAATATTATATAGTATAGATTTGACGGTAAGCGCGGACGTAGTTATATCTAGCTTTATGGTAATGTTGATAGAATCACATATATAGATATATTATATCTTCAGTTAATTTTAGAGGTGGGTACTACTTAAGTAATTTTCTTTCTCAGTCGATTTAATAGAGCTTTAGTTATGTCAGAAAGAGACGAAATTGTAAGATTTAATAGAGCTTTATTGAAGAGAGAATGAGATGTATAAATTGTGACTTGTGAGGGAAAAAACGATTAGTTGATTTCAAATGTTGATTTAGATAATGTCTATTTTCGGCTTAATTATATTACGTGAATATGCAAGATGGTATAAATGATAATTTTATGATATTTAAACATATTGCATTATGATTGCGTTTTCTTATTGCAGTGCTATTTTTAGCTTTTATTATAATTTAGTTTATTATGCTTGCGGTTCTTCTGTTCGTTAAATTCAGCAAGATATTTTCAAGCAGCATTAAAAAGATTTAATCTTAACCTTATGACATTTCCGTGTTTTCCTCATTAATATTAGACTAATTTTATTTATAAAAAAGACCACAGGAGAATATTCCTTCCGATAAAAAAAGCTTGCAAAGCTCTTGTAAACAGAATCGATACGACTAAAATTTACTCTGCTAAAATTATGGCCTTTAATAAGTCATATCAATAACAGGTGAGCAGAGATACAGGCAATTTTAAAAATTCTGTAAATCTTATTTGCATACTTAGTTAAAAAACCTTAAGAATGTCGGTTGTCGGTTAATGGCATAAAGCTTTTTTAATATTGTTTATATAAGTAAAAAAAGAATGTTTAAAAATTTGCACCAGATTATTGCACTGATCCATATTGCAACCCAATCCCATAGAGGTCATCGCCCGCTGACGTCACGCACGTTTCTGCGCTCGCGCAGGAAGATTTCTATCTAAATAAGCAATTAAAGGGATTGTATCATTCATAAATATTATTATGTAACGACTCAGCGAATTAATAAGCGTGACGGTTGATTTAATTATTTTCACGTTTATTTTTTATTTACTTGTGTACGCGAGTGTGAAGATTCTAACGATTTACCTAATAGTTGAAACGAGATATGGCGGTTTTTATGTAGATTCGAAGTTTTTTCACACCATTAATTATTAAATTGTCATAATAAGGCCTTGAACAAACGCAGTTCTTTTGCTAACTTTTGTCTTTAGCAGTAATATATAGAAATAGCATCAAATTTGCATACATGATCTTACGGGTCACATACAGAATCCGATTCCATCAAATTTATTATGTCATATGTAAATTAATTTTGAATAGTAAAATAAAAATTGGAAAATTTACTACCGTATAGTTAATTTTTTCAACCTTTACTCAATTGAATTTGACAAGTGCCAACAAATTCGCATCAAGCTTTATTATACAAGGATAACAAAACTACTGTCTGCTTCTTGTTGTTTAAATTTTATATTGTCTTTTTAGTCAAAATAGGTATAATAAGTAGTAGTTTGATATTCGATATATACATATTAATAATATACACAATAATGTAGTTCGAAAAATATTTCAGTACAGCTTCTCACGCTACATGTCAAATGTTTGTTTCAAATTGTTACAATGTATGAAGATACTGATGTTATCCTTGCAAAAGCCTTTGCGCAAGGTTTGTTGTGTTTTGTAACCCTATCCTCGTAACTTTCACCTCCGATGTCGAAGTATTTTTTAAAAATTGACAACAACTCATCGTAAGTAAATCAACCTGTGACGAGCTGCGGTCTGGGCCATCTGTCGTACGACATATGGCATGGTTTTTACGACCCCACGATTTGTTTGTATCCCTCGCTCTTTCCCGTGTATGCAGATATCTATTTCCCTCCCGCTCCCTCCCAGGTTTCCTTCAAGGCGAGAGGTAATTGAAACTGAACGCATGCGGGCAAGTGAAAGGACTACACTTGTCATAGATTAAGCGTTCTTACCTGTTTTTACACCGCGCCGTGATGGATGGGGCCAATTTTGAAGTTGCAATATTTTCTTGTTAAGCGTTTTCGTGTTAAAATGTAATTACGTCTTAACAGCTCGTGTAAATTTCCGCGAGGCGTCAATTAGACGGCCCCGGATAACCTTTAATATTTTTCTTCGCTATTAACGATTTTTTATGTTTTAAAAACGGGAACACTGAAACCTTCATTCTTATTAAAAACCTTAATTGGATTGTATTTTGGTGGATAATCAAAGTTTTTTCGATAGCAAAAAGTATTATTATTTATTCCACGTTGTATAAAGTATTTTAATCATTTTTCAAACTGGGAAACAATATAAAAAGTTTAATTACGAGGCGGGTCTCGTGCTGTTTAAAAAAACAACAACTACTTGAGTTTGTTGTCTATTCTTCATTGCAGAAACTGCCTTCCGGTGATAGGAACCTAATTGGTGCTTTTGAAAGGAGTCTACTTGAATGAATAGATGTTTATTTTTATCTATAGTTTTGCCACTCTTGACAAACAATGATTGTATTGTGTCTCTACGCACTCGTAAAATTGCAATGTTAAATTCATTGAGCATTGAATACGTTAAGATTTAAAAAATCGGATGCGCGCGTTATTGTCACATACGTTAGGCGCGGGTCAAAGCGCACCTCTTCAACCTGTTTTGCACCACGTCCTTCTTCTACATTTTGTTTGAAAGAACTTTGGAAATGGAAAAAAAGCCAACGCCGCGCCGCTTGTGTCTGTCCCGCGCCTTAGGTACATCGATTAGCGAGCAAACTCAGAGAGGTTAAACGTTGAAGGCATAAAATGATAATTTAATAATCTTTCGCAGGACAATAACCTAAGTAGTACCCTAGGTCCACCTTTGTCATGTTATTGAGCCAACGATAGATGGTAATAAATTTTAATTGATCGAGCCACGGTTATGGGTTATTTTAAATGTCATACGGCGAATGTAATGGGGTATGTAAGAGCAATGTATAATGTCACAGTAATAACTTATATTTTGCGTGGTCTGCGTCCTTTGAAATATAGGTTGTAAATTATCTTTTATGGACGTTATTGTCGCGTTTGATCCGTTCAAACGGCTACCTAGCTAAGTTTCGGCTTGACAGCTTTTTGAACTCTATGGTTTTTAAAAAAACGAATAACAACATTAACGACCAAGTACGTATCAGGTTAAACGCAGTTGTGGGTTTTCTTGATAGTGGTTAGACTTAGAGGAATTTGTTTAATGTTTATATAACTATGAACTTTATTCATTTCATTCAGCATATTCAATTGAGTTTTTACTTCTAGCTTTTCCAAGTATGTTTATAGGGTAAATAGGATTTACGTACGTTTATTTTATCCGATATACTGTTAGTAATAAAAACAGAAACAATTACTCATGTTTGGATCGCCTGCATCAAATAATCACAATCCTTAACGCCAGAAAACGTTTAGTACAAACTATTCGAAAGGAACTTCGGGATGCGGAATTCAATCTATTAATCGATTACATACACATCGATTACATTTAATTGTGACGTAATTTTAATTCGACGCCATAAAAGCACAAAAGATGATATACTAGACCGATAGCGACGCATCGATGGGGTTAAGGACAAGAAGCGTTACGCTATTCTGTTGCTTATGACACGGTGTTAAAGGTGAAAATCGCGTGATGTTATATTGTAAACGGTGCAATGTGTTGTACAGTAAGCAAGGATCGATTTTACGGCTGTCTGATCATGTCATTGGTAATGAGCGTAAAGGTATTTGAATGTTTTACGCTTGTTTCGCGCGTTTGTCCGCCCGGAGATGCTTGGGATGAAAGTACCCATTATGTCTTGCGAGATGTAACCGATATTATTGTGTGGTGAACGGTTAATATCGACTGGTCAGTTTATAAGTTCGAAACACAGGTTCGAAACTTATAAGGTATGTTGTACATCTTTTTAAAAATGAAGATCTTGATAGGTATGGATGTATGATAGTTAAAAAAAACACAAGAACAACTTAGGATATCATGTCATGTTGTGTCTCGTTTCATCAGAACATAAAGCTACATTGTTGTTTTGTTGTTGGTACTAGGTTCGAGACACAGAGACATATACAGTACAGATTTCACCATATACCTCCCATTGTATCCATTCCCCACCTCATATCGACTAGGTACAGGATATCATGTTTTGTGACAGCAAAGATAATATAGGATTTTTGAGTAAAGAACTAAAGACTTAACCCTCGTGGATTCTATCCCTTAACCTTATTGATATCTGTCGTATATTGTCTTACAGTAAAGCTTAGAATTCGCATTCTATATTACACAAACACGTCACACACTGTTGAATTAGAACACACACACACACACACACATACGCAATTCGCACACATGCAAACCATTCACAGATTCACAAGGCATTGAATGGCCGAATATATCGGACCAACAGGCTAGTTATCGGTAATTATAGATGTATGTGGATGTGGATGCCACCTGCGCTATTGTCACATGCTGTGAACATATGTGACGGATAAGTGATCGTGTCCACTGTTGGACGACACGGTTTTTGTATTAACAAGAACTAGAAATAGCTAATTCTCAAGTAGTAACTTGAGTCTTCAATTTGTAAGGTTTTGTGATGTGGAATTGGAACTTGTGACATTTTATGAATATCTCATAGTAAGATTTTCGAAACCTCGTAAATAATATGTATTGTTTCAAAGCTCCCTCATTTGCAGCTAATTGAAGAAGTTAATGGGAAAATGTTATGCTGTAGCCTTGTAGCGTACTTGTAGCGATCCATATTTGGTGCATTAAAGTATGTTTCTTATACTTTTTAGACAATTGATATACACCAGGGCCAATCCCTTCCAAAATGATAAAAACCTAAAAAAAATAGTAGTAGGATGAAACCCATTAGAAAAGAAGTAGAATGTGATAAAAATTAAAGGAAAAATAAATTACAGACAATCCGAGTTCGGGAAGTGGGAGGGGGGGAGCTTTTAAGGCTAAAAAATGGTTTCTCTTAAATTCCGACAAAACTACAAGTCCTATGGAAAAAAGTTCAATTGCAAAGTTGTAGGTAATAAAAAGATCTACAACTTTTGTATTAACAATTTTTTCACATAACCTCAAAATTTAGGTGAAAAATTCAAAAAAACAATTTTTTGTTTTTATTTTTATCTACTTCAAAATTTATTTATTTTCTACGAAATTTGGTGAAAACTTACTTTATTATGTCCCAAATACACTGTAATTTATTTGATTGAAAATATTTATTTTTTCGCCTTATTTCAACTTAATACCAAAAAAACAACCTAATTTTCAATCGAAAATTCTGACGTCAAAATATCAGCTTTTTTTCAAAAAGTTTGGGGCTTTTTGTTCGTTAAAATATCTACTTTCTGATGGTGTAAATTATAATATACATTACCATAGGAAATTTACTCAGAAAATGCATACAAACAGTGTGATAATGAGCTTTCACTAAGTCAGGCAAATTTATCAAACGACCTGAAATGTTTTTATCGACATCATTTTGTTCATGAACATGCTGTCAAATGTTAGCTGTGGTATCGTTACTTTGATCAGATGAATTTTTTCTTTTGAAATGTTACCGAAAAGCCGATACAAGAGAAAATATATAGTTCGAGAAGTGTGCCTGATTTAGTAAAAGCTCATTATCACACTGTTTGTATGCATTTTCTGAGTAAATTTACTATAGTAATGTATATTATATTTTACACTATCAGAAACTAGATATTTCAACGAACAAAAAGCCCCCAAACTTTTTGAAAAAAGCTGATATTTTGACGTCAGAATTTTCGATTGAAAATTAGGTTGTTTTTTTGGTATTAAGTTAAAATAATGCGAAAAAATAAATATTTTCAATCAAATAAATTACAGTATATTTGGGACATAATAAGGTAAGTTTTCACCAAATATCGTAGAAAAAAAATTTTTTTTGAAAAAGATATAGATATAGATAAAAAATTGCGAATACAAAAGTTGTAGAACTTTTTATTACCTACAACTTTGCCATTGAACTTTTTTCCATAGGACTTGTAGTTTTGTCGGAAATCAAGAGAAACCATTTTTTAGCCTTAGAAGCCCCCCCCCCCCTCCCACTTCCCGAACTCGGATTGTCTGTAATTTATTTTTCCTTTAATTTTTATCACATTCCCCTCCTTCTAATGGGTTTCAACCTACTACTATTTTTTTTTTTGTTTCAAAAATGATCGACCCTGGTCTAATATTGATACTTGATAGATAATAATCATCTGGATATTTGCAATATCGAAAATTTTCTTCTATGAACGAATAATTTAATTAGATAGCGCCATAAAATATAAGAAACATGATCTTAATGACTAGTATTACTTTCGCCATAGAGCCATAGAGCTTTTATGGAAGGTACTATACTATTTATGGAGTTGGGCTGGCCACATAGCCAGAATGAAGGATGACCGCTGGACTATACGCCTAACATCTTGGCCTGGTCCGAAAGGCAAAAGAAAGAACGGTAGACCCCTTTATCGCTGGGCAGACGATATAACGAAAATAACTGGCGAAAAGTGGATGTTACAAGCGCAAAAAAGAGAATACTGGAACAGTCTGGAGGAGGCCTTCACCCTTACTTAAAGGGGTTCTCAAGCTACATATTATATAATTTATGAGTCATCATTTCTTATGTATAGCTCATTATTTTTTAAGTTTACTTATAGTTTGTAATATAATAATTAAGTTCATTTAACCCTCACATTTAACCATACTTTTAGCATGTAAGAAACCATTGTGATTTTGAGAAATAAAGGCTTTTTTATTTTTTATTTTTTATTTTTATTTTTTATTTATTTTTATTTACTATACTATTTCTCTCAGGTTAACGTTTACCCATTACAATACATATCACAAAAATACAAAAAAATATAATTAAACTTATTTTTAATAAAAATCATCCTAGACAACAGTACCTCACTACAGTGGAAACGCACACTTATTTCGGTGACAAATCTTTTAAAATAATAATGAAGCCCCATGGATCGTTTCGATGCTCAATTAATTATTAAACATTATATCTCTGAATGGGTCTATCATTAGCGACATAATATATCAAGGAATGACTGCTGTAATACAAGTCGTTTGAAGATTTTTTTCTAGTTTCTGTTCGCTAATGTTTTAATTAAGCTTATTCTAAGAACTGTTAGTTTTATTTTATTTTTTAAACTGATGGTTTAATAAACTACAGAATGTCAAAATGTTTACAAATGTGGTATTTTATTTAATAGTTTAGGTTTGATAAAAATTAACAATGAATAAAATTATTTTTAAATTTGATAAAATAACCTACTTACTTACTTTATTTTAGCATTAAAAAATATCCTTTTAAATTAGTTTTTTTTTTTTTATCAAGCAGTATAATGAAACCCAAAAAACCCACACTACGCAAACTTTAAAAATAACTTTACAGTTACTTAAGTACGTAATATCGAAGAATAATTAACAATGGTGACACATAACGACCGATTAATTTCATTATAAAAAATAACTAACGATTACTATGGACGACAGTTTTTTCTACTTAATTATATGTACGCTCAATTTTTTATCCATTTATCATTATAGGCGAATGAACTGATATGGGACTATAATTGTAAACCACGTGTATCTTCTAAAAATACTTATTTTGAAAACAAAAAAAATAAACGTGTTTCTAATACAACTAATTTTGTATAGTAGCCGAATTTCGAATTACTAATTCTAACGCCTTTTACCTATGTTCCACTGCACGTATCGCGATGAAAAATTTAATAAAACTGCATTGCAATAGCAAAACTACGGTAGACGTATCATTATTCATTGCAGTAGGTGGTGGATACATTCTTATATACGTATGAGAAGATGACCCACTATGAATTAATAAATAGTAAAATAGATAATAAGAAATAGGGTTATACTCTAACTACATACATTACAGATTTCTTTAGAGATTAATAATTGCACAGTACAAATAATACTTATGATATACTTTCTTCAAGCACAAAAGGTACACGTCTCAATTCTTTGCGCCTCATTTTAAATTAACTGATTTGTTTGCTTACACGAATTAATTACCACAAATAGAAGCGTCATCGCATTGAAAAAAGATCACACATTTACGAGTCACCATGACTACCGATGCCTCCAAAACTTAGTTAAATTGAAAATCCACTTGTAAACAGTAAAATTTAGGACCTTAGCAACAAGGCTGTCAAAGCATTTTGTGCTTTAAACAATGGTAATAAGGGCTCAATTGTTGACACGTTTTGAAATTCGGCATTCCAAAGCGTAAAAACCTATGGCCGGATGCCCCTTTGTACTAGTCACGAATAAATGTCTATTTTTAGCTCAATTTACCTTAAAGTGAGCTAAAAATAGACATTTATTCGTGACTACCGTTTTAGTTTCTCGGCTTTGTATTTTGGTTTTAAAAGTAAAAGTAGAACGTGCTTCTGTCTTGTTTGTTTTAATTTCTAATAGTCCGTTTTCTTATGGGAAAAGGTATACATTTTTGAGTAAAGCAATGCCATTTGGTACGAATGTTGTACTCGTCCACCTAAGCCCAAATCGCCCGGTAGCCAGGCATTACTCCCCGGAAGGAGGGAGGGAGGGGGGGTTAAAGAACAGAGCGCCCGGCGCTCGGAAAAAAAATTCTGGCGGATTAATTTGGACCTTTGAGTCGAATTTGGTGTCGTTATCAGGTAACTAGATGATGCCCAATTCACTCCCCATACCAGGTTTTTAGGGTTCCATAGCAAAATATGTCACAATCCTTAAAATAAAAAACTTTTAGTAGTGAAAAAATCCAAACAAACCAGTATAGTTTTATATTTTCGTATCAAACTTAGTTTATAAAAAATACTGTCTGAAAGGCAATTTAATGCAGATTATAAAAACATTAACATGTAACATATATTTTATCATTTTAAATGTAAAAAAAATTATACAAAGTACAAAAACGTTTGACAGCGCAGCGTAGGGGACGGCTAATAGACCCGAAAAACAAGCAATATTAACAAAAAAAACCAGCCAAGTGCGAGTCTGACTCGCTCATCGAGTGTTTCGTACTTATTTGTCCCATACCATGTTAACTGGTCTGGTAGGACCTGGATATCTGATACTCACAAACTTTCGTCTTTATAATATTAGTGTGATTTTTAATCATCTTTAAATTATAAATGAAGTCAGGTAACATTGTTAAAAATAAAGATATATAATAGAACGTTATAGTATTAATAATAATAACAACCACCTCCACAATTGCATAATTCGGTACATTTGAGCTGGCGCTTAAAACACTTCAATCTGGAACTGCAAGATTTCACGCACCGACATCTTATTAATTCAAAGCTTCTCTTTTCTTTTTATTTCAGACGGGGAATGAATATTCAGATTTTTTTGTAGGTCCCCAAATATACACAGCCTGTAAAACTGCCCTTAAGGTGTGTTGTTTAAGGGCAGCTTCTGTGGGAGGCAAATTTTCTATTTGCATGTCCTTTTATGTTAAAAATTGTTTGCGACCCTCATTTACTGTCACAGCGGGGTATGATTTGAAAAACAAACATGTACTTATAATACTTATAAAAATATAAGTTCTGGTTAAGATAATCTTTAAAATATCGTGACCGTCCTTAGCTATCATGCATTGTAATCCCAAACTTTTCAATTTCACTGTCTGCATATTTGCCACTGTAAAGTGCTTCATACCCTCGTGTGGCTTTAGGATATGGCTTCCATGCCTCAAATGGAGTTTATTTGCGTCTTGCATTAAATATGAGTTTGTGTAATATCTGGTAAAAGAATGGAATAAGGGCAAAACGTGTGTTCTTTGTGGACCTGATACAAGAATACCATTTCTTAAGAATTATCTGTCAAGAAATTAATTTGGGTACTAAACTGAAACTCTAACATTTATTTATTTAATTAGACTTCTTATAAAAGCAATTTTGAATCGTCATAACATTTTTTTAACATTTATCACCGATTCGGAAAGCAGTATGTATGGAGAAGAACCGGAAAAAAGAAACTCCTTATTTGCTCTTTTAAAATCTTGTCAATATTAAGGTACAATTTAATTTTTCATAGTAATATGTAACTACTAATAAGTCCATTATTTAAACATGAAGCTAGCATTGTTACATGCCAGGTTTTGATGATTTCGTCCTGTGCCGATGTGTACCCATAGTTCTTTTAAACCTTCTAGCTTTGGAACACACGATATAGTAGTAGTAGCCAAAATAATGTTAAGAACAGTCGACACATATAGCTAGTACAGAATATCATGTGTTCCAAAGCTAGAAGGTCTAAAAGAACTATGAGTACACATGCATTTGAGGCATGGAAGGCATATACGAATGTCATACGAAGTATGCAGACAGTGAAATTGAAAAGTTTGTGATTACAATGCATGATAGGTAAGGACTAAGGACGGTCACGATATTTTAAAGATACTCTTATCCAGAACTTATATTTTTGTAAGTATTATAAGTACATGTTTGTTTTTCAGATCATACCTCGCTGTGACAGTAAATGAGGGTCGCAAACAATTTTTAACATAAAAGGACATGCAATTAGAAAATTTGCCTCCCACAGAAGCTGCCCTTAAACAACACACCTTAAAGGCAGTTTTACAGGCTGTGTATATTTGGGGGCCTACAAAAAAATCTGAATATTCCTTCCCCATCTGAAATAAAAAGAAAAGAGAAGCTTTGAATTAATAAGATGTCGGTGCGTGAAATCTTGCAGTTCCAGATTGAAGTGTTTTAAACGCCAGCTCAAATGTACCGAATTATGCAATTGTGGAGGTGGTTGTTATTATTATTAATACTATAACGTTCTATTATTATATATCTTTATTTTTAACAATGTTACCTGACTTCATTTATAATTTAAAGATGATTAAAAATCACACTAATATTATAAAGACGAAAGTTTGTGAGTATCAGATATCCAGGTCCTACCAGACCAGTTAACATGGTATGGGACAAATAAGTACGAAACACTCGATGAGCGAGTCAGACTCGTACTTGGCTGGTTTTTTTTGTTAATATTGCTTGTTTTTCGGGTCTATTAGCCGTCCCCTACGCTGCGCTGTCAAACGTTTTTGTACTTTGTATAATTTTTTTTACATTTAAAATGATAAAATATATGTTACATGTTAATGTTTTTATAATCTGCATTAAATTGCCTTTCAGACAGTATTTTTTATAAACTAAGTTTGATACAAAAATATAAAACTATACTGGTTTGTTTGGATTTTTTCACTACTAAAAGTTTTTTATTTTAAGGATTGTGACATATTTTGCTATAGAACCCTAAAAACCTGGTATGGGGAATGAATTGGACATCATCTAGTTACCTGATAACGACACCAAATTCGACTCAAAGGTCCAAATTAATCCGCCAGAATTTTTTTTCCGAGCGCCAGGCGCTCTGTTCTTTAACCCCCCCTCCCTCCCTCCTTCCGGGGAGTAATGCCTGGCTACCGGGCGATTTGGGCTTAGGTGGACGAGTACAACATTCGTACCAAATGGCATTGCTTTACTCAAAAATGTATACCTTTCCATACAAGCATGCCCATAAGAAAACGGACTATAAGGTTGTATTCAAATTACATTATTGAGACTCAAAAGTCCCGCGCAAGCGTAACGGAATAAGTTTAAAAGTGAAAAAGTATTTACTTTTGAGTTTTGACAAATTCTTAAAGCTTTGAATATCATTATCAATAAATCTTGACAATTAACTTTTTGGGAGAGATCGTAGTACTTATTCCAATGAGATCTGAATATCTTTAAATTGAGTTAAAGATAACCAACCAACAGCAATATCTTGAATTAAAAAATCTAGTTGAATCTACATTAATTATAATTACAAATCACTTTAGTATCAAACTTAAATCCCATAATCCATAACATATACAAATAAAAAAGATGCACTTATAACAACCCAAAGGCATTATAATATGGGAGTTGAGTCACGGTTAGAGTAAAGCCTTTTATTACTTTGCCGTTTTGGCATCATTTCTACTAGTTAAGAAAATCCTATTTAAACAAATAGATAACAACTTACAAACGGATGTATGTAGCATTGTTAAACGACAAAGCAAGCATCCTTAATAAAAAGGACAATTTCTAAGAACACATGTTCATATTTTTAAGTTCAATTAATAAATTTTTTTTGGCTCTCGAAATGTCGAGATATCGCGGTCGAGTCATTGATTAAGACAGGAAACTGTTCATTAGGCAGAGAATGACTTCATTCCATCGAGGCAATTGTACGATAACCCTAATGGTAATTATATTTTGAATACAAATACACTTACGTTGTTCATGTGAACGGTGGATTCGAGTTTAAATGTAGGCTTTTTAGTTATAGGCTTAAATAATTTTTTTTGTTATGTAAAACATTAAAAAATACAATCGCGACACACCTGTGTCAAATTCTTCTATTCAGCTCAAATAAAAATAAACAAAGCCGCGAAAAAACGAAACATAATTAGTTCATTGAAAAGTTACATTTGGGGTTGCATTTTTTAGAGGACGCAATTTTATTTTTTTGATGTGTAGGGGGAGTCAGTGTGAAGCTATCACCAAGTTTGTGGGGTCGCCACCTTTGTCCCACGGCCGCCATCTTGAAAATAGCGGTTGATATGGTTTTTACGATATATCTCTTAAACTATTTATTTGATAAAAAAAATTTGTTAACATTATTTGTTGCAAATTAAATTCTCTACAACTTTGGTCCTGCAACTTTTTGTCGTAGAATTATAAATAAAAAAGTTATAAGCGAAAATGTTCAGAAATTAGAGTTATTTATATTTTTCAATAAACCTTTTTTTAATAATTTTACGAAGAAATGATATCAGACCATTTTTGTAGATTGTTTTTCGAGGAACAACTTTTATATACAACATTTTTTCATTAAGTAAATAGCTAAGGTTTTACAGCGCTCCGAAGTGAGTGCTAATTTTCAGTACTCTGAACTATACAGAATGCTTATAATATGTGTGTACTAATAATAATTTGTCATCAGTAATTGTTTTTTTTTTTTGTTATTATAATATTTTTAATAATTAATTTTGCAATATTATTAATAATTAATTATTGAATCTTTTCTCCACCACCCAGGAGGAAGAGTCTGGAAGCGCGTTTTTTTTACGTCGAAAAGCAGGGCTGAAATGTTCTGCAGTGTGCTTCTATTATTCTGGAGTATGGGAAAAGAGCCAATAGCCAATATATGTATAGTTAAGAGTACTGAAAAAGAGTACTCACTTCAGAGCGCTGTAAAACCTTAGTTATTGACGTAATGAAAAAATGTTGTACGTAAAAGTTGATCCTCGAAAAACAATCTACAAAAATGGTCTGATATCATTTCTTCGTAAAATGATAAAAAAAAGTTTTATTGAAAAATATAAATAGCTCTAATTTCTGAACATTTTCGCTTATAACTTTTTTATTTATAGTTCTACGACGAAAAATCACTGAACCAAAGTTATAGAGAATTTAATTTGCAGCAAATAATGTTAACTATATTTTTTTATCAGATAAATAGTTTAAGAGATATATTGTAAAAACCATTTCAACCGCTATTTTCAAGATGGCGGCCGTGGGACAAGGGTGGCGACCCCACAAACTTGGTTTTAGCTTCACTTTGACCCCCCCTACATATCAAAAAACAAAATTGCGTCCTCTAAAAAACGCAAGGTTAGGCCTAAAAAATGTAACATTTCAATGGACTAAATAAGGAAATTGACAACTGAGATTTTAATACGCCATTTTTTCCCGCGCTGATGTAAGCGAGGTCAACGCCCCGCACCTGTTGCTCACTATTTTTTTTTTCTAAATCATGTCTAGCCGTGGACACTGGTCTATTAAGCACTCAGTTTTTTTACCTCTGTTATTGGTTATTGATTTATTTTTAAATCGGATTGGAGCTGTGTTTAATCGTGAAAGAGTGCGCGGTAGACCGCGTTGTTATGTTGATTTTGCTTCATGTAAACACTTCGAACCTTATAACTACATATACACATCATCACTACATAGTATAAAACAAAGTCGCTTTCTCTGTCCCTATGTCCCTATGTATGCTTAAATCTTTAAAACTACGCAACGGATTTTGATGCGGTTTTTTTTAATAGATAGAGTGATTCAAGAGGAAGGTTTTAGTATATAATTTATTATGTTTTAGACAAAGCGGGCGAAGCCGCGGGCGGAAAGCTAGTATTACATATTATACAGTTTCAACTTTATGAAAATGCAACTTAGTTATTGTTTACATTGCAATATTGTATAATCTAATGTGTACTGAATTAATTTTCTTTAACGGGATTCATAAACGTTATTTTAATAGCACAAAATATTAATTTGATAGTTATTTAATAATTGCTGGCTATTGCAGGTATCCAGATATATGCATTTAATCAAAATCATCTAAAGGACATCTCAAAAACTTAACGATATGACATTTAATTTTCCTAAATTTCCTAACTCTATCATTATTAAATCCTACTAGTATTATAAATGCGAAAGTTTGTGAGGATGTGTATGTGTGTGTTTGTTATCTTTCAAGCAAATACTACTGAACCGATTACAATGAAATTAAGCATATAGAGGGTAACTTGGATTAACACAAAGGATAGGTTTTATCCCGGAAATCCCACGGGAACGGTAACTATGCGGGGTTTTCTTTGAAAACGCAGGCGAAGCCGCGGGGGCAAAGCTAGTATTATCTAAGTATGAACGTATGTTCAATAACATAACGTAAACAACTAGTTGCTAGGATACTCTAAGGACAGTAAAACATCTCTGATAAAGATCACAATAACATGGTATGGTGGTTTACGACTGTTTAAGTGCCCACTTCAATGGAAACCGAACAGAATGCCTTCATGTATTCGTCTAATCTAACCACTTTAAGTTTTAAGAAAAATTATATGACCCAAGCTGGGAGTTTGGTAATAAGTGCGTATAAGAGGGGTTTTAAGTATAATGATAGTTTATATCAAAGATATGCTACCTTTTTGTAAGAATATAAAATACGTAAACAGGTATTTTTTTGATTGAATTGTTGACGTCATTAATATTATTTGAAATTATTTCAAACACATATTGAAAATGATTAACAACCCTTACCTAAACACTTCAATTAAAGCCACAAACCGCAGACAACTCTATTTCTAAAACTAACAAATATATTATCATACAATCACATTATAGTCAGTCGTATTATAATTTTTATTTGCAGACACTTGCTATTAAGAATGTTATTTTAGTTAAAATAATAGCAACAATGTTTCAACAACTTATAATCTCCAAATAGTTAAATTAATACATAAATAAATGTTTCAGAACGATTTTCACATACTTACGGCACGATCTGATCCCATACTAAGCTTTCGCTTGTGTTATGGAAACCAAATGGTTGATAAACATACATATATAATTTTAAATAAATACTTATATAGATAATTAACACCCAGATACAGAGCATATATCTATGTCCATCACACAAATATTTGCCCTGAGTGGGAATCGAACCCACGACCTCTGACTTGGAATGCAGTCCTTATACAATAGCAATAAATACTACGATTCATTAATTTTAAATACCAAAAAATATCAAAATGAACATTATACTAATTTGAGAAGCTTTATTATAATGTAAATGCTACCACCCACTCGCAAACTATGACAGATATTATCAAAAAGATGGATGACATAGCTAATAATTGATTCATAAGTGTAAGAGTTCCGGCTATTGAGTCAGAGTTAATTGATATTTATATGGTCTTCTTAAGTCTACTCAAATAAATGATTTAATGTTATTGACCATTTGCCGTGGGTTCATTGATGAAGCGTATGTAAAGCAGGTCGCCCTTTATATGGAAAAAGTTTATAAAACAATACCATTTGGTCTTTACAAATAAACAATAAGAAGTACTTATTTATTTTCCCATATAGAAAAATTAATTTCTAAAAAAAATGTTTCTATTTATTTCTTGTATAATTCGATTATGATTAGTTTAGTTAGCTTTATGTTCAATATATTATTGAAACATATATCTACATTATAACATAACATACAAAAAATAAGCTACGAATTGAGAACCTCTTTTTTGGAACGTCGTAAAAAACTTGTAATAGCATACATTTGTACTAACTGTAATCACTCTTATGAAACTACCAAATCATATCAATACATTTTCCTCCTGAATTTAAAACTTACCCATCAAATCTAGCAAACCGCAAACTCAAGAATAATATACTCCATTCACAAATCACCTGAATCGTGACCTGCCGCCTAACTGTCCACTATCCTTTCTCAAACATTTTAAAATATGTACTTACAATTTGGGTCACTCAACTCTGATATTCTATAAATGATCCGTGATTGTTATACTTCTATACTTTGCAAATTTGCAGACCTTAATTTTAAAATTGTTATGATAATTATGGGTTCTATAAAGTGAAAACTTTTAGAATCTAGGACATTAGGTCTATGTTCTTTGTACAACAATGTACGTAATGATAAGATCAGTAAAATTTTTAATAAGCGATCATTCTTCTTATTCTAATGTTCATGCTTCGTGACCAATAATTTAAAAATCTATCAATTTTACCCATAGGTCCTTTTATTTAAATATCACATTATTCCTGCGTATTATCTATATTATCTATATTTGAGAAATATATAGTTTAAAAAATAGAAAAAATTCGATCACGAGGCGTGATTCCGGCCCACGTCTTCCGCTATGCATATTTTCTAAAACAATATCAAAGAAATTTCTAATTTAGAGCCTTTGAATGCCATCAAACTAATTATTATTAAACATATACTTATTTATATTTTGTAAATTGTCTCCAGGTCAATAGAAGTCTGGTTGAAATCTGGTCGACGTCACAGCGAAGTTCTCGATGAGCAGAAGTTGAGTGAGGGAGAGATGAGGCGACCCGGGGCAACCATCTTGTTTTGGCTGAAATGTGAACAGGTCAGTTTAATTTAGAAACTTTTTAAAGTATCTTGAACGCCATTTAAAAGAGTTTTTAACACACTTTATTTATTATTTTTCTAAATGTGTCTAGTGTCTACATTAAGTTGATTGTAATACAGTGTGGTTGTGTTAAGCAAATACAAGAAAATTGTAGCAAAAGCTTACAACATACAAATGGAACGAAAAATAAATATTTAAAGACATACACAATTAACGAGATTTTTTGCCAATTTTTGTGTATAATGGTACGGAACCTCTTGCGCGTATACGACTCGAGCTTGGCTGGTCTGAAATATTTTTACAGGAAGCAACAGTTTATACAACAATTTTATTGCTCCTTAATGATAATTTCAAAACATCCGTAGTTCACATTTTTAATTATAAAAGTATTTACGTTTAAAGGGCAATACAATCATAGTACAGGATACTATGTACAGGTGAACAACATTGAAACAAAAAAGTAATCACGATTTTATTGTGACAGGTGAATTTTATTTAAAATTAATTTACGATAAATGTTTTATCAAGAAACTGTTGCGTCTCATCTTAATGTGTTTCAGAATAGCTGTAATACTATAAAATTACTATCATCGGAGCTGTATAAAAAGCTATTAGATCGCTTAATTAACTACCCTTAAATATTGAAAACCACCCGCTATAATGGTGGTTCAATAACAGGGTTGCGATCAATTTAATAATCAAAAAGTATTCAATAATAAATGTTTAATTATAAGTACCTGATAATACAACACTCTTTATGCTACCGGACATCAAGTGCAAACAATTTCACAGTAATTAGTACATTGCATTGGAAACTTGAACTCAGAAATATTCCTACAGTTCAACGATATGAACGTTTTAATTGCTTATATGTATCTCGAATATAAAAAGTCTAAAAAGAACAAAATAAAATGTGAAGTCGGCAACCCTATTTCGCTAGGGGTTAAAAAATATAAACAACGTATCACCTGCTCGTGCCGAGATTGGCAGGTGCATGGCAACGCATCTGCAACAATGCATTTAGGAACTTTCAACCTTATATCTAGATTAATAGGGTATAAAATAGCGTAGTAGGGTTATAGTTCACCTGCGCACACGTCGAAACAACCATTTATAGGGAATACCGCTAACTAGAGGAATTGTTGTTTGTTAAAGGAATTCAGTATTACGTTTGAGCGCACCCCATTTGTTTGAAAAGGTTAGATAGAGATAATCCTGACGGCTCTAATTATGAAGATGATACTTGAAAGGTGTTGGGAGTTTGACAGATATGGGTGTATTTTGGAACTGTCTATTAATCGATGTGCTTTTTATTTAGTGAAGTTATTAACAAAAAGTACCTTATCGTAGGTTTTTAATATGTAGGTATGTGGGTTTGAATTTTGTATTAATCTTTAGAACTACGAGACCGATTCCTTAAGCTACAAGTTAAGTTGATAAATGTTAAATTATGTAATTCTATTTTAATTAATAGGGAGTCTATTTTAATTAATACATGTTTGAGTTTGAAATTACGTTATTCCTCTCCAGGCTCCAGGCTACGCACAATACTTCAAGGAGATATATTAATTAATCAAGTTGAATTCAATCAATAAAAACATACTCAGATTTCTCAATAATCACAATATGTGACGCATATCACCAGCTGCATAACAATTTTGCCCAGCAAATCGAATTCACGTATGCGTGTGGTCAATTGGTCTCATTAAAACCTATCCGAGCGGCTGTTAACATTAACCGGCCGTATTGAATGTCGATAAACCTTATTCTTGTTTCTTTTCGCGAGCAGACCATTAACACACACCTGGCTAGCAATCATTATTTCTAGGTACACCTTGTGGAAATATGTATGGATTTAATACAGTGTCAGGATTAAGGAGTTACCGTGTTGATATATGTGACACTTTTATTTTAAGCTATATAAAAATGAAAAATGCATGCATATGTTTGTGGATACTTTGTAAAGGGTAGACTATGATGTTGTGCACTCAAATAGATTTCTGTAAGATGAATGTGGAAAAGGGTATTTAGAATCGTACAACTATTTTATGACAATAATTCTTTCTGCGCCTGAGATGTTGTTTCTGTTTTTTTACTTGATACCCACTAAATTTAGAAGTAACACTCGGAACTCCGAACTAGGCGTCAATTTTGAGAATGAAACGTATTTTTTACAATACAAGAGTTCTAATTGAACTCGAAATTCACACATCAAATCTTATGCATATTATATTGTAAATAGCTATAGGGAAAAAAGGAAAAGAGCATTATACTGCTTCTTTATTGACACGATATTACTATAATAATATAAATAAATATTGCATAACAAAAAGGACAATGAAACGCGGCCCTTCAAACGAACACAAACAGGTGACCTGTGGAATTCAACGCTAAATCCACCAACAATATAATTGTACTTTTGATAACGGTGCATTTACATCAAACGAACATAGAGATAGAGCAAGAGCATTATTTCGTGATCTTGTAGTGTAAACGAAAACTCGTATTCAGTGTTGTTCAGTATTAGAACATTGTACAGAATATTTTCGAACGCACTGAGAACAACGAAAGAATGCTCTACGCCTGTTTAAACTAAAAGAATTTGAAATAGTGGGGTAAGAATGAGTATTCGCTCCTTTGGTGTAAATGGACCGTAAGAGACGATTATAACTAAGCACTATCCATTATAAAGTACAGGTGAAGGAACCTATAAGGAGTTACGCAGCTGTATGCTAAAATAAAGACGGTTTTTAGGCCCTGTAAAAACTTACTATATTTATATGCGTTTTAAATGTTTAAGTTCTATGGATATATGAGATGTTTCACTTTAAATTATCTGTTTATATGATTCATTAATAATACTTGTACATTAGATTATGAAATATCGTAATGTGAAACAGGATCTAAATATTTAATATTGGCCCAGTCATTTAAGGTTAAATTAGGTAGGAATCTCGGAATTCGAGATACCCAGCTGTAAGTCTGTAAATACTTGTATATTGACACCCTAAAAGTTGTCTCAAAACCTACATATTGTAGGGTGTAAGCAACTATTAAATTTCAAGGTCAAAGGTCGCAAAAATCGGTTGTATGCGCTTTCTTCGGAAATATCTCATTTCCTATGGGTTTTTTGCTATTTGTATTTATTATCAATATTGTAGAATAGAAAAATCTCTACAAATTTTGTTTGAAAAAATTTTTTATACGGTGAACCGTTTTCGAGATAGAGGGCGGAGAGCGCGCGGTCACAGCATCATTTCAGGTCAACCGGTGCCTCCGGTCGAAAATGCGCCATATATAGTTGATGAACTATCGATAAATCAATGATTATAAATATTTGTCAATTTTTATTAACTATCATATTATATTTTATCATTTTCTTCATGCATTAAATCTATATCAATTCATTAATAAACTATTAATTATTCAACTTAATAAAACTGTGCAGCTTTCAAATATTCCGCCAACAAGTGCAGCTGCTCATCAACATTTCAACCGTGTATATTATCAAGTTCAAACTTGGTTAGGACATGATTTGGAACCCCAGGTATGGGGTTGGGCAATGCGAAACGATTTTCTGGAGCCTATCATGACAATTTTACCACCTGCTCCAGAAGATTTGCTAAATACAATTTTCTGCAACTGCAAGAGTGGTTGTGGTTCGCGATGCGGATGCAGGAAAGCTGGCTTGCAATGCTCTTTAGCTTGTGGCCAATGTAATGGGCAAGCTTGTCTCAATGCTCTACCATATCAGAGCGACATTAACGAAGATGGAACCTTTAACTCCGAAATCATGGAAGAACTTGAGGCAAATGAATTAGTTGGCATCGGAATTGAGGGAACACCAAAAAATATAAATATTATATCGATACTTACTTATGAGAAAGCACTCTACCATATTTTTAAAAACTTTGAAGAAACGTAATTTATAGAAAAGAGGTAAGAATTAAATTTAACACATTTACAATATTTTAATCATACCTTAAATGTAACAAGATTATCCTTTAATTTGTCAATAACGGTTAAATAATCAAATAATTTCTTTTGAAAATATGTATTAACTTTCTATATCCGGTATTTGATGAGCAATTTTTATTGCATTACATTTCGAAGCTTCCACTTTCTATGGTTCGAATATCTTTGGAAAAGTGTCAAATTGATTATTCTATGTACCTAGTTCCGAACTTGCTTCTAGAGCGAGATATTTACGAGCTTTTTTACTTTAGGCTCATTGTATAAAGAAGTCTATACAAATCTATATAGGTATCAACGATAGCGAAGACCTATCATAAGAAGCTAACTACTAATCTATAAACCATATCCATATTCATGTAAACTAATTGATACAGATAAGAAATATTTGCATATACATGAAAGCGTATACAGTATATACGTATACAATACATTTTTATGACGTCTGTGGTCGAAGGCAGGTGCGATGCGTGCGTCCACCGCCAATGTAATCTTTTAAAACAGCCTGTAAAACAGTAATAATTCACAATACACATATATCTGTAGTAATATTTCTTCGTATAAAGGTCAGTGCTTTTTATTTATTTCGTTATTACGTTGGATCGGTCGCGTGAACCTTAATAGCAAGGGTGTTGGCTTTTTCGTTTTTAGTTTATTTTTACTTGAAAATAGCGGATTATTCATTACTATCATGTTGTAGGATGTAAGAAATTCCATGGTCCTGCGATTCGTCGTGTTAGTTGTCAGTGTTTATTTAAAATATTAACCAAATAAAAGGAAATTCTTCAAAGTACAATAGTATATACCTTTCTAAAAGTACTGAAGTAAAGGGCAATACGCGATAAACAACTAGAAAAATAATTTTCCATAATTTTTGAATGGCGGTACGTATTAAATATACAATGCCTGAACTTAAGTAAATTAATATGATCATTAACAATGATACTCATTATTTTTATTACTCTACAATTAAGATATCCGCTTCGTGGGGGCCTTTATCCTTAATTTACCCGATCATTGCATTCTATTAAGAGGATTACTTATCATCCTGTCCCATTCTATCCCGATGCTAATAAAAGAGATAACGCTAACAAGAATTCTACTAAACGGTGCATTAGTATGTATCTTGAATACAATTCGGAGGGCACGCGTATGTCGCGTGGTTATACCCACCTGTTGCGATACACCCCATTTAGTGGGATTTATACAGGGTGATTTTATTTGTATTAAATAAATATTATTGAATAAAAAGTGTGATATTTATACTGCTTCCTAGATTCTGTATGCGAAACATACGGGGACTTTTTAAGTAAATACTGCACACCACAAAACCTTAGTTTTGTAGCTTTATACTTGTTATTTATTTATTTATTTTACTCTTTAATACAACTAAACAGACTTACATACTAGAACATACAAAAATAAAAGCAAGGAGCAGTTTAGTGTATTTGGCGGCCTTATCACTTAGAAGTGATCTCTTCCAGGCAACCAGGGCAGAAGGTAATCGGCTCAATTAAGTTGTAAAGGTAGGTCGAGAGAAAAAAAGAAAAAAATAATAAATAATAATAATAATGATGTATAAACAAAAGAAAAATATATGAAAATTAAAACACATAACAATTTATAAATTATATACTGTACATAAACATATATACGACACTACAATAGATACAAAAATATACTTATATAATATATATATGTCTACTTATATTATACAAATATACCATAAATATACATACATATAATATATAATTATATAATACATATAATATATAATTATATACACTACTAATATAAAAATTTAAAACAATAAAAGTTACTATGCCGAGTTGAAAGCGGATGACAGAAAGTGACGACGAAGGAGGTTTTTAAAAGATGATAAATTCTTAGCTTGTCTGATTGGTAGTGGCAATGCATTCCAAAGATTAACAGCAGTTACCGTAAAAGATTTCCCAAAAAAGTTGGTACGTCGCACAGGGACACATAAGGTAAGTCTGTCAACCGAACGAAGGGTATAGTTTTCATTGCGCATGAAGGAAAATTGGTTTCTAAGGTACGTAGGAGCGGAAGGGTCAAAAAGGATACGGAAAAGTAAATGCAACAAATGCAGATTCCGGCGAAAGCGGATGAGGAGCCACTTGAGCTTTTTTCTATAGAAAGAGACATGATCATATTTCCGAAGGCCGAAAATAAATCTTATGCAAAAATTTTGGAGCCGCTCAAGTTTTTCAGTAAGCTCAACTGATAAATCAGGATAACATGCATCAGCGTAATCAAGAATAGGAAGAAGAAGGGATTGCGCTAGCATAATCTTCGTGGGAATGGGCAAAAAGTTACTAAGCCGCCGGAGCGTAGATGAAGCAGCATAAACCCTGCGGCTTAATTCCTGGACATGATTGGACCAGGAGAGCGTTTGATCAAACAGCACGCCTAAGTTTTTGACTACCTTTTGGTAAGGCAAGACTACGCCACCGATTTTGATGCTTGGTAAAATACCCCAGTCGATTTCTGAAATCATATAAGGACTACCGATTATGATGATATTGCTTTTGGAAGGATTGATTTTTAGTCCAAATTCATTGCTCCATTTAAGTATTGTTGCCAATTCAAAGTTACAAAAGTCAATTGCCTTAGGTAAGTCAGCGAGAGTAGACTGGGTATAAATTTGTAAATCGTCTGCATACATATGGTACGGAGCCGTCAAACGGGAACATAAGGAGTTGATGAAAATGGAGAAGAGGAGAGGAGACAAGACGCCCCCTTGTGGAACACCAGCAGAGACTTCGCACCAAGACGAGTGTTTGGAACCCATCATGATACGCTGCCTCCGACAAGTAAGGTAGGAACGGAACCAGTCAGTTACCAAAGGAGAAAAATTAATAACACCTAGCAAACCCAGCAGTATATCGAAGTCGACAGTAGTAAAAGCATTACTGAAATCTAAAAGAGCCAGAACTGTGAGCTGCTTATTGTCAATACCAGCACGAATGTCGTCTGTCACCTTGATCAAGGCTGTAGTCGTACTATGACCAGGGCGGAAACCAGATTGGAAATCACTGAGGATATTATGTGTATTAAGGAAGACGTTCAAGGACTTTCGAAAGGAAAGGTAGTATGGAGATGGGACGGTAGTCGGTTAGTTCTTATGATTCTTATTCTATTGCATTTACTATGCCATTAGTACTACTATATACTTTCGAAAAATAAATAGTTACAGAAGCGACCCCAATCCCACAAAAGGCTGCTCACATGTATTATTCTGAAGTGTCGCCGACATACGCCGACTTGTCTCATATTATACCTTGGTAGGTAGATGTTATTTCATAATAGTAATGGAAAAATAATATATTTTAATCATTTCTTACAAATTTATAATACTGAACAAAAGTGAAGTATGAAATCAATATGAAATACACTAACAAAAATAGCATACGTATTTGAAGTGTAAAAAATGTATAAAATAGGCCTTAATGAGGTTTACAAACAGGCGTGAAATCTTATTCGTCATGTCATGCTGATACCAATTACAAACTATGAATATTAACACGTCAGTGACGCGTAAATACCCATCAAATTTTGCACAGCAAAAAATCTCGCGCCTAACATAAAAATAAAATACGTTACATTTTTTGTACCTAGCTTAACTAGACATGTCTATACTAAATTAAGTAATTTACAATTTTAGAATTCATCGCTTTTTCATTAAACTAGAAAAAGATATCTATATGTAACGGTGGTGTTATTGACATAGATAAAACAGTTATTATAATCGAATAATAAATAATAACTAATTGGACAAAGCGCAATTCAAATTCAAATTCAAATTTCATTTATTTACAAGAATGTAGTTACAAAAAAGGTGTTATTACAATGTTAAGGCGCTAATACATTCTACCCACTTTCTGGGTGTGCAAATATTTAAATGGAAAAAAGTTAAATTACACTACACCAACACTACACTAATTCTTCGCGTCACTAATCACTATTGTTAAACGTCACTAATTCTTCCTTGTCACAGATTCCGCAATGTAATAAGTTCTTGAATATCATAAATTATATTGTCTATTCAAATTACTTGTTTTCATATAGCGATTATTATGCAAAAAAATGCGAAATCATCCAGTGCACTGTCAAGTTCGATTAATGGTATCAATTAATGTTTAACCGACGAACTTTTTGCATCACCCTGTAGTTGAACACCTGCTTTGCTTTTTTATTTTCCCTACATTTAACACAAATATAACTCCATGTATATTATGGTAGGTCATTGCATTCGTTGTTACTTGTTGATGAGGAAATTGAAAGCTCGTCGTTTATTGAGGGGAGATTTTATAATGAACTTTATAAGGAAATTACGTTAAGTGTAAATTAAATTGATGTTTAAGTCGTAGGAGATTTGAATACCGATTTTTTAACAAAAAAAAATTTTATACTTCAAAAAAGAGCGTGTGTGCCGAGCACACGTGTTAGCAGTGAAACTTCTTTGGTGTGTGTTTAAAGATGATTATTTATTGACTATTAATATTAACAAATTGTTGTTTTATTTCCTATGAGATGATCCCTTGGTTAATTTTGTAATGTTATGTTGTACCTCCTGCTGTTAGAATAAACCTCTTGGTTGTTTTAGTTTTTTTTTACTAAATAGATATTTAATATCTTATAAATTCCTTACTAATATTATTATAAATGCGAAAGTGTGTGTGTGTTAATATTTATTAGATATAAAAATATTCTTTTTTATAACAGGTTGAAGATTATCCTTGTCATGTTGTTCAGTATTTAGTAATAGTAAGGGCAAGGTATTAATTTGCTAGATCCTAATCTATTGCAGATCTTTTCCATTTATATTGTTCTATTTCCTCTAAACACTTTATCCATTAAAGTGCTTTTTCGTTTAAATTGATATTAAAATCGCCAAAACGAAAACCATTCACGGTTTGCAGAGAATACAACATTTCTTGAAGTAGATTAAACATTTCAACAACAACGTTTCAACAACATTATTTGATGTGGTATTTCTTAATTACAAGGTATACGATGTCTTACATCTTAGTTAGAATACCTTCATTAGAATACTTATATGTTTATTATTTACGCGCCAAAGGCCATGAATGTAAACAGTTTTTTTTTATTTTATAGTCTGTGGAGTCATGGAATCGTTCCGATTCATTTTGCATAACGTCAGTTATTATAATAATAGCCTTTTTTCGTGGTGTGAGAAATGTTAATTATATGTTGTGAATAGTTTATTATGATGCGGTTAAATTATATAAAGATGAAGGTAAGTATAGTAAGTTGTGTGATGTCTAGTTTAGATTGCCTAGGTATTGTTGTGATAAAAATACAAATTCTTTATTTAATTTTTTCAAATCTATTCTCTGCGTCTGATTTTTAATTGATCATGTATTTAGAATTTAGTTGCCTACTAACTCAGGCCCCGGAATCACAGACACAATAGAAAATCTATTGTATCGTAGACCGATCGGGCCGTTCGGGGTTCAATGGGTTAAAACATAGTATATTAGTAAAATTAGGATATGATGTAATTTCTTTTTAAGCTATTACATAGCTTTTATCTCAGACTTTGAGCGCGGCGACCGAATGTAAAAATTCCGTAACGTAAAAACCTAACACCCCCCACTCCAACCGGCACAGCGATGCGATGCTATGCAATAGCTTTACCGCGGCCGCGGCAATCCTCGAGTGCCAAATGGCACATGCACAGACATACATTAAGATAGACCACGCAAGTATCGCGATCTGTATTAAAACCAAGCGTGTCATATTTTTTGTACTGACCTTGACGCGTTATGACGTCACGAGCGCTTTTTAGTGATGGGAATTTCATTTTACGCTAAATCGATTAGGGACGACACTCGCGCGGCGATTCTAGTATATTATATCGTTTTCAGTATATCAATTGTCGGATAGGCTGTTTTTGTCAATAGTCGAAGCTTTTTTCCTTCAACAAAGCTGGCTTCACTAAAATGTTTAGAGCAAATTGTGCTATATTTTGTTGGAAACCAATCTCTATGTCCCGTTGCCTCGATCAATTTTTCTTTTATGTTCGGGTTACTTGGAAAACTGAAAAAACAAACATAGTCTAAGCAATAAGAAGTTTTCTTAAAAAACTCCCAAGATGACACTTTAACTAATGGCGTCCATGTCATAATATTTATTTTTAGTACGTTTGTATTAAAATACTTAAAAGTTCTAGGTCAAGTCATATTAAATGACAAAAAGAAATCTATGCCTTTTTTCTGAAAAATTGCTCCTTCAAATTATCATTTTTCTGTTCGATTATAAAATCGATTAGAATCGAGAACTGTTGCATCGAATGAACATCACTAACCACAAAATTGGACAGAAAAATGAGAACAGAAAAATGATAAGACGCTATTCATTGCTTATTATCATACGACGCGATCTTTACCGTGCCAAGTAAAAGCCGCAATGTATTCCGAATCATTCCGTATGATTTGGTATCCATGTTTGTCACGATCGTTTTCCACAGATATTCTTTATTTGATTTTAAAATAAATAGTGCATATTCTGATTAGAAAATTAATTACCGGTGGAAGGAAACATCTCCGATAACTCGGCCACTCACAGCTGTGGAGTTTCTACAGTTTATAACTGCGCAATTCGGCATTTTACTTTATTCAGTTTCACGTCTTTCCTTGGCGAACTGCAAGCGCGGACTGAGTGTAGGCCAGCGTCAAGTAAGTGTTTTATTCTTAGTTTGGACACGGGAAGTACATACACTCGCGTAGTCTATCTTAATGTATGTCTGTGGGCACATGTATTTTTTTTTATTGATTGTAACTTTAATTGAATAAACGAAAGTAGTTTTTATATAGATCCACTTATACGCTAAACAGATGAAAAAATTAAGGTGTGATTTATAAGATAGTGATAAGCGTAATTATAAATGCATTAAATAAAGAGAACCAGAACCACCAGAACTGAGAAATTAATTCTTAAACTTGATCAAAAATTAATATAGTTTTATTTAAAGTTAAGGTTTTGGTCAAAGCATAATGATTTTTACAAATGGTTAAAGAACAGGGACTTTTTTTAATTCATCAACAAATTAGGAATTCAAAGCTAACTACCTAATAGCTTCCTAATAGAATTAGATGAAGCCAAATGAGTAACCGTTCTCAATATGTAGCTCTGAAAACCTCCGTTATAAATAAAAAAGTCGATGATTGAAAGTCGAAAAGACACTCACTAAACAGGCAAAAAATTATAACGGTTCACACATTTTTTTACATCAACACAAAATATACAATCGGTGAAGGAAAATACCGAAATGACTGACATGTTGTAGAACCAAAAAAAAGTGTCACGACATGTGACATCTGCCAATCTGCTCTTGGCTCTATTGTATTTTTTTCATGAGTGTGTAGCTTTTTAATGAAAATATAATAAACTAAGCACCTAAATTAATTTGTATACTTTACTTTTACTATCAAATATATTAAATTAATTTAGCGCTTTACGCTGTGCTACAAAAGTAAACCTTAAACCTATATCGGTATTGAGGACTCTACAGTCCACATCATAAGCAATCATATAAATAAATGCTCTTATTAATTTATCGCTTCTCGCTAAGCTTCTACACAACTACAGCTTTATAACTAAAGCTACAAATCGGCACTCAGCTGTTCAAATTATAAGCAAACATTTACAAGAAATCTTCCCATACTTATTAATTCATCGCTTATCGCTAAGCTTCTCTATACAACCAAAGCTTTATAAGCTAAGTTTATAAGTAAAGCTACGGCTATATCGGTACTCAGTTCAAATTACAAGCAATCAATCAGTAATAGCTATGAGCTAGCTAGTTATCAGTTCATCTCCACGTGCGTAATGCGTTCGTAAGTGGCGTGTAAATAGATTGTTTTGAGTGTCATTAATTATTGAAATAACTTTCAAAAAGGATCGTTCTTTTGCGTTTTTTTTTCAGACTTATCCCTCTCTAACCCCGATTAAACTCTTGTCTCCCAAAGTTTCTTGTACTTTTGTCTTTTGTTTTTTTTTTTTTATATTTACGTTTGTATTTTCATAAATACATTTTATTGCGAAATAAATACATTTTATCATTTTTAATTGTTATGTTCTTAAGGTTAATGCCTTGTTAATGCATACTTATTAAAAGTAATTTTGATTGCAATACAAGCAAAAAAGCTGTTGCTATAGAAACTAACGTTAGCAATTAGAATAACAGCCGCATAGTAAGATTCATGCGGTCCTAGTACACGTTATTCCGTTTTCTCGAGATTCGTTGACACAAATACATATATAAAAACAAACAAAATTCCCGAAGTATCCTAGTTCTGTTGTAGCCGAGAATAGATCTGTCAAACACCGCGCGGCCGCGGCGCGACAAAAACTATTTGATAAAATACTGTTTTACAAGTATACATCGCATGGTTCCTTGCGTTTGTGGCGTAAGAGAAAAGATGACGCGATATTTTATTCGTCTCTTCTCTTTTTTAAGAAACTAAAGGAACTGAAAAAACTGTATCGTTTTTATGTACAACTATATTATTCAGCCACATATTTTCAGACTTATCCCTCTCTAACCCCGATTAAACTCTTGTCTCCCAAAGTTTCTTGTACTTTTGTCTTTTGTTTTTTTTTTTTTATATTTACGTTTGTATTTTCATAAATACATTTTATTGCGAAATAAATACATTTTATCATTTTTAATTGTTATGTTCTTAAGGTTAATGCCTTGTTAATGCATACTTATTAAAAGTAATTTTGATTGCAATACAAGCAAAAAAGCTGTTGCTATAGAAACTAACGTTAGCAATTAGAATAACAGCCGCATAGTAAGATTCATGCGGTCCTAGTACACGTTATTCCGTTTTCTCGAGATTCGTTGACACAAATACATATATAAAAACAAACAAAATTCCCGAAGTATCCTAGTTCTGTTGTAGCCGAGAATAGATCTGTCAAACACCGCGCGGCCGCGGCGCGACAAAAACTATTTGATAAAATACTGTTTTACAAGTATACATCGCATGGTTCCTTGCGTTTGTGGCGTAAGAGAAAAGATGACGCGATATTTTATTCGTCTCTTCTCTTTTTTAAGAAACTAAAGGAACTGAAAAAACTGTATCGTTTTTATGTACAACTATATTATTCAGCCACATATTTTCAGACTTATCCCTCTCTAACCCCGATTAAACTCTTGTCTCCCAAAGTTTCTTGTACTTTTGTCTTTTGTTTTTTTTTTTTTTTTATATTTACGTTTGTATTTTCATAAATACATTTTATTGCGAAATAAATACATTTTATCATTTTTAATTGTTATGTTCTTAAGGTTAATGCCTTGTTAATGCATACTTATTAAAAGTAATTTTGATTGCAATACAAGCAAAAAAGCTGTTGCTATAGAAACTAACGTTAGCAATTAGAATAACAGCCGCATAGTAAGATTCATGCGGTCCTAGTACACGTTATTCCGTTTTCTCGAGATTTGTTGACACAAATACATATATAAAAACAAACAAAATTCCCGAAGTATCCTAGTTCTGTTGTAGCCGAGAATAGATCTGTCAAACACCGCGCGGCCGCGGCGCGACAAAAACTATTTGATAAAATACTGTTTTACAAGTATACATCGCATGGTTCCTTGCGTTTGTGGCTTAAGAGAAAAGATGACGCGATATTTTATTCGTCTCTCCTCTTTTTTAAGAAACTAAAGGAACTGAAAAAACTGTATCGTTTTTATGTACAACTATATTATTCAGCCACATATTTTTACTTATTCATTTTTCCGGGCCAACATAGACAATGTTTGACAAAACCTAACATAAATGCCTACGTGACTGTGTGTTTGGGATAAAAAAAATGTCATATTGACAGTCGGGGTCACCAATGTAGAATAATGCTTCTGCCCAAGGTCTCCAAATAATAAAAGCCTTTTTCTTCAATTACATTTAATGCTTTTCACAATATGTGTTACTTAGGCTAACCGTTATGCACTACTGACTCTAATATAAATTTATAAAAGTAAAAAGCGTCGGGGAAACAATGTGGACACATACATATACAAAAAGCTTTGATCAGCGAATTGCATATGTGTGTCCCTACATACCCTATGTTACTAAGTAAAGATGTAGCTTTTGAAATGGTGTGTATATTTCAGCAGTTTCGGGGCCTATTCAATCAGATATTTCCTCTTTAAATAATGTAAAGTACATATATTAAATATTTTTATTGTCATCGATTTTTTAAAATTTATAACTTTGCACATAGTGACTAGTGAAAAAATTATAAATGGGTAAGGGAGGCTATATTTTTTATTCCTGGTCAACCCGTACGTAGACAGGGTGAATGGTTTTTTTATATATATATATAAAAAAGGGTACACCAATGTCGTTTCTGCTACGTCACGTTTTTGTTTTTGTGTATTACAGTCTATTTTTAATAATTTATATAATTATAACCAGGGATGATTGTTTAAAAAGGTATGGCGCATGTGCCGTAATATAACAGATTTTTTAAACGTATTTGTTTTAATTTTTTCATGAATTTGCCGGAAGGTGATTTCGTTCTAATTTAAAACAAAAGGTTTCAGTAAAAGGCTATTGCCTTTACCCTTTGGCCATACTTATCATAGTAAATTCTGCTTCTCCTTATCTTGCCTTTCTCACAATTATTTTAAGTGGTATTTGAAATATTTTATAATAATTAAACATGCAGGCTCAATTTTATTAACATTTCTTAATGTAACATATAAAAAAATATCAAAAAGCTCCTCCAATTTCAAGATTCCAGATACAATACTTACATAAAAAATACTTACACTATATTGGAGACTTACGATTAACATGATTACTTGACTGCCTTTAAAGCTCAAAATCGCTTAAGCGTATATCTTGCACCAAACCACAATACTTTACGCAGTTCGTTTGTCTGCCACTGCACACCGTCCAAACCGAGTGACATCCATTTGCATAACCATTAGGGCTTGTTTGTATAAGATTTTGACCTGGTGGCAGAGTTCGGTGTTATATCATTAACATAGACTAAAGAATATGGCAGAATGGGGAGCGCTTAATGAAGTTATTAGAATATAAAGATATATATAATATTTAGAGCTTTATTTATTTATAACGGTGCATTTACATCAAACGATCGAATACTCATTCTAACCCCATTGTGTAAAATAATTATTTTAGTGTAAACAGGCGTAGAGCATTCTTTCGTTGTTCATAGTGCGTTTGAAAAGATTCTATGCAATGTTCTAATACTGAACAACACTGAATACGAGTTTTCGTTAACACTAAAAGATCGCGAAAGAATGCTCTTGCTCTGTCTCTATGATCTTTTGATGTACATGCACCAGTAAAATAAAACAGATTTTATCAAAAAGCAACTTAAAATTAGTAAGCAAGCTACTCTACTTATACCTCTTTTATAAATTTTGCCTCTTCAAAATTATGACTAATTTAACACAACCTTTATATCAATATTTACATAGATACTTAACTCAGTCATCATTAATAATCTGTTATAAAATCTAATAAATTTACATAAATTATCCAATCAATCTTGATTAATTATAATTAAATATCTTTTTATGGAGATGTCGCTAAATTATATGTAGGTGATTAACCAAAAGAAACCCGATAGTCTAGCGAATCGCTCTTCATAGAAATATCATCGGATTAGATACGCAAAATATTAAAAGTTCATTAAGAAATGCTTGAGTATCAAATACGCAATACTTAACGGTAATAGATTTGAGATGAGAACGTCTTCGAAAGATGGCCGTTAAGATCATAATATTAAGACATTTATTAAATGGAATATCGGTTACTCATATGATACATACAGTATACTTAACTTATTTGCAGCCCACGGTTTAAATACAACATTTTAAACGATGTTTAGAACTTTTACTTGCCTTGCCTTTCCTGAAAAATACAATTAGATTTATTAGAGAACATAATATGCACTACTTTATTAATTTCACTATCTTAATCTTAATAAAGGCGAAAGTTTGTAAGTATGGATGTATGGATGTATGGATGTTTGTTACTCTTTCACGTAAAAACTACTGAACCGATTACAATGAAATTTAGCACACATATAGAGGGTAACTTGGATTAACACATAGGATAGGTTTTATCCCGGAAATCCCACGGGAACGGGAACTATGCGGGTTTTCCTTTGAAAACGCGGGCGAAGTCGCGGGCGGAAATCTAGTAATCAAATAAGGGAAAACCTTGACGTTACCGAGTGCCTTGAAATAATAGATGACGAAAATATACAGTGTTTATTTTATTATGACATTACATGAAGAATGTTATAAACATTATTACTATTACTGGTAATAAACCTATTGTAATATATACTCTAAGTAATAAACTCTCACATAAAAGTAATTCTAACCTAAAATATATACAGTAATCACGTATAGACGGCTGTGTTGCCGCTCATCAAAATCAGCTGTCAATATAAAAGTGCTCATCGATCAAGATGTTCTCACGACTAATCATAGACAAAAAAATTGAATGTTTATTATTTGGCTATGGTTGTGTTGAACGCATTGGCAATACAGCGTTCGAAATTTAAAATTTGTCGTCTGACGAAAAATATAAAGGGTATATGTATAGGTACCATTATAATTTCAAATAGTTTTTTGAGAAATAATTTTAATTAAAATTAAACGTAAAATGTTGCCTTATAAGGATTTGTAAATTATTTCTGAACTCTTAAGGGTGCTATTACCGATTTTTAACAAAAAACGCTATTTTACGGTACCATTTTAACTCAAAGCAATTACACGTGAGAACAAAGTAATATCTTAATTTAAAGGTAATATATTCAGTTCTACGATCATCTTATAAAAATTGTACGACGTCATACAAAATTGTCGCTGAAATACGATTTTCCCAGCACAATGATCGCATAAAATGCAAAAAAATGGGGTCTAAAACGGTACAATTTTAAGAAAATTAAAAGCCTAATCTATCTTCTTACCTATAAATTATTGAGGGATATATAGTCCTTTATAGATTCTGATAATTTTTTTGTATCTAAATCAAAATTTTAATTCAATTATTAGCTAAATTAAAAATACTTGTCGATTTCTTCATACATTTTGCTCTCGCGGGTCGTCAGACCGCGCTCAGAAGCGCTCTTAGAAGGACGGGTGTATCGCTCCTCGTCCCAAAAATAAAACGAATTAGAAAAAGATTATTGTGCGTGCACTGTCGTTTTCGTGATTTGAAATATTTGATACTTTATAAGAGTAAACTGTATAAGTTTCATATTCCAATTATTTGTAATTTAAAATTATGTTTTAAAAATTACCTTGCCTGAGATGCTCTTTTTTATGGGTTGTTGAATAGATTGGTGGGGTAAAACAATTCAAGATGGCGTCGACGAAAATTTGACTTTTTTTCGTGATGGGTGTCATTTTCATAGTTTTTGGGGTAGCTATTAACGAATATGAGGTCAAAACTGAAATCCAAGATGGCGCCGACGAAAATTGTACATCTTTTCGTCATGGGTGTCATTTTCATGGTTTTTGGGGTAGCTATTAACCAATATGAGGTCAAAACTAAAAGCCAAGATGGCGCCGACGAAAAATTTGACATATTTTCGTCATGGGTGTCATTTTCATGGTTTTTGGGGTAGGTATTAACCAATATGAGGTCAAAACTAAAATCCAAGATGGCGCCGACGAAAAATTTGACATATTTTCGTCATGGGTGTCATTTTCATGGTTTTTGGGGTAGCTATTAACGAATATGAGGTCAAAACTATAATCCAAGATGGCGCTGACGAAAATTTGACTTTTTTTCGTGATGGGTGTCATTTTCATGGTTTTTGGGGTAGCTATTAACGAATATGAGGTCAAAATTATAATCCAAGACGGCGCCGACGAAAATTTTACATCTTTTCGTCATGGGTGTCATTTTCATGGTTTTTGGGGTAGGTATTAACCAGTATGAGGTCAAAACTAAAATCCAATATGGCGCCGACGAAAATTTTACATCTTTTCGTTATGGGTGTCATTTTCATGGTTTTTGGGGTAGCTATTTACCAATATGAGGTCAAAGCTAAAATCCAAGATGGTGTCGACGAAACTTTTACATCTTTTCGGCATGGGTGTCATTTTCAAGGTTTTTGAGACAGCTATGTAGGTATTACCAAATCCCCAATGTAACCGTCGATAATTAGGTACCTATATTTTTCTTACTCTTTTAAAGTAAACTTAAATAAAATAACAAAAACGTTAACAACTACAGTTTTGTAGAAAGTCTTAAAAAAAACAATTTTAAAGAACATTGAAATGCATATTTAGAATTTAGAAATGTAATATAAAACGCAACTCTGTGGCAATCATCATCTGTGTTTATATTCTGACAGATATTATTAACTTTAAATATATTCGCTAAACTTTATTTAAAATAAAGTTTATCTAAAACATTTAAACGAAGAGAATAAAATAAAAAAGAACGTGTGTGCCGAGAAAACGTGTCAGGAGTGAATTTTCTTTGGCGAGATTCATAGATACCAAAATCGCCGCCTTGCTCCATAACGCGACAGTATTACCATGACGCGATCTTGAAATTCGACGACCATCTTGGATTTTAGTTTTGACCTCATATTCGTTAATAGCTACCCCAAAAACCATGAAAATGACACCCATCACGAAAAAAGTCTAATTTTCGTCAGCGCCATCTTGGATTATAGTTTTGACCTCATATTGGTTAATAGCTACCCCAAAAACCATGAAAATGACACCCGTGTCGAAAAGATGTAAAATTTTCGTCGGCGCCATCTTGGATTTTAGTTTTGACCTCATATTGGTTAATAGATACCCCAATAACCATGAAAATGACACCCATGACGAAAATATGTAAAATTTTCGTCCGCGCCATCTTGGATTTTAGTTTTGACCTCATATTGGTTAATAGCTACCCCAAAAACCATGAAAATGACACCCATGACGAAATGATGTCAAATTTTCGTCGGCGCCATCTTGGATTTTAGTTTTGACCTCATATTGGTTAATAGCTACCCCAAAAACCACCCACATTTGCAAATGTGTTTGCTACTTAGGAAAAGTTCAGATTTAAAGATATATATAGGTAATGTGACGAATTTAATTTATTTCATTCCGACTGTTTCTCGGAATAACATACATTTACTAAGAATTGCATACAATGCCGGGTTTAATATATTGCCGGTAACATAATATTATGTATGATAATAATTCTTAAAAAAGTATTTTATACATTTCTTAAAAAGCTTCGATAATGTATACAATAATACAATTCATATTCAAATTGTTGTAAAATAGTCACACTTTTTTAAGTTGGTTGACCGTTGAATACACTAAAATACTTATATAAGGATCGTACCTACTAATAAAAGTAACAAAATGAATTTTTAAAGTTCCCAGTAATCTTCTGGAATCAATTTCAATAAAAATATAAAAAAATAATAATATCAAGTATGAAGATGGTCTATAAAATGGAATGCGCTATGTTTACGTGAGCGTGATGTCTCGCGAACCACGTTGCGACGTTAAATACCTAAATTTGAGTAGCGCAGATTTGTGACAGCGTCCTTAATTATATTTATATCGAGTAGAAACCTACGCCATAAACGCGAGAGTTCATTCTGAAAATCATTATTCGTGTATAAATACTACACTTTGCATAATATAATAACCATAAATTGAAATACTAAACACGATCGTGCCTCAATTTTTTCAATTCATATTTTTCTCACGTGACATCCGCAACGCCTTCAATTTTGGCGCGAACTCGTGACGTTGATTGTCTGTTTTTTTTTTTTTTTTTCATCATAGAAGCAAAAACGGCCAGCCATCAATGATAGCGTCTAATGGCCTCACGATATAAAAAGTTTCGAATAAAACTCAACACTAAAATGATCATACGTGAGACCTGCGATCGTGATGAGAGCCGACTCCCGCCGCTTCGAGAGATCAATGGATTGAGTTTTTATAACTATTTTTTCCCGCTAAGCTTACACGAGCTGTGAGTTTGACAAGTGAAAAGTCAACTAGGTTGTCAGTTAAAGTAAATAACAACAGTTTGTTGTTTATATGCGAATGGAAACTATGGTTGGGTTTATTGTAACATTTATCGACGTCACGAATAAAGCCATTGGTAAAATTGGGCATCGGATATTAGCAAAATTGTAGCAATGCTGTGCTGACATAAATAAGTATAATATTATATAGTGGACAACTTTTATTTACTTATCGTCCCTTAGTGTACACATTTTCGAGTTAAAAGGCATAGAAAAGTAAGTTTCAAAACAATACTGGGTCCATATACGAGACTACTTCCTCAAAAAGTTACTCCCAACCAACTTAATTCACGATAATTTATTTCACTATCATTGAAAAAACTAATTTTGAAAGCGAAATGAAAATAAAACGATAGTAATTCATTTAAACAAAGAAATTGGCCAGGTGCGTCGGACGGCTCAGAAATAGGTGAACGTAAGAGATTAAATTCTGAGCTAATTTTTATACAATTATCCAAGCTTTATTCTGGAATAATCTTTTCCCTATTATTCCTACAACTAAGGAATCCATACTAATATTATAAATGCGAAAGTAACTCTGTCTGTCTGTCTGTTACTCAATCACGCCTTAACTACTGAACCAATTTGCATGAAATTTGGTATAGAGATATTTTAATACCTGAGAAAGGACATAGGCTACTTTTTACCCCGGAAAATAGGATAGGTTTTATCCCGGAAATCCCACGGGAACGGGTACTATGCGGGTTTTTCTTTGACTGCGCGGGTGAAGCTGCGGGTGGAAAGCTAGTAGATAATAAGCTTAATATTATCTTGAAACAACTTTAACTTGTAAACCAAAATGCTAAGTCATGTGATTGTAATTTGTAATCATCAGCTCCTTTATTTATTATCACTGCTATGATACACGGATATAAAGGTTTTATTATCAAGCCTTCCAATAAATATACGACAAAGAATCCTTTATCTATACAAAAAATCCTTTAATACGTAGGCACAAACATTTGCCTTGCATTTGACGTTCTCCGCAGTACGACTCTTTCTCTTATATATTCGGAAACTTTCATCGTCATCATTAGCCTATTTAGTCTATGATAGATTATACCTTGGGATTATAAATAATCGTATAGCCAAGTCACCAAGATCGAGGTTCGAGGTCGAACGAGTCAAGGGCGGTCATACAACAGCTGTGTTCCTTGAATGCTCCGCGAATATAATAGGTTTACGACTTTAGCTCGCTCGAGGTCACTCGTTTTCTACTAGGAAGTAGAATTGTGACGTCATTGCGTGAAGTTTGGATGGAACCGTTTTTGGGTATTTTTCTTTATGTAGGAGGTGTAATAGGAGCAGAAGATCCATTTTTAGGGAGGCTCGTGTGGTCTAGCACTAGGAAGTGAGTGACGTCATTGCATGAAGTTTGGTTGGAACCGATTTTGGGTATTTTTTTATGTAGGAGGTGTAATAAGAGCAGCAATAGGAAGTGGAATTGTGACATCATTGCGTAAAGTTGGGTTGGAACCGTTTTTGGGAATTGCTGTATATGTAGGAGTTGAAATAGAAAAGCAGAACAACTATGTTATAATAGGAAAGCTCGTGTGGTCTAGCAATAGGAAGTGATTGACGTCATAGCGTGAAGTTTGGTTGGAACCGTTTTTGTGAATTGTTGTATGGTTGTAAGAGGAGAGCAGAATAGCTATGTATGCATAGTATTATATTATCTGTGGTAATTGGGAAGCTGCGTAGTCCAGCGCTAGGAAGTGAGTGACGTCATAGTTGCGAGAGGTTTCGTTCGATTTTTGGGAATTATTTATGTAGGAGCCAGGAGGTGTAATAGAAGAGCAGAATACTACACGAACCTGTTATAATTAGTATAACAGGTTCGTGTCTAGAACTACGAAGTAAAATTGTAACGTCATTGCGTGAAGTTTGGTTCGGTTATTGGGAATTTTTCTTTATGTAGGAAACCGTGTAATAGGAGAGCAGAATAAAATAACAGGCTCGTCCAGAACTAAGAAGTGGAGGAGACGACGATTCAGTGTCATGGTTTGTTAGTAATCTTATTTGAAAAAAACTTGTGAATAGAATAATAAATGCATTTTCACTTTTGTAGTATTATTTAATTTTTAAATTTATTACTATGATATTAAAAAGAAGTAGGACCCGTGACGAAATTTAAATCATTAATGAAAGACGTTTATAAATCCTACTATAATAATATTCAAATTAATATAATATCAGCGACGGTAGAATTAATTCAGACATGTATTACATACCACCACAAACAATTTGAACTTCATTTATTCTTTTTAATATGGACACAGAGTATGTAAGAGCACGTAAGAGACCGTTTTGACAACCGTTTACAAATAGACCGTCACAAGTCATTAAGGCCTCATGGAGCAGAAATTGTTCTGCCACTTCACACTAACATACGGTAACGATATGTATTTTAAAGATTATTGGTGTTAATAGAACTATATTACACACACGTGATATGTAGCGGGCGAAGTTCTTATCTCTTTTGGCTTTTAACATACTAAAATATAAATATTGTATTTCAGATACGAGTTGCTAATAAAAATGATACAGTAATATAAAATTCAAGATTCCATTTAAACCTTCGGTAAAACAATAAGGATGAAGATTTAATTAATGTTATTACTCGACTAAGAGCTTTATTTGTAAACCGCAAATTAAATTCTAGTCCAAAACAATTGCAAAACACAATATATCACACGACATAATATTAGCAATGTGTGCTATAAACATAATATTATAATATCTATAATTCGATTAAAATATCATCATACATGTCGTTTCTGATGGATTGAAGTACCTACATATCTCATAATTATATCAATAAAAAATCCAACTATTATTGTTCGTGTGACACACCCTTAACTACAAAACGATGCATCAGACAGACGCGGGACGTCGCATCGCACCTCCTCGATTCTATATTTGAATTTGACAGGTCAATTCCAATTTAGTCTCTGGTCTCGTACTTTTTTTTAAACACGCGCTTGACATGTATATTTCTAATGTGCTGTCTTTATGTAACTTGCTACTGTTAATATTTTGGGAAACTTGGAATCGAGAAAGCGTCTATATACGTACTAGCTCTTCTTCTTGTAAAAGGGGTGACAGACGTACGAGTAAGTACGCGAACTTGTGGCTCGACGACCTTTTTCGCTCGTGTGTCACCCCAAGTACGCGTACTTAAAAACCGTCGAGTAAGTTCGTTGACGATCCAACATGTATGAAATTTTACTCGTAGCCCGCCTTCGCTCGCACGTCTGTCACCGCCGCGAGCCGCGAGCCTAGCCTGTCTAGCTATAATAGGTGTTACTAAGTGCAAAAGTTCAATTAATTTCGTCTTCTTCTTTTAGTTTTATGAAAATAATTTAATATAATTAATATGAATGAATATAATATAATTGAATATTGGCGAAGGTATCTTTGAATCACGCCAAGGAAGTTTCACTCCTGACGCGTGGGCTCGGCGCACACGCTCTTTTTTTGTAAAGTACCCTCAAAATATAATAGTAAAAACGAAAATATATCCTTCAATTTTTGAACATTTATTTTGTTAGAATGCTATTTACTTAAAAATAAGTGCTGGTTATTAAATTAAAAATGTCTATATTTAATTCCTGAATAACATAAAATTCCCTCTGTTGATGACATAGAGACATTCGATATCGGTGACACGCGAGAAGCTACTGACCAAGCTCTTGCGTGTGTCACCGACGTCGAGCCGAGTAAGTACGCGAACTTTAAAACCGCGGTTTTAAAGTTCCGTCTATCAGCCCTTTAAGAATGTTACATGGGGAGATTATTTATGTGTGATGTACGTGTTGAAAAATTATATCGTTTCACTCATAAAACATATTTTATTTAGATAAATGAACATAAGAAATAGTTTTAAATTTATGCTGAAATATTTAAATTTGAATAGTATTTAATATTGTTTAAACACTACTATTCGAGGTAAGATGAATACATTGAATACTCGATAACTCTATTTTATTGAAATACCTATTTCAATTTGTTTCATATAATTATTTTTTATACATAAAAAATTGTAACTCAATAAGAAGATTATTTTTTGAAATCACATTATTTTTTACGATTCATTCATATGTATGAGTAAGATGAGCATATTAAAAATATTTAATGAATGGGAAGTTAACTTGTCAAAAATTCCACAAGCAGTCAAGGCTGGCCATATCGTGTTATTTAGCTTTAAAAGCATTCTTACGAATTTATGAGTTTACGTGCTTATAACAATTTATAAAGCGTAAAAGAGTATATTCGAGACAACAGATAAAAAATAACAATTAAACGCGGCGGGATGCGCTCTTTCGCGCCATTTTATATGTCACCTGTATTTTGAAGTGAAAACTTCTTTAGCGGCGTTGAGCACTTTTTCTGTAATGGGTATAAAATCTTAAACTCGCGTCAGGACACGTGACCTGATCGAAAAAGCGTAAGATGGATGGATATCAAACATGGTCAACGTTAATAATCAAGTTTTCACTTCTGCCGGCACTCCCGGAGTGCAACTCGTCTTTTTTTTATCTGAGTGACTCAAATTTAAAAACATATCAATGTATTAATAAAAAGATAAGGCATTAAAAGATAAACTTTATTCTGTACAAGTCTTTATTGCATGTAACGTAATGAAAACGGTTAATTAAACTAATTGGAATATTTATGAAGTGACTCGTATGAGTATAAATCTAGACTGGAGTTTAAAATAATAAATTATTATGTATTATTTTTGTGTAACTGTAACAGTATACCTAGTAAATTAAGAATTCCAATTTTTCAATAAGATTTGTCAACTTTAGCACCTTTAGCAGTTATGAGACGAAAGCATGGTAATTTTTTACTAATTTAAACAGAATTTTAAACAAACCTTGCCCTGAAACAGTTTTTTTTTTTTTTCAAAACTAAAATCTAGGCAATTATTTAACTTTGCTTGACATTCTTTTCAAAATTTCGAGTGTTTAAAACAATTGCGTTCAGGGCCACGAATATTTAATTTTTAAATAAAAAACAGACAACAAAAAAAATACATAAATTTTGCGCACGTGCCTATTTTCGCTAGATTAATAATATGAATTAGAACAATTATAAAATACAAAAACATGATTCCTAGCACACCCTATCGTATCATTTTATTAATTAGATATTTAAATGAACCTAATTTCAACCAAAGGAAGTAGGTAATACATATAACTAAAAAGTATGTAAGCATCACACATCTTCATAAAGCATAAAAAAACATAAATCATAAAAATACCTCACCAATTATTACAAGATACACACGGTTGATGTGAACAATATAGTACAATAATTTTAATTCTAGACAAGGAAAAAATACTACCTAGACAGCTTAGTTCACTACCGAGTTCAACGAACTGATAATTGACTTGAATTTTGTTAAACATTACATTAAAATGCGAATAGTATCTACTAGACGCGTAAAAAACAATAGTTCTTGTTTTGTTGGTAATTTTATTTTGCTATGACATGAATGGAACGTCATATATTATGGCACATTATATAGTACATATTAACAACGCGTAACAAAATTAGTAATTTGGATTTCAAAAAAATGAATTTGAATTTGGTTTTTCAAAATGTTAAGCAGGCACGCCGAGGTCGGAGTACTTATCTATTTTTAAAAAAGAATTATAATAATATTCATTTATTCGAACTATAAAACATTTTGTTAGCGAGAAATTATATATAGTCTTTATAAAAACATTTATTTCAACTATGGAGATATACCAGTACATCATACATGCTATGCTACATGCGAAATCATAAGTAGCTTGTGAATATCTTGGTTTAAAGTCATACAAAATATTGAGATCTGTATGGAATTGCTGCTGAAAACTACGAGGGACAATAGAAAGCATGCATCATATGCTTGCAGCACTTCAACTTTTTATTGCTTTGATGAAGTAGATAAAATGCGACGATCTTACTTCTGTGAGAGTGCTATCGAATATTAGTTAAATTGTTCAATTGTTCGTAGATTGTGTTAGGGTATTTATTTACTTTGATAAAACATTATTAAATGCCGTTCCATCAGAAACTATACAAAGTCGTCTTTTGTTCTTTATATTATTAAATATTATCTGTTTACCTTTACTCTCTTATTTTTCTTTGACGAGTCTAACACGGGTCTACTTTCGAGATGGTATCGAAGCGAAACCTTCAACCTTCAACCAAGTTTATGACTTTGCTAAGATCGTATCATTCTATCCCTTTAATTTGTCTTCGAGATTTAGCATTAAGTCATTAGGATGCTCATTTTTATATGGAATTGTGGTTATCAGGATAACCTTTATGGTCGTTTTCCTCGTCTAATATAAAAAGTCTGGACAAGTGCTTTATGTGTAATAAAAATATCTTTTAACATGTGAGGGCATCGAGCAGGCGCTCGACGCGTTAGCTTATGGTTGGGGTCAGTATATAGCCACTAGTCAGTCCAATTATATTTTTCTGTTGCTTATGGAATAGGGGTATCTTGAATAAAGTTATATTGTGTGTTGAAAGGGATAGATTTTTGTATGTTTTAGATGGGTAGGTACTCAATAAATAGTTAAGTGGTTATGAAAATTATTTAACTTATAGCACACTAGCGACCCGCCCCGGCTTCGCACGGGTGCAATGCTGATACTAAATACACTACAGAAAAACTGTGAACGTTGTATCATGTATGTATAACATAGTCATTTCTAGTTAATTTGAGGGGTGGGCGCAGGTATCTGTAGCACAGTTCATACTACCACAGATACCGGAGTTCCTCCTATTTTTATTGTATAATTTTTCAAATAAGTTTATGATATTAACTTTATGTGTAACTTTATGTGTATATAAAAACATAGCGGCCCGCTCCGGCTTCGCACGGGTATAAAATAGATAGCCGGGTGGCCGGCCGGTACCGCCGCAAACGCTACGTCCCGCAATTTTTAAATCTGTAATATCTTCGAAAATATTCACTTAAATCATACGGTGTAAAGGGCCATATAGATAGATTAAATGAACAATGTATTCAAGGTATTTAATTGGTTAAGGATTAATGCTGTATTGGTTAAAATCGCATCGAAAATTAGCCATTATTTGTCGTAAAAAGTAAATGACAAAAAAAATTTTATTGTGGGTTATCCATAAGAGATAGACATATACCATCGCGGACTTTTCTGTAGACCTTTTCAATGTGTATAATACTTAGTAAATTATTTTGATAAAACTCGTAGGGTTCAGCCTGCGTTTGCAATGTAAGCGGAAAAAATGTAATTTTTTACGACATCACATTAGAAACCTCAAAAATAACAGTACTTCTCCACTATTTAATGGATGTTATTATACATATAAACCTTCCTCTTGAATCACTCTATCTATTAAAAAAAACCGCATCAAAATCCGTTGCGTAGTTTCAAAGATTTAAGCGTACAAAGGGACATAGGGACATAGGAACATAGGGACAGGGAAAGCGACTTTGTTTTATACTATGTAGTGATTGTTGATGTAGTATGTGAAACGTGCAATCAGGCTGACACCCTGAATGTGTTTTTCTCTTAGAAGATTTTGTTTGATTTATTATAACCATGCTGCAACAATTTTCATGAAGGTTTCATTTCAAAGGAGGTTTGCATCGAAATACTACGAAATACTATATACTGGATATTAGAATTACATATTAACATCGTAAATATATAAACTAGCTAAAAATTTACTAGAAGAATTTCTCAGACATTTCAAGGCTTTTTTAATGGAACGACATGACGCACAAATCTTAAGTAAGATTATTCCGATTCTCCAAGCGACGGTATACAAAAATGCAAAAAACATACCCATTGAAAGAAAGTACCCTTCCTTTGATTCCGAGTTTATCGATTTCAGTTTCAGCATCGCCGGTTTTTGCTCGATAAACAATGTCTTACAAGAAAATGAGAAAGAATAGATTTGTCGACGATGCAATAATATATTATGTTTTCCTTGAGACAGTTGTTTTTGCGAACGATATATTAGACAATAATGTATAAAACACAAATGAATTAATGATACGTTAAAACACTTTACAATTACATACTAGAAATACATACAATACTATGTTAGTGGATTAAATCGTTCATACTGAACATAATTGTCACATTTAAATTTTGTAGCACATATTATAACATAATATTTTTCTATTAAACGTTCAATAACACTACAACATATAACTATTATTTACTAGTTTAAAACCTACCAAAATTTGTGTACGGAAAAATAAAACAATTTTTTATTATTTTTTCTTTTTGCATTGTTGCACGTGGCAACCCTGTAATAAAAGTGAGTAGACATTGGCACTTGATCACGGCACAGGCTCCTAATGAGGGCAGGACAATGGACCTCGGACGGTAGCTTTTAACCCCTTTCCCTAAGTATTATAGGGCAAGTCCTGACGTGCAGTGTTCCGAGGTACTTGGACATTGATTTTTTAATGTCACAGGGTATTTAATGTCGTGGAAGAGTAGGAAGGAAGGAATAATGCTATAGGAAATGCTAATTGTGGGCGTTTTTCTTCCTTACAATAAATTATTGCTTTATATAATATTAAATATTAATTATTATATTATGACAAATCTCGTTTATTAACATAATTAAAAACCAAACTGCTGGATCGAATTTCGTATAAGATATTTCGAATAGCAGAATGATAAACATCGTAAATTTAACGAAAATGATTTGTGACAGATTCTGGGGTTCACTAATTCACCGGGTCAGCATATTTATTTATTATAAATACTTATTTAATTCGACAAAATAGATTTTCTTTAAGAAAATGACTATTCGTACAAAATAAGTTGGTAGGTAGCTAGTAACCACAAGAAGTTTTCCCCCTAATTTGGATTTGATATAGTAATTGGAATATATCTATATGTCAATTATTATGTATTATTATTAACAAATATTCAATGCAAAAGGTAAAAATCTGTTTCATTCGCTCCTCTAATTGCAAAAACTAACTTGAACCAAGATGTTAATTATTATAATCAAGTGAATTCCATATATGATACTACATTTTAGATAATGACTCTAAACAACTTTGTGTATCTTATTACTGTGATCCTTGAATTATAAATAAACATGTTATGAATACTCTAAGTTAGTATATACATATTATTATACTTTAAGAAATGCCTAGATTAATACCATAGTATAAAGAAAGAAGTAGGGCGACTACCGGCGTTTAGGAGCGCGCAGTACCTAAACTCGAGAGGCGCAGGGTTTTCACTTGTCACGTTGATATTTTAAATACATAATTGTATAAAGAAACACATGAACAGGGGGCGTGGCCAAGTGCTCCGCGTACATACAAACAGCGCAATGTACCTTTGTTCGAAGATAACTTACTTTTTTCTTTATACTATGGTAATAATACCTTGACCCCATAAATGTTGAATCATTTGTTACTTTTCCATATGATAAATGATTATAGCGTTTAAATGATTTATAGCAGAGGCAATTTTCATAAGTTGTGATATGTATTATGTAAATAGTGTATGCTTTTTATGATTAGGCAGAGCATAAAATATTCCCTGATATTATACAGGTAAATAAAATACCCTTGTTCGTTGATCTGTATTTTTATCACTACATAGTATAAAACAAACCTATGTCCCTATGTATGCTTAAATCTTTAAAACTACGCAACGGATTTTGATGCGTTTTTTTTTAATAGATAGAGTGATTCAAGAGGAAGGTAGGTAAGGTAGTATATAATTTATTATGTTTTAGACAAAGCGGGCGAAGCCGCGGGCGGAAAGCTAGTTTATTAATATATAAGTAAGTAGTAACATTAAACTTTCAGACGGTAGTGAAATATTGATGTGTATCTGTTATGGACCAGGTGATTAATGCGGGCATTATTTATAATGCACGAGCATTATGAATAATGTCTAGCTTTATTGGGCTAAGTGATTAATTACTATCTTAAATTCATTATTTATCACATTGCACGGTCATTATTATAATGCTACATGACAATTGGGCAATTTGATAATAACGCTTGAAATGTTGTCGCAAAGCCAAAAAGTTGTGTACCTCAAAATGCCATCACAGTGGCAGTTGTTCTAATAAATAAACCTGTTACTTGCTACATATTGTATAATTATTGTTTTCAATTTTATGTTCTATTTTACTTCTTTACATTTCGTTTATTAAGAGTAATTGCTAATTATGCCAAATAATGAGTCTGATTGCTTAAACTTTAGTTTATTTTATGTTTCATAATAATAAGTCATTTCTATAAAACAAAGGTATGTTGTGAAATTTTTGTTTTAAATTTAATTATATTTTATGTTATATTTTTACAGTACTCCAAAAGTAATAATGCGCATAGAAATCTTCGTCACCGTTCGGCAACTGTCATATTCCGGGAGCGTCCGAAGATGATATGTATATAGAGGGGTAAAATGCATTTTCTTCTTGCATAATTTAGTCAAATTATGCGTTTTGTACTAAAAGAGATTAATATTTATTTGTAAGTAACGATTTTGTTTTGATAATTCCTTGTTAAAGTCAATAGCGAGGATAACCCCACGATTGCGAATAACTATATATCTTTGTTGGATTGATTTACTTGGAAAATTTTATAGTACTTTTAAAGTTTCTTACTGAAGCTGGTGTAATGATGGAAGAAAAGAAGGTTAAAATAACACAAAATTTATATTGTATAAAATATGGTTTTCAAACCCAGGTTTACATTTAAACCATATAAATCTAATCATTAAAATCTCAAGATTTGCATGCGCATTATTAATTTTGGAGTACTGTAATATGACTTTCCTTAAGTTTTAAATGCAAAAACTAGTGGATTTTTAAGGTAGAAGTCCTTGGTAATTAATCCCAATAATGAGCCTGATTGTTTAAGTGGTTTAATATTTAGTTTATTTTAAGTTAAATGACAATAACAATAAAAAAATAGTAATTAAATATGTTTGTATTACTCTGCCCAAAAGGTGATGGGCAATATGTATAATGCCCGGTCAATTTGATTATTTGAATAATTATTATCAAATTGCACTCTCAATTTGGGCATTTTTCATAATGACCGTGCATTATGTATACTGCCCAATTTATCACTTGGTCCATAACATATCCATAAGGCCGCCTATTGTGCAAAATAGTTGTACCTTATTAGATTGTACCTACTAGATTTGTACTTACATTGTTTTATATATTATATTAAATAGACGAAGGGGAAGACTTTTCTATAAATACCCGAAGATTAAAACCAAATAAACTATAAGGTTCTTTAGTCTATTCGTAGCTTTTTTAAATGCTCATCCAATCGTTTTATTAAAGTACTAGCGGTCCGCCCCGGCTTCGCCCGTGGTACCTACATGTCTACGTTTTTTTTCATAAGAACCATCCTCGTACTTCAAGGAATAGAATCCGCAGCGCACGCGATGACAGAATTTTTATTAAGGAATTTTTTACACCTTGGGTTACATTATTGCATTTTTGGTAAGGATCTCTAATTTTTTTGAAAATGCAATATAGCCGATGTTGCTCAGTGAAGATGCAGCTTTCTAATGGTGAAAGAATTTTTGAAATCGGTCCAGTAGTTTATGCGTGAAAACCATACATACATACATACATAATTACAAACCTTTCCTCTTTATAATATTAGTATGTATAGATAAATACTAGTGTATCTCTATTCAAAATTCACAGCACTCAATATCACAAAAACAATCATGTTTGTTACTAATGTAATAATGATATGTAATAGTGATAATTCACCTCCGACTACCTTAAAATAAATTTAGATGAACTCTTAATATTGTACCTAGGATAAGCACTGAGATAGCTGAAGAAAATACATCATAGTTTTGAAACACGGAATCCTATTTGTACGAGAATCTCTCAAACGCAATAGGATTATAATATTATTATAAATTGTCATAACTTCTCAATAACTCATGAATTTAAATTGACGTCAACATTCATGTTTACGATTTTGCTTCGAACAGTAATGTGACTTAACCTGAGTCAAGGAAACGAAGTAATTGTGTGTGGCGCCTGGTAAATGGAACGTGTGTACTGAGAATTATAGATATTTATCTATAAGTTAGACATAGATAATATCGGCAGAAAATAATAAATGAAAGATGCGGATTTGCAATTTTCATTTCACTTAACTTGTCTTAAGCTGGATTTTTCGTATAAGAGCCACAGATTCAAAATTAGCAATTTATTCGAAAATAAATAAAGCTGTGTAAAGACAAATATTCTACAAACCATTTTATATATGTTCCTAGCATGAAGCATCGTACATAAAAGTTTGTCAAGCAGTTTCAGTTTGATCGACTATAAAGCTTCGCAGAAAATTGTCTCAATTTAGTTCCCAGGGCACAGAAATTTGAACACCTTCTATAAGGATCGCAAAAACAGTTGTTAAATACAGTAGGTAAGAACATGACTGCTAAAATGCAAGATACCTAATAGAAATAGTTTCCCGTCTGTCTTAAAGATACTTTAGAAAACATACTCATAAAGTAATTAATATCAAAAATAAATATCACAGATTCTGGACATACTACGATGACGTCATATTCTCTCAATTCAATAAATTCCATGAACATAGTAATTTTATTCACATGTTACGTAGAATACCTTGCCGCGTAAATGCAGTCACGATTGCATATTATTAATTACGTCTAGTATTAATTATACAATGATTAGGATCTTGGAATATTGAGAACAATACATCGTGGAATCAGAGGTAACTTATTTAACCTACTTCAAAAAGGTATTTTGTTTTACATTTCTGTACATCACACGAAATATCGGAAAATAGTGAACAGTGTTGAGGATTTCATTATTTATATCAAACCCAATAACGGTTAACTGATGAAAAATAGCATTGTTTTGCCGAACAGTGCCATCCGTATCAGTTTCCTCTTGAAAAAGTTTTCTATCAACCAACAGTGTAATTCCTTGTAATAGTGTCCTTATCAGTAACTGTACCTTACAACAATAGATCCAAACCTACTATCATACTGGCTTTGATAAATAAGCGCCAGAAAAAACAGTATGTTGTGCTTTGTATCGTATGTACCCTACCATCCCACCGAGTCCTACTGTTTGGTGATGTCCTATTTAGCAAGTGTCCTAATAAATAACACTGCCTGACAAAAATGTAACTTTTTTTTAGATAGGTACAATTCTACCCAACCCCCTCGTAAACTCCCCTTGAACTGCGCCTGTACAAGCGTAGTACAATCCGAGGTTAAATTGCAATACAAACGTTACGTAATTATTGTTTTTATAAGTCACACTAATTAATGATATTAAAATTGCAGATGTATTATAATTTATGAAAACAGGACTTCGGTACGCCTTTGGCCCCTTATCTATAATTATCACTGTACAATGTTGATGTTATAAAGTGGTCAATTATATAATTTGTCTGGACATTATTAATTATAATGTGAAGGAACGTACACGTCTATCAATACACTAAAAGAAATATATCAATTAGTTTCTTATAGAACTTAGAAATTGTTTGTTTTTCAGCGTAATTGTTAACCCCTTCCAGATGACACAATTTAATCAGCCGATTTGATTGCCGATTGAATCGGGCCCAATTTGATCGTCTATCCACACGTACACAATTAAATCGCCAATTTTAGTTCTGCTCCGTTGCCGTTACTGACTGGACTTTTATTTTGCAACATGCCTCTTAGTAAAAAACAAAAATTGGGGCTGATTTTGGCTGTAACTACAAATTTAGAAGAAAGAAAAAGAAAAAGGATATGGAGCAAAGAATGGTTGCTTAAAAGAAATCGCTTAAGTCATATAAATATTGTTAGAGAACTGGACAGTGTCGATTTCACAAATTTTATGCGGATGGACCATGACACTTTTAATGAATTATTATCTCTAGTAAGCCCATACATTACTAAACAAGACACTGTTATGAGAGAAGCCGTTAGTTCTGAGGAGAGATTAATAGTAACGCTTAAATATCTAGCATCAGGAAGAGATTACAAGTAAAAATTGGCCAATTAGCGTCCACACCACCCAATTTGATCGGGCAATCCCAAGGCAATCGCAAATCGGCCGATCCCGACCACCCAATGACCTTGAATTTCATATTTCCGTCTAGACGACCCAATTTGATTGCCAATCTAGTCAAATTGGACGAAAAATTGTGTCGTCTGGAAGGGGTTTGGTTCAAGACGCAAAACAACTAAGGCCATTCTCCCATTACGATACGCACAGGCGATTCAAGTATCTCACATACATTTGTATGTAGGCTCGCACACTACGCTACCGGTACAATGTATGTATGTGAGATATTCCGCGGCGACTAGTCTCCGAGACTTGAATCGCCTGTGCGTATCGCAATGGGAGAATGGCCTAATATTGAAAAACGTTGTTTTTGTTTCTATTTCTGTTATTATATTTAGCAGTGTTATATCAGCGCACTACATACTCGGATTTGACAAAACCAAAGTTCCAATGACAAAGAATATGAATAAAATATTGCTTTAAAGATCATTTTGTTATGTAATTTCGTTTTATTTAATACATATATTTTTTTTTTACTTTTTTCAGAGCATTCATGACGAAAGACTGAATGCGAGAATTGATTCTATGATAGAAGAAGGTTTAATAGAAGAGTTGTTGAGTTTCCACGACAGACACAATAAGCAACGTATTCAAGATGGAAAGTAAGTACCTTATAATATTTATAATTACAGAGTTTTTTATTTTATGATTTCATACTGAAGTTTTTTTATTAGTTTATCATGTGACCGGGTTAAAAATTTATAGAAGAATTAAATATGGAATTAAAATTTATCATTTAATTAACCAACTGTAAGCCATTTCACTAATCACTATACCCAAAAATAAATGTATTTACAAATAAATCATTTAAATATTTAACAGAGTAGTTAGTTTCGAAATTAAACTTAAAAGAATAAAACAATAAAAATAATACAAGATAAATATTGGCAAGAAGTAAACCCTGATAGATACTGGTCAATAAGAATAAACAAATTTGAAAAAAAAAAACATGGCGGCCGGGCAACGTCCTACACCGCATCTGCTGCGGTTCTCTATGGTCTCATGTTTCATAAAGGTATGTTGTCTATTTTTATATCGTGAACAATTGTTTTTAATAATTTATTTATAAAAAAAAATGTTGTGTGGTTTTATGAAACCACGGTAAAAGTGAAACTGTTCGAACGGTTCCGATGCGCTACACAGACCAAAAAGTTTGAGACGATGTAATAAAAGTTTCACTTTAAAAAAAAATATTTAATACGTAGCCACAGATCTAGCACTACTAGATTCCGAACATGCGTGGCCACCTCAGTGCATTTCGCTCTATCTTCAAGTGTTGCCATTTTATAAACATTCCTACATTTTAGGGAAAATTTTCATTAAAAATACGTCCTCAAATTCACTCTAACATTAATTATTTATTACAATTCAGTGTAATAAATAAATAATATTAGGTGAATTTGAGGACGTATTTTTAATGAAAATTTACCTTTGTAGTTTTTATATACATAATATACATTCGAGAAGGGAAGACCACAAATAAAGGAATATTAAATTCAGATACAGTTTCAATGTGTTTTATTATCATAGGTTATTTTACACATGTATAAATTTCTGTGCTAAGGGCCGATTACAAATATTGGAACATAAAAATCAAGTAGGTACAAAATCTACATAGCCCGATGTCGAATGTTTTTCGTACGTAAACGTACGCTTTTGGGCTTATGAAATTTAGATATAAGGAAAAGTTGCGTAATTGGCTTGAATATCGTTTCCTTGAGTTTTAGAAAATCTTTATTTCCGTTTTCGATGCTGCGGAGAACTTCTGTTTCTTCCATATTTATAAGCATTTAACAAGCAATTTCTTAAGACGATTAGTTGATATCTGTTTTTGCTTCTGCAACTGAAAAAATAAATTTTAGAATATAAAATATTTTTTGTGTCAAGGCCATTATATTAATTATTTTAATACCAATATATTGGTATCAAAGTATAACATTAATATACATATATAGCAAATAATTAGAAATAAAAATACTTCAATATATTAAATTTGAAACTATGGCATCAAAACAACTCTGCTTTTAGAAATAAAAACAATTTTTAAAGAGAAATGCTAACAATTAATGGCAAATAAAATGGAATTAATGCTTAATTTACTCCGGTTATAATTTTTTATCCATTATTAAGTATGTATTACCAAATAACTTGTTATTTTTATTAATTAAGATGTATTTTTTAGTACAAACCAGTTTTCGAGTTTTAGCACCTGGGGACACATTTTAATCATTTGATTTCTGTCTATTCCTTTTAACTCCTCTATAGCTCGTTGATGGTATTGGAATTTGGATCATCATTTTGTGTTGCTGATACTGACTGCACAGATTCAAACTAAAAAAATATAAATTCTTAGATTTATATTTTACTTTTATTTTACTAGAGAGTTAATGTAAAAAGCAATTTAATATGTAACAAAGTTTAATAAACGCATATGAAAATAATCTATCTTAGGGTTATAGGGAAATCTAACAATGGAATTTGATTGTGATTTAAAATCAACTTCTTAAAATGTAGATAAGTTATTACATTCATGCTTATTGTTGGCGTGGCATTTGACTGAAGGAGAGATAATTTAGGTTTGCAAACAAAAAAATTGCGTTAAAATTCTTTGAACATATTCTCGCTTTTTAGATGGTAGGTACCCAATTTTACCGACTAGCATCAATCCATATTTTACGAATGCCAGAATACGTTGGAAAACTATTGGACAAACATTTTTTTGCAATTTTGTGGACTTTTTTTCCCATTTGCAGGCAACATTGTGATTGAGGTTATCTTACACTTAAAACCTAAAACTACCACGAAATATTAACAATAAGAATGATCAGTTGATAGGAAACAGTCAATTATAATGATTCTGATATTATGTATCTATATTTAATTGTTTACTTACGAATGAAACGAAATTCCATCGGCGTTTGTTTCCGTGCGGCTGTTATAGCCTAATACGCTGCAACCACCCATAATTATAAACACTCAGTACACGTAGGTCATTCAGAACACTTTTATAATTAACTTCCAAATGTATTTATCACCAAAAAGAACAGTAGACACAAGAAAACTAATTAAATATCAGATCTGCTTTGTTTGTTTGGCCCAGTTTTGACAGTAGGCCATCTAAAAAGTGGCCACGCAGATAAGGACAAAAAAAAACGTATCTACATCCCCTTCACTCACATAATGAAAGCGTAGCTATCTATCTCGTTTCACCATAGCATTGCAAATCTACTAGTGCTAGATCTGTGTACGTAGCACTTTTTATGGCTAGATGATACTATTGTTTTTTCTGAATATGTACTTTTGAACGCATTGTATGAAAATTAAAATCCTTAATTATTTCGACTCAGTAAAAAAAACTTACTTAAAATACGTGTTTTTACACGATTAAGTCGTTCAATTTTTAACAAATCCAAAATAAATTTAAAAAAAATTGGTTGTCTGTAAAGTCGGTTTACTGACGATAGTTGAACGTGACAACGTCCGATTGTGCTTCTTTGTCGCTCGTTCCGCGCTCTCGCTTGCACTTCAAGCCTTACATGGAACGCCTCAGAGCGAGGTAACGCCGCATGAGTCATGTTTTTTCGTGCGTGCAGCCGGCTCTATCGAATTATAAGACGTTGTCACGTCAAAATCTGTTACCTTATTTAACATCAATTTAGTTGGTAGCTTAAAAAGCTTCATAATAATTGAAAGCATCTTAACAAGTATCAAGACAGTAAATCTATCTACACTAACCCCACTACAGTAGTAACCGCAAAATCTTTCTCGTCTCACGCGTATACGGAGTACGGAGTACGGACCCAATTGTCTCGCTTGTTAATGTACCGTATATTATGAGTGACAACCCTATAGTACATATTGTTTTCAAAATAATCGTTATATGTCAAAATATTGTTATCTATAACCAAGCTATCTTAATTGATCGACTATTTTCTGGTTGTTTTAGCACTACGTATTTTTTTTGTTTTTGTTTTCTACAGGACCTTATCCAGAACTGTAAAATAATAAAAAAGGATAGTGGAAAAATTGATTGTCCATTATTCGTAGTTAAAATAATGAAATGTAACACATCAAAAGCAATTCATTACTGAGGACGCGACAAGTGTGTCTAGTCTAGTCATTCCCGAACGGAACACTCGAAACAAAACTCTGACACGCTGACACTACACATCAAGAAGGTGAAGTTGCGTCCTCTAAAAAACGCAAGGTCAGGCCTAAAAAATGTAAAATTTCAATGGACTAGTAGTGTTACTACATGGGCATTTTTTTTTTCAATTGGTACCACCTCTCAAAATATGCTACTGCATATTGTTTTCAGTATTTTGGGTAATTGTTGGTTTATTAGAGTAATAGATTAATTAAATTTTACTAAAAATGAAAAAAAAAAATGAAAATGAAAAAACCGAAGTCATTCATCAAAATGCGATCACAAAAAATGGATGTCGACTGGTCGCGACACCCGTTTCCAAGATTTTTTTACACTATCCATTCACAAAGTAATCTTTTTTCAAAATTTAACGTATTTTTTGCATTTTTTAATTTAGATTTTTCAATAGTACGTTCAGTATTCATTTTAGGGTGATAAAATGATTTACTTTTTTATCTGTGCGGAAGCGGGATGCAAAATAGTAGTTTAGAATCTCTATCTCTGACTTGAAACATGTAAATCTAAATTCTAGGAATAACAATTACTCGCTTAAATTCTATAAGCATCTATTGTCGGATTCCGAATCATATGCTTGAATAAAATTCGTCATGCAAAAGCAACGTATTAGACCAAAAAGTAATATAATATGTACATATATGTATTAGACTATTGCTGCTCTATACACCTCTATAGCACAAAATAATAGTGTAATACCACAGTATTACAATATTTAATACAGTATGGCGACGAATGTACTTGCACAGAGAAACGGAGGGGAACTGGCGGGGGGTCGGGCGACGCGGGCCGCGTAATGCAATCACGCTTAGTTTGCATTACCTAGCGCGAAAGGACGACGCATTCGTATTTTTTGTGTAATAATTTAATTATACTTACATATTTTCTAATGGCGCGCACAATCTATTCTGTGTATTGATGTAAATCTACATCGAAATCACAGAAGTTATTTAGATATTTTAGATAGATTGTATTTGTATCTATAGAATTTTAATCAAAGCTGTGTATATGTTGTTCTCATTCTTGTCTTATCAGATTGTACATCCCAATGCGAATGCATTACTTAGTTAAATGTTATATGATGTTATAATATACAATTAAGAACATCCAAAAATAGTGTCCACATAAATATTTAGCAGTGCAATATATGTAATTATATATTTATTAACAAATAATTACATCAGATTTAATAATCGCAATTATTTTGAATATACATATGAATAAATGATTTCATCATAATATTAATAATCACAATTGTTTTATTTCCCATTTGTTGCAACCCTAGCATATTTTCGTGTGGCAGCGTAAGTAGTAAGTACCTACGCTGGTGGCGGCATCGCGCGACATCAAAGGCGTTTCCTTACTGTAGGAAATAATATTGTAATACTGTGTCTATAGCCTATTAATATAGTACAGCTACATTATTATAACCTAGAAATAGTCCGCAATCAAACATGAAAAACTGGAAAAAAAGAATAAATGGAAATATTTTTTTATGTATATATTTAAAAAAAACACAACCGGCACCGCTTAAATCAATCAATAAACACAATAATTAATTCATTGAAATATTGCCTTCGTTTATTGCCACAAATTAACAAATAAACCATTCAAATGGCGTGCTTTATTTATCGTAACATTAATATCGATCAAAAATCGATATTTCTCAATTACATCGATGAATCGAATCAATATTTCGGTACCAATGTCAACATATGATCGATCACTCGACGGCATTTAAATCTCAGGTTAACGACCTCTTATGTAATTCGACAATAATTAATTGCGTATTAGACTCATGATTGCGTAGTTCTATCTTGTCCGGTTTTTTGTCTCTTTACCGTGTTATTATTTTTATGGCGGCTATTATGATTCCTCTTATTTTGTGATAGCGAAGTAACTATGTAAGTATACAAACAAAATTGTAAGATACTCGAGGTAACAAAACCACACTTCCTTTTCAATTTCCCACGTACAAAAATAGAAAGCGTAATACCAATAATTTGGTCGATGTTTTTTTAATTTTCTATAAATAAATTAGCAATTGTACCCCAGTTTATGTTCCAGTACAGATAATTAACAATCACTACATAGTACATAGTATAAAACAAAGTCGCTTTACTAACTAAAGACTTACGAAGCTAATTACATTTTGCTAAATTGTTCAGACAAATTAATTATGATAACGTTTGGCTAATAGCCAAGAATACCGGCTTATCTATCACTACATAGTATAACACAAAGTCGCTTTCTCTGTCCCTATGTCCCTATGTCCCTGTGTCCCTATGTCTCTTTGTACGCTTAAATCTTTGAAACTACGCAACGGATTTTGATGCGGTTTTTTTAATAGATAGAGTGATTCAAGAGGAAGGTTTATATGTATAATAACATCCATCAAATAGTGGAGAAGTACTGTTATTTTTGAGGTTGTGATGTCGTAAAAAATTACATTTTTTCCGCTTACATTGCAAACGCAGGCTGAACCCTACGAGTTTTATCAAAATAATGTACTAAGTATTATACACATTGAAAAGGTCTACAGAATAGTCCGCGGTGGTATATGTCCATCTCTTATGGATAACCCACAATAACTTTTTTTTATCATTTACTTTTTACGACAAATAATGGCTAATTTTCGAAGCGATTTTAACCAATACAGCATTAATCATTAACCAATTAAATACCTTGAACACATTGTTCATTTAATATAGATTTATATGGCCCTTTACACCGTATGATTTAAGTGAATATTTTCGAAGATATTACAGATTTAAAAATTGCGGGACGTAGCGTTTGCGGCGGTACCGGCCGGCCGCCGGAGCGGGCCGCTATGTTTTTATATACAACGTTCACAGTTTTTCTGTAGTATATTTAGTATCAGCATAGCACCCGTGCGAAGCCGGGGCGGGTCGCTAGTATCGATATAATTTATTTTGCTAAACTAATAGCTGGGTACACAAGATTTAGTAACTACCTAGGTACCTAAGCATAACATAAACAATCATCATCACTACTTACATCACAGAACATTAAAAACAAATAGAAGTGTTATAATGTCATAATTACTATGAAAACCAGTGTCGCCAAACCCACACATTTAAACCGATAGTTATACAGTACACTACAAGTAATCTATGCCTTTGATTGGACAGCTTAATTTGAGTAAAAACTGACTTAGGTTATAAATTCAGCATTTCAATATGTACCCTAACGCACCATGTTACGGTTTATTTTAGTATAACATCCCTAGGTATATTAGTTGTTTTGTTTCTCATTGGACAGAAATTCCAAATTCGAAAACATCCAGCTACTCCACAACAGAGGGCGTTAGTTTTCGATAGATATAACTTTGAACCTCAACGCATAGAGATAAGGTTGAAATTTGTGTCACTCAACATTAATGACATTAACTTGATATTTATCTAATGCTATGCCCTGAGGGATGTCAGCCTTGTTATCGATAATTCACAAATAAATATTTTTTGTGTATTTTTTTTTCTTTCTATTATATGAGTATAGTATAATGTGTCACATTTTGAAGTATGTTTATTACTACTAAGTACGTCTTTTTATATTATTATTATTAAATAAAAAACGGAATAGAATAGTATTAATCTATATTTACAAAATACAAACAGAAAATATGCATTATTTTAAATCTTGGAACTGCCGTAGGTTTGCTGTATCGGTGGCCTTTGTTAGACCGCTTAGTGCTGTTCGGCATCCAGTTAACTCGTCACGTTGCATTTATCCATTACTCTTTTAAATTAGCCTCTTTGGGAAATCTATAAATAAATTGGACAAATGAATGAATTTACTTTTTTATCTGTGCGGAAGCGGGATGCAAAATAGTAGTTTAGAATCTCTATCTCTGACTTGAAACATGTAAATCTAAATTCTAGGAATAACAATTACTCGCTTAAATTCTATAAGCATCTATTGTCGGATTCCGAATCATATGCTTGAATAAAATTCGTCATGCAAAAGCAACGTATTAGACCAAAAAGTAATATAATATGTACATATATGTATTAGACTATTGCTGCTCTATACACCTCTATAGCACAAAATAATATTGTAATACCACAGTATTACAATATTTAATACAGTATGGCGACGAATGTACTTGCACAGAGAAACGGAAGGGAACTGGCGGGGGGTCGGGCGACGCGGGCCGCGTAATGCAATCACGCTTAGTTTGCATTACCTAGCGCGAAAGGACGACGCATTCGTATTTTTTGTGTAATAATTTTATTATACTTACATATTTTCTAATGGCGCGCACAATCTGTTCTGTGTATTGATGTAAATCTACATCGAAATCACAGAAGTTATTTAGATATTTTAGATAGATTGTATTTGTATCTATAGAATTTTAATCAAAGCTGTGTATATGTTGTTCTCATTCTTGTCTTATCAGATTGTACATCCCAATGCGAATGCATTACTTAGTTAAATGTTATATGATGTTATATATATACAGCTTAATTTGAGTAAAAACTGACTTAGGTTATAAATTCAGCATTTCAATATGTACCCTAACGCACCATGTTACGGTTTATTTTAGTATAACATCCCTAGGTATATTAGTTGTTTTGTTTCTCATTGGACAGAAATTCCAAATTCGAAAACATCCAGCTACTCCACAACAGAGGGCGTTAGTTTTCGATAGATATAACTTTGAACCTCAACACATAGAGATAAGGTTGAAATTTGTGTCACTCAACATTAATGACATTAACTTGATATTTATCTAATGCTATGCCCTGAGGGATGTCAGCCTTGTTATCGATAATTCACAAATAAATATTTTTTGTGTATTTTTTTTTTTCTTTCTATTATATGAGTATAGTATAATGTGTCACATTTTGAAGTATGTTTATTACTACTAAGTACGTCTTTTTATATTATTATTATTAAATAAAAAACGGAATAGAATAGTATTAATCTATATTTACAAAATACAAACAGAAAATATGCATTATTTTAAATCTTGGAACTGCCGTAGGTTTGCTGTATCGGTGGCCTTTGTTAGACCGCTTAGTGCTGTTCGGCATCCAGTTAACTCGTCACGTTGCATTTATCCATTACTCTTTTAAATTAGCCTCTTTGGGAAATCTATAAATAAATTGGACAAATGAAAGCTAAGGAAAAATAAAATAAAATTTAATATTTATAATGTTTGTCTTTTCTAAAGTATCGATACTGTCGATATGCGCCACAAGCATCACTAAAGCGACATTCGTTTGTTTATTGCAATAATATTCCAGAAATTCTTGTTTGCTGTTCAATCTATAATAGTACTAATTTCTTACCGATTAAGGTTCATTTTGACTAGATATTTGTATACAATTTTGACAAATTACAAGCGAAGTTATAACATAAAATATTATATGTAAAATAAATAAAAATAAGACTTACCGATGGTATGAAATGCCTCCATTGCTGATATTATTTCGTCTGCTATCATTTTTGCACTCTAATACCGAACAACACGTCCTAAATAATGAATAAATATGGAAAAAAGGTTTGACAGCTGACAACCGACTCGAATATTTTTCTGCGCACAACTGAGAGCAAGTTAGGTGATCTTACCTTACAAGTGACACGTGGGCCACTTCTATCTACTTTACTGTTCTGTGACTTACATAGTATAAAACGAAGTCGCTTTCTTTGTCCCTATGTCCCTATGTAGGTATGCTTAATTCTTTTAAAACTACGCAACGGATATTGATGCGGTTTTTTTTATAGATACAGTGATTCAAAGGAAAGTTTTAGTATATAATTTATTATGTTTTAGACAAAGCGGGCGAAGCCGCGGGCGGAATGCTAGTATTACAATATAATACAAATCCCTATGTTGTAGTATAATAAGTGCAATTATAGCATTTGTTTAACTGTTGACAACCTTGTGTCTAATAACATTATTGTTTGAATCTAATATTTAGAGGAACTATAAATGTTAGATTGTAGTAAATAGTATTATTGTAAAATTCAAACTCGCTTTCTCCACAGCGCGGCGTATTAAATACCTTTATCGTTTTACTACAATAATATTACTACAATTGTTCCAGACCTCCAGATTATACCAAAGGCGTTTTCCAGACACTGGGTTTCAAAGAATTTCACGAATATCTGATTTTGCCAGAGGAAAAGAAGAACAGCGATGAGGGGAAAAAATTGCTAGAACAAAGTATTGAAAATATGAAAATTGGTACCAGAAGGTACGCAAGACGACAAAATAAAATGATCCGAGGAAGGTTTCTACAGATCCCCACAAGAGAGGTACGTATTCTCTGTTTTAATATTTTCTTAATTTGTCGAATTCAATTCTTTTTAATAATTAATTTCAGCGCCATCTATGGTCGAGTAGCTGAAATGCGGACACTAACTAAATAGTACAATAGATGGCGCTTCAAAATTAATGTATCTGAATTTAATGTAGATGGCGCTTTAATAAATTTTAAATTTTCAGGTTCCTCCTTTATTTGAATTGGACACTACAGATATAAGCAAATGGGATGAAGAAGTACTTAACAAAGCAATATGTGTTATAGACAGCTTCATGTCAAATTCGTCTTGCAAATATGAACCACTAAAACCAAAAATTAATGAAGAGAGGTTAACACTTAATGGGCATTCGTCAAATCACTGTGATGTGTGTAATAGACTTATTATAGGTGATAAGGAATATGCTATACATCTAGCTTCTAATAAACATAGAAAAGTTCTGAAGAAAAAAGCTGAATTGGCAGAAAAAGAAAGGGAACAACAATCACTCGTAGACTGAGCTGTTTTATTTATATTATTGTGTAATGTGCAAGTTTTTATGTTCAAATGTTAAAATTAATAAAATTAAAAACCAATTATTTGATTTTTATTAACTATATTTTCCCTATATTTACAAACTAAATAATCAAAAATAACAATAAATGAAATCAAGCTTCATTCTCTACATCTTTCTTGTTTAATTTCTTAGGTGCTCTGAGGTCGTAGTTCTCAAACTCCGGATACTTTTTAATGATTTCAGTGTAAGCATCACATAGTCTAGAAAATTCTCCATTGGCTATTTGAAAGGGACGGGTTACTGGATCTATATCAGCCATTTTGTACATAGTGAGTGCCATTTCCTCTCGCACATCTTCCGGAAACAAGGTCTGAGCCCCTCGTATAGAATATTTCTGTCTCATAGAAAATATCTGCCGCACTACCTTTTCAACCAGTTTGAATGGTTGCTTCATTAATGGTCTCTTCAAAGGTGTGAGAGTGACCACCCCTACATCCACATCTGGTTTTGGGACAAAAGCGTCACCGGGGATATCAAATTTGTAGTTCACATTACACCAGCTCTGACACATGACAGATAACCTACACCTTTGCTTATCTAAAATACGAGCAGCCATTCTTTCAGCAACTTCTTTTTGAAATGTTAACGTCATTCTGGTGCGGCCAAGCGCCCATGGGCCTTCTTGCTTTGAAATCATTTCTAACCATCTCACGATCAAAATTGTAGAAACACTAAATGGTAAATTGCCGATCAGGTTTATTGGTGGTGGAGAATCATCCCAGTCAGTTTTGATGTCTTTCGGAATGAAATGAGCTATGTCGGTAGTTAATATATCACCAGTTATGATATCTAAGTCTAATTTATCCTTACATGCATCTGCCACAAGCTCTAGAGATGGTAAGAAACGTGGATCTTTCTCGATTAATATGAGTTTACGGGGCGCTTGTTTAATAATCGATCGTGTAATTCCGCCGGGACCAGGCCCAACCTCACATACAACATGGTTTTGAATATCACCAGCAGCTCGAACGATTTTATCAATCAGTCTAGGTTCCATAAGAAAATTTTGTGATAATTCGCGCAGAGCACGCAACTTGTATAATCTAATGACATCTTTAATACTCGGTAAGGGTGGTAACCTGATTTGCGTTGCATGTTTTACTGCAGCCATTATTGTTGCACTTTAGCAGGTTCGTCGAAATCGTCAAGGAAGGTCTCCTGCTTCACAGCAAACATAGAATATAAATAAATTCCAAACACTCCCGCTCCGATCGAAAATCCAGTTAATCTATTCCGTTTATTCAGTTGCTGTAATTTAACCACCCTTTCACGATTTTTCTGTTCAATAATCTTCATGTAATCTAATTCTGCCTGTTTCAATACTGGGTTTTTATCACCAGCATCAATTTTGGGCTTCAAATTTGTATCTCCCATTACGGAAAATTAGTTGTTTTTCAGTCCTAACCTCAACAACAAATTATGTCATAGATTAAAAATGGTTTTTGCCAATGTCCATAGACATTTCGGTGTTGCCATTTACAGATGGTTCTTCGTTCATCGGTCTTTTGAGTGAGTGAACGAATGTTATATAAAAACTTTTTTTTAATTACATCTTATTCGTGATCGTGTGTTTTTAATTTTCACTTTTTTTTTATAAATAATAATTATGCTGGAGAAATGATCAAGCCTGTAGGTATTGTACTATAAACATGAATAACAACGACTTAAGCAAATTATCGGGTTTGCTATGGACGGTCTATTTAAGAAAAAATATCAAATTTAAAATTTGGTGGATGCTTAAGATGTTAGATGATAGCATTGAGATATACATATGGAGACGACACCGCCTACATCACTTATGTTCCGCTCAACATACGCCATATGGCGTAACTGCACGCTCATTTTTTATTTGTTTTAAAGTGAAACGCATCAAATATGCCTTCGTGTGTGTTACGATATTGCACAAATAATAAAAATAATACGGAAAAGTGCAAAGGAATAACTTTCATCGGTAAGTACCTAACTAGATAATAATTTTTAAAACTAAGTTAGAGCAAAAAAATGGCGCACAGATTTTGTTCGTGGTGTCTCCTCCATACGTAGTAATATTATCTCAATGGATGATAGGTACTTTTTACTATTTCAGGACTATTTCCAATAAACGTGCATTATAACGAATAAAACATTAAACCTTAGCATTAAACGAAGAAATTGTTACGTACAGATATATTAAATTTTTTACATTTAAAAACTTTTATTCGTAGATCACATAATATTATGACATCATAATGGATTTGGTGGGATTTTTCTGCAGTTGAACACAAAACAGCTGTTTGTGACGTTTCTCAGTTCTCACCTACGAAAGCCATGCGCGCGTCCGTCCCTTTCTAAACAAAGCGTCTCGCTCTCGCACGTGTATTTTCTTCGTCAAACACAAGTGCAATCGCCAATATTTCTCGTCTCGCTCCGGAGGTTTGCTCGTGTGTTTTGTTACGTTTACGGAACTTTGTGTATAATTAAATAAATAATGCCTTTTATATCGAAAGACTGGCGATCGCCTGGTGAAGTGTGGGTGAAAACACAGGAAGGCTGGGAGAAGAAAAAAGTTCTTGAATGCACAGCACAAAGGTAGAGTATTATTTGCAAAACTAACTTGCCTTTGTTCGTTTGTTACCCATCGACGCAACTGAGAGCACCAAGTATTTCCTTACTGACTATTACTTAATTAATGTAATTTTGCCATTTCTAATGCTTGTATTTTTAACAATAATTTAGTTTAGTTTGAAATAACAAAAGCTTGTTTGTATTTGTATTGCAGATACGCAGCTATCTCTAGCTTTAGTAATTCAGACGATAAGGAACAAAAATGGTAAGTACGATATTTATTTTCCTTCGCTGTAAACATGAGTTACGATCAGCTGTTTCTGTTGTCATAATATTGATTAGAGCAGGCGCGTATTGTAGGTAGGTGTCCTTCGAGCCAGAAATGTATACATAATACAAGTAGGTATATGTTATATCATGTATGTAATGAGCATAGACTTATGGACTATTTATTTCTAGAATTGCAATGAGAATTTATAATGTATCGATTGTTTGAAGTGTACCTACATAAACTTAGCTTTTATAAAGACCGAAAAGCTGTGAAAATTTAATATCAACTGCTCTTTTAATTTTTGATACATAATTAAATCGTATGCAATAGGAACTTGGTTAAGTACAAAAGCATCGTAGGTACCTAACTACATACTATGAACATAAACTTACATACCTTGTAGAGTAATTTAGAAAATGTCCATAAATTATGATATACCTAATAGAGGTAGGTACCTATAGGTATTTTATTCTCAATCGCTGTAATGCTATCTAATATCTTGACCCAGTAAGAGAAATTCTAACTTCCATCTAAAATTTTTAATTGGAAACTACCTAACTAGATTGTTGGGAAATTTTGAAATAGTTATAACTTATAAAAAACTAGCTTACCGCCCGCGGCTTCGCCCGCTTTGTCTAAAACCTAATAAATTATATACTAAAACCTTCCTCTTGAATCACTTTATCTATTAAAAAAACCGCATCAAAATCCGTTGCGTAGTTTTAGAGATTTAAGCATACAAAGGCACATAGGGACAGATAAAGCGACTTTGTTTTATACTATATGTAGTGATAAAAATGTTTCCATAAGACTTCATGTTAGATTCGAAGCGCCGTAGAATTTTTGAAATTGTATACCTACCACGAAAAAAGAATAAAAAATTAAAAATCACCTAGGAATATTTTATTTCTAGTTAATAGCGGGATTCAAACAATTTTTTTTTAACATTTATAAATAGCGTCTTACAAAACTGGAAAAAAAACCATTGAATGATAGGCTGAGATGTTCGCAAGTTACTAGGCATGAATTTTATCCCAATGTAGGTCAGCCGAGATGAACGGGCCGACGGATATTGTTGGGAAATCAATTTGTTGCTAAACCGCACCTATCGTGAATAGCTGCATTGTTTTATACCAGAGAGGATAGTCTTTCAGACATCCTAAATTAGAGCATGGTTTTTGAAATTAAATCTATTTTAATGAAATATACCTGTCTATACGCTGAAATAAAATTAAGTAAAAATATTCACACAGCACACTAGAATAGATTTTCTGAGAAGTTGATGCAAATACGACTAACAAAATCTAGTTAATAACTCCTTTTAAATCGTTTAATATAAAGCTATAAAACAGTATATACCTAATACCTTGAAAACAAAAGAATAACTAAATACACCTATTTTTTTCAAAAAGAGCACACCTTCCTACGTAGACCAAGAAACTAAAACTTATATTCGAATGTATATAAACTTCTTAATCTTCAACTTCCCAAATTAACTATATACAAAAAGAAAAAAAAAAGGATCAGGGCACGAACTTCCAAATCACTTCCAAATGAGGAAACGTGGATGACTCAAATACCTCGACTCTACATGGAAAAGCAAGTTTATATTTAACTTCGAACATCCTGATTGCGTCCTGAGTATTTATTAAGACAATATTTTTATTTACAAGGACATTTACCGTTCTTCCTGGATCTTATGTTGTAAAGTTTTTCAGTAGAATAATTCAGCTAGAAACCATAATACGTAGTAATTTTGATTCTTTTCTCCACAGACTCATATTATCAAAATTGCGAATTTTTACATTCAAAATCATAAGCAAATGTCTTCGTCACGACTAACTATATCAATGATTTAATAATCGAAATTATGAAACCATTAAGATACGCATATATACGGTATATCCTTGGGTATATCCATTATCTGTCATAAAGTCCAAAAGACCCTTGTCCTCTTGTGGGATAACTTCCAAGTGAGCAGATGCATTTCACATCTGTTTAACTGGTAGATTTTCTTATAGTTACATACCTACTAGATGGTCATGGTGTCCTGGTATCATTTTTTCTTGTTAATCTTTCGCCATTTCCTGAAACTGACAAGTATATTGTCCTATAAGACCTATATTAGTTTTGGGGTATTCGAACTCGAACTACGAATTAAAAAATACATATTCACACAAAAATAGAACAGCCAGTCCGAAACATTTTCAATATGGTCTTCTCTTTTATATTAAAATGGCTTTTAAGTAAAATTATGAGACTGAAATTTCTCTGAAAATTACTCATGATTTCTCCCTACAACGGATTCTGCTATAATCCACAGGGTCTGTGGTTAGAAAGTGTTATCTATGTAAAGGTATAATTTACCAAGATATGCTTGTAGAAATTTAATTGACACTGTGACGGTCTTGCTACGATACTTGCGTCCGTTCACTCGTGTATAGATTAACTGTTTTTATAGCTAATCATATTAAATTAATCTAATGATAGGTACTCCTAAGAGAAGTATTTTTGAGATTCCAATTAGAACTTTTGCATCGAATCTTATATTTTTAGTGAAATAAATACTAATTCGATCTTTAAGTTAACTATAATTAAGGGATAGTAAGTAAAAGATATGATCATCCTAACAAGAGGAGAAGTTAAAATACTTTACAAATGGTACTATACAAACCTATAATAGCAAACATTTGAAGTTTGAACAAAACGCGATCAATATCCCTTTAAATAACGTCGTAAAACATATTTAGCTGAACGTCAATATCACCATAACCAACCACAGTTTTCCGTTCCAAAATCCCAAACTAAACTTCAGTTTTTCCAGAAATTTCCATGAAAACGCTTATTGTAATGAAACTTCCGCGGAACCATTGAACGTGAGCATTGTTCCATCCGAGAGAGAAATGAATAATACCTCTTTATTTGCTCTGAAATAGCTTACGGGTCGTTTAATAGGGTTTTAACCTTGATGTTTTAACCTTAATCCCACTAAATGTGACGGTTGCATTGATTCCAATTTTTAAATGAACGTGGCTAGAAATTTCACGTTAAAATGAATTTTATTAAAACTCCGACGTTCTCTTGAAAAAGTGAAGCCAACCAGAGGCGGCTCGTGACAAAATTTTATGGGTGTTCACTTGAAATAAAACACTGAAAATACATGGTGTAAAGCAGTACAATTTATTAAAAAAAATACTTATAAAGGAAATGCATAAGTCTTTCTTTTTGGTGTGCAAAAATATCTATACTAGCTTTACGAATGTCTTGTCGTCCGATAGACGCCAATTGCAGTTCATTCAACAAATGGTACCGAGATTGAGAATGTTTTTTCATCTTGATTGAAAGATGAGCTAAGTCGTCAACGCCCGTTTCAGTCCAAGCACTCTCACCTCCGCCGGCCGCGCCCGCTTCAAATAAAAGACACGGAAAACAAAATAGTTTGTTGCTTTCATCACAACCACACAACCACGGTGTTTTCACATATTGTTCGGATTTAAACACACGCGTATATGTTTTCGTTTTTGTCGTACATTTTGCGTAAGGTCAAGTTCAGGCCGTGGCGGTCCCTTAGCTTTCAATTCAAGCCGAATTTGTAACGTTTTAACACACTTTTTAATGAACGCCACATTATAATTGTTCATTTTAACACTCACAAGTAATACTGATAACTACAGGCTATTTCAACACGTATCTTATGATTTTAATTAGAAAATTCCCGAATTTGCATTCGCGCGCGTGCATTGAAGTTGACTCGAGTGTTTGTTTATATAGGAGTGGCAACGTCGCGCGCAATCGCTGTCCTGTGTACGGGCGCCCGGGCGGTAAAAACGAACCGGCAACGTTTGCGGGAGCGGCGCTCCGAATTTTGCTATTTTTCCATAGAAAATCTTTTGTTTCACGCGCAGGGCTCTGGAAAACTTTCTCTTTCACTCCTATTGGATTTCGTATTAGGAAATGTACTAAATATTTTTTCATTGGAGCGCAATCGTGAGCGCTCCGCTTCGCGCGTTACATAATACAGTATTATACAGGTGTATGGGATGATGGAATGATGGATATATTCATTGGTATTGACAGTAGTTTTTTTTACGATCACGATTGATTTTAAATAGTAATAATTAATATTAATAATGAAATTAAGGAGTATGATTTTATTATAATTATTTATGGGAGTTCACTGCACCAGCGCTCCTTAGGGCGAGCCGCCTCTGAAGCCAACATCGTCTTTGCAAGAAGCTCCTGTAAATAGGCAAAGGCTTGAATGTATTTGTCGTTTTAATTTTATTAGATTTCGAAGATAGTCGATGTGGTATAACCTATCATTCACCAAAATACACCATTTGACGCAATACTAAATGCTTCTAATATCAAAAGCTTTTCTTCCTTACCAGAAGAAATTATGGACAGAAAGCTCCTTCTCCAGTAAGGGAATTTTGACTGGATTATTCCGGCTTACTCCTTAACCGTTCGTGCATTACTCTAATAAAAGGACTAGGTCATTCCTTCTATAAATAACACCCTATCAACCGCACCCAAAACCGTAAAGGTTGAAGCAATTTACGTTATGGTTAGTAATATCCCTTTAACAGACAGCTAAATAGTTTAGATATGGATGGATAAGTAAGAAAAGTTATTTTACCTTTTTCACGAATTTAGTCAGCAAGGCAGCCATAGCATTCAACATAATTTGATAGTTATTAATTAGTGGTCGCGGAAGAATTCCAACCAATACCCGCGGCCCCATCATTAAAGCGGCTCGACGGAACACATTGAGGTTTTAGTCGGTAAGAATCCGACATAACCCACGGCTCCTTCCCCGGGGGCAGTGGGTATCTTTGGAAGATTTCCCCACTATAAAAAAAAAAGTTCTTATAAAAATAAAAATAAAAATAAAAAATAAAATAAAAATAAAGTTATTAATTAGTGACAAGTAAATCTACCCACAAGCACACAAGTAAAAGGGGTGCATAGGAAAAAAATACTTCTACCTACATTTAGTTATCGGATGGAAACAAAAATGTTATTTGAAGTAAGAGTGAACAAATAATTGAAATTTCCAATTTATCACCATAATATTGTTTCTATCAGCACGGTACCTTTGCACGGTACAGATGAACAAAGGTAGATATATTTTTTTTATTAATGCAACTATAATGACGTAAATTATATTACTTATGATTATATATGAATATAATATAATAATAAATACTACTAATGCTGACCAAGCAAAAGTGGAAATTTATAAAAACTTTTGGCTATTTATTTTAAAACATTCCCGTTTGCTGCAGCAGCGTTGCTATAAATTAAAATAATTAATAAATTAAACGTAGGTAGGTTTTATATACTGAGATAGTTTTTCTCCATGAACAGGGAACTCCACATACTTTTTACAACATATATGCTTAGACTTAGACTTAGACACATAAAACTGAAAGAATAGCATAAATTCGATTGCTCTGGCGGGTCACGACTCACGAGTGGCTGAATTGGTCAGGCATCCGCCCCGGAATGGCGCGAAAGGATGCGGGTTCGAGTCCCGCCTCGTGATCGAATTTTTTCTATTATTTATAAATTTATATTTATAAAGCATTTGAATACCATAAAACCAAAAATATCAATTTCAACATATATGCTGCCAGTCCAAAAATACCGGACCGTGTGTAAGATTTTCCGACTTGATACGTAATTTATAAATACTGTTTACAAAAATTCTTATCCAATTTTTTTTTGTATTATGTAATACAAAATTAAATAAGTAATCATTAGATTATTTATTCCAATTTACAACACTAATCAACTACATAGCTTACATTGCATTAAAACTAGTTAGAAGTCTCATAAAAAAATCTTTTGTTCCGCAATGTGCACAGATAAAAAATGTCCAATCGACATCGACATGTCCTAATTTCAAATGAGGTCAAGGTTGTATAGTGGTCTAGTTCTGCGGGAAACGGGATTCGCAAATTAATGTTAAACTGGTGATTATTACGTAGGTACAAATGATTGCATTGAATACGAATCGATTTTAATCTCATTAAACGTTTAATTGTTAGCCAGCCCCGATAATTGGGATTTATTTTCAAATTATGCGTCTCTTCTAATTAACAAGTTTCAAATTAACACATGATGACATGAATGAAAAAAAAGCGCAATATGTAGAATCCTCTTTCAAATTTATTATGCAGGTATAACATGAGTTTCCATATGTTAACTCTTTAGTCTTTATCCTATGCTAATTTTCATTTTGTGGAAACATTTTATTTAAATTCTCAATCAATCCTGATTTTTTATTACCATTTGATTTCAGACATTTTCTATTTAAAGTTGCAGTCCACAGACACCCGTTACGTATCCCCTATGTCTAAATTGTATAGTGAGTGTTGTTATTACATATTAATTTTCCAACAAATATCTGCAAAATAATGGGCTATCGTCCATGTATCTTCTATTATTTTTCATAAAATTTACAAAAACATCATTGAAATCGAACGTGAGCTATGAATGCTCTCCAGAATCATGTCAAGCATGCACGTTCTATTTTACAAAAATGAAAAACAGCACTGAAAACATTCCAGTCGGGATGAAAGTAAAAGTTGCTTGATACTTGATAGTGAAAGTGCGTAGCATCTCATGTTGGTACCTAATGCTTTTGTTGCGATTTGTAATTATTATCACTGCGTCTCTATTGTTTATTCTGGTGTAACCGTCATTAAAACACTAATAAACGCATCAATGATTAAAAAAAAAATGAAGCGAAAATATGAAGCAACTACCTAACAGTGGCTTCACATTTTTATATAACTTAATTATTAATATCATACATAATATAAGTATAAAATATAATGAGTACTCTAAAAGCAAAATTGCGCATCACTTTACCAACAACTTCACGATTAATGCCAAAGATTAGATAATAAAATACAGTTTAACAACACGGAACTGAAATGCTCCAATGCCTTATCAACAATAACGGGATTGCTTTGAAGTATACTTATATACCCTGTAACCCAACTGTATAAAATATTTTAAAATATAAAATATGTAAGAACTACATAAATCTGTCACTACCAATGTCACTACCAGAAAATTTAGTTCACAATGCAGCGACCTGAAATATTTGTTATCTGTGGACTGTGAAAAAGTACAAAATCGCGCGCCATTTGCTTGACATAGTTTTAAATTTCGAATTAGGACATTATCGTAAAGCGCCGTCAGCGATCTGAGCCCCTGTTCTGTTCCATATATTGGCAAGTTGCCAGCGTTCGTCGACCAATGCTCATCACCCTTGGTTTCGGTGCAATTTCATTCCCGATATAGAACTAAGGTGCGTTCAGTGTTTTGCTTTTGCTTTGGCACCGTTAAATGTCACGATTGCTAAGAACATAACTGTATAATGGCATTGTAAATATTTGGTTGGGTGTAACTCTAGTTGCCAAATTTTCAGTTTATTCTAGTGCAGACTAATTGGATATTTGAGTTCGTCCTTCAAATCAGATTTAACCTTGTTGGTAAATTTTTAGAAGACCTTTTGATGAATGAACTACTTTACTCAAACTGCAAACATTTGTTTGTTGGCAAGTTCATCATACATATCATAAAAAAGTACCCACCGATCGTATTGAAATTAGTTTTATCGAGCTAATGAACTTAAAAGCTATTCAAAATATTTTATACAGTGTGTGAGTTGCGCTTGCGACTTGCGACCACTAAAATATTATTGATTTAGGTAATTAGGTAGGTACTTAAATGAAATCAACAATCTATAACATTTTGTTGTGTTCTTTCCTCGACCTTTATAATTTCGCTCGACAACATAATTTGTATTGTGAATAGAACAATAAAATAGGAAAATTTAGTTTCCTCGTTAACCGCGACTTTAGCAAAGTCGCACAGCCTTACTCATAATTATATTACTCAATCTGCTGATGTAACTCAATTACTTGATTTCAGTTCGCGCTCCGAAAACAATGAGTTATTTAAACTTAACCAACCTGCGACATGTGGAGTGGTGCCAATTTGAAGTCACTAATGCAAATGTAACATAAATGATCACAATTTTCTTTTTCCTACTACATATAATTATTGGTACGTTACGTTATTGGTGAAAAAAAGGTTTAAAATTCTTCCAAAAATTGAATAATTTTCCTAGTCCTTTCGTAAGTTGTAATTTCTACAAACACTGTGATCAGTCAAATTGATTAGATTATTTCTAATACTTTTAGAATATGTTGAAACAATAATACTTAAAGCAGGTAATAAGTTAAAAATAACACCAATTTGTTTATCAAGAGAAAGATTCTAAACTAACTATTGCACCAAAAGCCGGATATGTAAAATCCATTGTTCCTATAAAACCAAGATTACTCTGGAAACTTTCACAAAAATTACCCCAAATTGCATTTACATTGTTCAAGACTCAAGTATTGTCAATTTAAACGGCCATTAGCGTAGCTACTGCGCGTAACGAAAATTTGTATCTAATGATTTATATTAGAAATTTCAGTACATTCAAATTGATTTTCAACATGTAATGTGTTACACAAATTCAGTTTTGTACTTCAAGTGCTATTTTAAAACGAGTTTGAGACAAATGTTTGGTACAGTACAGTCTTCTTTAAAGTCTAGAGAAGAAGAAATTTTCATCAAATAAATTGAGGTTCTATAATGTCTTCTTTTATACGAAATATTTAATTCTTTATTTTATACTAGATTTCCGCCCGCGGCTTCGCCCGCGCAGTCAAAGAAAAACCCGCATAGTTCCCGTTCCCGTGGGATTTCCGGGATTGCGTCATTTTTCCGGGATAAAAAGTTGCTATGTCCTTTCTCGGGTATCAAAATATCTCCATACCAAATTTCATGAAAATTGGTTCAGTAGTTTAGGCGTGATTGAGTAACAGACGGACAGACAGAGTTACTTTCGCATTTATAATATTAGTATGGATTTCTCGATTGGTCGTGCACAGAAATAACGTAGCTAGCATGTAAAGGCAATTATAAAACTTAATTAAAAAATTGCGATACGCGAAACAATAATCTGTTCTAATAAACATAGTTTGGATTAGTATCGATGTATCCATGATGTATCGATACATTATGGGTGCAATTTACTAATAAATCGAATGGCATTTATAGCGGAATCATTACAAAAGCGTAATATGATACTTTTTGCAATACCTAAAATACATTTATATTATGCCTAGTTTTATTCTGATGAAGACTTACTTTTGAGTTCATAAACTATATGAAGTTAGGAACAAAAGAATTGTTAAGATTTTATAAAATATTTGTAAAATCTCAATTATCCCCATTGGTCCTATTGTATTTGCTACAACTATTTCCTAGGAAATTCTCGTTCTAACTGCGCTTTTAAAATGTTCGGGCAAAATTGACGAACTACAACTTTCCTATGTATTTCAAAAAGCGTTGCTTCCTAGCCAACACACGTTCAATCAGCAAGTGACAGTATAATGCGGTATTTAATCAAGTATTATGCAACTCATTGCATCGTCCTTTAGTATAATGTATCCATGACATTGACTCCACAACGGATAGCTGGATTGAAATGGCCTTCTCTCCGCAATAATGATAGTACAATGTAATGTCCTTTTGCACAATTTTAAATGGCAACCTTTATTGCTCTATCATCAGCATTATATGCAGATCTTAAAATTGAAAGGATGTATGTAAGTAGTGAATAAACAAGAGCGTGTGTGGCGAGCACACATGTCAGAAGTGAAACTTCTTTGGCAAGATTCAAAGATACCAATCGTCGCCTTACTCCATTACGTGACGATTGCCATGACGCGACCTTGAAATTTAACTCTCAATGCGCCTATTAAGAATTTTCACTTCAATAATAACCATCAATATCATATATTATGAAATAAGGCAATAAATAAAAGCATTTAAGGTTCGTTATGATAGTCAACGATGATCAAGAAGTCTGAAATAGGCTCTCCAAAACCACTTCGTATAAAAAGTATTATTATACTCTTTTGTCCAGTTGACCTTTATTATGAACTTTGATAATTAAAATTGCAATGAGGTTCCCTACATTGTCATACTGAAATGATGCAGTATTACGTATACGTATGAAAGTAAACCAGTATAAATTGAGCTCTCACGACACAATCGCACAGAGAATGTTAAATTTCAACTAAATTTGTTGTATTTGATGCTAGTCTAATGCTTAATATAGTGATATAGAGCTGAAAGTAGCGTGATCTATTTTATAAGTGAAAATGCTTATACTTTGTTGTACCATGTATCGCCTCTTGGTTGTACACGGAAGGCCACGGGAAATGGCGAATGTGCAATGCCGTTCTATTTTAGACTTGCTTCTTGTAATTTTCCTCTCCCATTAATAATCCATATTTCATGTAGTTAATGTGAAAGCGACTGTTTCCTTTCGTACAAGGTAATAGGATTGTTCAAAATATATGACATAACTGTACGTCGTATGGTGTAGAATCTATACTGTAGATATTTATAAAACGTCATTTGATATCTTAACATTGAGCGTCTAAATCAATATGAAACAGAAACAGATATTTGTTTCTCTTTTTCTTAGTTTCTCTTTACTTAAAGGCACGCTTTAAAATAGAATCATATATAAGTACATAGATAAATTTTATTATTTAAATTAATTTTATAGGAAAATGCATTATATAATCTCGTGAATATATTTTTAGATTTCACAGATTATCCGCACGTGTTTTAATATTAATTATATCGTTACGAATACTAATTATTTTAATGAGACTTAAACGCTGTCACTTTCACACCTATTTTAAATGTCAGTAATTATGTCATAACAGCCATTAGACACTGTTTAAACGCGAAGAAAGTGAAAATTTATATTCCTCGTTGACAAATTAAATACACAGTTGACATTAAATAACATACACACAATATATGTGTTAAATATCTTCTTGTAACTCAAATACTGACTTTTTCATTGGATACAAACAAATATGCAATTTTGAAATAAATTGCAGGATTCCAGAAAAGGACTATAACGTCAATCTATAAAGGACAGAAAGCAAAACAGTTAACGTGGTGAATTATTATAGTAGTTTAATTATTGTAATCTAATAACCTTTACACAGTTTTTTCTAAAAGAAGAAGAATGGAGAATGTTTATTTAAATAATTTCAAAAATACATTAAAATAGAAATAAACATAATCAAATAGATCGTTTACACGTGTATCCTAAGTCCCAACAAATAAATCAATTGTACATGTTTAACAATATAAACGGTTTCCGGATTCAAATAGATTAGTGTTGCAATTGCAAAACAAACAAAGAAATGTTTTCTTCTATTTTGATAACTGGCGAGGCTATCGACCCTGCATACAAATAAACATAACAAATCGATCGTCTATTCGTCTATGCTCATAGGATCATGACCTAGTTCTAATCGCAGAGACTGCATTAATATTTCATAATGATTACATAAGTATATACTTGCGTGTAAACTTAAACCTTCTTGGTTTAATTTGATTGTATTTACATATTAACCTGGTTAATATTTGCGTTATATGCCCATTAATTATATTAGTACGAAATGAAATGTGTTCATAGATTATTTCCTCTATAGTTGCTACGGAGAATATATATTATGTATGATTTAATATTATTCTTTACTAGCTTTTGCCCGCGACTTCGTCCGCGTGGAATAGTGACTTCCGGCAGAAAAGTATAGATAGCTGTGCCCGCGACTACGTCAGCGTGTAACTCCTTGTGTATTATTAATTTAAAATGTATTGGTAATATTATTTACATCAGGTTCACATGAGGCTTAAGGACCTATAGAACCAAAATACTTTAGCGCAAAGCTTCCGGGTAAACTATATTGAAAGTTGACCCGTCCGGCACGTGAACATAAAGATTTCTAGAACTGCTAACACGGGAAAGAGCAACGTATAACTGACCATGCGAGAAACAACTGACACCGAGATCTACTCCGGCAACATGAAAAGTCTGCCCTTGAGCCTTATTTATTGTCATTGCATAACACACCGATACTGGGAATTGCGTCCTTTTAAATTGGAATGGAAAATTATTTGGTATTAAGGGTATTCTGGGGATAAAGACGGTTTCTCCTGCACCGCAACCTGTTAAAATTTGAGCCTCGATTATATTTTGTTGCAACTGGGTTACTTTTAGTCGAGTTCCATTGCAAAGTTGTGGTGGTCTTAAATTTCGGAGTAGAATAATCGGAATGCCAATTTTTAAACAAATTTCGTGAGAAGGAAGTCCGGGCATATTTAAAGAATTTAAAAATTCTATCGGGTAATTAGTTGCTTCTTGTTCATCGACCATTCTATTTATTGATCTATAAACTTTGCTTTCCCCCTGTATATTCGACAGTATTTTGTTATTAATCTCAGATGCCTGGTCATTGCGAGGAGTTAAAATAGATCTTTCGCATAGCCAGGAATTGTCCCTATTTAATATATTTGTTACGTCACCGTAAACCGACGATATAAGATGTGGTTGAGATTGCACTATACAACATAATTCAGGCGTCAGAATAAGTTTTCCTTGGTGTAGTTGTGGATAGGTACCTTCACCAATCTTTAATAATGAATCAGAAAATTGACTATCATCCGGGTTATCTCCAGTTCTCACTCGCATGTTTATAGTCAAATGCACCGATTGTATATCACGCCACAAATAAGAGCTTTTCAGGCAAGCCCTAACCTCATCAGCTCGGGTTCCCCGTGGTATTACCGGTAAGGTTTGTCGGAAATCACCACAAAATAAAACCGTGATACCGCCCATTGGTCGATCATTTTGTCTTATATCCCTTAAAGTTCTATCTACCGCTTCTACTGCTTTTCGATGGGCCATCGTACATTCATCCCATATGATTAAGTTACACTCGCGTAATACCTTTGCTTTGTCGCTATTTCTTGAAATACTACAGGTTGGACTTTCCGTGCGATCTAAATCAATTGGTATTTTGAACATAGTGTGAGCCGTTTTACCTCCTGGTAGCAATGTTGCAGCTATCCCAGATGAAGCTACGGCAAGAGCTATTTTACGCTGATTTCGAACATAAGCCAATATTAATTTAGTCAAAAAGGTTTTCCCAGTTCCTCCAGGTGCATCTAAAAACCATATTGTTCCCAAATTATTTTGAACACTTCCGCACACGCGGTCATAAACTGAACGTTGTTCTGCAGTCATCATTGGGACACCGTTTTCTAATGTTGTCAGCAGTTCCATTAAGTTGTAACCAATCTCTGCGGAATATTCCCTATTAGTTACCTCTCCGACTGAGGTTGGTGTTGGCAAACCATATTCACATAGTGATTTACCGCCAACTGCTGTTAACTCATCCTGAAGAGCTAATAAGCACTGATTTATGGCAAGATCACGGAAATTATCATTAGTTGTGCCTTCATCATTGTTAGATATATTTCTAAGAAAGTCTTCTGAAAATTTGTCTTTATATTTTTCCCATAATTGTACAGCATCTGACAAATTACAAAATGTAAGTAATGTTACAAATAAATGACGTAACCGTCTTGGATTATCACTAACACAGGATTCTGCTAAAGCGTCATCCCAATGCTGATCATTTTCAAGCAAATGACGCGCTTGGCAAGCTGCATGATAACTGGGATAAACAACATCGTCTACTTTTCTCAAATCTATAAATGAGGTTGGTCCTCGCACAGTATGTAATAATAATCGCAAATAGAAACACTCAGCGTTGTTAGGATGAACGGTGTATACTCTACCAAGAACATGTTCTTTGAAAATACCTGACTCGCCATCTACAGGCCTGCCACGGCGTCTACGATTAAAGACACCTCGTTGCTTATCGTAGGTATAATACGATGGAACTTCTTCATATAAAAGAGATTTTGCAAAATCATCAGTTTGGCAAAGTCGAAAGAATGCTAATAAAGTTGTTTGTCTAGGGTTCTCTAACCGTTCTGTGACATTTTCGGTGTTGAAATATATACGTTGACCGCCTTCAAGATGAACATCCAGATGAGTCACAGGTGGATATCTTTCATGAATGTTGAAACCTAAGATCCGCCACACAGCTTCTGAAGAACTTATATATCTGCCTGACTGAAATCTTGTAACTTCATCATTTTCATTTCTCAAAGCAAATGTAGCTTGGTCACTGCCCTTATTAATGTACTTACAAATATATTTTATTGACTCTACACTATTACACATTTCAACATTTATGTGAGCTTGAAATGCTCTGGACAACACAGGAGAATACGGAACGACCCACCTATTGTCTAAAATAACCTGTTGTCCAGACACTCGCTTTTCAACAGTGAAACCACCAGTATCTCTTGAACGGCGACGATATAACGGGTATCCATCATGTCCTGTTACAGTTTCTTCCACTAAGGCTTTTGGATATCTTTTAGTGCAACGACCGTCTTGCATGCAAGAAGAATTCACGTTAAATGCACCACATGGACCATGTATCATATGAGTTTTAACAATGTCGTATAACTCGGAATCTGCAATCGGACTTGGAATTTCAGCACTGATTAAACTGTCTACATCATTAGGTCGAACCTTATCTTTTAACCAAAGCAGGATATGTGCGTGGGGTAAGCCGCGTTTTTGCCATTCAACACTATACATATAACACAATACTTCTCCAAAAATGTTATCTTTGGTAAATAGATCTATCATTGATTTTAATTTTAAATGAAAAACTCTTGCGATGATATCATGGCGGTGATGCGGTGCTTGACCCTCAAGAAGCTCCCGAGTGATTTCATCCCACTTAGGATTGGTAGTTACAGTAATAAATAAGTCGGGACGTCCATATTTTCTTACGTAGCAAAAAGTATCTTGAGTACGTTCGTGCATGTAGCGTGGACCACCAGTAAAAGAAGAGGGCAAAATAACTAAACGGCCCATATTCACCGTATCATTATCTTGCTGCATGGCGTCGCGAATGTGCACGTATTCTTCAGCGCGCAGCTGCCTTTGATTAGATCGTATATAAACTAATCTTTCGGTTTCAATTTTTGCGTACATGTCTACAATAAACTGATTGAATAAGCCACGAAAACGTTGCAAGTATACAAACCTATTCCGTCTTACTTGCAATTGGTAACAGTAAAATTGAAGGCATGAAATCTTTTTATTATAAATAGGTGCGCCTGTATGCGGATCAGTTTGGTATAAAGCAAAATTATAACCATCTTCCCCTCGACAATATATCAAAGGATATTGTAAACCGTCGTAAGCCCTGTGGGTTTCGTAAATACGTTGTAAACGATTGTCTCTGGAACGGATAACGATATCACGCCTATCACATTCCTGGTCGACCAATACCACAGCAACTTCATTCGTGGATGGAGCATTATAACGCCCAGGGTGTTCCTGCGTTGGACGCCTATCGGCATTTATAACAATTTTATAATTGTTATCATCATCTCGAGGAAGAGCTTCTAATGCCGATTTAAAACTGCATACATACGAATTAATCTGATGCAACATGTTCTGAAGTTGTGAAATGAGTTCAGCATTTAAATTTGGGAAATATTGATTTCTTATATTCGACTGTTCGTTGTAGTCGGATACAAAATATATTTGAAGAAACTTAGGTTGGTCTTCAGGCAAAAGAGATCCTATGAAATGGTAAACCTGACCTTGTATTTTAAAAGTAGGCATGAAAGGACCTTCGGAGATTTGTTGAGCACCAAAGGATGTCATCTGAAACGCACTATTATAAGTGCGAATGTTGTGGAAAAACTGTTTAGATTGCACATGTTCCCCTAATAGTAATGATTTCAAAGGTTCCGGTGGGTCTTCGAATGAAGGCAAATTTATTTTACCTCCAGAACAACAGAATCCAGCCGACTCCTTACTCCACTTTAAAGCATTACAAAAAGAACATACCACGTTCATATCGCCTATTACAGAAGATGATCTGTAATCAATTGTGAAGTTATAAGCAAACCCACTTTTATATTTGTCGGACCACGCCACCGTATTTCTAGATTGATCTTCTATGTGTACATCTAAGTTATTAAGACTATGTCGAAATCTGTCTGCAGTAAGACGGGCCTCTCGCTGTTCGTCCGTTTCAAGAGACCGAATATTTTCGATTCTTAATCTTTCATTAGACAAACTTATTAATCGTTCTTGTGTCAAAGAATTGTAATGTTCGCGTACCGACTCTAGTCGTTGTTCATGCTCATGTTCATCTTCGAGTGATCGAACAATATTATGGTGCACCCTATCATTTGTCAAACGGTCTTCATATTGAGTAAAAGTTTCAGATTCTCGAGATAAAATATGACGTTCGCGGTCAGCTGTGAGACGCAATTCCCTCTCAGTGAAGGTTTCTGACTCGCGAGACAATATATGACGTTCGCGGTCAGCTGTGAGACGTAATTCCCTCTCAGTGAAGGTTTCTGTGGAGGAAGGAAGGTGGAATTCCTCCATCGAAAAAGGGAGGATCCTCGACCAGTCTACTCGACTGGCCGGCCGTGAAGGCCCCAATGGATGATGTCGGAAAGTTGTATATATAGCTCTGTAGCGAAAACATTTCGCTTGCGCGATTCAGAGCGAGGTGTCGCTACAGGACTCCCCTCCGAGACCGGAGGTCGTAGTACGAGTTGCCTCGCCAGTGCCAGGTATGTTCCAGTGAGTCGGAACAGGAAGCCGCTAGTTCACAGTGAGTCGGAACTGAGTGCGGTGATGATGCTGCGTGTAATGCTCCAGTGAGTCGGAGTGTGCAGTGAGGGTGGCTGTGGAGCTGACCAAGCATGCGCGATCGCACATGGTAGTGGACAGGACTCCATTTGAAGCCGAGTGCGCTGGCTGGCGGGCGGTGATCGTAGGCGGGGAAGGGATAGGTGAGCATGGACATCATGGATGGACAGAAGGAGTTGTGAACTGTCAGGGGTCACCACTGTGGAGGAAGGAAGGTGGAATTCCTCCATCGAAAAAGGGAGGATCCTCGACCAGTCTACTCGACTGGCAGGCCGTGAAGGCCCCAATGGATGATGTCGGAAAGTTGTATATATAGCTCTGTAGCGAAAACATTTCGCTTGCGCGATTCAGAGCGAGGTGTCGCTACAGGACTCCCCTCCGAGACCGGAGGTCGTAGTACGAGTTGCCTCGCCAGTGCCAGGTATGTTCCAGTGAGTCGGAACAGGAAGCCGCTAGTTCACAGTGAGTCGGAACTGAGTGCGGTGATGATGCTGCGTGTAATGCTCCAGTGAGTCGGAGTGTGCAGTGAGGGTGGCTGTGGAGCTGACCAGGCATGCGCGATCGCACATGCTAGTGGACAGGACTCCATTTGAAGCAAAGTGTGCGCTGGCTGGCGGGCAGTGATCGTAGGCGGGAAGGGGGATAGGTGAGCATGGACATCATGGATGGACAGAAGGAGTTGATCACGTCGGGGTCACCACTGTGGAGGAAGGAAGGTGGAATTCCTCCATCGAAAAAGGGAGGATCCTCGACCAGTCTACTCGACTGGCCGGCCGTGAAGGCCCCAATGGATGATGTCGGAAAGTTGTATATATAGCTCTGTAGCGAAAACATTTCGCTTGCGCGATTCAGAGCGAGGTGTCGCTACAGGACTCCCCTCCGAGACCGGAGGTCGTAGTACGAGTTGCCTCGCCAGTGCCAGGTATGTTCCAGTGAGTCGGAACAGGAAGCCGCTAGTTCACAGTGAGTCGGAACTGAGTGCGGTGATGATGCTGCGTGTAATGCTCCAGTGAGTCGGAGTGTGCAGTGAGGGTGGCTGTGGAGCTGACCAAGCATGCGCGATCGCACATGGTAGTGGACAGGACTCCATTTGAAGCCGAGTGCGCTGGCTGGCGGGCGGTGATCGTAGGCGGGGAAGGGATAGGTGAGCATGGACATCATGGATGGACAGAAGGAGTTGTGAACTGTCAGGGGTCACCACTGTGGAGGAAGGAAGGTGGAATTCCTCCATCGAAAAAGGGAGGATCCTCGACCAGTCTACTCGACTGGCAGGCCGTGAAGGCCCCAATGGATGATGTCGGAAAGTTGTATATATAGCTCTGTAGCGAAAACATTTCGCTTGCGCGATTCAGAGCGAGGTGTCGCTACAGTTTCTGACTCGCGAGACAATATATGTCGTTCGCGGTCAGCTGTGAGACGCAATTCTCGTTGTGAAGCAGTTTCAGCTGCTCGGGATAACACATGTTGTTCTTGGTCAATGGTAAGCCTTAGCTCTCGTTGAGAAAAGCTTTGAGACGCCCGTGATGTAGCTCGTCTCGCTCTGTCAGCTGCTAATCGCATCTCTCTCTCTGAAGAGCTTTCATTGGCTCGAGAAGTTGAGGCACTAACTCTCATAGAGTTTAACCGATGTGCTCTTTCCTCTGCCGATTCTTGAGAACGCGCATTTCTCATCCTCTTAGCATCTCTAGAATTTCGAGATAAAGATGGTCTTTTTTTAGGTGGCATTGTGTATTTTTAATCAACAGTAACTGAAGCTACCTTGCACTTATGAAATCTATTAATATTATATTATAATATAAACACTACTAAAATAACTAAAATGCGTACCTACTACTACTTATAAAGGAATAAAATGTAAACTAATAATATGCTTAAACACTACCGAAACCTATAGAATAACAACAAAAGAAATCTATAAATGAACTATAATAATTATAGTTAAACACTACTATAATAAATATATGATAATTACGAAAATAAACTATTAATATCTACCAAAATAACAAAGATACGTACCTACTGCTACTTCACTTATAAAGAAATAAAATGTAAACTAACAATATGCTTAAACACCACCAAAACCTATAGAAAAACAAATAATTACGACAATAAACTATTGATATAATTAAACACTACCAAAATAACTAAAATACGTACCAACTGCTACTTCACTTATAAAGAAATAAAATGTAAACTATTAATATGCTTAAACACTACCAAAACCTATAGAAAAACAAATAATTACGAAAATAAACTATTAATATAATTAAACACTTCCAAAATAACTAAAATGCGTACCTACTGGTACTTCACTTATAAAGAAATAAAATGTAAACTAATAATATGCTTTAACACTACTAAAACCTATAGAAAAACAACAAAAGAAATCTGTCAATAAGGTCGAACACTCTGAACGTCTATTCGCATCAACAGCCAAATATTGTATGAACCTCGCACGCGGACCCGCCGCACGTTTTATTTTACAACCTTTACAACTTGATCATTTGGAATTTATTATCTCTATTGTTCGAACAAAAATAAGTTGCCGACTTTAAGAACTTGAACTTTTTTGTGTACTTTTTATGTAAAACAATCGATGTACAGCTGCTAATGAGCCTTAATAAAATAAAATAAAATAAAATAAACTTGCCGACAATGTAAGTACACTATTGTTTCTTAGAAAACATTTTAGGACTATACCATAATAAATTTATGACTCACGTAAACACGTGTTTGCATTATCTGATGACGAAATTATCGATTCAGTAGCTCAGAAAACCGAAGATGACATAGAAGACGTGCTTAGTACATGCGCTCCATGGGTTTCCATCAAAGAGGCGCGAACCGCATTGAATACCTTACGTAATTTTATATGTATAACTTTGGTGTTTCTACACCGATTTACATGATTCTTATTATTATTATTGAATAGGTAATAATGTTAACTTTTTTAATTAGGGATGAGTGAGAGTGTTGTAAACGTAAGAGTCGACAAATATAATCAGAAAGCTCCGAATTGCTAAGCTATTGAAACTACGTGTTATTGTGAGTCAATTTTAAAAGATAGACATATTATGCTGTCTAGGAATTTATTTTTTATATAATATAATAATAATTTAAGAACATTTGTGTCGTACATGATTTCTATGTAGCTTTAACCATTAAGGCTGCACACGCGACGGAAGCTTAAAAAATGGAGTAACTTCTCCCGTTTTCCCAATATTTCACTTCACTGCTCTGCTCATATTGATCGTAGCGTAATAAAAAGTATACTATAACCTGCCCAGGAGTATGAAGAATAATTGTGCCAAATTTCGTTAAAATCCGTCGTGTAGTTTTTGTTTCTATAACGAATATACAGACAGACAGACAGACAGACAGACAGACAGACAGACAGACAGACAGACAGACAAAAATTTTACTGATTGCATTTTTGGCATCAGTAGCGATCCCTTATCACCCCTTCATAGTTTTTTTTTTAATATATTTCATGTACAGAATTGGCCTCTCTACAGATTTATTATAAGTATAGATATAGATTTGTTACAGCATAGCAAACTTGTTTAGGGATCATTTTAGAGTTGAACCGTTAAGCCGCCATGGGCTGGTGTCCAACACTGAGATCAAACCACCTGTTTGTAATCCGGTCCAAATCACGGCGATAGAAGTGAAATCAGTAATCAAAAACATGGTTAAGGGTAAATCCCCCGGACATGACGGTCTCAGTGTTGAGCATCTGCTCAATGCTGGCTCTCACTTGCCGCGGATTTTAGCTATGTTTTTCACACTTTGCATTCGGCACTCATATCTGCCAAAAGATTGTATAAGAACTGTGGTCGTGCCCATACTTAAGAATAAAACCGGTGACTCTTCGGAAAAGTCTAACTATAGACCGATCTCGTTGGCCACGATATTGGCGAAAGTGTTGGACGGTTTGCTGGACAGATATTTATGCAAACACCTTAAGTTGGACGAGGCGCAGTTTGGATTTAGAGCCGGTTCGTCTACCGAAACTGCTATTTTTTGTCTTAAGCAAACTGTCCAATACTACACAAAGAGGAAAACCCCCGTATATGCCTGTTTTCTGGACCTGTCAAAGGCCTTCGAGATGGTGTCGTATGATCTCCTTTGGCAGAAGTTAAGGAATAAAACGGAGCTTCCAGATGAGTTAATTGGTCTTTTTGAGTATTGGTATGGCCACCAGATTAATGCGGTGAAGTGGAATAACGTGTTCTCTGAACCGTACGGGTTGGAGTGCGGAGTGAGACAGGGGGGGTTGACGTCTCCTCGGCTCTTTAACCTTTATGTGGATGAGCTGATTGGGGGGCTCAACAGAACTGGTGTCGGCTGCTCGATTGACGGTAAATTTGTCAACAATTTAAGTTACGCGGACGACATGGTTTTGTTGGCTCCCTCAATCAGTGCGTTACGAAAACTTTTAGAAAAGTGTGAAGAATTTGCCGTGGCCCACGGGCTCAGATATAATGTTAAGAAGAGTAACCTTTTAGTGTTTCAATCTCGTGGTTTTAGAGTTGACACAGTACCGCCGGTGTTTCTCGACCATACACCATTACAGAGGGTCTCTCAATACAAGTATCTGGGCCACTGGGTCACGGATGAACTCGTGGATGACGCCGACATTGAGAGGGAGAGGAGGGCGCTGGCCGTCAGGGGTAACATGCTGGCCCGTAGGTTTGCACGCTGCTCTCGCGAAGTAAAGGTGAGTCTATTTAAAGCATTTTGCCAATCCTTTTACACGTGCAGCCTATGGGTTAGTTACACCCAGAGGGCGATCAATACCCTCCGGGTTCAGTATAACAATATGTTTAGGATGTTGCTGGGGTTGCCGAGATACTGCAGTGCGTCAGGAATGTTTGCGGAGGCGCGCACGGACGGATTCCACGCAATCATGCGAAAAAGAGCGGCATCCATGATGCGCCGTGTCCGGCAATCGTCCAGCAGCATCCTAGCTGTATTCATGGACAGATGGGATACCGATGTCTTGAGACATTGGGTCAAAATCCATGTCTCAAGCAGGTTGTGATATAAGATTGTTTTTTTTTTAATATTAGATAGAATTGTAATACTAACATAGTTTTTAAGGCCATTTTACTAACAATTATATGGATACTTTATCTGAAATAAATGAAATAAATAAAATAAATAAATAAATACACAAGAACAAAATTTATTGTTATAAGTTATGTATTTGTATTGTTTGCCAAGAAGTTTTAATTTAAAACATAATGTACATTCAACATTATTTTGTAAGCTTAGTTTTTATTATGAGAGTTCTATTTACATTTTATTTGTGAAACAACACGTTACGTAAACAGTTTATTCTTATGAACAGATTAACTGCAATGTTGTTCTTTAGTCTTTATTCGCTTCAAACAATCTGCATTAAAATACATAAAGCAACATATAAAATGGTAAAGCTTATATGAAAACTTCTGCAGATTATCTGTATTTAGAATATACAGTGAGTCAGATGTCAATGACCCGCCAATTGTTGACCAACATAAGTTGACCTCTCGTCTCTAGTCATGGCTCTTGTATAAAACGAGTCAGGTGTGAGTCGTGTTTATGTAAATATTTGTATGCTAATTTCGTGTTTTGGCCTACTACCACAGGTTAATAAATAGTTACTATTACTAATCTACTTTTATATTGAGGTTTGTAATTATTTATTAACTCAAAATCTTCTTTATATCATGTTTTATTTTCATCTATAAACAATAATAAAATATTCTTTTCCTCCCATGATCATGTAGTTTTCTGCTGGGGAAAGTATTTTTGAATTCGTCCCTGTAGTTTTTAGTATGTTATTTACATACATTCAAATTTCTCTCTTTTCGAAATATTTTCTGAAGAAAAATCTTTCTTGTTTCTAACATATTTCGAAAAGAAAGAGAGATCAGTTCTGCATGTGTATTATAATATATTTCTTTTACGTGTGGTACGATATAAATATAAAATAATGTCATTAAAATAAGATAAAGTACGTAATCTATAAAACATTAGCGTCTTCTATAACTTTCAAAGGTTTCCTTGCATTTGTACGTGTATTGTTGTAGATAAATATAATTAATTTCTGCAGCTAAAAACGCAAGGCGATGAAGTAATGAATTATTTAGCATCGAATAATGAATAAATAGTAACTGGTGTTACATTGTGCATGCATGTGCCTTATAATTAGGTATAATTAATTTTATTTCCTACAATTTTCACGGATTGATAAACAAAATGTGCTGTATAAACTAAAAACTGCAGGGACATGAGTCTCCTATGGTTCAGGTGATAATCCACGACTCTGGCCAAGTACGGCATGGCATTTTTTTTAGTATAAGAAGGGACAGATTAATCTAAAGACGGAACACAGTTTATAAAATTTCGACCACGTCGCGTCCGTCGTCGGCTATAGGTGCAGGCATGTGGATTAAGTGCTAAGTAGATTTCGCGTTTAATTATAGAATACTAGGTTTCCGCCCGCGGCTTCGCCCGCGTTTTCAAAGGAAAACTCGCATAGTTCCCGTTCCCGTGGGATTTCCGGGATAAAACCTATCCTATGTGTTAATCCAAGTTACCCTCTATATGTGTGCTAAATTTCATTGTAATCGGTTCAGTAGTTTTTACGTGAAAGAGTAACAAACATCCATACATCCATACATCCTTACAAACTTTCGCCTTTATAATATATATTAGATGTATAATTAAAGCATACATACTTAGCATTTCTCAATGCAGGCATTTTCGCGTAATTTCTTATAAAACATATTGTATTGCAAATAAATTTTTCTTATTAAATTGAAAGTTCAATAAATGTAGGAGGAGTAGAGATTACGAATTACGATTACTAACGAAGTTTGCGGATATGTCAAAGCCTGTGCGCTTTTTAGTGGGTCAGAAGGGGTCAGTGCTCATGAGACTTAATGAATTAAATATGAGACCTACTTATTACAGAGCTTTATCCCTGTATAATGTGGGTAGTATAAAGGAAAATGTCATTGTTGAAGCGGAAATAGGACGTCAAACGAATGTAAAATGCAGTGGCACAGTTTTTTGCTTTGGTTGATCGAATGCAGCCTAGTTATTGTTATTTGATTAATTATTCATTATTTGTTCTACTAGGTTATAATTTTGACACTGCTCTTGTTCTGTCTTTTGTTTCCAAATAATATGTAATTTTCAAGTTATAACTTCCTTTTGGAATGCTTTTGACTACTAATAAACATCAGGATTAATTACATAGCGATTTTATTCGATTTCTGATGCAGGAGACTATTACCTAAACATTGTTAAAATACATATCACGAAATCCAAATACTGCGATGAGGTGGCAACAAGAATCGAAACTTAATGACTTGGCTAATTGACTTTATTGTTTTGAAAAAAATTTTTTTTTTACAAAAATCACAGTTTACGTCATATTTACTTCTTTTGTTTTAGGAGCGAAGATGGCGAAAGTGACAAAAGTACAGATGATGTCGTCGCAAGAGTTCCTCCTCATTGTCACATCACAATCAAATGCACAAGAGAGGTAATTGCAGTCCTTTATTTATTTTGCATATATTGTAGGTTTTAATAATTTATGATTATCTACTAGGTAATGTGGCTTAGCTTCCTCTCTAACTATAAAAAGCTACCAAAACTAATATCAATATGTAGTTATAAAAGTTCCTGTACTTTATTATGTAATTCTAAATATATACAATTAAGGTACCTACATAATTTCAAATTTGAAAGGTTTCATATGGATTGTGAAGACTGAAGGCAAGTTTCAAAAAAAAAAATAGTTTCTCATGAGAAAATGACATTTGAGCATAGCCTATGTGTTTACTATGTCATAATTTTTCTGTTACTGGCAATATTTCACCCAACGTTCCGCATTCCAGATAGCTGGTTTCAACGGCCTATCAGAAGCAGTCCGTCGTCTGGACTTCTCATCCGCCGTCCGTGACGTTCGGCGGTTCAACTACATCTGCGCTCTTTTGGAACTGCTGCTGTGCGGCCAGCGACTAACACACCTGCCTGGTGCCGCGCAGAAACTGCTCTTGTCTATGCTTGAACAACTTGCTGATCAAGGTGAGTTTAATAAAAATAACTCCGCTGTAAATTATTGCTAAATGCAGGTACCAATGGCATATACCAAAAGTATTTACCCTGTTGCAGGTTAAATAATATTATTAGTAGTTTGAAATGATTGAGATAATGTTGCTGCCAATAGAAAATGTTGTGGAAATTACAGATTAAATTCGTCATATTTATGCCTACTAATTTGATCATCGTTTTCCTCAGTCAAATAATTATCCAGTCGTTGTTGAAAAACTAACTTATGTGTATATTATGCCATGCTACCCATACTTCGACTCATAGCTTTTTGTACCGATTTGAAAAAAGCTAAAGCTCCATTTTCTTTATATTTTCTTACCCATTACAGTTGCAACATCGAAGCAAAACCTTAACGCATTACGGGCTCTAGTAGTAGGTCTAACAGCTATACGGGAAGCGGAGAGACGCGCGTGTTGGGGCCGACCACTGGGCTCCCGCGCGCTCTGGGGACACCATGACCATGCGATAGCCAGGATTAATAGAATCGCTGAGAGCATTCGGATACAGGAGGTAAGTAGAGAACATTCGTTGTGGTGTTGGGAAAAGGTAGAAAAAAAAGACTTGGCCAGTACTTGGCCATTAATAGCCAGGATTCATCGGATTTTTGAGAGCATACTGCATAGCATATCACATCTCAGCTTATCATCAGGCGAGATTGTGGTCAAGCGCTTCCAAGAAAAAAAAATCTTAATTATGACAAACATAAATAATGAATGCCTTTATAACTAATGTTAATCTTAACTCAATTGTTTTAGCCTGGTCCAGAAGTAGTGCCGAAACTACATGATCTCCCTGAAGAATGCATCAGGGAGATATTGTTAAGGATAGCTGACCACAGGGATTTGGATGTAAGTTGCATACAATAATTATTTATTTGCAAGAAATATTGTCGTTAAACTTTATTTAAAAAATTTGTGAAAAAATTTTCATCATGTTTTTTTTTGTATTTAATAAAATAAATGATTATAATTATATAAAAAATAGCTTTTGTTTGTCCTTAGTAATTACTTATTCTATTAATACCAAATTCCAAAACCGATAAATACAATTACGAACGAATACACCAAACTATATAGCGAATCTTAAATATTTGGATAACCTAGACTCTAGAGACACATTACAGGTGCCTACAGGCCTTAATATTTTATCAATAATTCTTGCCACAGCCACTTCAATTTTTTTAAAATTTGAAACGTAAAAAAAACAAATGTTTTTAATTCTTTCCAGTCAGCATCATCAGCCTGGTCAGTAATGGCGTCACTCTGTTCTGAACAACGCGTGTGGCGCGAACTAGTCAACTTCCATTTTACGTCACAACAGATCGAATCAGTTCCGAAGACAGATGATAATGATTGGAAGAAGCTCTTCCATCAGCTTAGAAAGTGAGTAATTTTTTAGAACCATAGTGCATAGATAATAGAACAGTCGTATCACTTTGAGTCTTTAAAAGAGCAAAACTCTTAAATTTGATTTTTTCCAGTTTCACTTTGCAGTGACAATTAGGAATGTAAAAAATTATGTTAAAAACAGTCAAAGCACCTTGCAAGTCTACTTGCAGGTGGAAAAGCGGCCTTATACTTGCAAGCTGCTGTCGTACATTTCTTGCGGAAGTTTTCTTGCAGATGGAAAGGTGGCCTTAAAATATAACTGCTGTACAATTTTTAAAATGTTGTATAAAACTTCCCGAAAACAGTTGCATCTGGTTTTTTTTAACAGTAATAATTGCTTGTTATTTAATTGATATTGTAATAATCATTGTGTAACAAATGGAAATAGAAAGGATAAAAACGTCCAATTAATTTAATTTCATCGAAAATTAAGAGGGGGCATAAAGCCAGAGAATTTCTATAGTTTAATGGGCGGGGCCATAGCGCGCCATGCCGCGCGCAATCATTCTTCCATCATACACCCGGCTCATCGTACACGTAAAGTTCATAAACGCGTATTTTCGGTAGTATATTAATGAAATAATTATATAAAACAGTGAAGTTGAAATATTATGTAATATGATAATTCATTATTATTTTTTATTTATAATTATTGATGATAATCTATACATATAATAAAACAGTAAAAAAAGTGTATACGTATGTAATATATTCAAAAAAACAATATTAGGGAAACAGTATAGAGCACGAATCCGTAAAAAAATCTGTCTGTTTGCTTATGTCTGTTTGTTTGTATGATTTGAATGAATGTTATATTGTTGTGTAGATATTATATACTAGCTTTCCGCCCGCGGCATCGCCCGCGCAGTCAAAAAAAAACCCGCATAGTTTCCGTTCCCGTGGGATTTCTGGGATAAAACCTATCCTAGTAAGTCCTTTCTCGGGTATCAAAATATCTCTATACCAAATTTCATGCAAATTGGTTCAGTAGGCGTGATTGAGTAACAGACAGACAGACAGAGTTACTTTCACATTTATAATATTAGTACAACATTAGTATAATATTAGTACAAGGTAAATTAGCTTGGAGAAATTTTTGCATATTATGTAGTGGTGTGTATATTACTCAGATCTTAGAGCGCGTTTCCACTATATCGTTCAGGCCTATACAAAAATGTTTCGATATCCTAACATTACTATTTAATTTTATACTTATTCCTAGCAACACTCTGATTTTTGTTTTCAATAAAAACAAGTTTTTATTTGAAAGAAAATGGTTTTGACTTTATAAAAAAAAATATAATTATCATTCAATTTCACGTCCTTGAGCAAACGACAAGACGACTACCGTGAAACAATAAAATATCGTGTCCATAATAATTTGTTTCGTTATTAATATTTGACCATAATAATTACGAAACAAAACAAATAAATAAATCGTCACTTGATAGTTGAAAGTGGAAACGCGCACAAAACCAGAATAAACCAGTTTACGCTGTCCGCAGGTGCCACGTGCAGTCTTTCGTCAGTCGCTTGGTACCGTTAGAACATAAAGCACACATTTCATTCAAAAGTTATAATTATTACGTAATTGTTAAATTTTGTATTTGTTGATTGTTGTTATTATTTGTTATTATTGTTATAATATTTGTTGAAGTGTTTAATTTGTGTGTAAGTGTTGTAACTTTATATTGTTAATTGTTAATGTAAAAGTTATACGTATGTTAAATGTGCAAATATTAAAATAAAGTCTCATCTTTTTCAGAGGAGAAACACATATAGTTTAACTAGATTTCCGCCCGCGGCTTCGCCCGCGTTTGCAAAGGAAAACCCGCATAGTTCCCGTTCCCGTGGGATTTTCGGGATAAAAACTATCCTATGTGTTAATCCAAGTTACCCTCTATATGTGTGCTAAATTTCATTGTAATCGGTTCAGTAGTTTTTACGTGAAAGAGTAACAAACATCCATACATCCATACAAACTTTCGCCTTTATGATATACTAGACTAGATTTCCGCCCGCGGCTTCGCCCGCGTTTGTAAAGGAAAACCCGCATAGTTCCCGTTCCCGTGGGATTTCCGGGATAAAAACTATCCTATGTGTTAATCCAAGTTACCCTCTATATGTGTGCTAAATTTCATTGTAATCGGTTCAGTAGTTTTTACGTGAAAGAGTAACAAACATACATCCATACAAACTTTCGCCTTTATAATATTATCAGATCAGATATTAGAATATAAGATATTAGATATTAGATTTAAAATCCCATATATTATATATTATAATAAAAACTAAAAATAAAATGTTGTTTTTTTTATTTGCTGACCATACACTACTACAAACGCAAAAATTTCTCCAAGCTAATTTACCAGCTAATTTTTTTTGTAAGCTAAGCTAATTTAGTAGGTATGGATAGTGTGACTGTGTGAGACCCATTTGTAAAAAGTCGTCAAATAACGATTTTCGTGGGACTTACCTCCACCATACGGACAACTCAAAGTAATATCTAGGCATGTTTCTTAGTATATACCTATATAATATATTCACAATCTGTATTACATAATAATATTACATATTATAGATTATCTATAAGTACATAAATATAGCTTTTCGAATTTTTGTATGTTTGTATGTATGTCTTAGCATTAGCTAATAATATTATAATTCATAAAAAATATACTATAAATCTTTCTTGATTTTATAGATGTAAAACTATGAATGAAATATTTATATCCATATATGTATACCTAAGATCGTAGCGTCAATACCACAGTATTACAATATTATTTCCTACAGTAAGGAAACGCCTTTGATGTCGCGCGATGCCGCCACCAGCGTAGGTACTTACGCTGCCACACGAAAATATGCTAGGGTTGCAACAAATGGGAAATAAAACAATTGTGATTATTAATATTATGATGAAATCATTTATTCATATGTACATTCAAAATAATTGCGATTATTAAATCTGATGTAATTATTTGTTCATAAATATATAATTACATATATTGCACTGCTAAATATTTACGTGGACACTATTTTTGGATGTTCTTAATTGTATATTATAACATTTAACTAAGTAATGCATTCGCATTGGGATGTACAATCTGATAAGACAAGAATGAGAACAACATATACACAGCTTTGATTAAAATTCTATAGATACAAATACAATCTATCTAAAATATCTAAATAACTTCTGTGATTTCGATGTAGATTTACATCAATACACAGAACAGCTTGTGCGCGCCATTAGAGAATATGTAAGTATAATAAAATTATTACACAAAAAATACGAATGCGTCGTCCTTTCGCGCTAGGTAATGCAAACTAAGCGTGATTGCATTACGCGGCCCGCGTCGCCCGACCCTTCGCCAGTTCCCCTCCGTTTCTCTGTGCAAGTACATTCGTCGCCATACTGTAGGAAATATTGTAATACTGTGGTCAATACTCAGCCCGCGGAAACATATTATCATATTTATCTACAAATAGGTAGGTAGATTACTACCTATTTGTAGATTCCTATGGTTGTTCCAGTAAAAAACGTAAACAGGTTGTGAATAGTATATACCTATATAATATATAATATATTCACAATCTGTATTACATAATAATATTACATAATATCTATAAGTACATAAATAATAAATATAGCTTTTCGAATTTTTGTATGTTTGTATGTAGGTATGTCTTAGCTTTAGCTAATAATATTATAATTCATAAAAAATATACTATAAATCTTTCTTGATTTTATTGATGTAAAACTATGAATGAAATATTTATATCCATATAACTAGGTACCTATGTAAACCTAAGATCGTCGCGTCAATTATACTCAGCCCGCGGAAACGAATTTACGAAAATAATAGATATCTAAACTCACCTGCATAAAGTTTCTGAAATGAATCAAGTCGTATTTTTTATTAATACATATTAATAAATAATAATAATTATTATTTATTATAAATAATAATGATTTATTATTTATTATAAATAATAATTATTTATTAATATGATTACAATACTAAGTATATTAACTTATCTTCGAAAATTAGTTAGATATCATTTAAATATGAATCTCTTTTAGTTCTCGTTTCTGAAGTTTCAATGTTCTTTTGTTGTTTACCATTTTCAAAAAAACAATATTAAAACAATATTATTAAAAAATCGGCGCGCGGCACAGCAATTTGAGCATGGTCTACTCGTCTCAACGGAGCGATAGCGTCTGATGTATGAAATAGAATTATGTTTGAAGCTCCTAGAACGTGCGATGCAAGATGTTAGATGATTTCTTGCGTAATTAAAAATATAGTAAGCGCCAAAAGTGTTTTATCGTGATTAAACCAAAACTAAAAGTAATTACAAAAAAGTGGTCTTACAAAGTTCTGACAAATGTTTCAATATAATTGTTTATGAAAAAAAGAACATAATAGGCATTACCATGTCAAGTAAAAAACGTAAAAGTGTGAAATTTAGAGGTAACTTCGTGAATTTTTTCTATCGAGTCAATTTCAATATTTTATGTTTTTGATCTGACAATATAATCGAAAATATCATCAAGTTTTACATATATTTTATTTTTTATATTTGGTCTTGAATATTACACGTATCAACTAAAAGTTGATTGGTGATTTGACTTTATACCCATTCTTAATATAGTAATTTTAAAGGCGTGCCAGTCGACCGCGCTTCATTGGAGCGGAACGTGAAAATTTCATTTCAATTAACGTATTTTATCTGTCAATGTCAATCATTATTACACCATCGTGCATGTATGGCAACACTTATGCATTTTGCATGATGAATAATTTGTTTAAATATCTATTCCTTATTACTTCCTTATTAAAGTGAAACTTTTATTACATCGTCTCAAACTTTTTGGTCTGTGTAGCGCATGTCGCGTGACGGTCGGCTGCCGAGTAGGTATCATAGCAGTGTTCGGAACCGTACGATAAGTTTCACTTTTACCGTGGTTTCATAAAACCACACAACATTTTTTATATTGTACCCTTTAAAATCTAAAATACCACACCATTATAGCACTATTTTGAGTGTGAATTAAATTTTAAAATTACACTAATGTTGCACTAGTTACGGCCCTGCCTTCATACGAAACTGATGAATACGCCGTTCGCACGGGAATAGAATGTTGGTCCGATTTCCCTGAGTTAGCATCCAAGCTTACGTCTTTATAATTATTAAAATGTATAAATTCATTCTTTAACTCCGGTCTGCATCGTGCAGACATGGGTGTAAAAGTCTCACTTTAGTCATTAAATGTAGTTTCTAAGTATATCTGAGTTTCTTTTGGGGCCTCCGGCTGCGGGAAATGTAATTGGCGCAGTCGGTAGGATTCTCGGGTCGCCGGCGGGAAGATATCCGAAATAAATATCGGTTCCGAGGCCCCGCGCGGCCGACCGGTTTTTTAAAAAAACCCAAGCGAGTATCAAGAATCTACGGTTTCTGCGGCCTGGAGGCTAAATCAAACATCGATCCCGAAAAGTAACCAGATTAATTGGTAAGTACATAGAATAGTTCTGTGTTGCTTCCTTTTACTAGTTTATACCTATTTTTAGTCCTAATTTCCTTTCCAAGATTTTCCATCCGTGAAAGTCTAATTCCCGAGAGCACTACATCGATTTAGGCTGCTCGTAGACTAGTTTTAGATAAAAGTAGAGATTTACTTTAAAATTAATTATATTATTAACTAGATTAGACATAGATTAACTAGATTATAAAGTTATATAAGTTCTGCTGAATTTAGTGAATAGCCTAATTTCTTAATCAATGATAAATTGAATAAAATTATAATTAACTCGAATAGCATACCCAAAATTGAGTAGGCATTCAAAATACATTAATAAATAATTTCAGGATCAAAAAGACAAAACCACTCTATATAATGATTTGGTATCGGTTGTAACCATGAATCGGTTGTAACCATCACAGAGGAAAAAAGTACACTTTATATAAAAAAAAAATTTCTACAAGCTTTTATTCGTGGTTTATAGGAGGCCTTAGGTTCAAGAATTCAATGTATGCGGCCGATTTCAATTGAAAAAACGTTTAAAAATTGTGACAAATAAATTTTTCATTTCATTCAATTTAATTTAATCATTAGAATTTTTGTACGGAGACTTAAATGCATCTTATTTACAGAATAAAAATAATTTTAATAATTAGTAAAAATGATAGAAAAGCATTTAAGTAATTCGAAACCCGCTATAGGTTTACCTTTAACACAAAATTATTTGAAAATGCGTGAAATGAATATGCACGAATTATATCCAACTGAGTACGGCCCTGACTTTTATTCCGAGAATTATTCGTATTAGGGCCGATTTTTCAATCCCGAGATAAACAGTCTAATAACTACCCCTCGAATAGATTTATTCAATTATTTATCTAACTCATAACGGCTCGCCTATTTTTCAATCGTGATTTATTTGATGAATAACTATCTGACCAAATATTTCCATATTGGCAGCTCTGCTCTCGGAGTGGCGAAACAAACATATTAAATTAGTCAGGTTAGAGCGGGATAGAGTCAACTCTTGCAATTTGTCAACAACCGTCATTTTGACTCACGTCAGGAGTGCATTTTAAGTTTGTCTTGTATTGCTCTTGTCTTCTATGATTGTTGATTGTTGTTTTGATTCGAGTAAAGAGTTTGGTTAAATTTGTGTTTCAATTTATATATTTTACGATGGAAACGACATACTTAAAGGCAGCGTTCGGCAAATTTTCAATGGCATGGTCATCAGTACTATCAAAAACATCAATTTCAATATGATTTTAATTGATAATAATTGTATAGAAAGAGGTTTAATTGTTAATAATTCTACGCTCTATGTTATGACATACGAAAATATCCCAAATTTGACGCGTCAGTTGTCAACTCAAACGCCTAACCGTCGAATAGCGCGCTATCTGGCCGTTGGAGCGGCAAATAGATTTATTCCTCAAATAACGTAGTTATTCGATAGATAAGTCCTATTCGTCAATTGAAAAATTGAATATTTTGTTAACTGAAGAATAAAGTCTATCTAGCTGTTTATCTGGGCATTGAAAAATCGGCCCTTACAATTATAGTGAATCGCCTTATCGGTATACATATGATCCGAACTTTACACACTGTGCTTTTACTGACTGTGAAGATTAGGATCGATCATCATAGGTATTAGCGGTATTAATTTGGATTACAAAGATGCTATAAAATATGACAGTTTCATTAAAGCTTTTCAAAAAAAAAATCTGCATTCAGTTTATATCATCAACTATTGTAGTTAATGATATAAAACAGCCATCTATTCTTTCTCAGATAGTGGAAAATCAAAAGAAAATTAATTTCATATTATTCATTAAATTCTTAAAAAAAAATAAGTGACAATAACCTTATCAGATAGGTACATTAAATTAGTTAATCATCATTCAATGTTAGTTATGGAAACAGTTAGGAAGATGATTAAGAAATTAGGTAAGATTTATAAATAGAATCAAATATAAGAATTAAAAGATAGGGAATATTATAATATACTTAAGCCTGGATACTACTTTTCGAATAAGCAAATTGTAATAATTTTTAAATTTCCATTAGTTTCTACCGATATTCTTGATTTATTTCATTTAGCTATTTTTCCAAATAAGAATAGGCAGGCCCTCATCCCTTCCTATCCCTATATAGCAACTAACAGTAACTCATTCTTGTACATAGAGGCTGAATGCCCGAAGTATAATATCTGGTATCTCTGTGAATCGAAAAACAAACAAATTCAGACGAAGCCGAACTGTATTCAGGACTTCATTTAGATTAAGAATCAAACCTTAAATAGTTCCTGCAGCTGCGAGACGACAGTTATTTCACTCTCAAAAGAAACGACGCAAGAATTAGATGAACGACATTACATACTATCTTTGCCACGCTCATCTAAAATCTTACTATAAATGCAACAAGAGGACTTCGTGATACTCCAAGGTACATTCTTATTAACTATACCTACTGGATGTATGTTCGAGTCGGAGAATTTCAAGATCTATAATGTAAATGACAAAATTAAGGAACAGCCACTGACTGAAGATAAGCGGTACAGATATCATGGACATTAGAAATAAATAATATACAAGATACGCAATTCTCAACTCAGTTAATTTGGAAGATTTGCACAAAATCCAATAGCAAGTTTTAATGCAAACCCCTATCGCTATAGAAAAGGATCCTGTAATATATCAAACCACTATCCCTATATACATAATTCTGGTTAGTGCAGTCTTAATTTTGGCCATTTGATACATGATGTGACGCAGATCGACACATACTTTATAGAGGACCACAGATGAGCAGATGAGCCCCAGCTTCCAGCAACATTTTTTCACAAAATTCAAAAATGGTCGCTGAACTTCGGCGGGAGGAGTTACGGCCCTGCCTTCATACGAAACTGATGAATACGCCGTTCGCACGGGAATAGAATGTTGGTCCGATTTCCCTGAGTTAGCATCCAAGCTTACGTCTTTATAATTATTAAAATGTATAAATTCATTCTTTAACTCCGGTCTGCATCGTGCAGACATACATGGGTGTAAAAGTCTCACTTTAGTCATTAAATGTAGTTTCTAAGTATATCTGAGTTTCTTTTGGGGCCTCCGGCTGCGGGAAATGTAATTCACTAAAATATATTTTTATTTACCTACAGGCTATACGGCTTACGCGAAGATGCACAGTACGCGGAGACACTGTCCCTGTGCCGTCACTGCAAGTGCCTGTTTTGGCGATCTTTAGGACACCCTTGTATAGCTGATCAGGTATATATTTTATCGCATACTTATCAAAAAGTATTAGTTTTATAATAATGAGATCTGCTTAGTGCTGGGTTTACAAATCTATTAACGACATTTATTTTACAACTCATACTTTAAATGCCCAATGCCCATTTATTTTACTTGATAAGTTCCTATACCATTACAGGAAATTCAGATTTACATTAAAAAGGAAAGTTTTCAATGGAGGGAACATTGTTTGGCCTAACCAATTACCAAAAATAGTAGTAGTTTCAACTTTAATTTTTTATGTTAAATGAAAACCAAATTTACATAAAAAATTAAAGTTGAAACTATATACTATCATTTATTTAATAAGCTATTTAAACAAAAGTATTATAATTCTAACATTTTCTATATCAGTGTCCAGAATATCGCGAACGCCTGAAAGAAGCGGGCGGGCCACTGCCCCCGCAAACCGTACCACCAGCGGCCTTCCTCAAATTCTTCTCGCTTTAAATGTTACCAGATAAAAAAATAAAACACCAGTGAAAGAGAATAGCGATCGAAAAATAAATAATGAAATGGCAACTAATTTAAAAAGTGATGAAAATATAATGGTTTGAATATGGAATTAAAATCATGGCGGGAATAGTCGGATTTACCGTCATTGCAATGACGTCACCAGTGGATAGAATATTTTAGTTGATTATCAATAGTTTATTAAAATATAATGTTACCCTAATCTTCTAGGATTTTAAACTAAAACGAGAAAAAAATATGTTAAATATAATAATATTGTAAGCATATAATTCAGTCACATTTTGTCATCATAAAATGAGCAAATATTTGCATAAAATTCATATTAGGTGTGATAGAAAAACATCACAAGGGTCAATGAAATGATCACGTGAAATTATTATATTGAAGTCATGGACGTATAAAAAAAGACGGACGGAGTATCGCCTAAACATTGAGTGAAGCCTAGTAATGGCGGCGATACATCCATGTGTGTGCCAGGTTGATTGCCAGATGCAATAAAATTACCCCACACTTTAGTATTTTTAATTTTCAATTTGTTATACTTTTTATGTGTTCTCTAACTATTAGAACCTATGCATAAATACAATTACTATTTAGCTTTGACGAATCAACCACTGGACGCGAAACCAAAGGAAAATGTATGAAAACTTGTTCAACCAATATTGGGGGGAGGAGAGGTAATGTCTCCTTAATTATTATTAAAATAAATAAAATTAAATAAATAAAATGTCAGTTTATAACCAAACAAATAGGAAACATGCTTCATACGATTTCAGTATACATACACTTGAAATTTTCAAATTAACTGTCTTTTATCAGATGTCGAATTGGCTGTGAAATTTTTTTTTATATATATGGTTGTTATATAAGGGTTAGCATAGTATACATGTTTTTGTGAGAAGAAAATGCAAAAACAAATTTGCATTTTGTATGAAATTATTTCATCGTAATTTTAAAATTAATTAACTTTACATCAACTCCCCGACTTTTGGGAGAATGAAATTCTGAAATAATGGCAACACTATGGCAACAGCTGTCCTGATGATAATGGCGGCTGTATTTTTTTCTATAAATTTTGCCGTAATAATTTTGTCATTAAAACATAAAAGAAATAACTTGATTCCCTGTGGAATGTAATCCCCTGTGTTTTGTTATTTAAAATTGTACTGTTGCGACACCATTTAACCACGCAAGACGGCATTTTAAATTTTTTTTGTGAAACAGTGACGCAGTTAATCAGTCGGTAGTTCACGACGTAATGGCGGCCGACTAGCTTACTATGGTGAGAGTGTGTGCGTGTTTATTGTCTTTACACGATCGCTAGCTTACTACGGTGGCTTCACGTTGTTTGTTCGTAAAACGGCGTCCGTCTTTTTTTATACGTCCATGATTGAAGTTAAAATGTAAGTGTAACCCATGACTTAATCATAACTAATAATCATAGTATTATTCATGTGTGTAACAAAATTGATGTAGTATTAAAAACATCATAATGCTATAAAATGTGTTCATTTTTGGTCTTGTATTATATTCAAAGAGGCAGTTTTAAATGTTAATAATAATTATTTAAGGCCTTTGTATAACATTTATGGTAATTGCGAATTCTGTATAATTAAATTGTATTTTAAGCTTTATATCGTGAACCTATCACAAATTTATAAATGATGTGCAATTTATTTACTTCTTAAAATTTGCTTAAACCGCGCCAGTATTCTTAGAATAAAAATGTTACAAATACAAAAAATTGTCTGATAAATATACCACTACATAAATAATTTACATAACAATAGTAATACACAATTACTAAAATTTCGTTGAACTGAGTTGGAAAACTGAAAAATAACAATAGCTTAGAATGATTATTGATTAGGTATGTACCTAATAATCAATAGTTATTTTAAAAAAAACTAAGTTTAATAGTAGACAACACAAAGCAGCAAGCAAGGTTATCTTTGCAGATTATATCAATTAAGTCATGATTAAGTCAAGTTAAAGGTGGCAGTTACGAAAAGATTAAAATTATTATTTAAAAACAATATAATATTCTTGTTTATTAACGCAAATAATCGTAGATGCTTTCATTTCCTTGTGATATTTAAATTCATGACTATTTAGTGTGGCTTAGTTCTTAGTGTTTTTATTAATAGGCTATGTATTTGATTTGTGTTTATTGTGGAATTTATATTCATAAGTAAAATTACATATTTGGATTATTTGCAGATGTTATGTACTTAGAAAATTTAGAATTGCCATCACTCATAATTTTATGTTAAATAAATGTTGCAAGTGTGCATAGCAAAAAAAAAAATTAGTAAAGAGTTTCATATAGGTAATAATATGAAATAAAGAAAATTCTAAAACTCATTAAATTATGATCTCTATTGCATATTATATTTGACTGTTCAATGCAATAAAATAAGTAGTGATTTCATACATAAGTATTTAGATTTCTAAAATAGTAAAAGTACATGTGTAAGACTATTTTTCTAACAAATAATATTATCTATACTGTTCAACTATTCAGATTGACTATAGATATCCACTCATCTCCAACCAACTCATTCGAGTGATTTTTTCCAGTAAAAATTACTGATAATAATTTTCTTATGCTTTCTTATGGTACCTTGGATTGGTTATAAATGCAGTTTTGACTGATTTTCGACTCTGGTTGTAAGAATAATTTTGCTGGAGCAAACATCTCTATAATTAGTTAGGTTAAGACTAATATCAGGGTTAAGATTTCTTACTATAACTGGTTGTATTCTGATTATGCGGTATGCCAGGCCTAACCAAACATCTGTACTTCTGTCCATATTTCTCTTATAATAAATACTTTGCCACAATTTACCTTAAGTGAGTTTAAAGATCTAAGTCTGATAACAAATAAAAATTGTTCATTGTAGAACCGTAGAGTAGATGTTATATTGTGATATTTTAAGATAATTTTACGAAAATTGTAGTTGCATGTTATTTTTGAGTTAAATGCAGCTTTCTTACTCTGTAGTTCTCTTAGTTGATCTGTGATTGTGATTTATAAAGAGGTTTTTTTTTGTCAATGATTGTCTCACTGATTATTTGGAATAAAGTTATTTTGAACATAGAGTTTTTTTTTTCTTCCCTACATCTATCCTATTTGTGAATAAAACATATACTTAAATAAAAAAATCATTCAAACGATAGTTCTTCATGGTGTTAACTAATAAAGTTTGGATATAGTAGAAGAGCTTACTTATAACATAACATAGAACATAAATATACAAAAGACCATCACATTATATATCAGCATATTCCTGTCCACTACTGGACATAGGCCTCTCCCAGAGCACCATACAAAATATATTTCGTAATTTTTTAACTCTACTCCGATTTGTTTAAATTATTTAGCCTTCCAGTACGCAAGGTAAATTGTATAACATCATTATAACTACTTATTTGTAGTTGCATTGAAAATGGAAAAAAATGAAATGAATAATTATTTTTACTCGCACATTTTATTAAATATTTATAAATTATTATTCACTTACAAAAATACAACACTTATTAACTATAGTAAATGTTACAAAAGTAAATACAAGGAACTTGTATTGGAATGGTTTCATTCTTAATCTATGAGTATATCTTGCACTGTCTTCAAGAAAATTCTGTTTTTACCTTTTCGCAATGTCTTACAAGGTCTTTTAGTTTGTAAACCAAATCCTGGATCTGCTGCGTTCCACATGTAAATCGAATATCTTCTTTGTCGGTTTTAAGTACGATCGTGTATAATAAATTATCCGAACCCACGCCTGGTGTGTTCGTCAACACTTCAAGTTTCCATTCTACATCTGTTATTTTAGGCAAGAAATTCGAATCACTGGTGTTATCCATGTTATAATCATTAATTAATTTGTCGCCGGTTTTATTTGATTAATAATGCAATTTCGGCATCTTAATAATTCCTTTGATCAGTTTTGAATAACTTATTTTTTGCTTTTGCTACAAATATAACAATAACGAAAAATAAAGTAAATAAACAAAATTAGCGTTAATCACCAAAATTTTTTAACATTAATGACAGATTGACAGATCTCCTCTCAATTGACATATTATTTTCTGAGATAATTTGTTACAAGTTTACAACTTACATTAGCTGTCAGCAGTCACTGACATAATTGATAATAAATTGCCATTTTGAAAAAGGTACGGTCTATAATAGGTATATCACAGAATCTTAGAGTATATATACTATCTATAGAGTGCGAATAACCAAGTGGGAACAGTAGGCACAGGTGGGAACAACACGACGTTCCCGCCGCGAGCGCTCGTAGTCGTGGTTGAGTGCTGTCGAAGTGCGAGGCTCTGGAATTTTTTTCATATTTACGAATAAACATGGTGAAATGTGCAGTTCTATCTTGCAAAAACGATACTAGAAAATACACAAAATTGAAATCCAGTATCACATTTCATCAGTAAGTCGATTGTTATACTTATTTTTATGAAAATAAATTTAGCATCGCGGGGGTGAAGGGAAGGTGGGAGGCGGACACGCGCAGGCTCGCTCGCGCGCCTCACTGCCGCCACGTGATCGTAGTGATGTGACCTGACCAACGCTGTACTCGATATAAAGTTTACGAGAAGAACTATATTTTAACAAATTATTTATTTAACTTTAAAATTAAAACTCTTTTAAAAATTTAATATAAATAAATTTGTGGTGTGTTTTGTATGATACACTTTCTAATATTATGAATGCGAATATATTACTTATAGTGTAAATGTAAAGTATGTAATGTTACGATATATTTTCTGAACCGCTAAATTGATTTTGAAGATTTTGATAGTAGAATGGATAAAATTAAATAAAAAAAATATTAATATTATTTATTATATTATCATTTTAAATTATTAATTATTTCTTATTTTTAACATTTTTAAAACATTCTTATTATTTTTTGATTTATTATTAAAGAAATAGCACTAAACCCGATCTTTTATTTTTATTAACTTTATTATTTAAAAAGTACTCACGTTTTTCTGATATTCCAATTAAACATATTTTTTTAAAGTACTTATAATTAATACAAGAAATATTCAAATGGAATAAACAAACTTTATTCAGTTGGTAAACCAATTTAAAATTACATATTTAAACTTTATTCATATATTTTTCCTTTAATAACTTATTGAACATAAAATTTACTTATGATACATATTTATTTACATAACTTATCGATAGTTCAACACGCAATTGATACCTACCCATCCCTATTTGTCACACACACATCTATATAGTATCTATAGCTCATCTGCCTACGATGTGCACTGAGCAATTTGTGCAATACACGCGCTCTATACTATTGTAATATATACTCTAAGCACAGAATAGTAAAAACAAGTGAAACAAAATATAGAAGTGTGAAGTGGGCGTGGCCCGCTTGTCACTAGTATGTGAAACTCCCCTTACTAGACGTTACCGACCGCGACAGTGGTTTTCATACTAATGATGACATTATAGCATAGCACTTTTATTGATACAAAACTATATTATATAGGTATTCTTATACAGTCTACAGCACTCAGGGATCATGTATAATACCAACGTTGAAATAATTTTAGAAGTCGGTGCAGTAGTTCTTGAGATTAACGCGTTTAAACAACAAAAAAATTGGTTGTTTGTAAAGTAGGTTTACGATCGATATGTTTACGTGATAACGTCTTATTGGTGGCAGCGCTCGAGATGAGACGGGAGATCGGTCCGTCTCTCTCGTTATACCTGCGATCGCGCTCGTGAGGTTTTGGTGTGACACAAGTTTCTGAACATGTCACCCGACTAAAACGATTTTAAAAACGTTATCACGTTAAAATCTCTTCACTTGTATTTTAGTATAGATTTCTTTCAACGCCCTGATTTACACATCGTCTGCTCTCAAAATATTTTTGCAAATATTTTATGTTGTTGTGCCTCTTGACTAGGTACCCAAGAAATTTTTGAATCAGACTAGTAGTGGATAAGATTAGCGTGGTTCAATCATATTTAAAAAGCTCTTCAGTTTTATAATAATAAGCAAAGTTAAAAAGAACTCCTAAAATTGTTTACATAGAACAGAAGAGTGAAACTGTAGGTATGTAAAGGAAACAGTTTTAGGGTGAAGGTGATAAATAAAGAAGCCAGTTTATAAAAAAGTTAGTTTATTTAATTGTTTAAATTACAATATTACATAAAAAATATTCTTATAACCTACGTTGTAATTACTATGTTAATATATATTTATGTATCAAAGCAAGACACATTTAAAGCGTTTAATCATATATTACATTTCAAGGCACATTATTTATTGGCATAGATTCATAATTTAGAAAAATAATAAATTATTCTGTTACATACTTTTTCTCTTTTACATCGTATTATTTCGTATTTATAACATATTTAATTTAATAGTTTTTAACATATTATTAGTACACAACAATAACCTCCAAAGTAAATTATATTTTTTTACAATCTATTTTTTAATATTTTAAAAATTAATCTTATTTTACCGTGAGGTTCATAAGTTTGTAAATTGCACTTTGCTCCTCTTAATTATTTAGATAAAACAACACAATGAATAAAAATAATTGTAATTTGTGGAAATAGATCTAATTTCATGTCTATTCATTTTCAAGGGCTGTCTAGCACCATTTCGTAGAAAAAAATAAGAATAAAAAAAACATACAAATTCATAAATTATTACACAACCTTAATCTAACAACATATTAAATACTGGCAGTTACAATAATAATTAAAACACAAAGATACACAGATCTAATAATAAAAAAATCTTTTTAGTATAAAATATGTGACCTGTTAAGTTTATAGAATCCTAAGAAAGTTTATTAGAAAAGTTTTATGACCATAATGACCAAAAAATAAAAAATGAATTTATATGTATTATCATGATTCTTCTTTTAATAAGTTTTTTATTTAAAATTATATAAATACGTATGTAGTAATTCTATTTAAGGCCATAATTGGATTGTTATACATACATTGCTTAATTATATACATATCGTATAAGAAACAAGGAGATTTAGCCAATCGAGCATTTAATATAAAATAATAATAATTTGTAACCTTGTCGTTCGAAAGTCCGATTTACGTAAAGCCTCGTAATATTTTATTGAAATTAATTTGAACCAAGAATTTGTGCATTATTGTATTTGTATTAAAAAATATTGTACGACATTTGTACCAAATTATTTATCTGAAAAACAAAACTTGTATTGAATAAATAGTTTAATTTATTATGGCAACTGCATTAATACATTTTCTACAGTTACTAGAGTTGATTTTTCAATGACCAGTTATCGTAATCTCTTTTACGAAAAACTATATTTTTCTTCTTTTGTTTTACTCAAGAATAAGACTTACATATAAAATATACTTGGTCATTGAAAAATTAACACTATGCTTGCCTAAACGGTTTGCGTCAATTTCGTATAGGTACCTTAGGACTGACAGTGTTCCCAAATTAACGTTTCATTTTCTCCAAAATCGGCAGAATCATTTCGAAAGATGGTCGTTTGCCGGGGTCTTCGTTCATACAGATTTTGATCAATTTCGAGATGTGAGGCGAAATGCCCGGTGGGATGGTAACTCTGAGCCCTTCGAGGGCTATTTTCATGCCGCATTCCATTGGTGATAGGTCAGCAAATGGAACCTGTAAAGGTGAAAAAAAAATGAAATCTTATTTTTTGCATCTAATCTGCATTTAATCTTATTTTTTTTTTCACTAACTGTTCTGGAAAAACATGTATGTCAGTATAGCCGCGTTAGGTATTTGATTTGATTACGCTCCAACCACTAAAGTGTTTAGAGCAATTTACTTCTATTTCATCTCCTGATGGCCACCGTCCATAAACAACAGAATCACGTCATCTTTAGTCTATACCCACCCCCCCCCCCTGGTACACTGTTGGTATGTCTAAATAAATAAATAAATTAGTAATGTAACGATACATGATTTTGCCGATACGATACAGATACCGATATTTGTAGTAAAACATCGGCGATACCGATACCGATATTGATGGCTTGGTAGAAAAATAAATAGTGAATTATGCATAAAAGTTACCAACATTTAACAGAGACTCAACTGTAAATCGTATTCTTTTAAATAAAAATGCCAAATCAAAAAACAAGAAAAACATTTATTTTAGTATTATTATTTTAAAAAGTCAGTTAAACTTTAAGTAATACACATACAATCAGTAATCAAAGTTTACTATTGGTAGAGTTTTTTCAGAAAGCAAAGTGCCCGCGCGCGGGCGACCTCCCGCATCGTTCATTGGGCGCGGTTTTTTGAATTTTTTGATTTGGATATCGGTTGTTTTATAATCGGCGACACCGATATATCGGCTTGCCGATTATATCGGCCGATATATCGGTATCGGTATCGGTATCGTTACATCCCTAAAATAAATAAATACCCACCTCTCTGGTAGCCAGTTCCCACAGCAGCACCGCGAAGCTCCACATATCAGCCGCCTCCCAGTTCCGCTTGGAGCACGGCTTCGTTAGGGCTTCGGGCGACATCCAGCCCGGGGCATACACTCGCCCGCGCTCTTGGAACGAGAACTTCGAGTCCGCCATGTTTATGCGAGCTGTTAGGTCCTCGTCAATCTAGAAATTATATTATTTTTTTTTTATTTTCGAAAAAAAAATAGCATTAAAAAAACTGTTTTACTGTATACGACATCCAAAAACGTTACCTAAGAAATGAACTACACAAGACGAATTAATGATAGACATGAAATCAAAATAAGTGGCAAAATACAATATTATACATTATCGGAACACAAGAAAAACATTTAATACAGTAAATAATTAGTATAGAAAAATGAGCAGTTTTAGGGCTTTATTTCGAGAAAAAAAAACCACACAAATTTAAAATGTCACAAATTAAAATCATTCACACATCAGCAACCGCAACCAAAAGGAAACCACTAAAATTCGTACTCACCATAACATGTTTGCTATTCAGATGATACGTCGGCAGTACGCGGTCTCTTTGCAACGAATGCAAGTACGCCATACCCGCAGTTACATCCCTTGCAAGACGGAGTGCTGCCGTAGCATCCACTACAACACGCCCTCCCGCACCCCCGTGGAGTAACGAGTATAGAGATCCCCACGACATATACTGCGATATCACCACTAAAGATGGTGGGGATACGCAGCAACCCACCTACAAACAAGGATATGATACACAAAATCATCAAATGGCCTTGCATAAATCTATCATAAATCGTTAGAATTTAATATAACCCAATAAAAAACAGGCAATTAAGAGAAATACGCCAAATTCAGTTTATAGTGTCAACTACTACGCGCCCTCCAGCACCACTATGCAGGAGCGAGTATAGAGAACCCCACGACATGTGTTAGAATATTACCATTAGAGACGGTGGGGATACACAGCAACCCACCTAGATACAAGGATACAACATTCAAGAACAAGGATTTGACATAAAAATAATATGACATGACATAGAAGTATTCCAAGATCGATTTTAATGTGGACTCTACTACGCACCACCGTGGAGTAACGAGTATAGAGAACCCCACGACATGTGTTAGAATATTACCATTAGAGACGGTGGGGATACGCAGCAACCCACCTAAAAACAAGGATATGACATAGCATCCTACAGGAAAGAGGCAATTGGGAGAAATACGCCAAATTCAGTATATAGTGTCAGCTACTACGCGCCACCATGCAGGAGTGAGTAGAGAGAACCCCACGACATGTATTGCAATATCATTGCTAGAGATGGTGGATACACAGCAACCCTAAATATTGAGTAACGTGTGAAATTAGAAAATTTACATGGTTTAGATATTCCACATAAAAAAAGCGATAATACCATTTTTACGACACAATAAATAGAATCAGATTACAGTAAAAATTAACTTCATTTTATGCTTACAAAAACAACATCTGTAACAGGATCTGAATTATTAATTTTATAAACATCCTGTCCAACATCAACAGCTTGTGATTGTTAACCATGGACCAATATGTTGTTAACTATTTTATTATTATTTTTTCTATCAAAATAAATTATTATAGAAATTAAATATTTCTTTCTTACCACAGGCAAAATGTTGGGATGTGAGAAGATCCTCAATTTCGGGAACTCCTCGTTGAAATCTCGTTGTATTCTAGGCGTGCATTCACGCACGGCCACAATTTTCGCTACTATATCATTCTTCTGCCAACGACCGCGCCATGTTTCACCTAATTAAAAAAAAGGTTATATATTATAACAAATTAATATAGATATTATTATAGCATTTAAATAAAAAAAATCTAATCTGTGTATATCTATAAGAAATTTGAAGGCTAAAAATATGTTGACTTCAAATATAAAAAAATTATAACATCAATGGTAAAGGCGGCAAAAATGCTGCAAATTATATTTTGGTTCTAAGCATCCATTGGATGATAAAAAAATATGTATAAAATATGAATGAACAAGTTAAATTACAATTGCAACATGCAAATAATTACTCTTTATAAATATGACCACAAAAATTTTGAACAGATAATAACAACAAAAAATCGTCTCACCAGATGGCGTAACAGCAATACGAGTATGCAAAGCCAGCTCGTTGATGTTGATACCCTTGTGACGAGATAAAGTTGCGTCCCTGCTTCTAGTCTTAAGACCGAGCCACGATTGATCCTTGAACTGAATCTTCTTTAGGTCCTGCCCTTGGTTCACTGCTAGCTCATGGAGTCTGAAAAAATTGAGTAAAGATATTTGTATCATTGTGAATGAGTGAAGTATTGTATATTTCAAGTATTCAGTTTAATAAAAGTTCAATGAAGTAATGTTATTTTTTAGTAACCTTAATATTAGAAAGCTCATCAAATAATATTAATAAATAAATAAATAAATAAATAAAACATTTATTGATAACAAACGAAAAAGTATACAAGCCACACAGAAACAAAAAAAAAATAAAAAAATAAAAATAAGGTAAGAACAAAAACATGGTAAAAAACTTAAAACTAAAACAAAATATTACACAATCAAAAACTTACAACCTAAAAAAATCGACAAGTACTGTGCGGAAGTACTTAGATATTACATTAATTAATACATATTTCAAATTCATTATCATACTTTTTATTGTTATTTATTTGGTCAGTTTATAATACCATTTTAATAGACATACATATAGCTTTGAATCAATACTTAGGATTACCTAATTAGAACTAATTAAATATAATTAGCTCTAATTCCTAATGTTAACACTGACTTAAACATTGTTAAAGTTCTTGCACATAATATATCCTCACCTCTGCACCAATTGTCCCTTGTTCTTATCCAACGGTGTATCACCATCCTTATTAGCCAGCGAGACGAGTGCACCAGCCAGCACCAAATCCTCTGCGATCGCACTGTAGCCCCAGAAACAGGCGTAGTGGAGTGGCGAGTTGCCGTGCTCGTTTGTGAAGTTCACGTCCACACGGTTTTGTAGGAGCTGGAAGAAATAATGGTGAAATAGGACTTGTAGTTCATAATAATACAGTTTTTTGGCCTACTTCCTAGAATACAAAAGTTATGATAAATTTTAGTCTATTTTCTCTTCTTATGTTGATTGCAAGTTTGATATCATGAAGTATTAATTTAATGATAGATAAGACATAACGATTATTATATTTAAAATCTGTTCAGTATACAAAAAAACTTAATAAATGATTAAAACCTTTTACAGATTGTACTTTTATCATGATATAATATAATAATTTTGAATAAAGTAGTTTAGAGCAATGATATCTATTTATTTAATTCACAATCTAATTACCAATTGAACTATAGGCCTATGACCATGTGCAGCGGCCAGATGCAGTGGAGTATCATCACCCATGTTTGTGACATTAATCCTGGCTCCTCGTTTCATGAGCATCTCCACAATTTTGATGTGACCCTCTTTGCAGGCCCAGTGTAAAGGGCTGAACCCATGGTCATCTCTGGAATATAAAAATGATGGTAAAGTTTTTATTTAATAGTTAACTTTATATGCAGAGCAAGGCTAAATGGATTGCTAAAACAATTGATATTTATTTGTGTGTAATAATAATAATAAGTATAAAATATATATTTATAAATCATGGGTTCATTATTAAATCGTTATGTTAAAATTACCAGTAGCTAGGTAAGTACAGTAAGAGGAAAAATATCCCATTATATTTCCAGAAGTTCCAGGAAAAATTGGTTGTTAATGATTCACTCAATAGTATTTCATTTACTATAATTTTCTTAAAATGTCTTTAATCTTTTATCACCTGCTGATTAATTAAGCAAATCATATCTGAAGCCATAAGTAAATCATTTTTAAAAATAAATTATTATATATTAGAGTTAGGAATGCTTTGAAAAACAATTATTTGAATGAATAAGATATTACACACTCGGTTTTATGTGAAATAGTAATATGTAATGAAGATTTACTAATAATTATAAGTAAAATATTTTTGTTAAAATAAAAAATAAACAGTAGTGGCACACCTTGGATTGAGTAATATTGTGGGCGATGTTTGCGTACGTTTCTGACCTTTTATGGATAGCAAGGACATTTATATCAATATTTATTGATTTATAAGGGTTAATTATAATGTTAACTTACCCCTGATTCATATCATGTTCAGTATCATCCAGCCAGACTCGCACCTGCAAAGCATTTCCTTCCCTGCACCACTGAAATATATCTTCCATGATTTTGAACAGTTAAACTGGGACAACACAAACAAAACTTCACTATTTTATGTATTTTCATAAGAATGTTATCACAACAATATTAAGTAAACGAAATAAAGTAAAATCTTAAACAAAAATTAGTCAAAATAACTACGGATGGAGTCATTCATTAGATTTGACTTTGACAGTTTCGCAATCTCCCAAAATAACATTGTGGTAATGCAACCATCTGATAAAAGTGTCATGTTTTATTTTCCATCTCTTTTTGTCATAGAGACCGCGGTTGAAGAATTTGTATTCGCTATCACTCTTCTCTGTATACCTTTTATTCTGGTCGGATTATAATGTGGCCCAATTAGTCAATTAATTGCCAGTACACAAAAAGTATTATTTTTGTAATTTTCTGATTATTGGTTGAGTAAATTTTTTGAAATTTATTATCAAAAACTCATGACATAATGATCGTGATGAATGCAAAACTTTTGTTATATTCATTACTAGCCGTCCGCCCTGACTTCGCCCGTGGACGTGGTACATTTCTCTCCATAAGAACCATCCTCGTTCAAGGAATATTATAAAAAAGGAATTATTGAAATCGATCATTTTTATATAGAGATTTAGCTGTTATGTTGATACAGGCAATCAAACTAATGTTCATAAATTTTCTGAAATTTCTCACACTTAAGTTATTATCCAACGACTAATCCAATCTCATCATATTCATTAGTAGTATTGGTAGTTAGTTAATGAGGGAGAGGTGAAGGATAATTATTAAAAGATATATTTAGGAACTTAATGACTAGTCACAGCCAGAGAGCTGTTAAGGCGTAGTGCAATGCTCAAAACAGTTCTCAAATACTTAAATTATTCTTTATTAAATATAAAATACACTATTTCTTAGCGAATGTAATCTTCATTGCATGTGTGGGCGTGATCTTGAATCCTTGTAAGGCCTCCTTCGCTGCTGCAGACTGCATTTCATTTGCAAATTCAACAAATGCAATGTCATGTCTGTTGGGCACAAGACGGACTTCTTTGAAACCAGGGAATCTGAAAGAAAAAAAAATTAATATGATTATTACTTAATATGTAGGTTTTAAATTGGCAGTGTACAATGACACTTAGTGAAAAGAATAAATGTTTTTATATTTTTGTTGAATTTTTTTGCTTTGTAACACAAATTCACTTGAAGTTATATCAAATAGTCATATCATAAGGACCTGATCCTATTAAATTTGAATAAGAGCTAATTTTTAGCTAGCATGAATCTCTCAACTTAATTCCATAATAAACTTACTGGTTGAACAACATAGACAACATCATCTCTGACGTTTCATCAGGAAGGTTTGTAAGGAAGAGAATCTGGTTTGGTGGCTGTTCCACATTAACATTATTGAGTAAGCCAGGTTGCCCAAAGCCAGGTACGGCATTCCTGTTCGCATCCTTCTTCTTCTTCTTGCCATCATCCAAGCCTTTGGGTAACTTGGGACGCTTCGGCCGCTCTTGGAATGTACCCTTGATTTTGGCAATGACATCGCTGTCTGTTTTCGAGTATTGTATTCTCTGCGAATGGACGATTAACAAATAAATAAAAATCATAACAAAATATAATTTTTGTGTTTAAGATGAAAAAATAGATATAATTATGTCTTACCATTGGTTTATCATAGAACGGGAATCCTTGCATACTCCTTAAAGCTACAGTAGCACTGGAAATTTCTTTAAAGATTACGAAGGCCTGCCCTCTCATTTTCAAAGTTTTTAATGCCACTATATCTAATATTTGTCCAAACTGTGAAAATATTGCATATAGTGACTTCTTCAATTCTTCTTTTTTGATTTTTTCATTCAAATTGTTTATGTAGATTGTGTGATTGGGTCGAATGTCCATCGCTGCAAAACAAAATATAGGTTAGGTTATTCATAGAACTGTATTTTTTAGCCTAGAATGAAACGTAATTAAAGAAATAAACCAATTCCTTTGTATATGAAAAGCGAAACCATTCTCTAAACATAATTCTCGGAAAAACAATCAGAATTCTTCGTGAAAATAAGTCAACTTACTCATTTTTGGCGGTGTTTGTTATGCTCACGTATTGATAAACTTAGAACTTATTTTTAAAACTAAATGATAATACTTCGTTCTAATGTTTATCTTAATTCTTATAAACCAACGAATGTATACCTATTTTATACAAACAAAACTGAAAATAAAAACACCAAGCTGCAAGCTGAAGATGCGTAGACAGAGTGACAGAGACACAGATTACTATATATTAGTTCCATCCATCCAAATTCCAATCAAGCTTTTTTGCATAGAGTATAGAGTGCTATAGATTGTAGAGTGTAAACTGTTAAAGGTATGTAACTAAACTATAGATTAAAAAAAATGGTTGCCTGTAAAGTCGGTTTTACGGGCGAAGATTTTACGTGACAACGTCTTTTTCTCGGTAGAATATTTATGTGCTGCGCGCGCGGCAGACCGCGGGCCTCTCTCTCGTTCGGTGACTCATCGTAACGTTACCGAGCGTTACACTTTTTCATAACCACTCAACGGTCGGGCGCTCAAAACATCCTTAGGGCTCTTTCAATTTATGCGTTTCGTATCGGACCGCTGCCGCACGGTTTCCGTGCCGCTAGTTATAACCCGCTGCCGTGCCGTTGCAGTACGGTAGCAGTCCGTTACCAAACGCTTAAATTGAAAGCGTATCTGACTGCCGTGCGTTTGTATGCTAGTGCTGTTTTAAATTTATTTGACACCAGTTAAGCCATGGACTCCTTAGATCATTAATTAGTAATGATCTAAGATGGACTCTGACGAAGAATCATTACTGTTAGTGCTCTTCAACTGCCCGTCCGTATTATTACCACGACTGACTTATATAATATTACTAGCTTTCCGCCCGCGGCTTCGCCCGCGTTTTCAAAGAAAAACCCGCATAGTTCCCGTTCCCGAGGGATTTCCGGGATAAAACCTATCCTATCTCTCAAGTTGGATCGAACTGCACATGGTGTGCTAATTTTATTATAATCGGTTAAGTGGTTTAGGAGTCCATTGAGGACAAACATTGTGACACGAGATTTATATATATTAAGATAACCTCAAAACGGGCGTATTTCTGTATTTTTAGTACCCGTAGAAATGTAAGATGATTGAATTAGATTAGACCAAAAAAATAATTTTTAGAGCACGAATATTCTCTGTCAAATCATACCGATATATCGATATTTTTTAATAAAAATATCAATATCGATATTGATATTTTCAAAAAACATCGATCGATACTTTATTGCATTTCCGACATCCTTATGGGACTTGTGACGTTGCCGTCCTGCTGTCGAGCGTTCGCGGTACGGACGCCGCGCTGTTGCCGCACCGTGCATTTTGTATGAAAACAAACGACCGGCCGTGCGCCGTACGACAAACGCACCGCTTCGGCACTGTAGCGGTCCGATACGAAACGCATAAATTGAAAGAGCCCTTACCCACTTAACGGTTCAACGCCTCCTGGCGGCAACTATTTTGACCTGCTCGAATGGTTCTATGCTCCCTGGAGGCAAGCACGCAGCTGTTTTAAATATGTTCTTTTAAATACACCAAACTCTTCCTGTCCCTGTCCAACTTATACAAATTGTAATCTACACATCCCATTCTAACTATATTCGAAGAATTATGGTCAAGGTCAATACAATTTTGTCGCGTTATGTTAGTTTGAACTTTGAAGTCGCGCGCATGGTGATTTTGATACATTTTCTGTCTTCAAATAAATAATATTTTTATATGAGATGTGGTATTTTTTTTTTTACTTTTATCCTAAACAACATTGTAAAGTATAATATAAAATAAATTTGAATCATATAAATGTTTGTGTAGTATTATCACATGTTTTAACAAGAAAATGGTGAAATATTTCTTTGTCTGCAACTTCAACTCATTATTTTTAATTGAATTTCAAATAAAAATACGATGTAAATAATACTGTCTTAATGGAAATTTCACTGGAATTACGAGTAATTCTTTTATTTTTTATAAGTGTTTGCCATTTTTGAGAAATCTTCATTACAAGCCGATTGCGCGCCCGCGAGCGGGAGTACGCGCGAGAGGCCAAACCAATGACCACGTAAGGATGTTTTGAGCGCCCGACCGTTGAGTGTTGACCGTTGAGTGCCTCCAGGAGGCGTCGAACCATTGTGGATAAGTGACTCCCAGTCGCAACCTAATTTAAGACGTTGTCACGTCAAAATTTGTCGATAAACAAAAATATAAAATTATCAATTAACTGTGATCTTTGGCAGCTTGCACAGATCTAGTACAAGTAGATTTGCAATGCTATGGTGAAAAGAGATAGATAGCTACGCTTACATTATGTGAGTGAAGGGGATGTAGATACGTTTTTTTTGTCCTTATCTGCGTGGCCACTTTTTTGATGGCCTACTGTCAAAGCTGGGCCAAACAAACAAAGCAGATCTGAAATTTAATTAGTTTTCTTGTGTCTACTGTTCTTCTTGGTGATAAATACATTTGGAAGTTAATTATAAAAGTGTTCTGAATGTACTACGTGTACTGAGTGTTTATAATTATGGGTGGTTGCAGCGTATTAGGCTATAACAGCCGCACGGAAACAAACACCGATGGAATTTCATTTCATTCGTAAGTAAACAATTAAATAAAGATACATAATATCAGAATCATTATAATTGACTGTTACCTATCAACTGATCATTCTTATTGTTAATATTTCGTGGTAATTTTAGCTTTTAAGTGTAAGATAACCTCAATCACAATGTTGCCTGCAAATGGGAAAAAAAGTCCACAAAATTGCAAAAAAATGTTTGTCCCATAGTTTTCCAACGTATTCTGGCATTCGTAAAATATGGATTGATGCTAGTCGGTAAAATTGGGTACCATCTAAAAAGCGAGAATATGTTCAAAGAATTTTAACGCATTTTTTTTGTTTGCAAACCTAAATTATCTCTCCTTGAGTCAAATGCTACGCCAACAATAAGCATGAATGTAATTACTTATCTACATTTTAAGAAGTTGATTTTAAATCACAATCAAATTCCATTGTTAGATTTCCCTATAACCCTAAGATAGATTATTTTCATGTGCGTTTATTAAACTTTGTTACATATCAAATTGCTTTTTACATTAACTCTCTAGTAAAATAAAAATAAAATATAAATCTAAGAATTTATATTTTTTAGTTTGAATCTGTGCAGTCAGTATCGGCAACACAAAATGATGATCTAAATTCCAATACCATCAACGAGCTATAGAGGAGTTAAAAGGAATAGACAGAAATCAAATGATTAAAATGTGTCCCCAGGTGCTAAAACTCGAAAACTGGTTTGTACTAAAAAATACATCTTAATTAATAAAAATAACAAGTTATTTGGTAATACTTGTATACGTAGTATATTATTATTAGTCTGTGGTAATACATACCTACTTAATAATGGATAAAAATTTATAACCGGAGTAAATTAAGCATTAATAATTCCATTCTATTTGCCATTAATTGTTAGCATTTCTCTTTAAAAAATGTTTTTATTTCTAAAAGCAGATTTGTTTTGATGCCATAGTTTCAAATTTAATATATTGAAGTATTTTTATTTCTAATTATTTGCTATATATGTATATTAATGTTATACTTTGATACCAATATATTGGTATTAAAATAATTAATATAATGGCCTTGACACAAAAAATATTTTATATTCTAAAATTTATTTTTTTCAGTTGCAGAAGCAAAAACAGATATCAGCTAATCGTCTTAAGAAATTGCTTGTTAAATGCTTATAAATATGGAAGAAACAGGAGTTCTCCGCAGCATCGAAAACGGAAATAAAGATTTTCTAAAACTCAAGGAAACGATATTCAAGCCAATTACGCAACTTTTCCTTATGTCTAAATTTCATAAGCCCAAAAGCGTACATTTACGTACGAAAAACATTCGACATCGGGCTACGTAAATTTTGTACCTACTTGATTTTTATGTTCCAATATTTGTAATCGGCCCTTAGCACAGAAATTTATACATGTGTAAAATAACCTATGATAATAAAACACATTGAAACTGTATCTGAATTTATTAATATTCCTTTATTTGTGGTCTTCCCTTCTCGAATGTATATTATGTATATAAAAACTACAAAGGTAAATTTTCATTAAAAATACGTCCTCAAATTCACCTAACATTATTTATTTATTACACTGAATTGTAATAAATAATTAATGTAAGAGTGAATTTGAGGACGTATTTTTAATGAAAATTTTCCTTAAAATGCAGGAAAGTTTATAAAATGGCAACACTCGAAGATAGAGCGAAATGCACTGAGGTGGCCACGCATGTTCGGAATCTAGTTGTACTAGATCTGTGGCAGCTTGCCTCCTTATACAGATGGAGAAACCCCTCTTTCATCTTTGCTCTGTAGTCTGTACTCTGTACTTTGTTGTCTATTTATTATTCGCGCTGCCGGCTGCGCGCGCTTTTCATCATTGTTTATTGTTTCAATGTAACTTGCATTGAATAAAATATTCGTAAATTCGACAGAAAATAAAATTATTGTCTTAATAAAATCTTTATAAATTAGAAAAAGTATCGTATACAGTGAGATATTAAAAATGCACGACTTCGCTTATGATTTTGATACTGTAACCCCCGAAGTGTGGAGAACAAACGAAGAAAGTTGGAAGAAAAAACTATTAAATTTGCCAAATTGGTACAAGGTAATAACATAATTTACATTTTAACTCAATATTCTGCTTAATATTCTTAGTCAATGCATACCAAAGCTTGGTTCAATCTTCTATTTTGACCTCCAGTTAACCTTTATTATTTTTGTAGATACCTCTCATTAATTGTAATGCTTCTCACAATCTTTCCGATGGAAGCCTAGCTCGCTTTCGAGGAATGGTTCAGGATATGCACAACCCAGAGTTCTATTTTGAAGAGTTTGAGGTATTCAACACAGTTACAAACGAAATTAAAACAAAGTCCGGGAAGTACACAGACACAGCGTCGATTCTGGTAAGATTTCAATGAGTTTTATGGCTGATTAGGCAGTTTCATGATATGTTTCGTTTAGCTTGTCTGTAAAATGGCAAATTATGTATGAAAGTAAAGATCTAAAATTGGCTAAGCCAATTTATATAAATATACTAACAAGGACATATCAGCAAGCAGTGAAGCTAGCCCTTAATTAAAAAACCGGATTTCATAGCAAAACACTATAATTCTATTGTGAACTATGGAGTTTCTTGCCGGTTCTTCTCCGTAGATACTGATTTCCGAATTGGTGGTAAATGTTAAAAATATTATGTAATGACGTTTCAAAAGTGCTTCTAGAAGAAGTCATATTGAATAAATAAATGTTTGAGTTTGAGTTCAATCTACAAAAAAGCTCCAAATTGATATACCACCTCCACTCAAAAATATAAACAAAATTTTAATACAACAGTAATTTTATTTGTTGGTTATTTCATTCACAGGAAAATGAAAAAATAAACTACACAGAAAACCTAAAGAGCGCACAGAGACAGACTATGGTTGCCGTAACACTGCCTGGTTTAAACGACTGGGCTCAAAACATAGAGAATGATAAGAACCACTTAAAACACCTTGAAGAGCAGCCAAATACTTCAAAGAGGTTAAACATAATTTTTTAAATTTTCGAATCACATCTCAAAATCTAATTTATATGCTATTTCTTAAAAAAAAAATAATATATATATCTTTAAAACAATTGAATATTACATAAATATAATACTTATATAAAAAACGAAATATCAAATTCAGGTTGAACGTAACCAAGTTAAAACGCAGCTACGATGAATGTGATGATGAAGATGCTATGGAAGTTGAAGGTAGTGACGGGAAGAAGGAGCCAAGAGTCGCAGAGACGGTGACAGAACCTTCTAACGTTGTGTCTAGAGAGCATTTATTGAATTTCCCCTTGCCTGATGTTGCTGGCAAGTCATGTATTATTAAGGTTTGTGCAACAAATCTTATTGTATCACAAATCAAAGCGTGCAAAAGCAAAAATCAAGATAACTAGATATATAAGCATTAAGCATAGTAGTTGCGTTTCGCGGTTTCACCCACATAGCTATCGGACCAGTAGTTCCTGAGATTAGCGCGTTCAAACAAACAAACTCTTCAGCTTTATAATATTAGTATAGATTATTTGATATAAGTTCTTTAATTAATGTATTGTAGTTTGCTGAAACAATTATTCTGATTCTTGATTTGAAGCATGTGTTTTAAATATAATTTCTAGTTTTAATTTTTGAAGAAAGCTTTTTTATAAAACCAAATACATTGTTTAATAAATAGTTCTGTTGAAACAACAAAACCATTATTTACTTTTCTAGATATACGATGACAGTGAAAACCTGAAACTAAACGACATGATAGAAGTGGTAGGTTTCCTATCAGTGGATCCAGCGCTTTCCGGAGAGTTCCAACCAGATAAGAATTCCCTTATCGAACCAACTACGGAAACAGAGGTAGAGACGATCACACACAACCCTCCTCCGAGCCTTGTGCCGAGATTGCATGCTGTGTATGTTAAGAAGTTGGACCATTGCAATCCGTTGGTTTTGGATGGTGTTGATAAAGGTAATATGATGTGTTTTAGGAAAAGATTAAAAGTAATCATGTTAGTTCATTGAAAATATGGGAATAGACTTCTTTGCAAATGTTTTATTAAAAAAAAAGGAAAAAGTTTAGAGAGTACTGTTATGTGTTTCTCTTCTGCATGTAAGATGTTGAGTTTGAAATTAAATTATTGTGTGAAAGATTGTAATTTTTATAAATGCTTCTCGCAAGTATTATATAATTAACTAGCTGTGCCCTGTGGTTTCACCCGCATTGCTCCGCTCCTGTTGGGACTTAGGGTGATGATATATAGCCTATAACCTTCCTCGATAAACGGGCTATCTAACACCGAAAGAATTTTTAAATTTTTAAATTGGTCCAGTAGTTCCTGAGATCAGTCTGTTCAAACAAACAAACATACTCTTCAGCTTTATAATATTAGTATGGATTGAACGAAGTACCTATAACAACAGTTCCTGTAAATCTTGTCACATAATATTTTATGTTTATCCATCTAATATTTTCAGAGAATGTATTAAAAGAAGCAAACTCAGCCAGGGAGCATTTACTGAAAGCATTAACAGAATTGTTATTGGGAGATCAGTTAGCAGCTGAGTATTTGATATGTCACCTCATTGCATGCGTGTAAGTACCTTCTGTTTAATTCTATATTCTGACTGATTTGTTAAAAAAAAACTGCAAATTAATTAGTCAAAATGATGTCTTACTTAAAAATGTGAGTCAAATTATTAATTAAAGTACCAAAATTAACAAAGCAGCAGTATGTTGATTTCAGCATTATCACTACAAGAACATGTTGCAATAGTAAACATAAAAAATAAAGAACGTCTGGGTGTGATTCTACACACTGGATATCTTCCAATTACTGTTTGATTATGTATTTTTAAATTTATACTTGTTTTATAAAATTTATATATGTAATAACTTACAGATACCTCCGTCAAGACACCCTATCTCTTGGTCAATTCTGCCTCAACATGTCAAATCTGCCGACAAAGAAATATCCCAACTATGCCAAACAGTTGTATGATATAATCAAACAATTTGTTACAAAAAGCTACTATCTACCGTTGACTGTGGATAATATGAACACCATTGCCTTACTACCCAAGTAAGTATTGACATTACTTCGGTTTTGGTTAGACTACTAAAATTTACTCTAATTCAGTGTTAATAATCATATTTTCTGTTAAATAAAGCTACTGTAAAATTTAAATGATACTTTGAAAATAATTAAACTGAAAGAAAAAGAAAAGGTAAAAAGTCATCAGTTTTATAACAAAAACATTTATATTAACAGTAAATAAAAGGAATAAAAACCTTATAATTATTACAAGAATTTAAAAAATTTTAAGGGCAGAAGTAATAAAAAAGGCATAAAAATAAAATTATATAATTAAGAAAGAATAGACAACAATCAACTTTATTTTGGTAATAAATAGTTTATAATTTTTTCTATGGTTCTTCATTTCAGAAAAGATTACGACTGCAACAGACTAACAAGCGGAGTCCTCCAGTTAAGCAAACACACACATTTAGTCCTTGATGAGACACAAATGCAGCAAGGACAATTGGATTCCACAGGAGTTCATAATATTTCGGCTTTGGGAAATCTTATAAAGTTGCAGAAAGTTGAATATGACTTTAAATATTACAAAATGGAGTTTGATTCTGACATATCTGTGCTTGTTCTGTCAGAAGGGAAGAGTTTGTTGCCTGTAAGTATTTTTAAAATATAAAAAAAATTCTTTAATTTAAAATTACTTTAAAAAATCCACTAGTAAAACAATATTTATGTTGGCATCTCGACAAATACATATTCAGTTATATATATATATCAGTTGTATTTACTGCCTCTTTGTTACCCAGAATGCAATCGATAAAGTTTGTTTTCTTCTCGTTCTCTAATAGACTACAGTAGAAAATCATAAACATCACTTTTCTCATATAACAAATTTTGAAATGATTTTAAGTTAATTTATTTTTAGATACTAAATAAATCGATGTTTTTCTTCAACTTCAATAATAACCTTGAATCATTATCCATATAGCGACATGTAACATTATAATTTTTTTTTGTTTTGTTAATGTCATTTTAAACTAAGTATTAATTTTCATTATTTTCAGAGTGATTATCACGTGTCCCTACGGCCAGAAGCTTCGTCGTTGGAAATATTCGACGCCATAGTAGAAGCAGCTACTTATTACCTTAAAGAGGAGATCATGAACACCATTAGAATGTATCTAACCAACTTGAAACTCATAAAATACTCCATTACAGAGGATTTGCAGGTATATCTTTATATATAAAAATGAATCGCAAAATGTGTTGGTAAGCGCATAACTCGAGAACGGCTGAACCGATTTCGTTAATTCTTTTTTTATTATATTCCTTGAAGTACGAGGATGGTTCTTACGTAGAGAAAACGTAAATATGTACCACGGGCGAAGCCGGGGCGGACTGCTAGTTTTTTATAAAATGATGCCAAAATTTAACATTATTAATTACTTATTATGTTAATAAAATAATACTAATATGGGTGGATAAATTTTGGTGGTTTTATCTCTTCAGTATCTTAAATAGTTTTTGTGACCGTAAAAATAATAACAAACAAAATATCTCTTTAGTAAAATCCTTTTGCATCAAATGTGCTTTTGTGTGAAGTTTGTACTTCTTTGTATGCAATAAAAATAATGAATAATAAATAGAAATAAATTATAAAATCCAACATGACATTTAAATCTTATTTATCCATATAAAAGGTTTAGATTTCACAAATACCAGTAATATTTAGAAAAAAATTTGATGATAGTTGAACGTGACAACGTCCGATTGTGCTTCTTTGTCGCTCGTTCCCCGCTCTCGCTCGCACTTCAAGCCTTACATGGAACGCCTCAGAGCGAGGTAACGCCGCATGAGTCATGTTTTTTCGTGCGTGCAGCCGGCTCTATCGAATTATAAAACGTTATCACGTCAAAAATATTAAATGTTAATTCATATTTCAGTTTGTCGAAGAAGATTTTATAGAAATGCGGAGTCAATCGGATTCAGATAATCCCGTAACTGCGGACGATCTACACAGGCTTCTAGTTTTAGCTCGACTCGTGAGTTTGTCCCGCGGCTTCGATACACTCAACAAGGAATGCTGGGATATCACCAAGAAAATGGAGGCAGAAAGAATAAATAGATTGAAGAATAGAGTTCCGCCTTTGTCATAATTATGTGTAGCGCTTTTTTAATAAATGTTTTTGTATTTATTTTTAAATGGAGTTTCTTTTAATCGAACTTCTTGGGCGCCTTTGGGTTTTATCCTGTGGTTTTATCAAATATATACGTTTTGGCCAATTTGGCTAAAGCCGCGGCCTCACATTGGATTCAACTTTGCGTCCAATATTGGCTATAATTTGAAATGATCAAACTACTGCACTATACATTGGCTTCAATGTCAACTTTGTAACCAATCAATGGAAACAGACTAGCTCATTGGGCCAGTCCCAACTGTGGTAGCAGAGAAGCGAAGACGATGGACGATAATTTATTTGCACTAGCGGCTTACGCGTACGGACTAGGTACATATGCTTATTACTTGCATCAGACAAGTAATCAACGAAAGAAAAGGCGATGGTGGATGATAAAAATGCACACTTCAGGCGACTGACAGAGACGATATGTGTGGCGCGAGCGCGGCGTTGTGTCCAAGATGCCCCCGCGCACTCCCCTTTCATTCCCCTCTCCTTTGAACGTGTATCGAAAACCGACACTGAGCGCGTTAGTATTGGGCATTGGACAGTGATTGGACGCAATGTCTACATTGTGTCAAAGTACTGATACATACATTGGTGCATTGGGCGCAAAACGTTACGTTCGCGTTGGTGCAAATATCTCCAATGTGTGGCCTCGGCATAACGTTATAAGAGATTGCCAGTAATCAAAAATATCCTTAGTAACTTAGCAACAAGTAGAACCACAAGTAGAACATTCTTTAATTCCTGTGATTAGTGTCGCCTTTGTTGTACACACAATGTGACACACAACACGAATACGAGAGTCATTTATGTGAACTACTGTTCACACGAATCTCAAGATGAATATCGAGTACACTGTTAACAGATGCGTACTCATCATACGCATCGCTATTCACGCGAATGTATAAATGCACCATCAAAGAAAAAATTTTAATTTTGGAAAGAAACCAAAACGTATTCAAAAATTTATGAACTGGGCCTCTAAATAAATGGCAGAATGTAATGCAAAAAAGCAAAGGGTTTCTGATCAGAGCGGAAGTGGATCGTAAATTTTACAGTGTCACTTTGTCATTATGACAGTGACGTGTTCATTTCACGAATTATAGCTGGTTTTATTTATTGATTGGATTTATAAATTAAATTCTATAATAAATCTAATTATATTTAAATAAAACACAATGTCAAGTAAAAGCAAATCATTAGATAGTTCAAACAAAAGCAAATTAAACAATTCAGTGTGGAAAAGAGCATTTACTTCTAATGCTGAATGGCCCGACAAGGTTACTATTGCAATCACGGGATTTTCTATGATTATAAATGAAGTTCTTAACTGATTATGTTTTATTTATTTTAGGAAGAATTTCTAGACGTAATTTATTGGATGCGACAAGCGATAGGCATAATTTTAGGTTTATGTTGGGGTCTACTGCCACTTAAAGGATTTTTTGGTCTTGTATTGTAAGTTATTATTATTTATTTTATTTAATGCGTTTATGGCTTCAAATTTGTAGTCATTATATCGTTCAAAAGCACTCATATCCTAATTAAATTATAGTCATCTCATTACTTATTTACATGAAAAAAAAAATGTAAATTATTAAATCAAACTAAGTATAAATTATTCTTTTAGATTTGTGGTTGTGAATGCTGCAGTGATATATTTTTACGTAAGCAATATTCAAAATGTAGATGAGGAGGAATATGGTGGGATGTGGGAAATTACTAAAGAAGGCTTTATGACATCTTTTGCTGGATTTCTAGTAAGTATAATATTGCATTTTATTTCTTTGAGAGGGAATAAACAATAAATAGTTGTTTGAACAATTTAAAAGGATAGAAGGCTCTTTTTTATCACAATGCTTATTCAATCAAATGGATAATAACTTAAATGTTTTCTAATTTAAACATATCCTAGTTTTCCTCACACACTGATGAGAACCTATTCAATACAAAATGAACAATTTCTCCATTAAAAAATATGTATAATATCAAGTAAGTAATTTTGATTACTAAAAATTTAATCTAATTTAATATTTCAGGTCACATGGATCATTGTGTATACAGGTCTTCACGGAGCAAGCAGTTTATGAGACTAAATTTATACTTATGGTTACATAAATATTGTAAAATCCCATAGAACAAAAACTGTATAATAGTGAATGTTTTTTTTACTTGCCAATCAGTTTTTATACCTATTATGAATTTGTAACAAAATGTTTCAGAGTAATTTAGAGTAATTAAAAAACATTTAATATTTAGGTACAAAGACTATGTTTTATGTTGCTGAAAAGATTATTACTAATTTATTGAAAAGACAAGATAAATGTTTATTTAAAGAGATTTTCTATGAAATATATTAATAGGACTATCAAATCTTGAAAGTACATACTATATGGTAAATATATTGTAACTTTATTACAGAAAATTGATGTTTAAGATATTAGTAAATGTAGGTTTGGAATTGTAAAATATGAACAGTTTTGTTTTATATAAGCTGAGGTTTACAGTTTTGGTTTCATGCATTTTTGTCATAGTATAATTTAATGTAAGTGAAAATTATTGTTAAGTTTAATAATTTAAATGGTGTTCATAAATCCCAATTATTTTACAGAATGCAATGCAATAATTAGTTTATCATGTTTGAAATGTTTTGTTGTGTATGATCCTTGATGAGTTACTTGAAAAAATATAGTTGATTTCTATATAATCATCTTTTTATTTTTACCTGCTATCCTTACTTAGTATATAATTAAAAGGCCAGATTTGTGAAAATAACTTTGTTATCGTTTAGGGTCTGTCTAAAGCTGAATGTTGCTATTTTGAAATCTTTAAAACGTACATAGAATTGTTAAATGGGCAACAATTTTTATACTTAAAAACTAAACTAGTTATTTTTAACCAAAATTAGGTTCATCATAATTATATGTTTTTTACTCTTTTGTGTATTTCATCAATACCTTTACATCCACCCACAAATCAATTCCTTATTATTACAAGTTAAATAAAACCATCAATTTCAAACAATCATTTAATCGCTTCTCCATGTAACAAAAACATCATCAGTTCTATATCTCTGCGTAACTGTAGATTCGTTGAAATCCATCCTACTTCCCGACGCATGCGCTAACGCTCCCGCGTGAGCTATCATTACACCATTGTCTATGCAAAACCGTTCATCCGTTGCAAATATTTTGGCACCCCGCTCTGAACACATGACTCCCATCATGTCTTGTAATCTTTCGTTGCAACCTACGCCGCCTACGATTAGAACCTGAAAAATTATTCCATTTAATTTTAATTAATAAGAAAAAATTAATATTGCGAATTTTTTTTCATAATTTTATCAAGGAAAGCTTGAAATTCTTAGTTACAATTCAAAAAGTTATAACTTACAATTTACATATTATGTAGATTTACAATTTACATATTATGAAAGTACAGAAGCATTACACTTATTTTATAGTTCAATTATTTTTTTTATTTGAGTAGGTGTGTGTGTTTTATTACAAAGTACTCATGACCAGATAAATCTTTATACATGGAGAATATTGAGTACTTTACTATTATCATTATTTGTTTTAGAAAATTAATTTTACCTCATCAGATTCGCAGTGTGCCATGGCTCTCTCAGTGATTTCGACCAACATGGCAAATACAGTTTCTTGTAAGGAATAACATAAATCTTCTGGTGTATATTCTTTTAATAAATCATCTATTTTGTCCTCCATATATGATAAAATGCCTGAGAAACTTACATCCATACCTGAAAATAATTTATTTTGTTGTATACATAGCTTGCATATTTCGCCCCTTAATTTTATTTAAAAACTTACATCGATCTGTTAAATGGTTAATCTGATCGATTTATACAATAATTATTTTTAGTGGACCTATTCATAAGAGATAATACTAACCTTTTACACAATATGGTAAATGTAAATACTTTTTTCCTTTTTTAGCCATTTGTTCAATGTTGTATCCAGGACTTGGAGCGTTAGATAATTTTAATACTCTGGCAAATCTGAAATATTTTTAAATAAACAATATTATACAGTTATCTGTTTAATATTTAGTTTGAAATGAGCATTTTTTAAGAATAGAAAAGGCCATTGTAGTTGCCCGGCGAAGGATGCGGGTTCCAAACCTGCTGAATGATAATTTTTTTTTTCAAAAAATTAATTACTTTGCTACTAACCTATCTAAACAATTTCCAACTGCAATATCTATTGTCTCCCCAAATATCCTGTATCGCTGCCTGGAGTAAGCAATAATTTGTGTGTTGCCTCCGCTTACATATAGAACTGTAGGGTTGTTTGCTTTTGTAATGAGTCGACCCATTTCTATATCTGATTATTGGTTAAGGTTATTGTTGGATTAAATTGCAAATATTTCATATTTTGGTACATTCAAAAATAGGAAATATGTATGTGCCAGGGTTTGTATAAAAATTTAGACACTGCAAAATGTATATTTTTTTTGTATCAAACTTTTTATGTAATAGATAAGGAGGATATTATAACAATTTCAAGATTGTCACATAAAAATGTATAAAAGGATACGGCCAATACAATGATTAACACCAAGGATGGGCTTACTCCATACTTTTGCACAGGTTCTGGCAACAATCGCGCAGGCATTCAATGGAGCGCCCATCCCTGGCCCCTTTGTGTAGCACACTACATCAATATCTGCTGGTTTTAAACCAGATTGTTCAAGGGCTTCTTTAAGAACTTCATGAATATTGTTTCTGTGGTGTTCAGCTGTTTCTCTTGGTAAAAACCCTAAATAGATCATACATTATGACTTATACATGAAATTCAAATATCATTTTCATCTAAATAATGAATAAAGAACGTATTAAGGACTAATTTCAAAACTTTTATAGGTTATGTATATTTTAATAAGAATTATTGATATTGGCTTTTTATTAAAGCAGTAACACCTCATCTGCATAATTATAAACGTTCAATATCAGTATGGAACGGTTCAAGTTACCTTCTCCTGGCGGTGTTATGTATGTGCGCCGACAATTTGCAAGTATTTTTCCATCTCTAACAATTCCCACACCGAGTTTATTGGCACTACCTTCGAAACCTATTGCTACTACCATTATACTTATAATTATAAAAATTATAATCAATATTTAAATTACTCTGACCAATAATATTATGATCTTAGAGTTGAAAATTTGAAACGTGTTTTTGTTTACAAATATACAAAACTGTCAATGTCATACGAAATTGTAGATTAAAATATATTTTATTGCAACAGAGTCACAAACCATATTTTATTACCTATTGTTCTCGCTAATCTCATAATTTCCTTCTTTTGTCTTGTACATCGACGTATCTTGGAATATCAATAGAATATTCACACAGGGACTTTGTTTCATTGTCCCTTCTGGAAATATGCATTGAAAAAGTTTATCTGTTCTAGCATTTGAGATTTGAGAAAATTTAGTTGCCTTCTAATTTGATGAACTTAAAATAGAAATGACTTGTAAGTTGTAGTAAACAGTAAACAGATTTAGTACCTATATAGGAAATAGGTTTAGGAATATAAATTCAAAAAATAAACAAAAATTTAATGATTAAATGCAATTTATTAATCTAAAATACAAAATTACATAACAAATATTAATTTTTAGGCGTCATCATTTACTTCGTCTACAAAATCAGCCATCATATCTTCTACAGATAGGACATTCTTTTTTGCTACTAGAGTAGAATCACATTCCGTAACCGTCATTTCTACATTTATATCTGTAGTTTCTTTATGTTCAATACCATTGACTTTTGGTGACTTATCAACTTCCATTTCCCCAGATTTTCTCTCTCCATCGATATCTTGAGAGTTTCGGATAACTTGCCCGCAAGTTATTTGAATATCGTCTGTTTCATTAGTACTTGGTAGATTGGCGTCATCAATTTTGTCTAGAACTTTTACTTTTTCACTACCTGTATTTGGATAATCATAGGTAACTTCTAAGGAATGTCTGTCTTCACCGTCTAAAGTATCAACTGAATCATTTAATGGCACTTGTGTTGGAGCGTTGTGTAAAGAAATGTCTGAATTTTCTTTAGAAATACTAATATTTGTTTCAGTTATGCTTCCTTCTTCAGTACTTTTGTTAGGAATATCTTCAAAGCATAGAGTTTGTTCATCGTCTTGGCAAGTTACAATCATTTCCGACACTTTATTGGAATCGCGTTCTTGAGTAGATTCACTTTCATTATCTATTTCTTGTATAGAAGCCCCTCCAGAATTAGACCTATCATTTTGATTAACTTCCTGTACATCTTCGGTACCAGAATCATCACTTATTTCTACAGAACTCATGTTTTCACTACTAAGACTTATTTTATCCGTGTCTTCATCTAATCTCGCCTTTTTCTTCGCTGGTTCGTCAGCTATTGTAATTACGTCCTCTAAGTCAGTGGGCGGCATCCTGTTAAGTAATTGTTTTTTATTAATATTGTCACATAACTACAGGGATTTATTTAACATGTTATTATACAAAAACACATTTATAATAGCATTGACTAACTAAGAAGCTAATTTACGATAACCGCCGCGGCCGGTACCAAAAAATGGAAATTTATTATCTTCTTAAAACTGGAACAGTTCAGAATATTCAACTAATATAGATTAATTAAAATTATGTCTTCATTTAAACATATAATAACTTACTTGTCTTTTCCTAACAGTGATTCCAAAACGGCTCGATTCTTTTCAGAAACTCGTTTTTTCTTATCCATTGCTTTTTCAGGTGCGACGGTCAACGCAAAGTTCAGAGATGGCGGCGAACAATGTAAATGCAATCTTATATCCAATAATGCTCTTGAACAGAATGTCGCAATCTGAAATTAAAGAATATTACTTATATAATAATTTATCAAAATTAAACAAATTCGTGCAAACCTTCTTTAAATCATTCATTCAATCATTCATGATTAAAAAGAATTAACACTACAAGCATACGCATACCTAATAAATTAAATAATGTTGTATAGAGTTTTCTTCATTTTTGGCGCGAGATAATATTTTATGATACGCGCCAATCGCGCGTTTCCTTTTTTTAAATTTGAAATTAGAAGGTGGACTTCTTTTCTTAATTATTTTTCTGAGGTGTTAAGAACGCTGTTACAATTTGGCCTTACTCAAATTTAAGTATCTAACGTCGCAACTCGGCTCGCGGCATCATCACGATCACGCAAACATAGCACATTCCATCCCATATACGTAGAAGTGAATATATTATCTTTAAATTAAAATATTACTATGTTCTCACGCGTGCTTTGAGTTAAAATGGTACCGCAAAACAAAGCTTTTTGTAAAAAAATGAAATACCTTAGAACAAAAAAAAAAAAAGAAAATAATAATCTTTTGTGTTTTAAATGCATTTTGCATGAAAAACAACTTTCATTATAAAAATATGCTTTTATTATACTAACCTCATGTTGCCCGCTATTAACCAACGTGGCATACAATTGTAGGCAATATTGCGTAGGTGGAGGCACAGAATGAGGACTACATTTCCTGACTGCTTCTAACGTTCTCAATAGCGCTACACTGTGAGCCTCGCTGTACGCTTGTATGTTGAAACATTCGCGGATTAGACGCTCTTGGAATATCTGTGAAAGATTTTTATTATTTATATTTATTATCTACACTAATATTATAAAGAGGAAAACTTTGTTTGTTTGTTTGATTGTAATGAATAGGCTCATAAACTACTGGACCGATTTTGATGAAATTTGGCACAGATAATCTTTAGACCCTGAGAAAGAACATAGGCTACCTTTTATTGCGAAATATGTACCACGGGCGAAGCCGGGGCGGAACGCTAGTAATATATAAAACGAGACTGTTTTAAATGAAAATGTGAAATGCTTTTTTTAAGCTGCAATCAGGCATATCTGGATATTTTTTTTTTTCATTTTACCGTAAAAATAGACTTCAGTAATCAAGCTGCAATTCATTTTGTAACATATTATATTAAAATGTACAGCTTAATTTCAAACTTGAAATTATTGTTTTTAACAATTTGTTTTTTTTTGGAAAACAAATCAATTCTTATTTATCTGATAATATAGAAGTAGAATATAAAAAAACATCATTATATACGTTCTCACTGCTGAGACACGGATTTCCTATGAGGGTAATAATAAAAAAACTCACCTTATGTGTGATTGGTTTCAAAAATATCCCGCCAACAATGAACAATGCTTCCGCACAATCTAGCGCCGCCATTGCTACTTCGTTGTTCATTACTTCCGATCTGTAACAAACAATCATAATAATATTTTGTTTGTTGTTTTCTCGCGTTGAGAGTATAATTTCAAGTCGCGTCATGGCAATGCCGTCACGTCATGGAGTAAGGCGACGATTTTGGTACCTTTGAATCTTGTCACAGTTTCACTTCTGATAGGTGTACCCGGCACACGTTTTTTTTTTGTTATTTATTTTTTTATATATCAAAAAACAGAATACAATTTATTGTTTTAACAATGCTGAGATTTGCAAAATTGAGATACATACATACCACGGAGGTAAAAAATAAAAATATAAATAGTTTCAATATTAAAAATCCCGCTTTTATCTTAACTTATCAAACAAAATTGATTTTTAATTTATACTTACTTGGATATCTTATTTTTTCCCGGCATATGCGCTGCCAAACCACTCTCGTTAATTTGTCTGGCTTTCAGCTTTTTTTGTGCCTTTTTACTCATATTTCTCGTTGGTTGTGGACCCATCTAATAATAAGTAAACACACTTGTATTATTCACTTGCTTAACTTATTAATTAACAAAAAGATGAGCTATATATAATCTGCCAAAAAAAAAAAAAAAGCCATAAACAAATTAATTTTGTATGTAATGTTTGTGGAATTGAAATTATTTTGAAAAAGAACTTATTTTGTTACATTGTGCTTTAATAAAATCTTAATGATGGCAACACTAACCACGACAAATCAACCAAACCTAACTTTGACAACAATAAATCTCCATATCACTTACAGTAAGTTCAACAACTTTTTTAGGCGGCGTTATATCGTTAATGATGTGTGTGGTCAACTCGTCTTCCAATGAGCTGCGACTTTCCGACATTTTGTATACATGCAACACTGTGAGCCATTGCCGTAAGGTCGTGTATGCGTGACGACGGACAGTTCTGAAAAAAAAGGTTATGTTACCAAATTTAAAGTACATATGTATACAAGCGATAAGACCGTCAATTGTTTAAATGTATTCTTAGGTTAAGTTTTATTGTAACTTTCTTGGAGCAATAAAGAATTAATAATAAATAAATACATATCTAAGTTATTTAAAATGTAAATATGTACTACAAGATAATTTTAATTTTAAACCTTTTTTTATTATAATTATCAGAAAATTAATAGAAGTGCTTAGTAAGAATTACATAATTTGATATCTTTTTATCTGAAGAAAATAAAACTTACTTGGTATGATCATTGGGATTATCGGAACTCCATCTCAATGTTTGCATCACAAGCCTGAATACCAGTGGCGAATATGGTATCAGATTGGGTCCTAGACTGAAACATACAATTATAAATAAGGAAAAAAAACCAGTAAAATTTAGATAAGTCAACTCAAATGCAAAAAACTATTCATGTAAACTTAAACACATTTTTTTTTGTAATTTATTAGAACTACCATTGATTTGAAATATCACTTCTTCCAAGAAGGATTGGCAAGAAGTTCGATAGTTAAAAGAAGCAAAAAAAAAATGTCGCAGTCTGGTAGGACACAGAAGGCTGATCACTTACTTGTCCCTAAAAGAAAATCGATCAGTGAAACAGATGTATAATGCATCTGCCCCTTACCCCACTAGGGAACATGGGACTTCTCTTTACATATTACATACCAAGCTATAAGTGCATCCAATGTGCGCAGTGCTTGCGTTTTCATAGCAACAAGATCCTCCATAATGTCACTAGTTACCCGAGCTATGCTCAATATTTGCACGATTAAATCTAGAATCATCTGGGGCTGGATTGGTTTCGCTGTTGGATATATTTCCCTGTTATAATGATAATAAATAAATATTCATTAGTTTTAGATAACAAGGAATAAGAAATTTATAAAAAATAAGAATGATCTTGACATGTTATTCACTTGATGAAAAATAAACACTTAAGTAACTAAAAAACCTTTTTTTAATAATATAAAGATATCTTTTTTTAGACTAAATATACTAATTTAAAGCATTTGATTATTATAGTTCCTATTGGTATTGAAAAACTTAAAAAAAAATCCTAAAATGAAGGGAAGTTTAACATTGAAGTTCATATCATATTATTTAATAATCTTTATATATAAAAATGAATCGCAAAATGTGTTGGTAAGCGCATAACTCGAGAACGGCTGAACCGATTTCGATAATTCTTTTTTTATTATATTCCTTGAAGTACGAGGATGGTTTTTATGTAGAGAAAACGTAAATATGTACCACGGGCGAAGCCGGGGCGGACCGCTAGTTATTTAAAAAAATTTAGAATAGCTTATATTATACCAAATAAATTACTGCAGTACTTACACAAGCATAGCCTGTATGAAGATGAAAATATTTTTTAGTCTGTTGTTTAATATTTTAGTCCTTTCTGTATTTTTTGGCACTTTGGTTACATTTAGCAATTTTTCTACAAGTGGAGACATATTTGATTGAATATCACTCTGCAAAAAAATAAAAAGTTATTATAATAAGCATATATCTGTTTCTTTTACTGTAATGTGTTGTATTTCATACATATGAGAAGGCAATGAAAGTTTATTAAGGCAAGCATATATTTAAAAAATATATTTCAATATCTGTAACAATTTAAACATCAACCTTAGTATTTTTTTCACTTAGCTTTCTTTTGGTACCTAATAACTGTACTGAGAATCTTTAAAATCTATATTATTAATATAACAAATAAATAAAATAAAATCAACATACCATAACATCATCTTTCAATGTACTAGTGGTGGTGGAATATATTTTACCCATCAGCTTATTAGCTGAATAACACAGCAGAATCATGTGACGTCTCCATCCCAATTTTGGATTTGAAGTTTTTATCTAATAAAGAAAAAATAAAACATTCTTGTACAATACCATTGAATATGCGAACAGACAACAAGAGAAGCAACTCAACTAGCTGCCTTTACAGTATAGTAATGCTGTGCATTGATAGATCATTAAGTCAGTCAGTCACAAACATATTTTTATATAATTAAAAATTATCTCTCTCTATGGTGATAATAAAAGTATATTCTGAAGGAAGTTACCTGTTGTAATAGATGAGCACATTTCGCTGCAGCAATTACATTGCTATTGTTATGCGAATCAATAAAATGCATCAGATATGATTCAAATGTTGTTCGATGATTGATGCAGTACTTGGGAAAACTGAAATATTATGAATAAAAATTTAATTTTTTGCTGTTAATATAATTATCACAGCATAACTGATAAATTGTATTTATATTATTTATTTAGGTTATAATACCGGTTGATCACGTCTTCTAAGGCTCGAAGCCATCTAATGCTGTCCTGATTTACATGTTTTGATAAATTTTGGAAGAAAACACCGACACTTTCTTTAACAGCTTCGCTATTGTTTGGGTCCACTTCACTTATTCTATTCAATATTTGACCTGAAAGGATAACTTTTTAATAAATTGCATATGTTATTGTAACAATGCGAACATGCTGCTATTATACTTACTCATTTTAGGTGCCGTAACACTTTACTAACAAATTAGAAAGTGCTTTAATATCTGCTCAAGTTATACACACTTTATTATATGCATATAATATACAAAAATACAATTAAAATTTAGTCATGCTTTCTTAATTCTTATTCTTTTTCAATGCACGTTTTTCAATCATCTGACATTGACAAACAAAAGTCACTGTGAAAGTCATAAGTCATTTGATACAATTTGACATTGACGGCATACGTTCCTATTTCTCAAGAAAACTTAAAAATTAGTCATAATTTGCTGGATATTTCTGGGAAAAAATCTACTCAGTGGTCTTAAATGTATGAATATTATGGGTTAACTCGTCGTTCTATATTTAAAATATTTACCTATAATAGAACTTAATCATTTTCGTAGGTGAAAATAACATACTCTTCTCGTTGTCTTCTCGGCAAGCAACTATAGCGCTGAGTGAAATGTAGAGAGCCTGCACAAAATTCAGAAATGGAATTTGAGTAATAATGATTGCATTACGAGGGCGACAGTAACCATGCCCAATAAGTGCCTCCCACGTGCCTCCGTATTTCTCTTAGCACGTTACAGTTATGTGTCGCCTTTGAAACCATACATATTTCATATTTTCCCATTGAGCCTTCATTCGTGGTGATCTCTCTACTAATGTAGAGTCTGAAATATTGGTAAACTTTCCCTTCTTCTTTGTTTAAGGTCCCACCTGTGGGTCCCACCCAATAAAGCAACTTTCAAAATATGAGGATCTTTCGTTCCTTATATTATAATATAATCAAGAAGCATAATTTATCTAATCTTAATATATATAAATCTCGTGTCACAATGTTTGTCCTCAATGGACTCCTAAACCACTTAACCGAATATAATAAAATTCGCACACCATGTGCAGTTCGATCCAACTTGAGAGATAGGATAGTTTAAACATGTAGGTACCACGGGCGAAGCCGGGGCGGACCGCTAGTATAATATATACTATATTACTTGCTCTGTGATAATATAGGTACTCTTTGATCTTTCGGCATTTGGATGACACATGACACTGACAGATGGTGTGAAAATAAAGTTTGCCGGTACAAAAATAAGCTTTGTTTCATGTTTGTTTCAGACTAGGTTTATTGCTCTGAGCTCGGAGCCTCAGAGGAATAAGGTTTATTGCTCTGAGCTCGGAGCAATTAACTAGCCTGGAGAAGTAACAATTAATTGAACATTATAACACTAGTTTGGCCTTTTTAACTTATGGCAAAATGTCATGCGAAAAAAGAGGACCGATATATGTCAGCTCGACAGTTTGAAATGACATGTACAGACCCACCAACTTTACTGTGAAACGGCGAAAATAGTACGTAGTATATATCTGTCAACTGTGGTCTGTGGTTGAAGTGTGACCTCGTTTTACGTGTATTGTCAATTACATTTACACGCATACACGTACAATAGTAAATTCGTGTATGAACATGGGTTTCTTGTACTAAATATTGTTAGTTACATGTTAGTTAGTTTTTTTCTATTTTTCTCAGCTATACAAAACTGTTGATGATCTTCTAGTCAGTTAAAAATGTCATCAACATTCGCCGGTTTTAGTGAAGAAGATTTAAAAAGAATTAAATCTGGAGAGACTGAGAAAAACAGCGGTAAATTCAAGTGCTAATTATTATTGTTTAATTTTTTCCCATTGGGTCAATGGAACGTTCACTTCACATAACTGTTCATACGGATTCGATTCACAGTATAAGTACCTACTTTTAATTGTTATGCTTTATTAAATAAAAAAAACAGCACTACGATAATACGATAAAGTTTCCGGTAAACCAAGGTTTGTGTGTGATTCAAACAGTAGTAACTAAGTTCTTTATATGCTGAGTTTGTAAGTATTTGATGCATATTCTTTTATAAATATGTTTTTATTTTATTTCATTAAATGATAAAAATTAATCCAAGTGTTTCTAATGTGAATTTTAAAATAATATCATACATATACATAAAATACCCATAGACTGATATTAATGAACCATGTAAAATATTACATACTTTTTATGATAAATGATGTAATTCATGACTCATTCTAAGTTGTTGTTCCTTGATGAATACTGTTTTGTAAATAATAAGGTGTTGCTGGTGCTTTTACTTATACAAAGGTACATAATGTGATCATTTGAATAATTAAGAAATATAACATGTATCAAGCACTCTGATGACACTTAAATTAGTATATATTTAATTTAAATATTGTTTCAGATCATAGAAGCATAGAGACAGCACGGAGGATTGAAAAAATTGGATCAATACAAAAAAGGGCACCTAAAAAGCCACTGTCAATACAAAAGCAAGTTTCAGATGATATTATCAACACGGATCTTTTTGAGAAGTGTAGATTAAGTCTTACTACACAATCTCCACCACTTCCATCTCAAGAAGTAATAGAATTAAATGGTAACAATATGACTACTGACCACAATGAAAAAGTTTGTAAAAACAGCAATGAGACGGGAGATAATACTAATGTCGCACCTGACGTAATAAGATGTGTTGATAATTATACAGAAGATGAAATGGTGGTGCATAAGGTGAAGTTGGAAGAGCTTCAGATGCGACAGAAGTTGATGGAGGAACAGAATAAGAAGAGGAAAGAAATGCTTGCTAAGGCGCTGGCTGACAGGTAATGGTGGTTTTGAATAGAGCATATTATGTAGAAAAAAATTTGTTATGACTTAACTTTCATAAAATCAAGTTCCATTCTTCATCATCATCAAAACTATTGTTATGTATTTTTTTTCTTATTTCTGTAAAATTGTTTTGTTTGTTTGTGAAAAACTGTCAATAGATGTGATTCCAGTCTACTTGCCATTTAGCTGAAGAGACTACTTCACAGCCCTGTTGCTTTGGGAAATAACACAAATTTTTATTTTTTATTTTATAAAGATTAAAAATGAAAATTACATAAATATTTTTTTTTACATATTACTTTTAACTCCATTACTTTGTAATACAAATCTTTTTTCCATTCACACCTTTTGACTATAAATAAAGATGGATGTAGAAGACTAATTAACTTTCAAGAAGAAATAATACATATTTTTTCGTGGTTTTTGTGATTTGATGTTCAAATATATTATGTACATTATTGTAACGTGATAATGAATGTAACCAAACATTATGTTTAAATAATCATGCTAACATTAAATAGAGAAAATGTTTGAAATATTTTTTGTAATGTTTACCTTATCATGTTGAAGTGTGTTATCTCTGATATCTTTTTGGTTAACATGTCTCTTCAATTTTATTCTCACACTTTGATAATGGTAAACAAGTTTTATCATCTCATAACTAAAGCAATATGGTAAAAAAAATATAAAATTTTCCATTTTATTATTTTCATTTAGTTATTACATAGTGCTAATTTTAATTTGCTGTAGAGTTTAACTATTGTGTTATTTTTTGTAATAAAAACCTTTAAAAATGTATAGAAGAATGGGATTCTGAGGTGTTCTACAAAATTTTGCAGTAATTTGATATATTAAAACAAATGTTCTAGTTTTTTTTAATTTTTTTTCAGGACGAAACAAACAGAAGAAGAAGTGCAAAAGTTAGAAAAAATAAAGAAGGAATTACAAGTATTGGATGGTCAGTTTTCTCAAGATGTTGCAGTGTTGAGGAAAAAAATTGATCAAGCATGCATCAGTTATTCAGAGGCAGAGTAAGTTATATATTTTCTCTTATATTTTCTTTATTGTGTCATAGGATCATAGGAGTAAATAATTCTTAAAAGTATAATGCTATTTAATTTTAAATAAAGTTTTTCTTATCCTATATACATATATATCCTGTTTACTCCAGTCAGTCAAGACATTCAATTCACAATAATTCCGAAAGTTTTCAAACTTTGGTCAAGTGAATGGTACATTGGGACGACAATAAATCTCATTTTGCAACCTTGTCCGCAGTCCGGAACATTGTTAAAATTGCAATTAAATTATTTTTTGCTGTATGGTCGTGAAAAAAATTCCAAAAGTTCTGCAAACTTGGGGAAGTTTTCGATATAATATTTCATATCACGTATTAAATTTGCAACCAATCTACTTAGGTGTACGGAACATTGTTAAAATTGCAATTAAATTATTTTTTGCTGTATGGTCGTGAAAAAAATTCCAAAAGTTCTGCAAAATTGACACATATCGGAAATATATACCGAACGGTTGTATAAATTTGCAACCTTTTTCGTTGACCGGAACATGTTTATTTATAATTATTTTTAATTAGTGGTCATTTTTTCGAGTAAAGTGGTCTCGGAATAATTACAAAAGTTTTGGAACTTGGTTGCAAACTGCGAAAACATCTATTCCTATGCATTTACAAATTTGCAACCTCATACGCGATCCGGAACTTTATGCAATTTGCAAAAATGTATTTTTTTTATTTTTTCACCTTTAAGAAAATTCCAAAAGGTCTGCAAATCGAGGGGACTATTTAATTTTGGGATTAATGTCGGTATTTGAATTTGCAACCTCTCACGCAATCCGGAATCTTGCAAAACAATTTCAATCATTAGCATGTGAATGGTATATGTATTATTTGAAAGACGAATTTACATCAATAGAAAGATGAACTAGGAGGATCCATAATTATTAATACCTTTAAAAGATAATGAAAAATTGGGACATGCCGAAAAATACTAAAGAAACTACCTGAAATAATTTCTGTATTACGTTTATAATTTCTCATATAAAACAAGTAAATGTCGACACTGACGATTGTTACATTCAAGCATTTCGAATAGATTGTCCGTATAATATATTTTTTCAGTTAATAAGTGTTAAAACCTTACAATAAAAATATCAATTACTGACATTAATCCCAAAATTAAATAGTCCCCTCGATTTGCAGACCTTTTGAAATTTTCTTAAAGGTGAAAAAATAAAAAAAATACATTTTTGCAAATTGCATAAAGTTCCGGATCGCGTATGAGGTTGCAAATTTGTAAATGCATAGGAATAGATGTTTTCGCAGTTTGCAACCAAGTTCCAAAACTTTTGTAATTATTCCGAGACCACCTTACTCGAAAAAATGACCACGAATTAAAAATAATTATAAATAAACATGTTCCGGTCAACGAAAAAGGTTGCAAATTTATACAACCGTTCGGTATATATTTCCGATATGTGTCAATTTTGCAGAACTTTTGGAATTTTTTTCACGACCATACAGCAAAAAATAATTTAATTGCAATTTTAACAATGTTCCGTACACCTAAGTAGATTGGTTGCAAATTTAATACGTGATATGAAATATTATATCGAAAACTTCCCCAAGTTTGCAGAACTTTTGGAATTTTTTTCACGACCATACAGCAAAAAATAATTTAATTGCAATTTTAACAATGTTCCGGACTGCGGACAAGGTTGCAAAATGAGATTTATTGTCGTCCCAATGTACCATTCACTTGACCAAAGTTTGAAACTTTTGGAATTATTGTTAAATTCTCGATTTTGAATGTCGATTCTGACTGATCTAGTTCTAATAGAGCCATTTTAATAGGCAACATTTGACAGTTCAACAAAATTCAACAACGTAACCTAGTAACGACGACATAGAATAACATGATATTTCGTTTTGTTAGAACTGCACATTTTCTTAACTTTTTTCAATTACGATTACATATTTATAATAATAATGACCAATACAAGTAATTTTAAGACTTGATTTTACTGATAAACCATTCTCAACATAATAAACAATTTCTGATTTAAAGAACTGATGTCGCAACAATTTTGTGTCAAAACCTTTTTTCTTTTTAAATACCAGAGACGTTACTCTAAAAATCGAAATCTGATATCTAGAATCGAATGCATTGATTACTTGTGAATAAAAATCATCATAACTTAATAAATGCGTTGTATTTTTTTAATAATACTTGTCTTATTTTGCTCCCTAAATTTACGAAAGAAAGTATATTACTGGGACAGGGATTCGCCTGATGAATTTTAAAATCGACATGTGTTTCAAGTTCGATTGACAAATGTTTCAAGTCCGTATCGATTAATTTACTTTAATCGATGTTTTTAAGCAGGTTACCTCTCTTCGAAGATAAAATTGATAGACGTCAAATGTTGCCTATTAAATTGGCTCGACTATAATAGTTGAATTAACAAATTGGTTTTATTTTTACAGAAAAAATTATTTAAAAATTGAGAAAGAGTTTCTGCAAGCAAAAATACAACTTCAAAAGGAAAAGGAGAAAAAGGAATTGCTAACTGAGCATCTGTGTGCTTTAATCACTCATAATGAAACTAGAAAAGCTCAGAAACTAGAAACACTTATGTTAGAACTTGCCAACGATAAAAATAAAGAATTAAATGAAATGTCGGGTGTGGTAACACCAACAGAAGATAGGCCTGTTATTATAGATGGAGTAGACGAAAAGACTGGTAAGATGGTGGAAATTTTTAATGAAAAATAGAATTTTAAAAATAGTTATAGACATGGGAATAGAAATTTAATACAATTTTTGGTGCAATATGGCATCTAATGTACTAAGGTGCTAACTCTAATAAATGATATTATTGTTAATTTAATGATATTACATAAGAGATTCGTTGACAAGTATATAAATAATGGTATTATTATGACATTTTTTAAACTACAGGTATATTTTTATACTCTTTTACTTTTGTAGTACAAAGCTTTGTATGGAATGAGGTATGTTTGTATCAATGTAAAATGAATGTTATGGCTCAGATAAGCATTTTGAAATGCGCTATCAATTATAATGCATTTAAAATTCGTATATCAGCGCGCGTTTAATTATTTTTCAATTACCTTTTATACTAAACATACTTTCTTGTTATTATGTGCCTTATTGTACAAATCGATATGTACTTTATATTTCGTCAAATTCTTGTGTAAAACACAATATCATAACAAGACTAATAATAATTATTACTTATGTATGCATATTGTTATTAATAAAAAGGGCAATTATTTATAAATAAGTGTATATTTAAGTTTAAAATTTTAAGAAATAAAACGAATTTTTATTTATAAAACATCTTTTAATTTATCCATTTAATCCAAAGTCTGGAAATGTAAAAGAAACATAGCACAAGAGTAAATATTTACGCGAAGTAAATAATGATTGCACCAGTTATGTTTTTGTGCATTGGCAAAAAGAGTATACTATTCTATATACTCTCGGAATGCTTGAAAATAATCACATTTAATTAATACTGCAACGCTTTTCACGTAAGTCAGTCGCATGGTTTTGTCACTTATTTTTCATTTTGCATTATCTGATAATTGCGTTGAGTTGTTTTTATTTCCTTGCAATAAGTATTGTATTGACAGTATACTTGCCGATTTTGAAAAAAGTTATAGTTGAGTGAGATTAGATATTGAATTACTTATTGATATTTCTTAGTTCGATGTGGATACTAGTCTGAGAGCCCGGCTAGACGGATTTGTTTAAAATACCACTTTCAACTAAATCTTCTGAATATAATATTATGAAGTGCTAAAAGTTATTAGGACGGATGGAGTATTTATATAAAAACATAGACTTATAAACGTATTTTTGTAAAAGTTCGTCAGGGTAACAGCTATAAATAAAAAAACTTAATATGAATTTTCTGCTTATCGCATATATGATTACTATTACCGTAATAAAATCTGCTATAACACTGTATTTGTGTTATGAGACAATTTTGTAAACAATATTTTTAAAAATTATTTCGTTATTGCCCATATTAACGCATACAATACGCTAACAATGAGAAATACTGTTCTTCGGTAAATTATATCATTTACTTTTAACAATACTGTATTCTGCTTAAAGAAGAACGTCCTTTACCTACATTTGGTAAAGAACATTCTTCTTCCCGTATGCTATCCCCAATTCCAATAGGAATACTTTTTATCGTTCGGTTTCAAGATGGCGCGTATATTAGCGTCTGCGTTCTGTAATTCCTTTCGATTTTCCCGCTCAATTTGAATTAGTTCCAATCCTCGTTTTGCCGCGCAATGATATCGTTGGCTGAGAGATGCTTCCGAACCTTTGATGCGAGGTATGTGTCCAGTGTAGCCAGCTATAGGCGGGAATTCCGGTGATATTGTGTTTTCTGAAAATTTCAATGTTTTTTACGGTTAATTAATAGTGATGTTTAGTTGTTTTCATTGTAGCTATAAATAATTAATTTATTCATAGTACTCGCACATATTTTTCGGTAGATTTCGTGCAGCTACAGGCTGCAGCCTTAACATCGATTACTGATTAAAAAGAGATTGTGTGCCGAGCACATACCTATGTCAGAAGTTAAACTTCTTTTGCAATATTCAAAGATACCAAATTCGTCGCCTTACTCCATGACGTGACGGTATTGCCATGACGCGAACTTGAGATTTTACCCTCAACGCGCCAGAAGTTTCACTTATAAACTTACCTTTATATTTATTGATCTCCCTAAATCTGCTTAAATCGCGTCTGATCTCGTCTCTTGAGTGAATCGTTTCCATTTTCGGCGCGCTTCTTGAACGCACATAGCTTTTGTTCAAGTCTGCCTTACGTTTCAATTGTCGTTGGTTACGAGAGAAGTCCGCCATACAGTCGTCAGCTGTGCGACCGTATGATTTACCGTATCTAGAATTATTATTAATACGGTTATTGAACATATTATGGAAGGTCAAATTTTAGCTTAAACTTCAATAGCGCAATATTATTTCAGGCATTTACAGAAGCGATAGCATACAAAGGATACCATCAGCTCATTTGGCCGATAGGCGTTAACGGATTGACCATAAAAAAGTCCTTAATGGAGAAACAAAGGCATACTTACGTATGTAATATTTCAAGATTCAAATTCTGAATACGCATTAATAGATAGAATTTGGTAAAGATTTATAAAATCACTAGCTTTCCGCCCGCGGCTCGCCCGCGTTTACAAAGAATAACCCGCATAGTTCCCGTTCTCAAGGTAATAATTCCGGGATAAACTTTCGCATTTATAATATTAGTAGGATAGGATTAGGAAATTAATAGTTTTTACGCGAAATTCATCCCGGGAACGTATCCCGTGTATCCGGTCATGTAGGTGGGTTGTCGGTTTCGTATTCCATCGTACACGTCACGTGAAGGCCGCTCATGCCGAGGCATGTTGTCTATCTCGTAGTTATCGCCCGGCCTGTATTCTAGTGGCTTGCTGTAGGGGTAAATAAAGTTTTAGACATTGTTTTTTTGAAAGTAATACGTTACATCTATTATGATGTAGATCTTTATCTTATTATTATGATATTATGTAAAAAAAGGACCCCCTCCTTGGTACTGTGGCTGACGCTTGAACGTAGAATCGAGGAATCCTGGGTTCGATTCCTGGTGGAGACGAAGAAAAAAAGCCTGTTTCGGTCTGGCAGGACAGAAAGGGCTGATCAGTGATCACCTACTTGTGAAGCAAATCGATCAGTGAAATAGATATTTGCATAATGCATCTGCCCCTTACCTTACCCTACTAGGGGCCACGGGTCTTCATTCACGGATTCACGGGTCGGGTTTTTTTTACTACAATCGTACTCAGGGTCCACATAGATAATACTGATAGAAAGATGACTAATAGCAGTGCTATGTAAATGTAATAGTGTGAATAAGTAGGTAACTAATGAAAGTGTATGACAAGATTTTCTCTCAATCCTTATTTACATAAGTATACGATTTTACTGTTCGGTTAGAACACTTGCTGATTTCCAATTATGTTGATTTCCAATAGCTTACTTAAAAAGTCCTTTGGAACGAATTTCTCTTAAGATCTGCCTTGTGTTGTCGCCATAGCACTTTCCGTAACGAAATTTCAGCAGGGGACAGTGGCCAGTGTATCTATAATAAATAAGAGATAAATTAATTTGGTTATTGAATATCTTGTAAGTTGTAATGCAATTCAAGCGAGACGGTAAAGTACACGATTGAAACGCATTAGCATACATCTTTGGTATATAAGTTTAAATCTAAGGTTATATTTTATTTCATTGTAGGAGGCTATCATAACTTTATTAATAGGTACTTTGGATTCAAGTGGAATGTTCGCCTTCGCCGGGGGAGCGGCGGGGATGCAGGATTTCTAAACTAAGTACCTAACTAAGACCTAAGTAAGTTTTCTATTTTTTTGCTTAGCTTAGGTAAGCTATTAGATAGCCTACATGATACATTGTTGCTTTCGTTTGTTCCTTTATTGATTGAAAAATTAAACTCTAGTTTATGCGCCTAACTATCTAATTCACTCAGGTTGTAGCTATCGCTTCTAATTTCAGAGACCAAATAAGTAAAAACATGTTTTAAAAATATAAATAGGTTAGAGGTTGGTAGCCAATATTCAGAAATATTTGCAGCGAAATGAAACAATTTAAATATGAATTTTATTTCACCTTCTCGTATATTTATTGGAATTGGAAGATTAATAAGTTTAACGGTTCACCGGTTTGATTTAATAAAACCGACATCAGGGGCAATCTTCATACGCGAAGCAATATCCAGAGGGGAGATGGAGCACGAACGGAAAGTCGCAGTCGCAACGCGACCAGTCGCAAATGGTGCCCATAGACAACGCGACGGGTTCGTCACAAGTGCGTTGAGAGGGTGTTGGGCGACATTCGCTGTTCACTCTATGCATGTTAGGTGGGCATTCATCTACGCCTGTGAATTAAAAAACAAACAAAAACAAAAATGATTTATCTTTTCAACTGTATATCTGGAAATCCCATGAATAATGTTTGTTTACTTTATTAATTACGTAGCTATGTTAAAATTTTAGGATCATTTTATATATTTATGTACGTACTTACATGTTGCATTATACATTAGGCAACCAGGGTTTCCAACTCTAGCGTAATACATTGAACCAGTAAATTGCAATAAACACAAAAATAAAAGAATTAACATAGTTCTATAGCAGAGAACTGTGAACACACTGGTGGTTTGCGCTATTGTGTCATTTTGATTTATAAAACGATTTCCGTTTATTTCAGTGAACATAAACAGAACATGAATGGAAATAAGAAACAAATGAAGTAGGTAGTAAAGTGCGCAAAAATAAAAAGTTTCTAAAGTTACATTGTCATTAGGGCGCGGCATTAGGTACATGTACCTAAGGCATTGGTTATTTGGTTAATGATTTTATTATACTTTAGTTATAAAAAAGAGTCTTTATTCCGATAAAAATACTTTAATATTCAACCAGTTTACTGAGTTTACTGTATTGTCAAGTGCCTACATCAATTCCGTTGATTAATTACGCATGTTTATAAATCAAAATATTAAATCAAATGCGTCAATTCATCTTCAGTTATTTTAATCTTCTTTGACATCCGGAGCCTTCTGCCCCTCTTACGCTCCTTCATTCTATCGATTCTTGCTTGTAATCTTTCTGGAATATCCATACAGACATCAGATGTCATGCATGTACCAGATCTTTCGTCCAGGAGAAGGTCGCCGTTGCAATCACATCTGGACCATCCACACGTATATCCTTTAATTTAAAAATGATACATTATAGTTCTTATTATCTAGCATCCATCAGCTATTTATCTATCCCCTTGCTTTCACAAAAAAATAGTAAAATTCGCCTCTGCTTCTTACCTAGTACATAAACCTGCGGTTCATCACATGTTTTCTGTGATAAGGTCTGACCATTACATCGCGTATGGTATGGATGCATGTGCCGAGGACAGTGTGCCACACCTAAAGGTAAATTTCACTATACTTTTATTTTGATGTGACCTAGGTATATGCTTAATATAAATTTCAGAAAATGTATTTTTACTCACACATTCCCCTGAATAACAAACATCGTCTGTTATCAAATGCAAATACCATAGATAAAAGAGTTACTAGAATTTGGATTTTGGAATTCATTTAATTTTATTTTCTATCTTTTTCGCGCGTATAATCTATGCGTAAGTTTCGCCTTTCACGCATCTTTCACGCGATTCTTCATTAGCGACGTTTCAAACGTGCGCAGTTCTCACGATACCGCGAATCACAATATCTTGGTAAAAACGTGTTATTGTTTTCTTTTCCATTGATTTCTTACAAGGGTAATCATGTGTATGCAATCAACACTACGAATCTATACTATCTATACTCAATACACATGTCCAGATAGGTATTTAAAAAAAAAAAAAACATTTGGGTTGTAATGTTTACATACGGCATACGCACTACTCGCAAGGCGCTAACCACAGACGCTAACCTTTGTAGAGCTGTCAATAATGTATGGAACTATTTTAACAAATATTGGTTTGTTAACTGTTATAAAATTTTAAACAGATCAATGATTTCAACGTTACACGCGACTCGTCAAGGCCTACTGCGACTCTACCTACTATCAACAGTAGGTGTAATGTATTGATATTTTGGATTGAGCAGAAATTGAGTATTTTTTAGCATCTAGCAAATGAAAGCTTGAAATTCCAGAAAATTTCCACAATTGTGAAAATACCTCGTCATATTTTAAAAAATATAGCAACCATGGTACAATTACATAGTTATACCGACTTTTTTTTAAGTTATCATACAAATTTAAAATATAATTGTGCGACGATATACCTAATTACCTAGCTCAAATGAAAAATAGGCGAATTTTTTGACGTCTACCTTACGCTCTACTTCCTTGACCTAGTTTTATCAAAGTAAGTAAAATGCAATTTCTTTTCTCTTTAACTAATCGACGAAAACATTTTTGGTGCTTCATCAACATCTAAATTCTAACTACAGGGTTCGACGAAGGAAGTTAAAATCAGATAGCATGGAAATGAGCTATAACTATTTATTTCTGATAGTGTCGAAAGCTTCAATTCTAGTGTTTATCGTCTATGAAGTTCTACATAATCTTGTAGGTATCTTCAATCTTGCAGTGCAATTTACCCCTGTCTCTAATCATATATCATCAAGATATAGTTAGGTGCCAGGAACGGAGAGCGCGGGGCGGCCTTGCTGCGTCAAATATGGTGATAAAATCATAATTATAATACCAACTTTGTACGCAGAAATGTTTCAAGTCGAATACCTAATTAGTTGAATAGCTTTTAATTAGAATACTATTCAGTTATATTTCGTGCAGCTTACGATTACCGTAAATAATTATGAGACGTTAAAACTTTTCCCGATAAATTATATCAGGGAACAACTTGGTCTATTATTAAATTATTAGTAAGCTGGTAACGGAATAGATTATGTTTTCTAAGCGGGGTGGTATAGCCACAAGAAAATCTTATAAAAGGAAGGCGTGTTGAAATCTTAGCATCATTTACAGTATAATAGACAAACCTGCACAATAGTGTAATACAATACAAAGAACGCATTAAAGTGCTTTGTTGTAAAGGAGTCGATAAGAAGGTGTTAATGGACACATTGTTTTGAGATAATGCTTACATAAACTCGATATATCTTTGTTTTATAATAATAATAAAAAAAAAAACAATTTAAATTAACTTCGTAGTTACGGCTATCACTGCCGGCAACACCTCAGAAATTACTACGAAATTAGGAGAATTTAAGACCCTATTTCAAGAATCACAATTTCAGTCAAGTGTCAATAGTCAATAATCTTTATACATAACTTCAAATTATATTATTATGGAATCGATATAGTTAATTCATTTTTAATTTTTCTTGTACCTATTAAAAAGTGAACGTTCAGACATGTAATTCATCGACTCATCGTAACAGCTGATATTTAAACCGTTGCTAATTTGTATCTACCTACATTTCTTTTGCGTGCAGCGAAAAATAGCGCATCCCCTACATTCTTGTGACTATCAGTTACATCAATGAGGTTAATCGATTGGCACCAGGTCGCGGGCTACCTCAAGGTTATATGTAAATCTGAAGGTTGAGATTTAGTTACGAATTTTTACAGGTGAAAATCGCAACGGATTAGAATACTATTAAAACAACGCGTATTTACCGTAGGAAGGTTAAGGATTGTGTATTACATTTGTGTGTTAAATTTTCAAGAACTTTTTGTAGGTATAAGAAAAATTGTTCTTGGGCTTGTTGCCAACTTGCTTTGTTGAAACTATCGCTAGCAACTTCACCTTTAAACTATAATTTCCATAACATCAACTAGTTATGCTTTAAAAGTTATAATATGGTTGTTATTAGGGATGCGCCGAATACCGAATACATATTCGGTATTCGGCATATTCGGCATCTTTTTCACTATTCGTATTCGCCCGAATTATTCGGTTTAGGTGCCGAATATATTCGGTATGAGTATTTCTACTCTCTTGGCTATAGAACTAAATAAATAACTTCATATTATGAATGATTTATGTCATACTATACACAAGTCAAAGAAATCATATGAAGAATGTGTTGAACCTAACGTATATAAAATAAAACAATCATTACATTTCAAATCAACGTTTATTTTGTAAATTTACATCAACATAATTTATTTTCATTTCATTTCATTTCATTTCATTTCATTTTATTTCATTTCATTTCACATAATTTAATCATGTTTATTATTAGCACTAAGTCAGTATTTAATATTTATTATACTTTAAATCCTGAAGTCTGAAGACAATGCTTTTAGTCCCAATAGAATATGACATTATTTTTTTAAACTATAGTCAACATTCACTGGCACTGCGCCCTACTCCACCACGAGAAATAACACAATCACACAAATTACACTTAACTTTTGTTTTGTCATCTTGCATTTCATCAAAAAAGTCCCAAGCTCGCGATCTTTTACGTCCGCTCATGTTGCAAACACTTACAAGTAAAAATATAAAACTTTTAAACAATATAAAAATTTTAATATTTTTTGTGTTAATTTGTAACGTATTCGTGCGATGTTTCAACATAGGGGGCGCGGGCGATATACGCGGGTGGCTGGCGGTGAGGTAAGGTTCGCTCGCCACCGAGCCAGCAGCTACTTGCGACCCGTTAGAACCGGATTACGCATCAAAACACGTCAAAACATTGAACCGAATAATTCGGCCGAATATTCGGTTCGGTAAGGTTTTAACCGAATAGTATTCGGTATTCGGTTATTCGGTGAAACCACTATTCGGCGCATCTCCAGTTGTTATGATATAAAAATTTTAATATAAAAATTTTATGTTATAAAAATTTTAACTTGTACAAACTTGTAAGTTTGTACAAGTTAAAATTTTTCATACATTTAATAGCAGTATTTCAAATTAATGTCTTTAAATAAGTAAACAAACGTAAAAAGTTACGCAAAGCGAAAAAATTGTGTATTTAGTAATCATCTTAAATCTCCCGTAATTAACATTTTTAAAGTACCTAAGCATTTTATCGTATTTCTTTGGGAAATGGGAATGAGCTTAGCTTTAAATTTCCGATGTTTCTGGCACTCGATAACGGTTATTTTCAAATATAGATTAAGTACAATCTACAATTTATATTCCACATTAGAAATATTTTTCCTCGTTTGTCTATGGAACATTTTTAAATGTATTAAGAGTACATTTTGAAAAACCGTTTTTTGGTGCATTTACCCCACATTTAACCCACAGATTTAACCCTATACATACTTAGTACAGATGTACGTTCAGATTCATAATAACATTATAATATTTTTTTAGTTTTGTCCAGACGCCCTATAAATGTCTGTTTATGAATAGTTTTTTATTGGGGTTATACTGATCAGATTTCTTGTGCCAATTTATTTTATAAATTACCTACACATAAAATAATGAACTGGATAGGTGAGCGACCGGTTAATCTAGGCTTAGACAGAGGAATTAGTGCAAAAAGGTTTCGTCATGTACTTTATACCTAGGTATAGAGTCATTTTAGTATCAAATTCATTCTGAGACGTATTTTTTGATTTAGGTTTCTAGCTCCACAGACTCTACTTGTTTTTCGAAATAGAATAACGAAATGAAAAGATGCTGACAAAGAATTGAAATTAGTAAGTTACGAATGAGGTCACATTTGATTTATTTTTATTAACTATATTACTATAGTATACCGGAACATTAAATTGCATTATAATTTATGTTAACCATGATATGTATAAAAATTTAAACTGTTATTAAATTTAATCTATAAACATATAAAGTGTCTTATGACAAAAATTACAAGGTACGTTACTTTATAAGGTAAGTAGAGTGTGTTTTTTTTGTTTGTAATTATTAAAGAGGTTAAGGTCAAGAACAACGTCACCAAAAAATCTCAACAACGAAGCTTTGACCGAAATAATGCCTTTTACGTAACCGAAAGCAATTAACAAATTTCCCCAAATATATTAATTAGGATTATTTGCATTACTTTGATTATTTTTTGACTTTGAAACAGGTACATAATATTATGATTACTTTGCCATTTAAAGAGGCAGGAAGTTGCAGGAATTCGAATTTTACAGTCAATATTAGTTAAAACACCCTCTTCCATTTTATAATTTTACTCTGCTCTTCTGATAGAGAACGCCGAATGCCCATAAGACCGCCTTTCTGGACCTTTAATTTTTACCAAGTTGTTATCCTAATCTTACATATTATTCTACTTCCGAAGTAAAAATAGTTTTGTAAACAGTATACAGGTGCAGGCGCGGGTAAATAAATTCTTATGTTATTCAAAAATATGAATAATAAAGAAAGTTTTTAACACACTTACCTAAAGATATTATGAAATCTACATTAATAAATTAAATAATAGGTAAGTATTTTAGTAATAGTAATTTTTAATTAGATAGCATTTTTATAACCATTATAAAACATTTTATAGTTTACCAGTTTCAATACATGAGATCAAAAATGGTTACAAGTTCGACGAGTTAATATTAATAGACCGTGGTAATAGTAGGTAAATTACCTTGTGTCTTGATGTCACAGCATTTGCACGCAAACTAATACAACGCAAAAAAAATGTACCTATTCTATTTTCTATTAGGTATTCAGTTAAAAATAAACTTACCCAGGTATGAATGAACCGTTCGTTTGTGTTAAATAATTTTGCCTTTCACGACCGCTTACATCCACCCACATGTTTTTAAAAGTTTTTTCTTAGTATCGTAGTAAATACATATCGTTTACTAAGAAACGTAAGTCATCTGTTAAAGGTTTTTCGATACTAAAGAATGGTAGCAACGATTGTATATATTATACTTACATATTCCACTCGCAAAGTTAAAATGCGCGCGCATTTAGGTTAAAATAAATATTCAGTTTAGGATATAAAAAAAAAAGAGACAAAGCTGTTATATAAAAATAATAAAGTAGGGAAAATTAGCCATTCAAGGAATATTTTATGTAATCTGCTTTGTAAGGCTATTAAAATAATAGTTCTGTTTTAATTATTGGCTTTATTGGCTCGTGTACTAAAAGATTAAACCAAGTATTTAAGTACACATTAAAAATTTAACGGACAATTAGTTAAAATATTAATTTTGTGAAACTGAGGAAACTTGAGGCAATATGTTTTCGTTTTCGCGCCTATTTAAATTTTAAAATAGATAACCGGAAGTTACGAAACAATACGAAACGGTGCCATCAAAGTGTTGTCCAATGTTAGACATTATATTTTTTATTGAGGTGTAATAAATTAAATATCTTTAGCTTCAATCAAGATATTCAGGTGATAGATCTGTCCGATAAGAATTATCATAATTAAAATAATTTGAATCAAAAGAAAATGAATCAGTAAGAATAATATAGAATGATAAAAAAACAATATAGTACACTTTATGGAGACATTAAAATAATATTATTTTTTAATTGTAATGCCCATTAATTATATTATATAATATTTTAAAAGAGCCATAATCTTAGAGTATACATATTAAATACTATCTATAGAGTGCGAATAACCAAGTGGGAACAGTAGGCACAGGTGGGAACAACACGACGTTCCCGCCGCGAGCGCTCGTAGTCGTGGTTGAGTGATGTCGAAGTGCGTTGCTCTGGAATTTTTTTCATATTTACGAATAAACATGGTGAAATGTGCAGTTCTATCTTGCAAAAACGATACTAGAAAATACACAAAATTGAAATCCAGTATCACATTTCATCAGTAAGTCGATTGTTATACTTATTTTTATGAAAATAAATTTAGCATCGCGGGGGTGAAGGGGAGGTGGGAGGCGGACACGCGCAGGCTCGCTCGCGCGCCTCACTGCCGCCACGTGATCGTAGTGATGAGACAACGCTGTACTCGATATAAAGTTTACTAGAAGAACTATATTTTAACAAATTATTTATTTAACTTTAAAATTAAAACTCTTTTAAAAATGTATTATAAATAAATTTGTGGTGTGTTTTGTATGATACACTTTCTAATATTATGAATGCGAATGTATTACTTATAGTGTAAATGTAAAGTATGTAATTTTACGATATATTTTCTAAACCGCTAAATTGATTTTGAAGATTTTGATAGTAGAATGGATAAAATTAAATAAAAAAATTATTAATATTATTTATTATATTACTTATCATTTTAAATTATTAATTATTTCTTATTTTTATTTAACATTTTTAAAACATTATTATTATTTTTTGATTTATTATTAAAGAAATAGCACTAAACCCGATCTTTTATTTTTATTAACTTTATTATTTAAAAAGTACTCACGTTTTTCTGATATTCCAATTAAACATATTTTTTTAAAGTACTTATAATAATAATACAAGAAATATTCAAATGGAATAAACAAACTTTATTCAGTTGGTAAACAAATTTAAAATTACATATTTATACTTTATTCATATATTTTTCCTTTAATAACTTATTGAACATAAAATTTACTTAAGATACATATTTATTTACATAACTTATCGATAGTTCAACACGCAATTATTGATACCTACCCATCCCTATTTGTCACACACACATCTATATAGTATCTATAGCTCATCTGCCTACGATGTGCACTAAGCAATTTGTGCAATACACGCGCTCTATACTATTGTAATATATACTCTAAGGCCATAATAGGCCATAATCTGTTTGGAACCTTAGAGTATATATATATACAGAAGTATAGAGCGCGTGTATTGCACAAATTGCTCAGTGCGCATCGTAGGCAGATGAGCTATAGATACTATATAGATGTGTGTGTGACAAATAGGGATGGATATCAATTGCGTGCCGAGCTATCGATAAGTTATGTAATGAATATGAATCATAAGTAAATTTTATGTTCAATATTATGTTAATAAAGGAGAAATGAATGAATGAATAAAGTATAAATATGTAATTTTAAATTTGTTTGCCAAGTGAATAAAGTGTGTTTATTCCATTTGAATATTTCTTGTATTAATTATAAGTACTTTAAAAAAATATAATATTTAATTGGAATATTAGAATAACTTGTGGACTTCTTAAATATTAAAGTTAATAAAATAAAAGATCGGGTTTAGTTTAGTGCTATTTTTTTAATAATAAATCAATCAATAATAATAATGTTTTTAAAATATTAAATAAAAATAAGAAATAATTAAAAATGTTGTGTGGTTTTATGCAACCACGGTAAAAGTGAAACTTTCCGAACACTGCTTTATACCTACTCGGCAGCCGACCGTCACGCGACATGCGCTACACAGACCAAAAAGTTTGAGACGATGTAATAAAAGTTTCACTTTAATAATTTAAAATGAAATAATATTAATAAAAAAATTTTTATTTAATTTTATCCATTATATACCTACCAAAATCTTCAAAATCAATTTAGAGGCCCATAATATATCGTAACATTACATACTTTACATTTACACTATAATATATTCGCATTCATAATATTAGAAAGTTTATCATACAAAACACACCACAAAATTATTTATAATATATTTTTAAAAGAGTTTTAATTTTAAAGTTAAATAAATAATATGTTAAAATAGAATTCTTCTAGTAAACTATCGAGTACAGCGTTGGTTAAGTCACATCACTACGATCACGTGGCGGCAGTGAGGTGCGCGAGCGAGCGTGCGCGTGTCCGCCTCCCACTTCCCCTTCACCCCCGCGATGCTAGATTTATTTTCATAAAAATAAGTACAACAATCGACTTACCGATGAAATGTGATACTGAATTTCAATTTTGTGTTTTTTCTAGTATCGTTCTTGCAAGATCGAACTGCACATTTCACCATGTTTATTCGTAAATATGAATAAAATTCCAGAGCAACGCACTTCGTCAGCACTCAACCACGACTACGAGGCGGGCGGAACGTCGCGGCGGGAACGTCGTGTTGTTCCCACCTGTGCCTACTGTTCCGACTTGGTTGTTCGCACTCTATAGATAGTATATATTATACTCTAAGTTTGGAACACTAAAGCACAGACTATCATTCCATACGTTATCTGTATCTGACAGTTGAATGAACTTTACATTTTCCAGTGATTTATTTAATCTGTAATTATCTATGCTGTAATTTGTAGAGTTCAAGAAAGATTGTTGTGAGTCAGACGATTTGTCGGCTTTACATAAAATTTAATATTTTTATGCTGTTAAATAAATAATGTAAAATGGCTATTAACTTAGATAAACACAAGCCTGCGCTCGTTGCAGCGTGGAATGATGTATTGGACGAGAAAAGTGAGACTGACTGGTGAGCACATTAATTGTTAATATTACAGCCTACCTATTAAAATTAATAAACAGTAGAAATTATTAACTACAGGGTAAAAGGATTGTTGTCTTGAATGTATTCATATAATATATTTTATTTCCTGAAAACCTAGTTACCATATATATATTTTATATTCGAAAAAAAAAAATGAAAGTATATAATGTGTAACGATCTCAGAATATAATAAAATCTAAACAATGGAATATTGCAACGACTGAATAAAATAAAACATCTATAAATAATATGCAAGCTTATGCATATGTTATGAATTTTTATGTTCTTAGAAAGGCTTTGTAATTGGTTTTTCCCATATATGGAAAGTTGCATTTCGTTTTTAATTCGAATGTCTAGAGTCACACGTATCAACTTTGTTTGATTATGTTTATTATTTCACATAACTGTACATGTGTAATTTTATGTTAAGTAGCACAAATAAAATTGCCAATTTTACATTGTGTGGGATTGAAGTGTGTATTATAATATAGTAGGTGTATTCACTTATGTATAGGTGTTGTGTCATATTTTATTAAAATAACATAGATGTATATTTCTTAAACTTCCCATGTATCACAAAAAAAAAATATTATTCTTCATATTGAAATCATACAAAATATAATTTATTTTTAATTCTATTACTCTTATAAGACTAGATATTTACTTTAATCTTAACATAAAATATTTTGCAAGCATAATGTTCAGAAACAAAAGACTAGTATCAATTACTTTACCACTGTAAGTTGTATGTAATATGATAGGAGCCGTGAAAAAGAAGAACTACAATGTTATTCCCTAATAGTAGTATTTAGTTATTAATCCATGATTAGCCTCAATACTGTTTCGTCTATTTTTATAATTATCTCATTATTGTACAATACAAAATGAATTTTTAGCACAAACAGTAACTATCATTTATATTTACAATGTAGTTGGAGAATAGGGTAAATTTATTGTTGTATATTAATAAAAATATGTTGACAAGAGTGAAATACTATATTGGAAGTATTTGTTACCAAGTAACTCTGCCTACTATATAAGGCTTCAACCATAAGTGTTTGTTCTTGGAAGAGTTAAATCTATATACTTATATTATAAAGCTGAAGAGTTTGTTTGTTTGTTTGAACGCACTAATCTCAAGAACTACTGGTCCCATTTGAAAAATTCTTTAGGTGTTGGATAGCCCATTTATCGAGGAAGGCTATAGGCAATATATCATCACGCTAAGACCAACAGAAGCGGTGCCACGTGGGTGAAACCGCAGAGCGCAGCTAGTAATATATAAATAATACAAATCTTTTCATTTTTCTAGCAACATATGCACTAAAGAGTTATGTTTATAGGTTTTATTGGATGGTGTACCACTTTTGTTCTGATCATTACTTTTAACATATGTACCTAATAGATAAAATCAACCTTCCATGTAAGGTCTAAACTATTTTTAACCTTAACCAATGATATGTTAAGTTGCTTGTAATATTGTATTATTTGTTAAGGTTTAAAAATTAGAAAGAAGAAAGAATGTTTATTTTACACATTAAATTGTACTAAAGATGCACGCTAGAAGTTATTAGTCAGATCAAGTTAATAACGTAATATTATTTCATTTCAGGGCATTATTCGGTTACGAGGGACTGACAAATGATCTCAAATTTATCAGCAAGGGAGATGGCGGACTAACAGAGCTTGTCGATGAGTTCAACAGTGGAAAGATACAATACGCCTTCCTAAAAGTTGATATTCCAAATAGTAGTATATCTAAATATGTCCTTATCAACTGGCAGGTATGTACAGATTAGATAATAACTATTGTTTATTGTAAATATATTGTGAATCAAGTTTGAAATGCAATCTATATTTAAGAATAATATTATAAAGCTGAAGAATTTGTTTAAACACGCTTATCTCAGGAGCTCGATTTGAAAAATTATTTCGGTGTTAGATAGCCCATTTATCGAGGAAGGCTATAGGCTATATATCATCACGCTAAGACCAACAGGAGCGGAGCAGGATAAAACCGTGGGCCATAGCTAATATCAAATATTATTTTTTATCACTACATAGTATAAAACAAAGTCGCTTTCCCTGTCCCTATGTACCTATGTCCCTATGTCCCTTTGTACGCTTAAATCTTTGAAACTGCGCAACGGATTTTGATGCGGTTTTTTTTAATAGATAAAGTGATTCAAGAGGAAGGTTTATATGTATAATAACATCCATTAAATAGTGGAGAAGTACTGTTATTTTCGAGGTTTCTAATGTGATGTCGTAAAAAATTACATTTTTTTCCGCTTACATTGCAAACGCAGGCTGAACCCTACGAGTTTTATCAAAATAATGTACTAAGTATTATACACATTGAAAAGGTCTACAGAAAAGTCCGCGATGGTATATGTCTGTCTCTTATGGATAACCCACAATAACTTTTTTTTGTCATTTACTTTTTACGACAAATAATGGCTAATTTTCGAAGCGATTTTAACTAATACAGCATTAATCCTTAACCAATTAAATACCTTGAATACATTGTTCATTTAATATAGATCTATATGGCCCTTTACACCGTATGATTTAAGTGAATATTTTCGAAGATATTACAGATTTAAAAATTGCGGGACGTAGCGTTTGCGGCGGTACCGGCCGGCCGCCCGGCTATATATTTTATACCCGTGCGAAGGAGGAGCGGGCCGCTATGTTTTTATATACAACGTTCACAGTTTTTCTGTAGTGTATTTAGTATCAGCATTGCATCCGTGCGAAGCCGGGGCGGGTCGCTAGTCTTCTATAATCAGTTGTAGGGAAATAATTCTATGAAATTAAAGTATTTTATTGCATCCTGTTATTTATTTGGCTATTGTTTATCTAATTTTCGGATATGTTAGCTAATCAAGTATTTGTGTTTTAATTAGAATTTATCTTTTTATAGTTAGAAATAAAATCACAGCAGCATAAAATCCTTAAAATTAGATGTAAAGGACAACACATTAAATGAAAAAACAGCATATTGGTAGACCATATTAAATACAAACAATTTATTTTACGTATATTACAATAAATGTAATTTTTCCGCAATCGTTCATGTCCTTAAATTAATGCTGATATCTCTTCAGATTCTATAAATATAATTATAAATTATTCACATCACAAGCATATCAGCAGAGTTCAAGAATTGATTTACAATGTGTGATACACAACTTTCACTATGTACATTGTGTATGTATGTAATGTTAATTATTTTAATGTTAAATGCAATCATGTGTTAAAATTGCTTTTTATAGTGTTTATTTAATTTATTGAGGAAATTACTCATGATAAATTTGTAAATCTTTAATATGAGAATGAATCGATAAATGTGTTGGGTAAGCACAAAACTTGAGAATGGCTGAACCAATTTTATTAATTCTTTTTTTTATAATATTTCTTGGTTCTTATGGAGAGAAAACGTAAACATGTACCACGGCCTATGCCGAGGCGGTCCGCTAGCAGACTAGCAGTATATAATATAAATATAATAAACATAATTAATTTTCAATATTTGCGGATACCAAGGTTTTATATCTGCATTTAAATCATAAACTTAAAGGTCTCTAGTTCTATTAAGATCTTATATTATCTATGTGTTTACAACTAGCTGGTAAGTTTTCTAATAGCATCGCATGCATCATACATCATACAACAATTTTATAACTATAATTTTCATTTTAGGGCGAAGGCGCTCCCACAGTCCGTAAAGGTACATGTGCGAACCACGTCAAGCAAGTGGCTCAATTCTTCCACGGTTTCCACACAACCATGCACGCAAGAACCGAGGATGATTTGGACGAGAAAATCATTTTGGATCAGTTGGCAAAGGCTGGATCAGCGTTTAACTTCAAGTCCAATAGGAATGAGGACCTGCCGCCCAGTGGACCGGTGGGAACTGCTTATCAGAAGGTTAATCCAGGTAGATCATTTGAACTGTTGTTTATTTTACTGTATCTATAAAATATCACAGAAATTATGAAAAAATGTTGTATATATATTTTATTTCTATAAATAAAATTCTCGTGTCATAATGATAATTACCATAATCCTCCGAAATGGCTGAACCCGCGATTTCATGAATTTTTTGTGTCTATTGGGTAGATAGGAGAATAAGTAATAACAGTGAGGCAGAACAACATTTGCCAACAGCTAGTATTAATGTTGTAATATTAATATAATTTATTGAAATATATGAGGTAAAATAATGTAAGGGATTGAAACCAATAATATAAATATAAAAACAATTCCATAAAACAAATGGGTTGCATTCCATACTCGTGTATAATATTGTTTACCATTTTCGCGGGAACAATGCAATAATTGGCAGTGCATTGTGTGCAAATTGTAAACATGAATTCACCACACGCGACAGTCGCTCCTCAAGTTTTAGACAATCAAGTTGTATAAGTTTTTAAAGAATTGAAAAAAATACCCGTGTCTTTGGCCAAAAACTTTTAAAATTTATATTTCTAAGCATTTGAATGCTATAAAACTAAAATATCAATAATTGGTCGGATAATGAATAGTATATTGAATTCACAAAGATACGACGTTATACTGTCGAGGAAAGTGGCTGAGGAAATTAAGAAAAGAAAGAAAACGCTACGGAGAGGTAGATTTTTTGATTGTTCAATGAAATGTTAGGAAATTATTGTTATTACTACTCATAGTTTTAAGTATGGATGTGTTTAATTTTGTGCCTTATTACATTTAATTTGTAAAGATATTTCACATGGATAAACTAAATCTAAGTTTATGCCATATCAAATTAATTTTCGTGTAATTATACAAGCTATTATGTTTTATTGATGCTTAAATGGTTTATTTACAGAAATAAATTGTAAATTTAATCAAGTTCTCATCAAAATTGTTGATGTTTAAATTTTTTTGACAGTTCAAGAAATAAACTCAAAAGAGAGGGACCAATTTTGGTTGAAAGAAGAACAAGAAGAGAAGAAGCGAATTGAAGCGGAGAGAAAGAGGAGAGAAGAGGTCAGAATTATTTATTACTAGCTTTCCACCCGCGGCTTCGCCCGCGCAATCAAAGAAAAACCCGCATAGTACCCGTTCCCGTGGGATTTCCGGGATAAAACCTATCCTATGTCCCGGGGTAAAAAGTAGCCTATGTCCTTTCTCGGGTATCAAAATATCTCTATACCAAATTTCATGTAAATTGGTTCAGTAGTTAAGGCGTGATTGAGTAACAGACAGACAGACAGAGTTACTTTCGCATTTATAATATTAGTATGGATTTTTATATAATATCTTTTTACTAAGAACTTTTTGATATAATATCAATGTTTCTTTTAATAGGCTTTATCCCTGTTAAAGGAAACATTGATATAGCATTGATACAAGCTTTATTTTTTTAACATTTTTTTTTACAGGAAAAGAGGAAGGCGGAAGAAGAAGTAAGGAAAAGAGACGAGAGGGAAGCCGCTAAACGGGACCAAGCGGAACAACTGTATGTGTTTTATAAATTACTACTTAAATTATGATGATTATTTTATGAAGATAATATACATGTTTGTATGCATATTTGTGAAATAATATGGTAGATATCAATGACTTGATGAATGCAAAATTCATCAAGTTCCTAATACTTCAAGTATATTGAGCTGAGCCTTTTTTATGTAAGGCAGACGCCAGTTTTATTTTTATTGTATGTGTGAGTATAAAATGCTATACAAAAATAATTATTCCTTCACACTTTTAGTCACTTTTTTGACACCAATCACATAATTTAAGTGTTAACATTGTTTGTATGTGTTTTCTTTTAATTTATTTTATTAAGGGCCGATTTTTTTGGATAAAACTTATCCGTCCAATGAAGTATTACACGATAATATTAAAATGTCACGTAAACTGTCAAATACGGGCAATTAGAATACGTTTATAAAATGGTAGTTTTATACATTATTCGACGAATAAGTTTTATCCAAGCATTGGAAAATCGGCCCTAAATTAGATTATTTATTCATTTGACAAGTATGACGTCACAAGATCTATCTATTGCATCGCATATTTCATAAGCTTGCGCAGTGTGAATACCAGCACTCGCCCCGAGCGGACGGGGGCGAAGGCCCACGAGCGGTCAGCGGAGGCGCGAGAACTGATCGGAGCCTCCACTGCCGCCGCGAGAGCCCTGTTCCAGAGGAACTTGGCGCAAGGGCAGATTCAAAACAGGCGAGTACAGTAAACGAATTTTGTTATATCATGTATTTGAAAGCTTTTTCAATAAAGATTTTTTCATTTTCATCACCTAAAGGGAATGTAAATACTGTAGATAGAAAATTATACTCCAGGGAAACATTACATTTTTAAAAGGAAGGTTTCCGAAAATTTGTTTGCCACACCAAGGACTGTGCGACTAAAGTGTTGAAAATACATCCTGTACTTTTATTGCATCAATCTTAACAGTCATAAGGATAAAATCTCGAACAAATTTGATAAATCCAATGAGAGGAAAACTAATTTACAAATTAATGTCAAACCTTCATACTATAAGTTAAAAGTAATATTCAGGTTTCGATTTAGGTATGCTTGAATAATCTAAGTGTATATTTTAAAATGTCATCAATGTGAACTTATTATTATTAGTTAAAACCTTATTACAGATCATCATCTAACACACCAGAAAAGCCAATCAGAAGCTCCGTAATAGCGCAGCGTATAAACGCATTCTCACAAAACACTTCACAGCCCTCATCACCTGTGCACGTCAAATCGCCAACCATAGACAAAATAGCATCCACACCGCCCACAGGCAAACTTCCAACCATAGACAACGACGAAAACGCAAAAACGCTGCAAGAAGAAGCGGAACAACCAAAGACAAGCCCGCTAAAGAACATAGACAAGATCAAAATGAGCTTAGAGACTCCGTCACAGATACAATACGAACCAATAATAGATCCGTCTGTAGATCTAAGTCCCAGTACTGAAAACGAACCAAGTTCTTTCAGCGCTATTAATTACACGGAATATCAAGACTATAGGGACTTGAAGCAATGTGAGCCGATGATTAAACAGAATATTTTGGAAAATGATATTTTCGACGCGTCTTACTCGAGTTCGAATGAAAATGATGATGATGACTCTGATAATAAATTTAGTACGATAAAACGGTCGCCGTACAGTAAGAATAATGACGCGGAACTCAGTAGACAGAATACGGTCATAGAGAATGTTAATTATAAAAAGGAGAACGGAAATACACATGAAGGTGAGGGTTTTAAAGATCTGTTTAATTGTAATTTATTTATGGTTGGTACTTTCATAGCCATGGAAACAAGTATTAGAAACTATGGCTCTGACGGTTGATTTATAGTAATTGATTTAAAATTATTTCATTTTAACGGGCAATTAGTTGTGGTATTGAGCAAAAAAAAAAGTCGAAAGTACTCTTTATAAAATAGATTTAAAAATGTATAAAAGTAAAATAATATGAGCTGTGTCTCTAATAATTTATAATTTTCTTAATGTAAATACAGATGTATCTCCCGAGACACTGGAAGAGAGTTCGATTTACGAGGACTTAGATGATGATCCGGGACTGACTGCAAGAGCTTTGTATGACTATCAAGCAGGTAATTTGTTTTTTAATTAAAATTAAGTCATCTTCTTTATTAAGCTAAATTTCTCAAGTACACTGTTCGTAATTCCGGTACACACGTAATTTAAAAAATATGTAAAAATATTAACATGCAAATCCATACTAATATTATAAATGCGAAAGTAACTCTGTCTGTCTGTCTGTTACTCAATCACGCCTAAACTACTGAACCAATTTTCATGAAATTTGGTATTGAGATATTTTGATACCCGAGAAAGGACATAGGCTACTTTTTATCCCGGGAAAATGACGCAATCCCGGAAATCCCACGGGAACGGGAACTATGCGGGTTTTTCTTTGACTGCGCGGGCGAAGCCGCGGGCGGAAACCTAGTCTCTATATAAAATTATATATATTTTTACAAACCATATAATAAAATATTTATTGTATGCCATTGTTTGTTTTTCTCTATATGTTTATCATAACCATAAAAATAATATCATAGTATGTAATAAATCGATTACAAACTTTTCGTTGAATAAAAATATGTATATTTTTTGTTCATTCATGTAAATTAATAATACATAATTGTTTTATTGCAGCGGACGAATCCGAGATAACATTCGATCCGGGCGATATAATCACGCACATCGAACAAATAGACGCGGGCTGGTGGCAAGGGCTCGGGCCGCATGGCGTCTTCGGCCTGTTTCCCGCCAACTACGTCGAACTGCTACCGTGCAGTCCACGCTAAATAAAAAAAACAAAATCAAATCCTATCCTGTCTTTCCTTATTCCTTTTTCAAATTATCCCGCGCTAAATAAAAAAACAAATCAAATCCTATCCTGTCTTTCCTTATTCCTTTTTCAAATTATTCTTTTTTTTTTCATTCTTAACAGGCTAGTGACAGCTGTGACGTTTTAGATTCTTTCCCGCCAATTGCATGGAGTTGCCATAAAAAAATATCATTTTGAAATTTCAATCCATTCATTCAGATTTTGTGATATCCGAATTATCAAGTAAATATAATTTTTATTTCTCTTACTTTGTACCCAAATCCAAAACGATAAAAAATTATACCTAAAGAATCATATCCCTATTTTTGTTATCCTATCTTTATATCCAACACCTTTTACTCTTTCTGATATAAATGTAAAACATCTCATATTATGTAAGTATACAAATTCTTAACATCATATTCATGGACGTATAAAAAAAGACGGACACCGTTTTACGAACAAACAACGTGAAGCCACCGTAGTAAGCTAGCGATCGTGTAAAGACAATGAACACGCACACACTCTCACCATAGTAAGCTAGTCGGCCGCCATTACGTCGTGAACTACCGACTGATTAACAGCGTCACTGTTTCACAAAAAATATTTAAAATGCCGTCTTGCGTGGTTAAATGGTGTCGCAACAGTACAATTTTAAATAACAAAACACAGAGGATTACATTCCACAGGGAAGCAAGTTATTTCTTTGTTTTAACGACAAAATTTATAGAAAAAAATACAGCCGCCATTGCATCAGGACAGCTGTTGCCATAGTGTTGCCATTATTTCAAAATTTCATTCTCCCAAAAGTCGGGGAGTTGATGTAAAGTCAATTAATTTTAAAATTACGATAAAATAATTTGATACAAAATGCAAATTTGTTTTTGCATTTTCTTCTCACAAAAACCTGTATACTATGCTAACCCTTATATAACAACCATATTTAAAAAAAAATATCACAGCCAATTAATACTGTCTACGACATCTGGTTATAAGACAGTTAATTTGAAAATTTCAAGTATATGTATACTGAAATCGTATGAAGCATGTTTCCTATTTGTTTGGTTATAAACTGACATTTTATTTATTTTAATAATAATTAAGGAGACATTACCTCTCCTCCCCCAATATTGGTTGAACAAGTTTTCATACATTTTCCTTTGGTTTCACGTCCAGTGGTTGATTTGTCAAAGCTAAATAGAAATTGTATTTATGCATAGGTTCTAATAGTTAGAGTACACATAAAAAGTATATCAAATTGAAAAATAAAAATACTAAAGTGTGGGGTAATTTTATTGCATCTGGCAATCAACCTGGCACACACACATGGATGTGTCGCCGCCATTACTAGGCTTCACTCAATGTTTAGGCGATACTCCGTCCGTCTTTTTTTATACGTCCATGATCATATTATAATCTTGGGAAATGTATCCGTCACAAGGAGGGAGGGTATAGATTATATTATATCAAGAAAAACGGTTTATTGGGGTGTAATTTGATTCAACATGTGGTTTAAATTATGGGCCAACATTTTAGATTCACACGCAAGATTTTGCACTCGAATCTTGATAGATTAGAAGAAAGTATTAAAAGACAAATTAATTTTAAAACATATGTAACAGTAAATAAATTTTCAATCTTTCTAAAATTAACTTTTAGTGTAGTCACTGTTAGTAGAAGACATTATTTTTGTCATTTTAATAAATAAAGAAGCAATAGTATGTACCAATAATAGATAGAATTACTGATAATAGGTGATTTAATAGATACAATTGCATTTTACTATGTCACAATAATTTATTAATAGTATAACCATAGATATATACCTTAGAGGTTAACATCTCCAACTTCGCAAAATGATTAGCATATGGTTTTTTTTATAAAGGTCTAATTTTTATATACATTTTCTCCAATTACTTCGTACCCAATTCATACACACATTATTCGTTAATATTCTTAGTATACATAATATATTATTATCCATTTTAATCTTTATAAATAAAGGGATTAAACTTATAAATTTACATTCACAATATTACATAATGGTCGATTGAAAAACATTCGTACGATATAAATCTATCATTTTGTAAATTATTAAATATACCTATCTATTCCACAAAGCTTATTTTAATTGCAGGCATTTAAATCCATAATCCTGAAACGCTGAGTGCTATTTTATATGCAATAATAATAATATTCCTAACAACAATATAGTAAAGTCAAGTTTATTTTTATCTATGTATATTGTGATTACTATGCTAAGTTTTATCTATAGTTGTAGAATGTTTTATTTAAATGCTTCCATATGAATTTAAAATTATTGTAAGTATAGGTTTTCATTTTAATTATTTTGAAATAAACTTTCATATCATATTACTTACATTGTATATTAATAATTACAACATGATTACAACAAAATTTTTTGATGTTTGGTATAAAAGCATCATATAAATGAATGCTTGGTTTCTTTTTTCAGTTAAATTTTCTAAACTTATTGGCATTAATATTTATTTCTCATTACAATAGAACTTCAATATAACTTTTAAGAATAAATGCATAACAACATTTTTTAATAGCTGAACCCAATGTAATATATAATATTTGGTACAAGATTTAAACTTTATGTCAAACTTAACTACATATTAGGTAGTTACTTAAATTTACTTTTATTTGGGTTTCAAATATTCAACAAATGTTTTTGATTCGCGATGAACATGCGTTATTCGACTTAATTTCCTAATGAATTTATGTTACTGCCATGTTGCACTGATACCGACTGAGGAATACGACATTCGTTTCAGCACTTTTGCTGCAATAAAAGAGCCTAATGCTTATTTATATAAATAAAAGACTGACTCTTGTCGGTATTTGTCTTAGTCAAATTTAGTTAATGACTTTTTGGAAACTAGATTTAAGATTTTATTTAATTTTGTAAGTCAATGTCTTACTGAATTGTATTTAAAGTTGTAGGTAAATATTGTACTCAAAATTGTGTCTTAGTAGTGCCAAAGCAATTTGTACCCAATTTTATACCCTTTGTACGTTCGTGTAATCCCAAGTAATGTGTAGAAATTTTTGGAATATGTAACTAATAAAAATTACTAAGACACTCTATTATTTTTTCTATTCTTTATAAATTTATATTGTGGTAATTACAATTAGGTATTATCGAAAAGCTTTTGACAAGTTGTGAAACGATAAAGTATTGCATGTATTCTGTATTGTATATGTTAACGGAAATGTATGTAATCCGTCATTGTATAAAATTCCTAGGAAATGTATGAAATTCCTAAAATCGCACGGAAATGTGTGAAATCAATTATTTTATACACATTGCCTAGGAAATCTATACATTTCCTAAGTAGCAATCGGAAATGTAAAAACATCTAAGATATTGGAAGGTACGCGGGACGAGGGGGGGAGGGCCGAAAATTCATAATCAGAAATTTTTGGTTTGGATAAGGGGGTGGGTTAGGTTAGGTTCGTGTTTTTTAAAACTACATAGAAATAGGAGCCCCACGAAGTTGGGCTCCGTCGGCTCGCGACCGTCTTTTTGTAGAATTTTGGAAAAAGACGAATTTCGGCATATTACAAAATGCCGGCCGTTTGTAATACGGCGGATTATACAATCCGACTGCGACGTGCATACGGGGACAGCGGGACGAGGGGACTGTTTACTTACCAAATGAAAATTTGATTTGATTGAATATAAGTTGATTTAATAAATGTTAATTTGTAAGATAATATGAACATATTATTATTATTTTACGGGAAGACTGTTACCCGATACAGTGTTTTATTACAGAAATCATTTACTTTATACATTTCCTAATACGATATTGGAATTATATACAATTCCGAGGAAGATTATACATTTCCTAGGATATCTATCCATTAAATAGGATATTAAACAATATTTTATACATTTCCAAAATGGTATCGGAATTGTACACATTTCCTAGGATTTGTATACAATTCCTTGATTTCATACATTTCCGGTAACATATACAATTTTAATGAAAGTTTTATCATAAATAACTTGGATTATAATATGTAATTTTATTTTTAATTGCAATCTATTCTTATTATATTTTGATTACTTGTAAACTAATTTTTATGTTGTCATTGATTTTTGTCAATATTCTTTAATATTATCTAATAATTAAATCATTATAATAAGTCACAAATTGTAAGATATTTTAATGTATTCTTTATTTTATACTCAATGTTGCATTTACAATTTAGTTTTCGATTATAAAGGCGTTTTTGCACCGCTGTGAACACAACGTACACTTATGTAACCCCGACCTTATAATTTCAAGTGTGTATGGTGCTCCATCGTATTTTAACATAGTGCATAGTGTACATTTGTATCCTATTTTCGAAATAAATCCTAGTTTAAATGATAACTTGCTTTTCATTATTTACCCTCATCCATTTCCTGAACGAGAGAATTTATTTGAATGTGTTGTGGATATTTTCGATGGTGAATGAGTGCTAATATCAGATTACGAGATTTTGAGTTTTGGTCATTGTTCGGGAGAATTTTACATTACTTAATTGAATTTTTGTTGTGTATTGATAGTCATAGATACGATGAATAAGTGTGAAATAAACAGGCAAAGTGAATACATACACGTATTTTTCTTCAATATCCCTCTGCTGAGCTAATTTGAACCTTAACACAATAAACAGTCATTATAATTTTGTTATAAGTACTTCATATGACCACGATTGGGTATAGGTATGTAATGTAGAACACAACATAGGGGTTAAAAATAATGCGACTGATGCGCAGACATATCGAATATACACAAAATTAAATCCTTTTCCAAGAAGAATACTACATGACTGTACGAGAGAATTTTATACTTGTGGAACACGTAGGTACATAATCTTAGAAAAATTATCAAAATTGATCCAGAAGTTCATGAAATTAGCGGCATCTTAGAAACTCATCAGCTTTGTTTTATTATAGAAGTTAGATCGAATTTAATGCCAGGTTAACCCAAAAAACGGCTTTATTACGGCTTACATGATATGTATATGTTCATATTATGTAGAATTGACATGATTTTAAAAGAGTCACTATTACTTTGGATTATTTATATAAAGTTCAAGTTTTATATTTATTAACTATTGCTTATAGATACTGTCCCTGACTCATTTCAGTTGCATAAAATATCAATAGAAGGCCTAATGCTATCTATTCTTTAAAACAACCAATGGTATTGTTTAGCCATTTGTAAAAAAAATGAAATACAATCAACGTCTCAAATTATTTATTATCATTATTCATAAAATTACGCAACACAGATATCAAATCATTGGAACAAAATTAAAACACAAATCTTAGTAAAATAATTCTTCAGGAAAAACCTATCGTATAATGTGCGCAAATACATTCGGCTTCGGCAATGGTATCTTATTTACTATGTCTGGTACCACCTGGAAAAGAAAATAATATATTAATTATGAGAAAATAAGATAAAAATGTGTTCCATTGTATATAAAAGCTGACGAATTTAATTTGGATTGCTCTGAAAAAAAAAAAAACATCTTCCACAATTTTGAAACATTTTTGCTCCTAATATTTTATACTCAACTAGCTTTCCGCCCGCGGCTTCGCCCGCTTTGTCTAAAACCTAATAAATTATATACTAAAACCTTCGTTGAGAATCACTCTATGTATTAAAAAAAAACCGCATCACAATCCGTTGCGTAGTTTGAAAGATTTAAGCATACAAAGGGACATAGGGACAGAGAAAGCGACTTTGTTTTATACTATGTAGTGATGTTGAATTTACAATTTAGTTTTCGATTATAAAGGCGTTTTTGCACCGTTGTGAACACAACATACACTTGTGTAACCCCAACCTTATAATTTCAAGTGTGTACGGTGCTCCATCGTATTGTAACATAGTGTAGTATGTTAGGAGCAAAAAAGCTCTTTTTATAAGAAAAACTATCTTTAGCTTAATAATAATCTATATTCTATACTAATATTATAAATCTGAACTATTGGTCCGATTTGAAAAATTCTTTCGGTATTAGATAGCCCATTTGAGGAAGGCTATAGGCTTTATCACGCTAAGACCAACAGGAGCGGAGTACTGCGGGGCACAGCTAGTTTTAAATATATAATTTTTAATGAGTATGTTGTATCACTACATAGTATAAAACAAAGGTCGCTTTCTCTGTCCCTATGTCCCTTTGTATGCTTAAATCTTTAAAACTACGCAACGGATTTTGATGCGGTTTTTTTTAATAGATAGTGATTCAAGAGGAAGGTTTTAGTATATAATTTATTAGGTTTTAGACAAAGCGGGCGAAGCCGCGGGCGGTAAGCTAGTAGTATTATATGAGCGAATTTATCGCCTACAAAGCCTTGAATTTAAAATATTATAATTTTAATAATGTTTTAAATTCAAGGTTTTCTTTGGAGAGTCCCACTACTCTTATAAACGGGAAAGTTGGTGAGTAGGGTGTGATGGATGAATGTTTGCTATCCTTTCACGATTGTTTTTTTACGGTTTTGGTCAAGATTACATTTACAAAGCGATATTATACAATACTAGGTTTCCGCCCGCGGCTTCGCCCGCGCAGTCAAAGAAAAACCCGCATAGTTGCCGTTCCCGTGGGATTTCCGGGATTGCGTCATTTTCCCGGGATAAAAAGTAGCCTATGTCCTTTCTCGGGTATCAAAATATCTCCATACCAAATTTCATGAAAATTGGCTCAGTAGTTTAGGCGTGATTGAGTAACAGACAGACAGAGTTACTTTCGCATTTAAAATATTAGTATGGATTATGGTCTGATTAAGTATTAGATTATTGTAGACCAACAAAAATAAAATTTTACTCAATCGGTACCAAAGGCGGCAACTATTAAAATTAAATTTGGTATTCAGGAGCATAATTTATATGGACCAATTGGAAAGAAATTTTACATCTTAACTAATATTATAAAGTTGAAGAGTTTGTTTGAACGCGCTAGTCTCGGGAACTACTGGTCCGATTTGAAAAATTATTTCGTTGGTAGAAAGCCCATTTATCGAAGAAGGCTTTATGGCTATATTATATCATCTCGCTGAGACTAAAAGGAGCGGAGCACTGCGGGTAAAACCGCGGAGCACAGCTAGTTAAACATAAGTCCTAAATCTTAATATATATAAATCTCGTGTCACAATGTTTGTCCTCAATCGACTCCTAAACCACTTAACCGATTATAATAAAATTCGCACACCATGTGCAGTTCGATCCAACTTGAGAGATAGGATAGGTTTTATCCCGGAAATCCCTCGGGAACGGGAACTATGCGGGGTTTTCTCTGAAAACGCGGGCGAAGCCGCGGGCGGAAAGCTAGTAATAATAATAAATCCCACCTTATTCCGCACCTCCCTTGGCATATAGGCTTTAATAAACTCATAAAACTCAAAATGCGTGTTAACAATATTGAGTCGCGCCATTTCATATTTGAGCGCATCCACAGAATGTTGCGGCGCGACTTCCAAACGTTTTGTATCGCGAGTGAAGTTGTATATCATTTCTACTAATTTTTCCGCGCGAACTCGGGCTTTGTAATCGTATCTGGAAGGAAAAATACATAAATTAACAATTAATAAGAAAGGAATGTAAATAAATAATTTCGTTATTATTATTAAAGTACATACTTATACAAGTTATGTAAATTTTTGTACAGTAACAAAATATTATACATATATGAAAAAATTTAATTCTTAGCTTTGTTTAAAATAATCTATACTAAAACGTTTGTTTGTTTGAACGCGCTAATCTCAGGAACTACTGGACCTATTTGAAAAATTCTTTCGATGTTAGATAGCCCATTTATCGACAAGGCTTTTTTATATCATCACGCTAAGACCAACATGAGCGGAGCAATGCAGGTAAAACCGCGGGGCTCAGCGTGTAATTCATAAGTAAAATGGTATTGAGTATACAGCATAGCTGATACTCGTCTAAATTCAAGATGAGCATAACAGTTATTAAAAAAAAAAATACACACAGACAATCATTGTGTAGATATAAGTGTCTTTAAATCCTTCAATAGACTATATAAAATCTAATTTAGCAATAGATTCAGTGTAAACTTATTGCTATTCCTGCAGGTCTAAGATGCAAATAGCATTGAGTTACCATGTACTACGTACTAGAGAGGGCATCGCTACTAAACTATTTGTAACACGAGTTAGAGTCAATTGTTTCAAACCATTTTTTTTTGTTACATTGATTGGTTTTAATTGATAATTTTATTCATATTTTTTTAATAAGATAAACAATATTTATTTGTTACATTGATTGGTTTTAATTTATAAGTAATAAGAGGCAGAATATCTACAAAATGTATGACTCACTAGCCGCCCCGCGCCGCCGCGCTTGTTGCACAGATTTTGTTCGTGGTGTCCTCTCTATAATAATACCTCAATGGCAAATAGGCAGATTTTGCTTGTAAAGACTTGATTTGCATTTGCTGATATCATTACTAGCATAGATTTTTACATAGATGTTTAAAAATACTTACTTCGGCTCCAACTTAGTTTCCAGAAACTTGTACAATCTTTTAGTGGCCCATGATGCGTTTCTGGGTTGATATCTCTTTGGAGGTTTATATTTCAAATCTTCTAAAACCTCGTCTGGTAACAAAGCCAAAGGAATTGCAGGTTTTCTTACATATGTTTTTGGTTTATTATTTGTCTTTTGTATTCTTCTGATAGCTGGTTTTAGTGGAACTTTGAATATGTGCGCATTTTGTGAGACCGTTTTGAGTGAATTCCTTATTTCTTCCTCCTGCAGGTGAAGAATAAATTGTGAAAAGTCATGGTACTTTTTTTACTAATGAAGCAAATATTTAAAAGCAGAAATACGTCTAGGTTACGAAGTCCAAATTAGTCATTGGTAAGTAGTAAGTACATAATTCAAAATATACGAAAGAGTGCATAGAAAAATTATTATGTATTTTTAACCAAAATGGACTGCACTCGACCAAATTTAGGTGATAATACTGTAAGTTTAATATTTACAGACTTAGAAAAGTATATTTTAAGTCAAACCTTACCATTTTCCGTTTCTTCTCGATATTCTCCAATTTAATCTTTTGCAAATATGTTTCTAATGTGGTCTGACGCGTACGTTTTGATATTTCATGATTCGATACTTCACGGTCTGATATAACATGGTCTGATTCTGCACGGTCTGATACTTCATTGGTGGATTCTAAATGGTTTGATACGTCATGGTCTAACACTTCATGCTCCGATACTTCATTCTCTGATTCTGCATGTTCCGATTCTTCATGCTCCGATTCCACATGGTCCGATTCTTCATGCTCTGATTGCACAAGTTCTGATTCTTCTTGCTCGGATTCCACATGCTCCGAATCTTCGTGCTCTGTTTCCGCATGCTTTGATTCTTCTTGGGTGGATTCTGCAAGGCCTGATTCTGCATGGTTCGATTCTACATGGTCTTGTTCTTCCTGATTCGATTCTGTATGGCCTGATTCTTCAATACTTTCTTCCACCTCCATTTGTTCAGCAACACTTTCAAATTCTGGATATTCTGTGGAATTCGCTTGCGGCATTTTGCTAATTTCTTCATTATCGTTCAAGTTAGTTTGACGCTTTGCTGATTTCTCCATAACCAAAGTTCGTAAGGACTTTCTCGGTGTAAAATCTTTACCGAAAGTCTGTCGCATAGTATGTCTGGTTGTTCTGTGTGAATCCCAATGAGTGTTATTGGCGCTTGAATTGTTTCCATCTGAGAATTCTATACTGTCGCGTGTTGGAGCTAAACTCGGACGTATAGTCAGATTCTTAGGTATTATACTTTTTGTTTTTCTTACGCTCGTATTGCGTCCTTCTATTATTGACATTTTGCGAATCGATTGTTTATTGAGAACTGCTTCTGGTGATTTTACTGTTTCGTTTTTATTTGCGATGATTGTTTCATGAATGGAATTAGCTATTTCTTTACTGGGGTGAGATTCGTCGGTTTTATCGTTATCTTGACTGTCAATTATATCTTCATCTTTTGAATCATCTATATTATCATGTTCTTGTTCAACTTCCTGTTCAGCTTCACTCTCTTGTTGTTCAGTTTCACTTTCTTGCTGTTCTTCCTCTTCTACGTCTACACTCCCTTCCTGTTCTGCTTCACTTTCCTGTTGTTCATCCTCTTCTTCTTGTTCACTTTGCTCCTGTTCCTCTTGGTCATCTTCACAATCTTGTTCTTCAACTTCACTTTCTTGTTCTTGTACTATTTCACTCTCTTGATCTTCTAAAACTCCACTTTGTTGCGCTAATTCACTGTTCTCTAGTTCTTCATCTACTTTACCGTCTTCATATTGTTCTTGTTCTCTTTCTATCTGTGCTTTTTTCTTTTCATTTTGTGTTTTTTCTTTTTCTCTATTTTCTTTAAAGTCCTGCACATTATTTGGATTTTTTTGTATATCAGCCAGGTTTTGTTCAAGTTCTTGCTCAGCTTCATTTATATTTATGGCTTCCATATTTTCCTTCGAAACTGGAGGGTCAGTATGTTTTCCTGTACTCTTATTACTCTTTTCAATAGTTTTACGTTTTCCTTCTCGCTTGCTATCATTCGCCGATTGTCTATTTTTACGTTTTGATATGTTGAGTTCAGCTTTTGAATTATTTTTGTTTGTCTTACTACTATTATTATCTTGTAAAGTTTTGTGTAAATTTTGACTTGATTTACCATCTATGACATTCATTGTCACTGATTTTTTGTCGGTTTGTTTTTGTGCATTTTTTGAATTGTCTTCTACATCTTCACTTTTAGCTTCATCTTCTTCATAACGAAGTTGGCTATTTTCTAGTTCTTCATCACTTGATTCTTGTTGAATTTCATTCATATCATTAATTTCTACGTTATTTTGAACATCACTTGCTTTTTTACCATCAATTGTATCTGCAGCTTTGCTCACATTTTGTTTATTTTTACTCTTATTCAGATCTTTTGCTACAGATTTTAATTGAGTCCTAAAACTATCTTCCCTTTCTTTGTTATGTGTTTTTTTATTATCATGACTTTCAGCATGTTTTGATTTCGTTAAAGACTTGTTAGATACACGGTGACTAAAGTTTGATCTGTTTTTAGATTTGTTAAGAGTTCTAGAAGTTTCCTTAACAGATTTATTTGTAAGTGTTACATCAGCTTCATCTTCCATGTCAACATCCATCAATTTGTCATCATTTTTTTCTCTTTGCTGTTGTTTTTCATGTACAGTAACCTGAGTTGAATTCTGTTTTTCATTATTTCCCGATATAATGCTGCGTCTTGGATTCTTCGGGGTTGTTTGATCTTCAAATTGATGTTCCACCATAGTTGAAGAAGGCAAGAGCTTCCAGTCGTCCATTTCTATATCAGTTAGACTTGGTATTGGTGAATTCATGTTGGAAATAGAGCTTGCGCGTCGTTTTTGGAGAAATTGCCTTCTTAATGTAAAGATTTTCGGTTGCATATCTGGGATATCTTCTTCACTGTCGGAAACAATGAAATCGACGAACATATTTTTCTGTTTAGTAACAGGTCTATTACCAAATAAGTGTCGACCTTGGTTTTTCGGCTGCATTGGTGGTAACGTTTTGTCATTTGTTATTGTCTTATTATTTGAAATACTGAGTAAAGCTGCTGGAAATACTGGTTGAGGTCTTTTCTCCTGACGTTTGAAGAGACTTTTTGGAGTTATACTTAAATCTTTATCCCACTCTATCCTACTCTTTTGTGTTTCAGTTGAGTTAAGCGTTTCTCTTCTATTCATTATTTTGTCTTGAAACTTTTTTTGTGTAGGGTTTTCCTTTCCAGCAAATAACTTTCGATGTGGCATAACAATGCTTTTTATTGATTCTTCATCACTGCTGTTTTGGAGATCGACTGAATAAGTCTTTGTTCCTTGGCTGAAATAATAATAAAAAATGTGTTGAAATACTACATAAATATAATTATTTCTTTACTATGACAAACATTAAGTTATGTGTATTTGCATGCAATCTTATTTGATATGAATTTTGACCTTTTTATCATTGAATACAATGCATTTACTAAATCATAATAACAAAATATTCCTTACCTCAATGTTTCAACATCAAAATCTTCAAGAACGTTAAAAGCGTCAACCATTTCTTTATTTTGCAGCACATCCAGCACTTCTCTTGAATTTTCATCTAAATTTTTCCACCAACTAATCCCTGTGAATTGAATTTTTTCATTAATTCTATATGGTTATGGTTGTCAATATGAATGTTAATGAATGTCAAATATTAAACCTGAGTCATAGAATACATAATAGTAGCTAAACTAGGCTAAACGCTACAGAACGGACACTCTCCGCCTCCCGCCAAAATTAAACTTACCTCACCCCGCGCGATCGTGATTAAAATGGGCCATATTTTTCTGCAAGGACGATACGCAACGAAGATTGACAACATTAATCAAATTGACTTAAAGTAATTTTACTATTTTGGATTTGTGATTATCGTTTTTCGTAGAAAATGGTTAGATATTGTGCTGTTTACGGATGTATTTCATCAGAAAAACGCGAATTTTTTTTTTACGCTAGTCACAAATGTGCCAACCATAAAGCGTTAACACACACATTTGCAGTCTCTACAGTGTGACTGTCAAAACGATAATTTTGTATGGAGTGTCCGGGGTGTGCCTGAGTTATAATTGGTGTTTTAACATTACACAGTATATTTTATTAAGCTTTCCGTCCGCTTTGTTTAAAACTTGAATTGCTATATCTACTTAAAAAACTGGTTCAATATACAATATATAACTTGGTTTTAAAGATTTGAGTATACATAGAGAAAGAAAGACATCAACAGCAACTTTTGTTTTATATTATGTAGTGTATAACAGACTATCTGTGTCCCATGGTTTCACATGCGGACAAAACCTTAATATTAATAGTATAGACAAATTTGCTATGCACAATTACTTGAACCTAATAAGTAATTATTGTAGTTAGAAATAAAGCAGTGTAAAAAATACAATCCAGAATTATATAATCTAGATACACAAACATGCAAACATACATAAAAAGCTACATAGTATCAAAAATTAAGTTGATTCCTGGAGCCTATCTCTATGTACACTAAGATCTTTTAAATTACATAACAGGTTTTATCAACAGAACAAGTGATTGTGCATCTGTGAAAAGTCAGAGCGCGTTGTTATTATAAACATGATTACAGAATGCCAGGGAAAGCAACACCCAAATTTTCCATATAATATTTTATTATTATTACTACTTGCAACATATTAAGAAGAAAAAAAGAAAAAATATTTAATGCCACATGTTAACAACTAGATACTTATATTACTTAAAAAATAGAATAATTTATGAATACATGGCAATCGGGTCAGACTCAGCCATGCTGTCGGGCTTTAACGCCTGAACAGCGCTGATTTATTACAACTATTTATGAGTGTATATTGAGACAGATTTTATTTTGCTTAAATTCTTTATAGGAGTTTCAATTGAAAGTATTTTTTATTTGAACTTACTTCCAGGAGCAATAATATCTGTGCCATCATTCAGAACAGATCTTCTTCCAATCATCGGTGACAACTCCATAACATCCTTAACAACAGATGCCAGTCTGGTGGAGCCAATGGAACATGCCGGAGATCCCACACTTCTGCTCTTTCTAGGATTATATCTCCTTGGTGTAACGGCACCGTGGGAACGCGCGGGCGATGGTATTCTTAATTTGTTCGACATTTTCTAAAAACTAACAAAATGAAACAACAATTGAAAATTGATTTACAGGCTTACAGATGAGATTGAAATTCAATATATTCTGAAGAGTCGTTTAGGAAAATATCAATGCGAAGAAAACAGAATAAGCAAAACAAATAAGATGTAAACGTTAGATTTTTATTCTAATTCACGATTTTATAATATAGAGAAAATCTATACAGAAAATATAACTTACTTGAGTTATTAAGTTTGTTTTAAAGCAATCCGTGAATAACGTCTTTATTAAAGTAATTCACTCAGTATCCACATTTTATTAATATTTCTACTCTTTTTCTTCTTTTCACAATTTTTACAGCGAACAAAAATTAAAACAAACAACGAAGTCCGTTTGTCATACAAGTTTTGAATTTTGCAGGTTCCGTTTCAAGTATTAACATCAACTATATTACTTGCTCTGTACTTTATAATATTATGTAGCTATGATTTTTGAAAACTAAAATTTACAATTATTGCATTACAAGAAAAAGTTATTTGTTTATTTAAATTTTTATCATACGATACAAAAATAAAATAATCGATGGATCTTTAATATGAGAAATGATTATTGATATTAAGAACTACAAAAATGGAACGTAGCATTTTATTCTTCATCTATTTGACAGACATACCGAATTTACTCTTTGGATACAAGCCTTTTAGTAATCGAGTAAATAATGTTTAATGAGCAGATTTAATTACATGCATAAAGCATACATAATAATATACTAGTTTTTGAAAAAAGTAATTATGTTACATAGTTAATCGTTTTTTTAGGTATTAAATTAGGTTTAGTTAGGATTTTACATTAGAAACGTAATTACACACGTAATAACAGCATAATTTATATAAAACTAGCGACCTGCCCCGGCTTCGCACGGGTGCAATGCTGATACTAAATACACTACAGAAAAACTGTGAACGTTGTATATAAAAACATAGAGGCCCGCTCCGGCTTCGCACGGGTATAAAATATATAGCCGGGCGGCCGGCCGGTACCGCCGCAAACGCTACGTCCCGCAATTTTTAAATCTGTAATATCTTCGAAAATATTCACTTAAATCATACGGTGTAAAGGGCCATATAGATCTATATTAAATGAACAATGTATTCAAGGTATTTAATTGGTTAAGGATTAATGCTGTATTGGTTAAAATCGCTTCGAAAATTAGCCATTATTTGTCGTAAAAAGTAAATGACAAAAAAAGTTATTGTGGGTTATGCATAAGAGATAGACATATACCATCACGGACTTTTCTGTAGACCTTTTCAATGTGTATAATACTTAGTACATTATTTTGATAAAACTCGTAGGGTTCAGCCTGCGTTTGCAATGTAAGCGGAAAAAATGTAATTTTTTACGACATCACATTAGAAATCTCAAAAATAACAGTACTTTTCCACTATTTAATGGATGTTATTATACATATAAACCTTCCTCTTGAATCACTCTATCTATTAAAAAAAAACCGCATCAAAATCCGTTGCGTAGTTTCAAAGATTTAAGCGTACAAAGGGACATAGGGACATAAGGACATAGGGACATAGGGACAGAGAAAGCGACTTTGTTTTATACTATGTAGTGATTCTCCACTATTTAATGGATGTTATTATACATATAAACCTTCCTCTTGAATCACTCTATCTATTAAAAAAAACCGCATCAAAATCCGTTGCGTAGTTTCAAAGATTTAAGCGTACAAAGGGACATAGGGACATAAGGACATAGGGACATAGGGACAGAGAAAGCGACTTTGTTTTGTATGTAGTGATGATGACATTTGTTTACAAGATAAAATTGAATAGAATTTTGAGCTAATTGAACTAGATGAAAACTTTGCTCGTTTTGTAGTTTAGGGAGAATAATCTTGTTTAGTTATAAGTTTAAATATAAATTTATAAATATAAATTTATAAGTTTACGAAATTATTTTATTAATAAAGTATTATTATAATAGAACTTAGATAGATATATTCATTATGTAGGTCAAAGTTTACTAATTACAAATTTTACACGTGTTTCTATTGTGCGTGGGTGGTGTCTATAGCGACAGGAAACTTGTGTTGGAAGTACAGAACAATTAATATATTCTAGCTGAAGTTGGAAGGAAGCAAAATTTTATGCCCGCGTGGATTATCGGTATATACGGTTATAAAAAACTTTATGCAAAACAATTTCCGAATAAGTTCTATATTGCACTGCTTCCATTATGTATTTTTACGTGCACCTACCTATTTTTATCTCGTCAGGATTAAGAATATACAAATATACTTAGATAGGAAGTAGGATATGACTATCATGCGCCTACTACTGCACAGAAATACATGAATTTGTTCTACAAATATTATATCTCCATAGTATACTTTTCGGTTTTATTTATTTGATATTACATCATCTCACAACGATATTTGTATGACTTATGTACGATTACTATTTATTTTTGTTAGAGGCTCAAGATTGAACTATCTACAAATGTTTACTGTAACGTAGAGGACAATCATTACACCGAGTATTATTATCATCTTATGTGTCTGAAGGGACACACCGCGCGCCATCTATTGATATGATTAACAACCATTTCAACCAATATGAAGCACTTTTCAGTGAATACAATATTGTAACGATGGAACACGACCATTCGGGGCATCCGCCCCGGAATGGCGCGAAAGGATGCGGGTTCGAGTCCCGCCTCGTGATCGAATTTTTTCTATTCTTTATAAATTTATATTTATAAAGCATTTGAATGCCATAAAACCAAAAATATAAATTCAACAAAAAAGGTCGTGTTCCATCGTTACAATATTGTATTCACTGAAAAGTGCTTCATATTGGTTGAAATGGTTGTTAATCATATCAATAGATGGCGCGCGGTGTGTCCCTTCAGACACATAAAACTGAAAGAATAGAATAAATTTGATTGCTTTGGCGGGTCACGAGTGGCTGAGTTGGTCAGGCATCCGCCCCGGAATGGCGCGAAAGGATGCGGGTTCGAGTCCCGCCTCGTGATCGAATTTTTTCTATTCTTTATAAATTTATATTTATAAAGCATTTGAATGCCATAAAACCAAAAATATAAATTCAACAAAAAAGGTCGTGTTCCATCGTTACAATATTGTATTCACTGAAAAGTGCTTCATATTGGTTGAAATGGTTGTTAATCATATCAATAGATGGCGCGCGGTGTGTCCCTTCAGACACATAAAACTGAAAGAATAGAATAAATTTGATTGCTTTGGCGGGTCACGAGTGGCTGAGTTGGTCAGGCATCCGCCCCGGAATGGCGCGAAAGGATGCGGGTTCGAGTCCCGCCTCGTGATCGAATTTTTTCTATTCTTTATAAATTTGTATTTATAAAGCATTTGAATGCCATAAAACCAAAAATATAAATTCAACAAAAAAGGTCGTGTTCCATCGTTACAATATTGTATTCACTGAAAAGTGCTTCATATTGGTTGAAATGGTTGTTAATCATATCAATAGATGGCGCGCGGTGTGTCCCTTCAGACACATAAAACTGAAAGAATAGAATAAATTTGATTGCTTTGGCGGGTCACGAGTGGCTGAGTTGGTCAGGCATCCGCCCCGGAATGGCGCGAAAGGATGCGGGTTCGAGTCCCGCCTCGTGATCGAATTTTTTCTATTCTTTATAAATTTATATTTATAAAGCATTTGAATGCCATAAAACCAAAAATATAAATTCAACGATAAATTTATTTTCATTTTTTTATAAACTAGTACATAATAACTTTTATTCTCGTATTTAATTTCAATTCGGTTAAAAAAAATTCCACGCGTGAGCCTTGTGCAAAAGCTGTGTAATCAGTTTATAAATTACTAGGTTTCCGCCCGCGGCTTCGCCCGCGCAGTCAAAGAAAAACGCATAGTTCCCGTTCCCGTGGGATTTCCGGGATTGCGTCATATTCCCGGGATAAAAAGTAGCCTATGTCCTTTCTCGGGTATAAAAATATCTCCATACCAAATTTCATGAAAATTGGTTCAGTAGTCTAGGCGTGATTGAGTAACAGACAGACAGACAGAGTTACTTTCGCATTTATAATATTAGTATGGATAATGATTTGGCGCCTCGACATTTACCTACCTTGCCTTATCTTGCTAGGAATCCCCATATCCCTGGTAAGTGGTAAACATTTGTTAAACAATAAAGTTGTATCAACATGTTGCAGATTTGCAACTCTGCGTATTGTAGAATCGATATCGCACCTAAAAAATTAAAATGTTCTCATCCGAGAAGCGACAACATTTAAACAAAGTTTTCTGCAACATTGTCAAACTGCTGCTCAACAAATGTTTACTATGAATACGTGGCTTAGCGATGATATTCGAGGAATTTGATGAAACTACGGACTTAGTATAGATTTCACATTATCCCTCGGGATTTTGTGTCATGTCCTAGATTTGACCCAACAGATTATAATCAAAATTTCGATTAGAAAAATGACCGTTTTATGACCACCGTTTCTAAAATTAGTTATTCTAAGTAGGTAGGTAGTCATTTATTCAAGGGATCTCAAGAGAAAATTAAGAATTTATATTTTTAAAATTGTCAGCCTATTCGTAGGTAAGGAATAAAATTCGTAGAATTTGTAACTGATTGTCGAAGGACTTACATTTTGGGAATTGAATACATCGGAAAAGGTTTTCAAGTAATTTGATTTACATATCAGCCAGCAAAGGGGTATTTTGTAGACCTATGTAATAATTGTGTTTTTGATAGGTACACATAATAGGTACCTATAAATATAACAAAACCTGGAATATCTATAGATTATTTATAATAACTAGCTGTTGCCCGCATACCGGAGTGTCCGTGTTTTATGCGATGATTAGCTATTGTTGATTAATGATGTAGGTATCACGCTAAAACTACTGAACGGATTCGTACAAAACTTTATCTGCTTTGAGTTTATACTTTGAAGCCTATTTATTGAGTCTGTGAATACAAATTGGATACTTTTAGTGAATACTACATAACGTGAACTACGTGAACCTGTTCCCACTGGGCATGAGATAAATACCTAACATGTGAGAAACATAATGTTTTATTGATCACACGGTGAAAGCATTTTAGTTAAGCTGTTTCAGTAATGATCATGATAACTTCGTACAAATAAACTCACAAATTAACGAATTCAACCTTCTTCATAATATAAGTGTAGAATATTTCATAGCGTTCGACTACCGATTGAATGCTGGCCATAAAATTAATGAGTGATGATAAACTGAGGTGTTACATGTGGGACACCCGATTGGAACGAAGTTCCTTTAGTTTTGAAATAATAGTATTATAAACAATATTTAGGAGTTAAATGATAAATGAAATAAGTGAAGGAATGCTAATTAATATACGCACAACAAAAAGCAAAAGTGTTGTGAGGTTGTTTCGTCGCCTTGCTCGAAGTCGCCTAGCCCCCAGCTAGCGTACCACGATAAGGAACTTCGTTCCAAACCCAAAGTCAATGAGTTACATCAAAGAGCACGTAATGCTAAAATAAATAGATTCAGCGGTATGAGACGGCATGTTTGATTAACCAAAGATATAAATTACTATTACAATTATTGTCTTGTTATTTGAATTCACGTGTTTGTCGGTGGTGTGTGATAATGGAGAAAATAGATAATGTTCAGACACAGGTTAGTAATTTTGCGTACCTTTTATATTACACACATAAGTCTCGTTAAATAAGGCAAAATAACTTAATCAATCTTTGACTAAGACTGACCGGTTGGCTTGGTTGGTAGTAGCCCCTGCCTTCCAAGCCAGAGGTCGTTCGTGGGTTCGATTCCCACCCGGGGCAAATATTTGTGTGATAAACATAGATGTTTGCTCTGTGTATGGGTGTTAATTATCTACATAAGTATTTATTTAAAATTATATATGTATGTTTATCAGCCATCTGGTTTCCATAACACAAGCGAAAGTTTAGTATGGGATCAGATCGTGCCGTGTGTGAAAATTGTAATGAAAAATATTTATTTATCTCCCTTTGAAGGCGGTAAACAGTTAGATAACAATAAAAACCTTCACAGAGCTGAATTTGGTAGGGACTCACTCGTAAAAGTGTGAAGTTTAGTGTAGACGGTTTTCTTCTTTTCTGTCGGGACTGGTAATAAACATTTGATAAATATTTCAGTGAAGATTTAACGATTGCAATACCTAATTAATTCCCTATAAGTAGTAAATACTCAACACAATATTTAGTAGGAAGGTACCTAATTTAATACTATGTTTACATACATCTCAAAAAGTCAAAACATTATTTAAATTATAATTATGCTTATTTTTGCAATATATCTTTAAGCTTTTTTTTTGAAGTATATAATAAAAAGATAATATATTAAATAGACCGGTAAAAGGAAAGAATTTAAGGTGGAATATAAAAACGAAATAAAGGTTAATGCTGTCGTCTTCAGACTTCAAAGGAACTCAGTAAATAGATGAATAATTCACCAACATAGGATAGATAGAGGTAGAAATAAAATGCACGTCTGTCTGTGTGTAATGATACTGCAATATATTATAACATTACTATACATATGGTTAGTTATACTATATTATGGAGGCAATAAAATACAATTTGGGAAAGTTTCAAATATAACAATTCGTATTATAACAATTGAAAATTATCTGACACATGCAATGGGAACATTTTATTCAAATTTTTGCAACTTTTTTTATCGATGCTCCATTTCTGTCGATGCATTATGTTACGTAGCCTTCCGAAAAATAGAGTATCCAGCTAAAATTATTCAATTCATATACTTACCAGAGTCCAGAAGTTCTTGTGATAAGCTATTTCTAACAATATCTTCAACTTAATAACATGAGTATAGGTTCTATGCTTCAATATAGCGCGCAGTTGTTGACTACAGGATACTGACCAGAAACATAACTATCGCATAGTCTAGGTGCGTGTTTAAATAATTAAAAAACGTTGTTTCAGGTTAAGGATCGCTTTCCTAGGATCGTATTTTTCATAATTCTCACCGAATTCTGCGAACGCTTCTCATTTTCTGGCATGAAAGGTATGGAAATAAGTTGAATATTTATTCAGTAAGAACATAATTTCATGAATTTCTTTTCAAGGCAGTTGTTTATTGGTATTGAATAAAGGAAGGTTTGATTAGATAAATGTAGTGTATAATTGAGTGGGATATCTTCGTCGTTTTTTTTATCTTTTTTTATTTAGGGATTTTTGTCCAAAAGGACGATGACAAAAGTTCTTATTTTCAGTGATATTATCAACTAAAAACATTAAACTTTAAGTTAATAGAACGAGTGTATGAGTTCAACCTGTGTTACCTATTGACAACAGTGACAACTGACAACCAACTTTACAATATAAAGAATCCATAAGCGACACTGTATAAAACTAACATGTACGAGAAATAATACTGTTTTTCCAGCATTCCTAACCTTATACTTACGAAGTAAGTTAGGTTATACCGATGAAGGGGCAACGGAGACTTACCACGTGTTCACTACATTTGTGTACGTGTTCCCAATTATCGGCGGAATCCTTGCTGATAACTGGCTCGGAAAGTTCAGGTAAACTTGCTTGAGTTGTTATTAGAAATATTTGACGGTCCGAAGACTACGCTGCGAGCCTTAAATTCTTGGAAGTTTTGACCACAAATATAGCAATACTTCTAGTTTACACGACCCAATTTTATTGTGATCCTTTCGATTTATTTACGACTATTATAGTAACATGTGTGACATTTTATGCCATTCTCTTTAATATATCTAGACACAACAATATACATTGTAATGTGTAATAATTTTCTTTATACGCTTCATTTTCCAGGATAATAAAGATTGCTATTTTTTAGGACTATTCTATATTTGATGTTTATATACGCAGCTGGCAATATATTAGTGGCTGTGACAGCGATTCCAGTGCTCAATTTACCTGCAAAGTAAGAGCTTTTGAATTCTAGAACCTATCTTTGGAAATATAGAGTCAGCCAGGATATGGAAAAATTAATGATTAAATTGCGTCTATAGTGTCTGAAACTTTTTCAGTTATAGTTTTGTCTTCAAGAAAGTGTCTAGGGCTATTTTTGTATTACTGTGTCTTATGTCAGTAGCTAGTGTTCTTTTTTCTCGTAACTTTGTTCTAACTATTCATTATTATTGACCCTAACTATTCAGCTTTATTATTCTTCCTTGAGCAAAGAAACTTATTTCCTAAAAATATTATGTGTCTATAATGCCAATAATACTTTTCAGTACATACACTCTCCTGGGCCTGTTTATGATAACCCTCGGTACGGGGGGAATAAAGCCATGCACTACTGCGTTTGGTGGTGAACAATTGCAATCACCTGAACACCAGAAGTATCTAGCTATCTACTTCAGTATCTTATACTTTGTGTTGTGTGTGGGCAGTGTAATAGCGAAGATAGTGTCGCCAATATTGAGGTCGGAGGTGCAATGTTTTGGGGACAAAGACTGCTATTCGCTCGCGTTTGGAGCTCCTGGGTTAGTCGTTCTACTGTCTATGGGTAAGTAAAGGTATTACATATAATATTGTTAAAATATCTAAGTAATTGAATGGTTGAATTGATATAAGCAATACTTATTTCGTTATTTGTATTGACAAAGCACAAATACATCAAGAATATTCATAAAAGGTATGATAAAAATCACCTATAGATTGGTTGAGATAAAAGATTTATTGTGAAAATTGATTGAATTCGACATGAATACGTTTACATTACATTCCAGTAGTTAATTTATTGTCCAATTTTCATACGATACGCTGGTTATTGCAAAAGTGACATATCATAAATACTTCGCTAAAAACTATTTAATCAAATGGTACTTTTTTGTATACCTACGTATAGACAATAGATACATTTCTTAGCCAAGTTTTCAAACATTTAACTCAACCACCCACGTCTATGGTATCTATATGAATATAGTAAATTCTGAAACTCATTATTACACCTAGTTATGAACTGACATATCACTATTAATAGCGTCTTCTCTTTTGTATTCACAAGTGCCTTGATTATTAGTTCCGTATAACTTTACAAAGGTCGTTTATTTTCAGTTATTTATTATTCCAATGTTATAATGCAAGTTTGTTTGAAATTACAAATAACATTATCATCGTTCAAACTTCAAATATTGCGTAAATTTAGAAATACTTACCTACTGAAGATTTATTACAGCACAGATAAAGATCTATTATTGTATCATGTTTGAGCATTAAATATTGATATTTACTCAATTATTGTATAAAAAATTATCATGACGTCATATCATTCGAAAATTTTCCTAGAAATTAATGGAATTTAACCAATTTTACTGACGAGAAACTTCTTAATACATAATATGCATTTAAAATATTCAACATAATTCTAAAAACAAGGTAATTTAGCCTGAATAATGTTTTTGTTTTAGTTATTTTTGTGAGCGCACAGAGCAGATACGTAATAAACAAACCCAACGGGACTGTCCTGTTTGATTTTGTGAAGTGCATTTTTGTAAGTATAATAATAATAGTTTTAGTCTCATAATAACTACGAAAAACTTATTAGTAAAGTCTAATAATCGACTCTGAATAATATTAATCTATACTGACATTATAAAGCTGAAGAGTTTGTTTGTTTGAACGCGCTAATCTCAGGAACTAGGGTAGACTGGGTACGGTAGTGACAATTTTAGTTTGTCCGCCTATATTTTTTAAATTATGCTTATAATCTGAACAAAAACTGTATTATAATGTAGTTTATTCATTGGTTAACGACTAAATGTTAAAACTTTAGGCCTAAATCAAATAGTTAAATTATGAAAAATATTAGTAGTAGTTAAATTATACCACATCCCAGGGGCGGTTGTGACAATACTGGGGGTCAATAGTGACAGTATGAAAATTATGTGAAATGATTACACAACAGGATAGAAATGCTCTAAATGATCATGAAATACTTTTTCATGACTTTACTAATAAGTAAAGTCATGAAAAAGTATTTCATGTAATAACTTACATTGCAAGAAATATTTATTTTTTATAATACGGCTCATTTAACAAAAAATACTTTCCTTACAAAAGTGATAAAATCTGGTAACAGTTTAATCTTTCACAACTTTGAAGGCACTATAGTATCTTTAGCTATATTATCAGCCTCCATTAATACTGACTTTCTATAATAGTCTTCATTAAAAATTAGTTAAAATTACAATACTTATCAAAGAAATGTCAATCACATTCATAATAACAATAAAACTTATGTTTGTAGGAACTCTACTTTACTTTGAAACAAAACTCCAAACGTAATAAAAGTGCTCATCTTCAAATAAAAAATAAAAATATTCTCATGGTATCTTTCAAACAAAAAAAAAAAAAACAAAAATATTCTCATAGTAAAGTAGTAGCTATGCGAAAGTCTATCAAAATAAGTAATGCTCTGCAGCACTGCGCAAAGAAGTCCTGCGTTTTACTTCATTCGTACTGCGACACGGTACACGGTACACTTTTTGAGTTTTTCTGATGCGATTTCTAGGCATCTAAAACAAAAACAGCAGACTTTACTTATGTCACAACCGTACCCGGTTAGTGTCACAACCGTTACCAGAGACTGTTTTTATAAAAATACAATCACCACGCCAAGACAAAATAACCTACAATAAATGTAATTATTGATATTAACCTGCTAATATGTGACTTATATCGATGAATAACACTCAATACCCTATCAGCATAGATATTACAGTAATTCGGAAATGAAAATGAACGAAAAAACTTACTTTTTGGCGGTTAAAATCAAAATGGGCTTCTGCTCACGTACTCACTGCGCGAAAAATGATGCAACCCTGTGAAATAGGTTGAGACGAGCAAGCCGCTCGTCTTTCCCCTTGCATGACCTCTGCTATTCCCTATATTTTCGAAAATATGACGACTGTCACTACCGGGACCTGGCACAACTGTACCCAGTCTACCCTACTGGTCCGATTTGCAAAGTTCTTCTCAAAATTCGGGTGTTAGATAGCCCATTTACTGAGGAAGGCTATAGGCTATATCCTCACGCTGAGACCAACAGGAGTAGAGCACTGCGGGTAAAACCGCAGGGCACAGCTAGTGATAAATAAAATTTTAATATTGATATTTTATAATCGTAACATTTTACTAACTTGACATATTTCGTCAGGTAGGTTTAAAGGCCACACTTATAAAAGGAAAGATGAATAAAAACGATCATTGGTTGGACACCGTGCAACACAAGTATGACAAGTCATTCATAAGAGATGTGAAGAAAACGTTATCTTTACTTAAGCTGTTTACTGTAATACCGATGTTTTGGGCTCTATTAGATCAGATGGTAAGAATTTAATCCTTTTCAATCTCTTATTTATTCTTCCGATCATAATTCTCAGCCATTAGATTGATAAAATACAGAAAAAGAAAACGTTTTCAATCGAAAAGCCTTCTTTTTAATCGGAACGTTCTTCGTGTGCATTGAAAAACCCCGTTTGCGTAAGGTTTGCGTTAACATACCTTTTATCATTTGCGAGTGATAGGTTCCGTAGGTTTATTTATTTATTTATTTATTTGTAATTTGTTGTTGTTTAATAAATACATTTAAAAAATTCAAGTTGAGTAGTCTCAGAATCAGTTAGTTATCTTAAAAATGTATGTTAATGCTTTAAGCTTTATTATTTCTAAATTTGTATTTAAATTACATATTCTTCCAATCGTTCAGGTACAAAATAAGAATCCGGTACATTACATTTCCTTAATTTTGTTAAATTGATACCTATGTGAAATATTTACGTTGAGCAATTTTAGAATGGTTAAAGATAACATACTTGAAAACAATAAAATTTAATTACCTTTTCAATGTAGGGTTCCAGATGGACATTACAAGCAACAAAGATGAACGGATCCCTGGGCTTCATTACGGTTAAGCCAGATCAGTTGCAAGTGATTGCACCCGTTTGCATTTTAATTCTCATCCCTTTGTCACAAAAGGTTAGTCCGATTTCACTTCTATTTGCGCTGTTAGCATTTCTTTTTCTCAAAACAACGTTCCAGAATTATTTGAATCTATTTTTTTTTTAATTTTATTGTCAATGATTTTGGTTGTCAATGGTAATATTTGTGGCATGCTTTTATTTCGTAAGGAGTCATTTTATTAAAAGAAATAAAATAAATCTAGCTTTTGTTATTATTTATTCGACATCAATATAATAATATAATAAAGAAATATGTCTGTTTTTAGTACGTGTATCCATATTTAGAAAAGCGTAATATTTTGAAGAATCCATTACACAGGCTCACAGTGGGGGGGATATTGGCTGGGTTTGCGTTTATTGCTTCGGCCTTCGTCGAAATATATATAAAGGTAAGTTCATATTAAAAGAAGCAAAAATATCGAATATTAATTAATTAAAGTATTTATTTATTAAACTAATTATAAAATAATTATTGAACCTTTATCATCATCAATACATATAATAAAATTCTAGAAAAGTGGTGTCTGTACAATGAAAATATGTAAAAAAAAATTAGCAGGGGTTATTATTAAATCGATCCCAAACCCAAAACTGTAGTTAAAAAATTTTTTGTCTGTTTGTCTGTTTGTCTGTATGTTTGAACACGCTAATCTCAGAAACGGCTTATCCGATTTCGATGCGGTTTTCACTAATATATTGTGGTAATCTTCATTTAACATTTAGTGTTTATTTCATGTCAATCGGTTCATAAATAAAAAAGTTATGACCATTTAAGTACTCACGGCGAACATTTGCTAAGGCATTCTATGGTACACATACAGTGTACGATAAAACGTAAGTTATCTGTTATACGCTACAGTTATGTCCAAGTGATCATATCGAAAGTCCCCAAGGGTGGGGGGGTAAGCTGAGGTAGTAGGGGGGAGGGGTCAAATTAAAATTATACTTATTTCTAGGTAAATTTTATACATAAAATGTCCTTTAAATTATGTCGTATTTATAATATTATATTTTTAACCCCCGATGCAAAAATATGGGTGATAAGTGTTTGACCGCTGTGTGTGTGTGTGTTTGTGCCACCGTAGCTCGCTAGCAGGTAATCCGAATTAGATGATGTTTTTTTGTTAGGCAGCATATTTTCCGACGCTGGTTCTTAAATAAACTGTATCAAAATCGGTTCATCCATTTATTGTGTAAAAGTGGGAATGAAAATAACTAAAGTTGTCGAATATACTTTAGTGATATATTAAATGAAAGTGAACGACCTATCAGTAAAAATAAGTCAAATTTTATCAAAATCGGTTCATCCATTTATTTGATATAGGTATAAAAGTGGTAGATAATAAAAAAAGTGAATTTTGACTCAAGTGACATATGAAATGAAAGGGCATGACGTGTAAAGTATAATTAGACATATTTAATCAAAATCGGTTCATCCATTTACTATACCTATATACAGGGTGTAATCGTTAAGTGTGCACAGGCGATTTTTCCGTAAGTATTACAGATAACAAAAAACTTTAAACTGATATCGAAAGTACTTAACCTAATGAGTAAAATGGCGGTAATAAATTTTTAAAAATAAATCGAGAAATATCAAAAAAATTATCTTTAAACCCTCCCATACATTAAGTATGAAATATGAATATCCCATATACATTTAATATGAAAGATTTTAGCTTTCTTTTTCTTTTTTGGTTTTCTGCTTTAATTACTTCGCAAATTTGAAGTGGCGTTTTCCACGCTTTTTCCGGACATTTTCACGCATTTTCCGGATATTTTCCGGGGATTTTCCGAGCATTTTCCGGGCATTTTCCAGGCATTTTCCACGCTTTTTCCGGACATATCCACGCATTTTCCGGATATTTTCCAGACATTTCCCTGGCATTTTCCGGTTATTTTCCGGGATATTCCAGACATTTTCCGGGAATTTCCCAGGCATTTTCCGAGCATTTCCCGGGGATTTTCCGGATGTTTCCCAGACATTTTCCGGACATTTCCCTGGCATTTTCCGGGGATTTTCCACGCATTTCCCAGACATTTTCCGGACATTTTTCAGGCATTTTCCGGGGATTTTCCAGGCATTTTCCGGATATTTTCCGGACATTTTCACGCATTTACCGGATATTTTCCGGACATTTTCACGCATTTTCCGGATATTTTCCAGGCATTTTCCACGGTTTTTCCGGAAATTTCCACGCATTTTCCAAGCATTTCCCAGGCATTTTCCGGTTATTTTCCGGGAATTTCCCAGGTTTTTTCCGGGGATTTTCCGAGCATTTCCCGGGGATTTTCCGGATGTTTTCCAGACATTTTCAGGACATTTCCCTGGCATTTTCCGGGGATTTTCCACGCATTTCCCAGACATTTTCCGGACATTTCTCAGGCATTTTCCGGCGATTTTCCAGGCATTTTCCGGATATTTTCCGGACATTCTCACGCATTTTCCGGATATTTTCCAGGCATTTTCCACGGTTTTTCCGGAAATTTCCACGCATTTTCCGAGCATTTCCCAGGCATTTTCCGGTTATTTTCCGGGAATTTTTCCAGGCTTTTTCCGGGGATTTTCCGAGCATTTCCCGGGGATTTTCCGGATGTTTTCCAGACATTTTCCAGACATTTCCCTGGCTTTTTAAGGCATTTTCCACGCTTTTTCCGGAAATTTCCACGCATTTTCCGGATATTTTCCAGACATTTCCCTGGCATTTTCCGGTTATTTTCCGGGATTTTCCAGACATTTTCCGGGAATTTCCCAGGCATTTTCCGAGCATTTCCCGGGGATTTTCCGGATGTTTCCCAGACATTTTCCGGACATTTCCCTGGCATTTTCCGGGGATTTTCCACGCATTTACCGGATATTTTCCGGACATTTTCACGCATTTTCCGGATATCTTCCAGGCATTTTCCAGGGACTTTCCACGGTTTTTCCGGAAATTTCCACGCATTTTCCGAGCATTTCCCAGGCATTTTCCGGTTATTTTCCGGGGATTTTCCGAGCATTTCCCGGGGATTTTCCAGACATTTACAGGCTATGTCAGGGAAATGTCCGGAAAATGCCTGGAAAATTCCCGGAAAATATCCGGAAAATGCGTGAAAATGTCCGGAAAAATGTGGAAAATGTCACTTCAAATTTGCGAAGTAATTAAAGCAGAAAACCAAAAAAAGAAAAAAAAAGCTAAAATCTTTCATATTAAATGTAGGTATATGGGATATTCATATTTCATACTTAATGAATGGGAGGGTTTAAAGATATTTTTTTTGATATTTCTCGATTTATTTTTAAAAATTTATTACCGCCATTTTACTCATTAGGTTAAGTACTTTCGATATCAGTTTAAAGTTTTTTGTTATCTGTAATACTTACGGAAAAATCGCCTGTGCACACTTAACGATTACACCCTGTATAGGTATAGGCTTCTTGGGTATAGGGAATGAAAGAAACGAATGTTGTCAAATATTGTGATAGTACCTACCTAAGTGATATATCAAATGAATGTGCATAACGGGTGAATTACAATTAGTAATGTTTTATCGAAATCGGTTCATCCGTTTTTTACATATAGGGCACTTTAGGGGTGACAGTGGTTAGATAAATAAACCAAATGGAGCATCAAACGATAGGATATGACGTGTACATATAGGTACAATTAGATAATATTATTTACATCAAAATCGGTTCTGCCATTTACTAGGGATGGAAAGGGAAGGGTTGAAAGTCTGTGAAAGAAGAGGGGGACATGGGAGCGAGAGGATAGCCACACCCTGGAAATTTTGAACTCTTCTCAAAGCCACATAGGCCTGGCCCTTGGCAATTTTTTTTCTTAAATATACCACTTCTTTTGCCACTGTGGTCCATTACAATTTATGCACGGTTACGGCCCAACTTAAAAGATGTCAGATGTAGGAATGTATTATGGAGGTAGAGGTAGGTCTCGCTCACTTGAAAATATTAAATGAAAATAAGAAACCGAAGTTTAAAAATTAAAAAAAAAAACCCAACGCAACGAAGGAAAAGGAATATATATAATTTTACAAACTTCCCGACGATCTTTAAAATTAAGTACCATTATAAAAATATATATATATAAGATATATTATTATGATAATGATGGTATGGTATGGTATCCTTAACTTTTACCAAAATTGTAGATTATAAAATTATCTTTAAAAAACTTCACATACATTTTTTTCTAGGAGCCACTGTTTCTACGAAAAATCTATTTTTTCATTCATCGTTGATCTCAAAAATAAAAATTCCAATCACCAGAACGACAGGAAATTTTAATAATTGATTTTTAATTGTGTTTTGCACACGTGGTCGTCGTCGTCGTTGGTAGGGTGAACAAATCCTTAGCAAAACATCATACGCTTATGTCAATTAGTATCGATAGCGGATTCTATTCCTTTACGTTTTGACGTTTGCCTCGGCACTCAGTTGCTGCACAATATATTGTCAAAAACATCCATACAAGGAAGGAAGGTAAATAAATTTGCTCCTCTCCCTCCTGGTGCCTAAAAAATAATATGCCATAATTTAAAATAAATTTTACGTAGAAAATTAATTAGGCACTTTTTTTATTTTTTAGCTCAGTTTAGTAATAAATTTTACTAACTGTTCTTTTAATTATTTATGGTAGTACGCAGGGCCGGATTTAGAGGTCCAGAGGCCTCGGGGCAACAAAGGAGTGGAGGCCCCCTCGCCCCAAATTATTTTCCAAATAAAATGAACAATTTTTCTCAGTCGAGTTTTTCAATAAATAATTTATTGTGAAACCAAGTAGATTCTCTTAGTATTTAACAAACGCATATAAATATAATCGGAAACATGAATTATCTGAACTAAATTTTAGTGATAACGAACGGAACCTTTCGAGCTTTTTTTGCCGAAAAATCGTTGATGATTTCGCTGAAATCCAGTTCTCGGAGTAAATCGCTTTCAATGCTCAGGAGAGAAAGCTTTGATAGACGGTTTTGTCCCATCGTGGTTCGAGCCTATCACTACATAGTATAAAACAAAGTCGCTTTCTCTGTCCCTATGTCCCTTTGTATGCTTAAATATTTAAAACTACGCAACGGATTTTGATGCGGTTTTTTTTTAATAGATAGAGTGATTCAAGAGGAAGATTTTAGTATATAATTTATTAGGTTTTAGACAAAGCGGGCGAAGCCGCGGGCGGTAAGCTAGTTTTTTATAATTTTCATTTTTGAAAATGAGCGCTCTCCAGTGCAATTTGATACCATCAAGACCAAATACATTCTCAATGCAATTTCGAGGTTTGGGAATGTAGCTCTGTTTGGAGAATGGCAAACTCCCATAGGACTCTGGGCCTGATCGTTACACTGATGATTTATAGGGGATTAAATAGATAAAAAAATGGTTGCCTGTAAAGTCGGTTTTACGGGCGAAGATTTTACGTGACAACGTCTTTTTCTCGGTAGAATATTTATGTGCTGCGCGCGCGGCAGACCGCGGGCCTCTCTCTCGTTCGGTGACTCATCGTAACGTTACCGAGCGTTACACTTTTTCATAAGTGACTCCCAGTCGCAACCTAATTTAAGACGTTGTCACGTCAAAATATACAGATTCTATGAATATAATAATTATAGATCTGTTCTATGGGATAGCAGAGATATTGGGGTGTAAAGTAACAAAAATAAAAGTTAGTTTGCTTGAATTAAATGAATTGCATTGCCTTTTTCTAGGTCCAGGTAAGTTTATTTTCTATCTACATTGTCTAGTTAATAATAGTGTAACAGTAGAACAGTCAGGTAATACAAATATTGGATCCAACACATATTATTCAACACACATTTTAACTTACCAAAACATCAACAATCACTAGGTAGGTACATTTCTTATATCTTTATAAATGGATGAATCAGGATTCGCTTTCATAATAAGACTAATCAATTCAAATAATATCTTTAGAGTAAAAATGGTTGCCTGTAAAGTCGGTTTTACGGGCGAAGATTTTACGTGACAACGTCTTTTTCTCGGTAGAATATTTATGTGCTGCGCGCGCGGCAGACCGCGGGCCTCTCTCTCGTTCGGTGACTCATCGTAACGTTACCGAGCGTTACACTTTTTCATAAGTGACTCCCAGTCGCAACCTAATTTAAGACGTTGTCACGTCAAAAATAGACGATTGAGGCAATTTTGAATATAACGTTACTAAAACTTCACTCAAAAGTCAAACAACAAACATAACAAATCACCCATCACTGACACAATTATGATTAATAATTTGACATTTATTAATGGCCAGCTACCTAAATAAAAAGGTTATAGTTATTATTGATTAAGTAAAATATGTTTTGACGTGACAACGTCTTAAATTAGGTTGCGGCTGGGAGTCACTTATGAAAAAGTGTAACGCTCGGTAACGTTACGATGAGTCACCGAACGAGAGAGAGGCCCGCGGTCTGCCGCGCGCGCAGCACATAAATATTCTACCGAGAAAAAGACGTTGTCACGTAAAATCTTCGCCCGTAAAACCGACTTTACAGGCAACCATTTTTTTTTATTTTATAGAATGACCTAAATAAATTAAGATGTGTGTTAAAAAAAGTTAAGTTTTGCTTCTGATTTTTATAGCATTTGAATTTAATAAAACTAAAACTGAAAATTAATAAACATTCATTCGTATGTGGTATTAATCTATATATTTGACTATTTTACTTCTGACAACACTGACATCTCTGCTTGATAAGACTGGTAGTGAACGAATTATTTTTTTTTCAAAGATTTGTTTTTGGTTTTCCCATAGAATCAGAAGTCAATATTTTACAAATAATTATTAAAATTAACATAATGAATTTTAAATATATTATGATTTCTGTAACAGTTAGGCCCAGTTTTGCCATTCTCCTTTCGATCTTCGAGAATTTTGTAGTAAAATAGTTCCGGCGATTGATCTTTTCCATAGATCCTTTTTGTATGAATCAATCAAAGACACAAATTGAACCAACTCATTACCAAGACTAGGCTCTAAATCATCCGTATACACTTTCACCAATGCCTCTGCTGCAGCATGCAAATTTTCACGAAATCGAATACTCAACCTCCGAGGTTGCGGGCAAGTACCACCCCACTGAGCCATTGAGCCATTGGGGTACTCCCTCAAGATGGGTAGTAAATTGGAAGTGCTTATCAGGGCCATTTGAGATTTTGATATTTCACTGATTGCCTGATTAGAGTGAACAAATATAGATCAATGATTTCTGTTAATATTTAAGATTAATATAATCAAATAATCATGTACTGTAGGCTGTAGGTAAAGGTAAAAGTGAAAAAAAATATTAAAGGAAAAGATGTTTACTAGTTTTACTAGTTGGAATTTGAAAGATTTTTTTTCCGAAGTCTCTATTGTGGGGGCCCCCTGCTTGTGGAGGCCCCGGGCCTTCGCCCCGTTTGCCCTCCCCTAAATCCGGCCCTGGTAGTACGTGTTTATTCAATAAAAGTTAAGTAGTAACTACTATGCAGTCACTATTCCACGCGGACGATTTCGCGGGCACAGCTAGTTAACAATATTTACGATAAAATATTGAGATTTTTGGGAAGTTAATTAAATAATCACTACCTTAACCTTATTAATTAAATTATAGGTATTTTATATTATATTTTTAATAAGGTAGTTTACATTTAAAAATATACCGGAAGGAAGTTAGCGCGGAAAGTTTTTTTTTTGAAGTGAAAACTTCTTTAGCGGCGTTGGGTATAAAATCTTAAACTCGCGTCAGGACACGTGGCCTGATCGAAAAAGCGTAAGACGGATGTTTTTTTTTTTTTTTTTTTTTAGCCCTTATATTCCATGCGTAAGACGGATACCATTCCAAAATATCAAACATGCTGAACGTTAATAATCAAGTTTTCACTTCTGCCGGCACTCCCGGAGTGCAACCCGTCTTTTTGAAGTGAAAACTTCTTTAGCGGCGTTGGGTATAAAATCTTAAACTCGCGTCAGGACACGTGGCCTGATCGAAAAAGCGTAAGACGGATGTTTTTTTTTAGCCCTTATATTCCATGCGTAAGACGGATACCATTCCAAAATATCAAACATGCTGAACGTTAATAATCAAGTTTTCACTTCTGCCGGCATTCCCGGAGTGCAACCCGTCTTTTTTTTTTAATTATTAATATCTCACAAAATTGCTCCTTAAATGCTCCATCAGAATCAGTAATTGCTCCACTTCTATAATTATTAGTGTATTTATAATAAATTTAAAAAAAAATCCAAATACTGAAAACTTGATTTCCCTATAGAATGAAAAATATTCACTTTTCATTAAAAAAATTTTTACAAAAAATTGCTCCCGATTTGATCTTTCAATTACAAAAAAATTTTTTTTAATTTTGATAATTTTTACAATAATTAACTGAAAAACTATGTTTGCATAGTTAACTACTGCGCTGTGACGTCATCAATTGTCGTTGCGACGCATAAGGGCCATATTTACATGTATCAGCACTGCAGCGATATCTATAGACCTTAATGTTTATGTTTTCTTATTTATATTATTTACTAGATTTCCGCCCGCGGCTTCGCCCGCGTTTTCAAAGGAAAACCCGCATAGTTCCCGCTAACGCAAACGATAGCAACTTGACACCGAAACATGAAACAAGCGACTGAAACACAAATTAATTAAATATAAATATTTCAGGACAGTTTTCACACACGGCACAATCTGATCCCATACTTAGCTTTCGCTTGTGTTATGGAAACCAGATGGCTGATAAACATACATATATAATTTTAAATAAATACTTATATAGATAATTAACACCCAGACACAGAGCAAACATCTATGTTCATCACACAAATATTTGCCCCGGCTGGGAATCGAACCCACAACCTCTGGCTTGGAAGGCAGGGTCAGTATTTGGATTTTTTTAAAAATTAATTATAAATAAACTAATAATTATAGAAGTGGAGCAATTACAGATTCTGATGGAGCATTTAAGGAGCAATTTTTTGAGATATTAATAATTAAAAAAAAAAAACTTTCCGCGCCAACTTCCTTCCGGTTAAAAATATTCTCAATTTTCAGACAACATATCCAGAGTTGCCGCAAGTGGGATATTCACAAATTCGTATATTTAATGGCAACCCTTGTTCTGTTTCAATTTATAACGACGAACAAAACATATTATACACGATTCCCTCTCTTTCGCTCTACACTAATAAGCATATACCTGCGAGAGGGACAGAGAATCTGACGTTAACTTTAGGCGGGAATTGTATAGAGCCGCGAAACGAAACATTTTGGCTAGAGGAAAATAATGCTGTTTCGTTTTATTTAACGGGTGATAAAGTGACGAGGTTTATGGATAATGTTGATAAGAGCAAATCGAGACTTCCTGTTGTTAGGTGAGATGACTTTCGTATTATGTTGTTGTTTATTTGGTATAATGTATGTAATTTTGCGTTAACAATAACGACTTTCGAAAATGAAAAATATAGCAATGTTTTAATAAATGTATGGTTAGACCATGGACCTTAGAGTATAATTATATTACAATAGTATAGAGCGCGTGTATTGCACAAATTGCTCAGTGCACATCGTAGGCAGATGAGCTATAGGCATAGAAATCTAAATAACAAGACACATAGAAGTGCTATAATGTCATAATTCGTATGAAAACCGCTGTCGCCAAAATCAACACATTCAAACCGAAAGCTAAACAATACACACAAGTAAACTATGCCTTTTATTGGACAGCTTGATTTTAGTGAAAACTAACTTATCTATTAAATTAAGCTTTTGAATATGTATCCTAACGCACGAATTTACGGTTTATTTTAGAATAACATCCCTAAGTATATGAGACTTTTTGCTCCAATACGAACAAACGTGATAATAAGAATGGTCGACTGTGTCATTCATTGTTATTTCGATTACTATGGTGACACTCGTAATACTTGTAAATATTCTATAATTTTAAGGAAAAACGGCATTATTTCTAAAAAAAAATATTTTCCGATGAAATATTATTCCTTTATAAGTATAATTACAACTTGTGGAAGAATTTCCGCAATGGGAATTGCTGAAACACACCATGTATACACTCATACGTCTCCAGAGCAACTGAACAGTGACGAATGCACTGGTGATGTGCAAATCACCTGAGTGGCGACAAGGTCACGCACGCTTACGACTTCTAGTGTCTTGTTATTTAGATTTCTATGGCTATAGGTATTACATAGATGTGTGTGTGACAAATAGGGATGGGTAGGTATCAATTGCGTGTTGAACTATCGATAAGTTATGTAAATAAATATGTATAAATAAAAAATAAATAAAAATTTCTTTATTTGTTTCAAAAAAAAAATAAAAATTTTTTACATAATATTGGTTACATATGTTGCATTGAACCCCACACTAGGATCCCCTGTGTTGTGAGGCTCAATCTCTTTCATCATATTACATAACAAAAAAACAGAAAAAGAAATATATATATTTTAAACAAATAATTGCCATTTTAAGTATTGAGAGTGTGTGTGTATATGCGTACGTGTATATGTGTGTGGGTGGATATGTTTATTTTAATATTCAGTAAAAGTTTAAGTTTATATTTTAATCAAGAAATTATGGTGACGAGGTTTTCAGTTTCTAAGTAGTTTAGATTAAACAGCCAATTTGTAACAAATTTTTTACAACGGAACTTGGTCATAGGAAAGATATTTAGTATTTTGTTCATTTTGTTGTATAAGTAAGGTCCCATGAATATAAAAGCCTTGCTACAAAAAGACATATTACAGCTATGTTTCCTCCATGTAGGATTTCTTCGAGAGCGTTCGTTCGTTATGATTGTGTTTGGAGCTATTTTATGAAATTTTAGTATTACTGCTAATATGTATAACTGACGCACCGTTAGAATACCAGCCTCTTGATATAGTTCTTTGGTTGGATATCTTAGATTCTTTTTAAAGATAACTTTAAGAATTGCTCTTTGCGCGCGCTCAACTTTTATAAGATGACATTTTTTGGCGGAACCCCAAGAAATGAGACAGTAGTTTAGGATAGATTGGCAGAGTGCATAATAAGTCATTTTGATCGTTTTGATGTCTGCAATTAGTCTTAGTTTTCTAAAAATGTAGGTTAATTTTCTGATACGTGTCTTTACTAAATCGGTTTGTATATTCCAGGTAAGGTGTATGTCGATAATCACACCTAGATACTTTATATAGGTAACATTTTCCAGAGCAGTACATTTGCAGTTGGTAGTGTTATTTTCACATCTATGTATTGTTAGGGATAATTCTTTCGGGGCATTGGTCCTATTGCTTATGTTAAAATTCATAAGTTTGGTTTTACCTATATTGAGGCTAAGCAAGTTGTGGTGGAGCCAGTTGGCAACAGATTGCATTCCGGTTTCTGCAGCGCTATATACTTCCCTCCAAGACCTGCCGTGAAAAATCACAGCGGTATCGTCTGCGTAAGCAAAGATCTTTGCCTGGTTGAGTTTAAGTGAACAGAGTCCATTTACGTATAGAAGAAAGAGGGTAGGGCTTAAGACACTGCCCTGGGGAACACCGTAATTTATTGCAGCGGGAGAGCTATGGTATTCTCCCATGCAGACTCTTTGTTCTCGGTTGGATAGGTATGACGTGAACCAGTCGAGTGCAGTACCCCTAATGCCAAACAACTCCAATTTTCGCAGCAGGATGGATCTGGACACCGTGTCAAAAGCTTTGGCAAGATCAAGGAAGACGCCCACACATTTCTCCCCGCCGTCAAGTCTCATAGTTATGAAATCTACCAGATTTGTGACGGCGTCCTCCGTTGACTTGCCAATACGAAATCCGTACTGATTTACTGAGAGTATTTCATTTTGTTCCAGGAATTTAAGCAATCTTTTATTTATTAGCTTTTCCATTATTTTGGAGACTGTCGTTAAAAGTGATATAGGTCGGAAATTCGCCAAAGTAGAAGTATCTCCACCTTTGTGTATTGGGCAAACATTTGCTAATTTCATATGAGAGGGAACTTTACCAGTGGAAATGCTGAGATTGCATATGTGTGCAATGGGTGCAGAAAGATCCGATTTAACAAGTTTGACAACACGGCAATTTATTCCGTCCCATCCGGGAGCGGAGTCATTCTTCAGATTTGAAATTATGTCACTCACTTCTGACTCGTTAGTAGGGTTTATAAAAAATGATTTAACAGGGTTTGTATGTGATTCATCTAATTTGGGAGCTAATTGAACTAATTCCGTCTCCGTTTTATTGATTTGCTTCATCGTTTCTTTAGCTAGTTGTTCACCAATATTTACGAAATGATCATTTACTTTGTTCAGAGCCCGAGTAGGATTGTGGTCAGAGCTGAAAATGTCAAAATTGGACGATGTTTTATTGTTTAACTTACATATATATTTAATTGCATCCCAAGTCTTTACTGCTACCTTCAGATTTTTCTAAAAGTCCCTTCTCATATGCGTTCTTTAAGTTTTGTATAGTGTTATTGCAATAGTTTCGGTAGTCTTTATAGCGTTTTTGAATAATAGGATTATCTCTGTTTTCCTTTTTCCTTGCTTCTATGTGCAGTCTATCTCTTTTACGGATGCATTTTAAGAGGTTAAAGGATATCCAGGGTTTTTTAATGCTTTTAGAATTTTTGATAGGTACTTTAACGGAGTGGTTTTGAATGATTTTACTTACTTTTCCTGTGAATTCTTCCAAGGCTTCTGAGGGGTCTTTGCAATTAAAGAGTCTGGTCCAATCTATATTTTTTACATCACTTGTTACGCTGTCAAAGTCAATTTTTAATTTGTGTTTGGGCCCTTTGGTATGCGCTGGCTCGTTGGAAAAATTTTTACTAATACCAACTAAAACTGTATCGTGATCAGTCAGACCCGATTCGCATACGATTACTCTTGTCAAATGGTTTGTCTTAATGAGAGCATGATCAAGACATGTACGGTCATGGGTAGGCAGCTGATGACCAGGATAAAATCCATGATGCTCAGATACATCAAGATAATCACTGGCACGACTGTCTTGAGTGTGGGTGCCGATATCGATATTCATATCTCCTATTATTAAACCTGTAGGCGTGGTGCACCTTTGTAATATATTATTTAAAGAGTGGCAGAATTTGGTGATATTGCGATAAGAGGGAGACCTATAAATAGCGCATATAGTAATATCGAGGTTTACTCGAATAAGCAGACAATTTGATTCTTCAAACGGTGGTTCTTCGATAATTACTTTGAGTTCTTCTTTATAGAGGATTGCTAGACCATCATTTTGATTTAAATGGTTATAGGAATATCGACACTTATAACCATTTAGATGTACTACAGGAACAGTTTCATTAAGCCTACATTCAGTCAACACAATAATATCTGGTAAAAATTTAAGCCTCGTTAAAAATATAGTAAAATTATCAAAGTTTTTTTGAATACTTCTGATATTCTGGGTTAGGATAATAAATTGAGATTGCAAACTGCCTAGCAGTTTTACACAATGTTCGGGAACATCCGTTTTAAAACTGGAGTAAATCTCAGTGTTGTCAATGTCGTTAAATAAAACATCTTGATTAGCCATTTGAGATGATATAAGAAAAATATGTGTTACAAAAGAGCGAGTCTCCGTATGATAATAAAAATATAACAGGATTGTTTCTGTTAAAGGAAGGTAAGTACGTTTGTGTGTGTTGTAAATGTGTATTATAAGTAATGTTCATCGTTATACAGAATGTGGTAGTTAAAAGCAATAATTTGGCAATAAAAGTACATAAAATAAAACAAAAAAGACACATTTTAAAAGTGACAGTATTACTAGGAGGAAGAAGATCCGAGTTGATTTTTGGATTCATTTTTAGAAGAAGCTCGAAGTTGACTAAAAGTGTCTTCGTTTTTAACAATGGTATACCGGGAGCCTTCCTCTTTGCGTAGAAAAATTCGACCATCATTAATCCAACAATAGTTATATTTTTCAGCCAGTGCAAAATCTCTAGCAAGAAAGTACAACCTCTTAGTTTTTTTAGTGAGATGTTCAGAGAAATATATTGGTGTAGTATACCTTCGAAGTTAAGGTGCGTTGAGTTTAATCGGGAAGATTTATTTTCTTTATTATATAGCTTTGTGCTTTTTAGGAATTTATCCTTTCATTAATGCGTTTAGCATTAATGAACTCCACGATGATCGTAGATGTAGTAGAATTTTCCTTTGAGGGCAGACGATAAACATCCCTGACATCTGGAATGGCCGTTTCGAGATTAATCTTTTTCAGCAGAGTAGTGACAGAGTTTAGGATTGCAGGTTTATTTTCTCTTTTTATCTTCGGGACATTTCGTATCTCAATATTTGTTTTCCTTAGGATACGCTCAAGGTTCTCATGCTGATCTTCTAGCTGTGCTATTAGTAAGTTTGTGGCTTTTCGTTCCTTCTCAAGGTTATTAATTTTTGTTTCGAAATCACTCATTTGGCTAGACAGAAATGAGAGGGATTTTTCTATATCGTTATTAGAAGTTTTTATTTCCGTAGTTTGTTTTTTTATTTCTTGCAGACTATTTTCGACGCTCTGAAGTCTTGAGCTTATAGGTTTAATCATGACAGTAATTTTTTCAATTATTTCGCATTTTAATTGTTCAAATTTATCCGATTCAGCGTGGTCTTCTAGGCGCAGTCTCTTAGTATTAGCCCTTTTCGAGACATTTATGTTTGGGTCGGAAGCCGACAATGACTTCGGAGATGGCTTATTACTCATTTGCGTAGTTGTTATACGATAAAAATGCAAGGATAAGATGAAACCGCTTACGGCGTGTACACGTAGTCGATCCGTCAGCGTAGGAAAAAAAAATTAACACGAATACTTGCGTCAATTGTTTATTGCGTAGCAGCTTCGTAGCGGGTATCACCGTAGCGTACTCAACAAACCGTAGACTGTACCGCACACGGCGTTTGCGGCTACGTTCCAAAGCGAAGCACAAGCGGGATAGCAATTATGGCATCCGTTTCACTTTCCGCGGCGCGCGGTAGGCAGCACGACGACAAGCCGCCCGATCTCAAGCGCAGCGCAATTTCACGGCTCAACTTGTTCACATAAAAACTACTTTCGCTTAACTGATGAAAAATATACCGCGGAATAAAACAGCAACACGTCTAACCTCGATGCAAGCTCGGACGAAAGAGGAGGTATCATAAGTAAATTTTATGTTCAATAAGTTATTAAAGGAAAAATATATGAATAAAGTATAAATATGTAATTTAAATTTTTTTACCAACTGAATAAAGTTTGTTTATTCCATTTGAATATTTCTTGTATTAGTACTTTAAAAAAATATGTTTAATTGGAATATCAGAAAAACGTGAGTACTTTTTAAATAATAAAGTTAATAAAAATAAAAGATCGGGTTTAGTGCTATTTCTTTAATAATAAATCAAAAAATAATAATAATGTTTTAAAAATGTTAAATAAAAATAAGAAATAATTAATAATTTAAAATGATAATATAATAAATAATATTAATAATTTTTTTATTTAATTTTATCCATTCTACTATCAAAATCTTCAAAATCAATTTAGCGGTTCAGAAAATATATCGTAACATTACATACTTTACATTTACACTATAAGTAATACAATAAAACATTCGCATTCATAATATTAGAAAGAAAGTGTATCATACAAAACACACCACAACTTTATATCGAGTACAGCGTTGGTCAGGTCACATCACTACGATCACGTGGCGGCAGTGAGGCGCGCGAGCGAGCCTGCGCGTGTCCGCCTCCCACCTCCCCTTCACCCCCGCGATGCTAAATTTATTTTCATAAAAATAAGTATAACAATCGACTTACTGATGAAATGTGATACTGGATTTCAATTTTGTGTATTTTCTAGTATCGTTTTTGCAAGATAGACCTGCACATTTCACCATGTTTATTCGTAAATATTAAAAAAAATCCAGAGCAACGCACTTCGACAGCACTCAACCACGACTACGAGCGCTCGCGGCGGGAACGTCGTGTTGTTCCCACCTGTGCCTACTGTTCCCACTTGGTTATTCGCACTCTATAGATAGTATATATACTCTAAGCCATGGACGTATAAAAAAAGAGATATCTTTTTTTATACGTCCATGGGTTAGACTATGACTGATACTTACATAACACACCAAAGCCATAACAATTTGCTATGTCATTTTTTTCCGACTCAAAATCTACGTACTAAAGCAAAGGTAGTCTGCGTAAAGCTGAAAAATAGACCAACTGAACCTTTAGACGGATTCTTTAATATTTTTCAGAATTTTCGGTGCCGTATTAATAAATTGGATCGTGTATCTAAATCTGTGGAGCTTAGCGTTTGAAACTGTGGTTTGAAATTTAAAACACTACGTTCTGAAATTATTTCGAGTAAATCCCAGTTTTTCTAGGAATTGGAAAATATTAAACATTCCACGTGCTCGAGCCATTAATACGGGTTCGATAATAATTATTTGTTCATTCTTGCCGGTGACGGTCAAATTTAACTTTTCCTGAATAAACTTTTATAATTACTGTTTGTAACTGATTAAATTATACAAAAGTTTGGGTTTGACTTTGTAGTGATTAAAAATTCAAGAGTTAATGGCAAATTAACTTGGTAGGAAGGGTATTTTATGTGAATTAATCAATACCCTTTTCTGCTTTGCAATTAAACCTTTTGCTTGTCCAAATAAATACTTAAATAACTCGTAATTAAACTTTAAATCGCTCAAATAAATTACGACATTCGCAATATAACACGTTTTTTTTGTACAGAAAACTTAAAATTTGGGGATCATTCGTATTATATGCATGTTGTATATTTTTATATCGTAAAATTATATTATATATTATATAGTATTATATATTATATTATATAGTATATTTAATCCACATTGGGGTGAATTGAGGAAAATTTGTGTATAGAAAATGGTTAAGACGTTTCGTAATGCTGTTTACATCGCTAATGTGGTTTTAAGCTTTTCAGAAGTATCCCTTATCCTTTTCGATTCCTTATACGTATTATTATTCAATGGTAGATGTTTGATTAGGTACTTATCTGCAAACAAAATAACAAAATTTTATCTTGTGTCTATGAACCGTAATAATTAATTCAAGTATAAATAAATAAAATATCCAATAATTTCATTAATGACTACGATATAATATATATGAATTTTTGTTCAATTAATGTGTTTAATTTTAATATCGATGAACAGGTTTTATTCCAAATTAATTTCGGAATAATTCCTCCCAATAATTTAACCCGGTTCAAAGTTTCCCAATAAGTATATTTTCTTTATTCCTTCCTTCTTCCTCTCCTTTAATGTTTCAGACTTGTAATTTCCGTGTACTTTATGTTTATGTACCTATAGACAGAATGGTAACTTTTTTAATAAAAATAAAAAATTGAATATAATCTTGTAGCTACAATATTTAACTTTTTGTATAAAATTCCATTACAATCTTGAATTCGAAATTACTTAATGTAATCATTACATATTTTGTACACATCATAAAAATATTTTAATAATAGAAAAGAAACACTGTTTTCGTTGGTCTTTTGAATATTTACTCATACACAGTTTATTTATTATTTAAGCGAACACATACCTACTTAATTAAAGCCCTTTTTTAAATATGCCAGTTCTTTTCCAATTGACTCTGTATTTCTTCCCTTAAGAAAAATCTACATATTCCAGGTTCTTCGTCTCAAAACAGGTAAATGCGTCAACCATATCGCTTTTCAATGAAAGGAGGAACGAAGTAGAGTGTCTTATTCATAGTGGTATATCAAAGCGAACTGAGGTTTTTGCGTCGGAGTACTCTTTGAGAGTGAATTCCGTCTCGAAGGACCTGAGTATGCTGAGCGGTGGTGTTTATGCGATCATGGTTGGAGATCATTATGTGAGTGAAGAAATATATGGTTAATTATGGGTGTTAGGTTGAATGTCTCGTGTTTTTTGCTTGATGTATTTTTGTGCTTTGCAAGGAAGGTGGATTATGTAGGGAATTTTGTGTTCTTTGATGCATAGTATTTTGTGCTTTGTAAGGAGTCGGGTTAAAAAAAATTGTGTTATAAAGTGTGGTGAAGGGTGGTGTTTTTGCTTGTAGCTGAAATCTGAATTGTTTTGTGTGCTTTGCAAATTGTTTTTGATAGTTTTCATTCGGAAATACACGCCTCTTGGTGGTGTAGGGTCTTGTTATGTGCGGGTGTAATAAAGATGAATAACTACGCAAAGGTTATATTTCGTTAACTACATATATTTATCCGTATGTAATTAATATTCAACCTATGCGACCAACCCGCGTCCCGACAAGCCCGTGACTGTCTATGCATAACGCACAAACTGTTTATATACGAGTTACCGTGTGAACCGATGGTGTGAACTTTCTTAGTAGGTACTACACTTGAAATTCGGTAACTCGTAAATTGGCTTGTCGTCGCTACATCATTCCCCCCTTAAAATAAAAAGGGTATACAAGTAAAAAATCTTACAATAAAATTAAACAATAAACAGATGGGTGTATATAAAATGTCGCTGTATAAGGTTACAAAATGTTTACAATATAAAGTATAAAAAATGTTCACAATATAAATCAATCAATACGTATCGTATACAAGTGGTTAACAGTTAACGCCTAATTTCGTTAAACTATTTATGTTATTACAAAAACTTGCGTTGGTTCTTCTAAGTGGCGTGCGATAATTGTTACACGTCATCTAACACAACATTAACATTTCAAATCTCAATACGTTCTTTACACTTGTATCGTTTAATATTACAAAGGCTATTACTATACATTCATAAGCCATAAATCAAAAGTAGGTACTTAAATTTCTAAGTAGTAAACATTTCAATCAAAACTCAACACAAACATAAATTTGAAATACCATACTTAAAACGTTAAACAATGAACTCTTTTCAAAATTACTTAAGTTGTATTATTTATTAAATACGATGTGTTGATTACTAAGTATTTATTATACATTTCTATGAAGTCTTATGCATACTTATAATCATCGTAATTCTAATAAATATAAAATAGTTGAAACAATTACAAATACAATACTATTACCTAAATCGTACCGGTAATCGTATAGCTCTTCCACTACGCGTGGTATGTGTATTAGGCAATTCGCTACTTTGAATTTGTAATGGAACCTTAGTATCTACCCCAGATGTCGTATCACTATCATCATTCAAATAATATGCAGGTTTTAGACGGTCTACAGATATTCTAACTTTCCTGCCAGTCATTTGAATGTAAAATACCTTTTCCTCTCGACTCAACACACGATAAGGACCGTCGTATGTTGGTTGTAAAGGCTTACGTACTGCGTCGTTTCTTACAAAAACATAATCGCACTTTTCTAAATCGGGGTGAATAAATATGTTCCGTCTTTCATTCTGCCTAATAGCTACTGACTGATATTTCCTAATAGAGTCTCGTAATTTACTTACATACTCAAGACTGCTATCTATTTCAAAACTCGACTTTTTATCGTAATAATCACCTGGTAATCGTAAAGTTGTTCCGTACGTAATTTCTGCTGCGCTTATGCCGGTATCACTTCTTACTGCTGTTCTAAGTCCTAGCAACACAGTTGGTAATTCCGTAACCCAAGATGATGATATATTGCATAAACGAGCCGTTAATGCCGCTTTAAGCGACCTATGCCAACGCTCTACCGCCCCGTTACTCTGTGGGTGGTAAGGTGTCGTACCCAACTTATTAATACCTAATAACTTCATTAGTGTAGCAAATAATTGACTTTCGAATTGGCGTCCTTGATCGCTTGTTAGCTTTTTCGGACAACCAAAACGAGAGATCCATCCTTCATATATTACACGCGAAATCGTTTCAGCAGTTATATCTTTCGTAGGAAAACATCCTGGGCATCGCGTCCCCCTATCACTATGGTTAGGCAATACGTCCTAAAACCTTCGGGTGAAGTGGGTAAAGGTCCAATTAAATCAACATGAATATGTTCAAACCTATCGCACTGCAGAAACGATCCTAAACCTGACACTGTATGTCGATTAACCTTCGATCGTTGACATTCAATGCATGTTTTAGCCCATTGGCCAACGTGACGATTCATATTTGGCCAATAAAAACGATTTTGAATCAATTTACGTGTAGTCCTTATTTCGGGATGACATAAATTATGTACACATCAAAAGCAATACGTCGAATTTAATCAGTCAAATAGGGTCTAATTTTATCATTATCTAAAATATTACAATTAATAAATGTACCGCTTTCAGGTAACATTATTTTCTTTGACCTATTATTAGCGTCTTTCGAATTAGATAATTGTAACATATAAGAATCTTGTTGTTGTTCCTTAGCAAGTTCCGCGTAATCTATTACAGTGGGACAACTTATTGTTGCGACTCGTGATGACGAATCTGCAACGACATTATCTTGCCCACGCGACGTTGTGAACTCGTAATGAATATCAAGTGTCGTGTACGTCTGGGTAACTCTTTCTCGCTATTTACTTTAGAAAACGCGTAAATTAACGGTTTGTGATCCGTGTACCTACACCGTTAACTGTCGTCCTTCGACCATATTCCGAAAATGACGAATAGCTAAGTAAATTGCTAATAACTCCCTATCGTACGTACTATACTTGCGTTCAATCTTAGATGGATTCTTAGAAAAATAACCTACATGAGTATCCGATGCGTCCGTCATAAGTGCGAGCGATGCATCGGCCCTAGGGTGCTAAAAAATCTGCACCTTATAAACCAAAACATAGTTTGAGTTACCTCGGCGATAAATGACCATTTATACGGTCGCCGTAAACTAAAATCTTAAGTCATTAACTTAGTACCAAATGTCTTAATTACACTACCGTTTGCCGCGTAAGGTTTATAATCACTACACAGTACACTCACTCGCGGATCGGTTATTTTTCGACACTGGTAAAATTAAAACATTTTTTAGTCGGCTCTCCTGCTGCTTCTGCCACGCACAAGGTTGAAGATAGTACAATCTGGCGTTATGCTTAAAGCAGTAATGAAAAAACATAACCAATTTGGTTTTCTCTGTTTTGAGCTTCCTGCACGATTGTGACTTTGCGATGCGGAACGATGCGTGCTATTTCCATACCTTCGACTGCTAAACGATTTGCCTCTCGAGCCTGCACATTCCAGCTGGTTTATCCGCTGCTTTAGTTGTGCTAACTGCTCGAGGTTTAACGGTACCGACGAAACTGCTCTAACTGGAACTGCCGGATTCATTTTTAATTGTTAACAAACGATATCTATGCAATTCACTATAATAATGTTCACTTTTCGTCGGGAGTCACCAATGTAGGGTCTTGTTATGTGCGGGTGTAATAAAGATGAATAACTACGCAAAGGTTATATTTCGTTAACTACATATATTTATCCGTATGTAATTAATATTCAACCTATGCGACCAACCCGCGTCCCGACAAGCCCGTGACTGTCTATGCATTTTTTTTTTTTTTTTTTTTTTTGTGGTGTCTCTCAATGTTAGCCAGAAGGGCTTCTACATTTTAACGCACAAACTGTTTATATACGAGTTACCGTGTGAACCGATGGTGTGAACTTTCTTAGTAGGTACTACACTTGAAATTCGGTAACTCGTAAATTGGCTTGTCGTCGCTACAGTGGTATGCTCACGCTTTAACCATTTCGATTTTTTTTAGGAATAACTGCTCAACTGCTCTAAAATATTTTTACTGAATTATAAAGAAGATTTAAAACATGATCATTATTTTCAGGAAACTTCTATAAATATTATAACTGAACCGAATTCAATCACTATGGCCTGGCTGTTACCTCAGTTTATAATAATTTCAGTAGCAGAGGTAAGTAAATTACGCACAAAAAAACAACAAAAAATAAGTATTAAAAAAGACTCAACATTATAAAAATGGACTTCATTTGTACTGAAAAATAGCGTCCTACGAAATTAGCTTTTTTGATAAAAGACTACGCTGTTTCAGAATGCATTACAGGAACGTGACTGCGGTCACAAATAATTTAAACTAAGCTTAATTTTGCGTTCATGAAAATGGCAACACTTCCCCTTATTTTCCTTCGCTATAAATAACCCAATAATCGTGTCAAATTTAAAAAATTAACCTGACCTTTTCAAAAGTTACTGTTTTGTCTGAATCTTGTTAAAAGTTTTTAAATCGAATCGCTTTATAACTTTTAACAAGCTGAGATATCAGGTAATTATTTGAAACTTGTTAATGTTATACCTTAGTAGATTTAGATGTATTTCAAAGATATTTGGGGATGTGTTCGATAGATATTCATGTAACCTTTCGAGTATTGTCTGTGTTCATGACTTTTGCTTCTATAAAATATGTGTAAATTAATAGAAATAGAAAATTAACCTTCAGAGCATGGACGTATAAAAAAAGACGGACGGACTATCGCCTATACATTGAGTGAAGCCTAGTAATGGCGGCGACACATCCATGTGTGTGTGCCAGATTGATTGCCAGATGCATTAAAATTACCCCACGCTTTAGTATTTTTATTTCTCATCTTGTTTTACATTTTATGTGTAGGTACTCTAACTATTAGAATATTAACCAGTTAAATTTTTGAAACATGATCCCCGAATTTCATTATTTTGAGGTGATTGATGGATAGCGGGTAGTGACTTTTCATAACAAACTGCTATTTTTTTCGCCGGAAATGCGTAGTTTTTGTGCAAATCGAAAATGAAAATTATTTTTTTAAGGTTATTTTTGTACTAAAAATAAACTTTAAATAAAATTTTAAGCCATTGTCGTATCAAAACTTCTAGTTATCTCGCACCTGTGTCTCGCACACATGCAATATTTTTAAATATATTGCCGAATTATTAATTTATTTACAACAATTTCATTACATTATTTAAATTTGACCAAAAATTTATGTTTGTATTTACGACATGCCACAGATAATAAATGTAAAATGACGCGATTCACGATTGTAGATTATAGATAATTTAAAGTGATTTTTAAAATGAATGTGTCAAAACCAAAAATCATTTTAACCTAAAAGTATATTTTGACGATAATAACAAAAATTTTACGATACACAAATAAAATAAAAACAAGTTATTTAAACCTAAGTAGTTTTTTTTTGTTTGAGTGAGTATCGCCCTAAAGTAGCGACTTTAGGCAGCGGCCGGCGAGTTCCAGAAGCGTCTGGCAGTTCAAGAGTAAACCTTACACGCTCGTCGCTTCGCTCCTCGCTACCTATTTTAATACTGGAAATAGTTTGATAGCTTTTAAAAACTGAAGCATTGTGTGTATTAAAGTGACATACTCTATGATATGTTATTAAATTTGTATTGCTTATCTGTGAACAGCGTCATATTAACTAATCTGATGTGAATGAACAAACTAACTTTGATGACATATTCGAACGATTTTTGGCTATAATAAATTATAGTTAAAAATATAATAAAATAAATTATTGTAATAATATGTTAATAATTTCATCGGTACGAAAATATATTTTTAAAAATATTGCGTGTGAGCGGGATAATTAGACATTTCGATACGACAATGGTTTCAGATATTAGTTAAAAGTTTCGTTTTTAGTACAAAAATAACCTTAAAAAAATAATTTTCATTTTCGATTTTCACAAAAACTACGCATTTCCGGCGAAAATGAATAGCAGTTTGTTATGAAAAGTCACTACCCGCTATCAATTATACAGCACAAAATAACGAAATTCGGGGATCACGATATAAAAACGCAGCCTATTAACCTATGCCATTAGCGTTTAGCTACTATTATGTATTCTGTGCCTATGCATAAAACAATTAAACACATTTAAAAGCAGCAAAATTGTCATTAGTATAATGAGCACATTCTTTACAAAAAATAACAATGGGTGTGTTTACTCTCTGAGTGGATGTGGTAGGTAAAATTAAATTATGAATTAATAATTAATTATTTTAGCGTATTTTAAAATTAATTAACTTTACATCAACTCCCCGACTTTTGGGAGAATGAAATTTTCGAATAATGGCAACACAATGGCAACAGCTGTCCTGACAACAATGGCGGCTGTATTTTTTCTATAAATTTTGACGTAATAATTTTGTCATTAAAACATAAAAGAAATAACTTGCTTACCTGTGGAATGTAATCCCCTGAGACTTCTTATTTAAAATTGTACTGTTGCGACACCATTTAACAACGCAAAACGGCATTTTAAATATTTATTTTGGAACACGGTCGCGGTTAATCATTCGGAAGCTCGCGACGTAATGGCGGCCGACTAGCTTACTATGGTGAGAGTGTGTGCGTGTTTATTGTCTTTACACGATCGCTAGCTTACTATGGTGGCTTCACGTTGTTTGTTCGTAAAACGGCGTCCGTCTTTTTTTATACGTCCATGCTTCAGAGATACACACATATAGATTTATTATAATAGTAGGACTATAATATCCGATGGTTTTATCGATAATTACCTAGCTTTTCACACCAAACTTGGTATATTAATATCTATCCCTAAAGTAGGCTAAACTCATATTACTGCAAACATTATATTCTACCGTTGCAGTCGAGTCAATGAGTAGTTATTCCAAGGAACTTGGATCGTTTGCATTGACAATTCGGTGCTGCCAGAGCCAAATTGCTTCAGTAACTATTATCTTATCTGTGGTGTAAAGCTTTTGTTTCCGTATGTAGATTTTGAGTAACTCGCATTTTGGCGCGCAAAACGTGTTACATGTTTTTTTCGTTTTGAATTAATATTCTTTTGAGGTTATTATGTTTTCCTGTTCATTATGTTACTTGCGGAAAGAATGAAGAATTTTCCCCTTTATTTCCGACGGTCGTGATGGGTATTTTAATGATACATTTTGACATAATATGATACTTTTTTATTCTTATGTATTTTTTATTTCAATGTTGGATTTCTATTTAGAGGGTTATTGTTTTTTGAGCGTATTTAGTAAGGTATTTAAAAAAAAACAGCCTAAATAGTTAATTCTAGCTATATCTAAATTGTGTAGTAAAATACATGAAAATAATAATACAAGGTGAGGGATGGCTATAAAATTTTAACGGGTAATTGTAAAAACTAAATAGAAGATAAAATAAAGATTTCTTGTGCGTTTAAGTTAGACGAATTTATGGGCAAGGAAGATGAAAATAGGTACCTTACTTTATTTGGCGTGTTTGAAATATACTAGCTACATAGCTTGTTCGCTCCGAACTATAATTAGGTTTCAAATTTAGGTTATGAGCTTTGGTCTATGCCCCTTTATTTGAACTAGTTCTCTATGTTAAAATCGGTTTCAGGCTTATTAGAGATACGGAATTGGATGTGCGAAGCGTAAATAGTACATTTAAATCTAAAAATAACTTAGGTTAGTTTTTTAAAGATCTTACTTATGAATGTTTAAACGTAGTCTTGATTTTAGAACATAATATAATTAGGGTTTGATTCGGTTGTATTATTAGATAGAGTTGTTCTCGACAAAGTTTAGGCATACAATTTGTTAATAATATACTAGCTGTGCTCCGCGGTTTTACCCGCAGTGCTCCGGTTCTGTTGGGCTTAGCGAGATGATATATAGCCTATAGCCTTCCTCGATAAATGGGCTATCTAACACCGAAAGAATTTTTCAAATCGGACCAGTCGTTCCCGTGATTAGCGCGTTCAAATAAACAAACTCTTCAGCTTTATAATATTAGTTTAGAAAAGAATATAGTAAGGATTAAAAGATAACAATTACAGGTACTTTTCGCAATAACCGGGAATGCATTCTCGTTCAAAGAATCACCGGACAGCATGAAAGCGGTTATGACGGCGTTTTTCCTGCTCACTGAGGCGTTTGGAAACGTCATTATTATAGTTATAACAAGGGTTTTTGTTAACTATACACAGGTAAATATGATTTTTGTTTATACTAGTATATCATTCATATAATATAATTATATTTTATCTATATTCTTTTGTGTAGATATCATGAAAAGTACATATATGTATGTAGTTTTGTAATGGAAATTAATGCGAAATATTTGGTTGTCGGTTGGATAATATTTAATCAAAAACAATGGCTGAGTTGGTGAGGCATCCGCCCCGGAATGGCGCGAAGGATGCGGGTTCGAGTCCCGCCTCGTGATCGAATTTTTTCTATTCTTTATAAATTTATATTTATAAAGCATTTGAATGCCATAAAACCAAAAATATAAATTCAACAAAAAAGGTCGTGTTCCATCGTTACAATATTGTATTCACTGAAAAGTGCTTCATATTGGTTGAAATGGTTGTTAATCATCTCAATAGATGGCGCGCGGTGTGTCCCTTCAGACACATAAAACTGAAAGAATAGAATAAATTCGATCACTCGGGCGGGTCACGAGTGGCTGAGTTGGTGAGGCATCCGCCCCGGAATGGCGCGAAGGATGCGGGTTCGAGTCCCGCCTCGTGATCGAATTTTTTCTATTCTTTATAAATTTATATTTATAAAGCATTTGAATGCCATAAAACCAAAAATATAAATTCAACAAAAAAGGTCGTGTTCCATCGTTACAATATTGTATTCACTGAAAAGTGCTTCATATTGGTTGAAATGGTTGTTAATCATCTCAATAGATGGCGCGCGGTGTGTCCCTTCAGACACATAAAACTGAAAGAATAGAATAAATTCGATCACTCGGGCGGGTCACGAGTGGCTGAGTTGGTGAGGCATCCGCCCCGGAATGGCGCGAAGGATGCGGGTTCGAGTCCCGCCTCGTGATCGAATTTTTTCTATTCTTTATAAATTTATATTTATAAAGCATTTGAATGCCATAAAACCAAAAATATAAATTCAACAAAAAAGGTCGTGTTCCATCGTTACAATATTGTATTCACTGAAAAGTGCTTCATATTGGTTGAAATGGTTGTTAATCATCTCAATAGATGGCGCGCGGTGTGTCCCTTCAGACACATAAAACTGAAAGAATAGAATAAATTCGATCACTCGGGCGGGTCACGAGTGGCTGAGTTGGTGAGGCATCCGCCCCGGAATGGCGCGAAGGATGCGGGTTCGAGTCCCGCCTCGTGATCGAATTTTTTCTATTCTTTATAAATTTATATTTATAAAGCATTTGAATGCCATAAAACCAAAAATATAAATTCAACAAAAAAGGTCGTGTTCCATCGTTACAATATTGTATTCACTGAAAAGTGCTTCATATTGGTTGAAATGGTTGTTAATCATCTCAATAGATGGCGCGCGGTGTGTCCCTTCAGACACATAAAACTGAAAGAATAGAATAAATTCGATCACTCGGGCGGGTCACGAGTGGCTGAGTTGGTGAGGCATCCGCCCCGGAATGGCGCGAAGGATGCGGGTTCGAGTCCCGCCTCGTGATCGAATTTTTTCTATTCTTTATAAATTTATATTTATAAAGCATTTGAATGCCATAAAACCAAAAATATAAATTCAACAAAAAAGGTCGTGTTCCATCGTTACAATATTGTATTCACTGAAAAGTGCTTCATATTGGTTGAAATGGTTGTTAATCATCTCAATAGATGGCGCGCGGTGTGTCCCTTCAGACACATAAAACTGAAAGAATAGAATAAATTCGATCACTCGGGCGGGTCACGAGTGGCTGAGTTGGTGAGGCATCCGCCCCGGAATGGCGCGAAGGATGCGGGTTCGAGTCCCGCCTCGTGATCGAATTTTTTCTATTCTTTATAAATTTATATCAAAAACAATGTAGATAAATTGCCTATGTTAAAATCGTTTAAAGAATAGTACTTAATATTAATCGAAATGGAACAAGTTAATTAAGGTAATTTAATTATGTATATGTTTATTAATAAAATATATATTGAAAAGGTCGAATAACTAATTTGGAAAACTGATAAGCAGTTCCACTTATTCATCAATATTGAAAGTTACTTAATAATAAAAAGCTTATGTTATTAAGAGAATATAAAAGAATCTTTCGTCAAAGTCCATAAAAATAAAAATAACCGAGCTCTTATTTTACATTTATTTGATTTGACAACAGAGTCGTACCTTTTCCATTACAGATAAAGATTTGTGAAAATATTTTGTGTAAAATTTCCAACGTAAAAATATAATGTAATGATATCTCGCTTGCTTATTTATTTAGAACATAAAGCACTCACTGGCGGCTTAATGCTCCACAAATTATATTATTTCAGCTTTAACATTTAACATAGCTAAAAGGAGGAAAATTTCTGTGCTTTCGTTTCGATGTTTTTCAATTGGATAAAGGAGTTTTTGTTGGTTATGTTTGGGCGTAAATAAATACGTGACCGTAGGCGAAAACATTGTTTTACTTGTACTATGTATATTCAATGATAATACGATTATCTAGGTGGGTAGACGAATATTTTTTACGAATAATATTTTGAAGCATAGGAAATATTTTTGTAAGAATAAAATAAATATATGAGATATCTTATGAAGAATGCCAAATAATTTTAGAAAATTCCTGACATAGTTTTAATGAAATATACTTCCGTATTAACGTTCGCTGTAGCTGTTAAAAACGACAGGTTTAATAATATGATTTTAAAATGCCCAAAACAGCCTTTATCCACATTATAGCTACAAGATAGCCATTAATTGAAATTATAATTACATTTTCGTAATAGTGCTCTAGTCTAATATATTGCTAGGCATTAATCTAATGTCCATTAGACATGTATAGGCATCTAGTATTGTACCTAGACTCACACGTGGACACGTGTACGAAGGCCACATAGCAAATACATAGAACAAAGGAATGATTTCACCTCGAAGCACAATATGGCCGATATGCGGGAAATGTCATTTTGACAGTTCACAATAGAAGGGTGAAGTGTAAAGTGTGGAAGTGTGTGTGTGCGGAGTGGAAGGGAACGCTTTTGATGGTTTAAAGAAAATAATGAAACGCTTTTTTTTAAAATAGATGTATAGAGTCGGATTTTATTGCGAATTAAGTATTATCGAAAAGATAACATTTAAAATTAGGTTTTCTAACGAAAAGGTATCTTTAAAGCTAAAGTATTTTATATATTATGTATCATGATGACAATTTAAATGATATACCGGGATCTTGAATGCGGTCAGCACTGAGCACATTTAATCGTATCACTCCCTTGTTCAATGTACGTCTGTGGTTGCGACAATTAGTCACTAATTGACGGGAGTTTGGTAAAGCCGAGCCGAATCTAGGCTCTTAGTAAACAAACTAAACGGTATGGCATTTGAATATAGGCTATAATCGAAGTAATTTAGTCAAATGTATATTATATCTTCGTAGTTCTTATGTATCAACATGTAACTCTGATTATGATGTTTCAATCAGGTACTTCAATTTAATTTTAGGCCAATACGTTTAAATTGCAATTGATTTAAAGGGTATAAGGGTAGGGGGTACAAATATCATGAACTAAATATGCTTAAAATAATTAAAAAAATACATTTTTTTAGAAATATGTGAAATTTTGAACATTATTTTATTTACTGAACGTATTACAAATCTTTTGAATTAACATTGTGTTTGAAATTAATATCTAAGTTTTAGTTATTTTTATAATAATCTATTTTCCTATTTTAACAGGAAACGCAGTCTTTCATATATTCAGGACTGATGTTTACATCAATAGCAGTATTGTACTACATGTCACGAAGTTATAAGATTAAAGAACATAAAACGGAAAAGAGTCGGAGTAATAGTGAAGTTTTGTACCAAAAAGTAAAACAAGTGGAAGATGTATTATAATATGATTAAAATTATAGAACTGTGATATTGTATAGAAATAAGTTGGCTATAGATAGGTTTAATCCAAAATAGGTAAATAAAGAAATGTATTTCAAGAAAGGAAAATAAAACGAATTTATTTATTAACAAGTTTTTTATTTATAAACAAAATTCTCATGAAAACAAAATAATTCTGGTTGTTTTCCAATGTAATGTGTGAGTATTTCGTTTCAGAGCTCTAAGGAAATCTTTCATTTAAAATTTCCTATTTTTATTCATTTTATAATCTATAATAATCATTTGGCCAATGCCTCTTACTAAGTAAAAATCTGCAAAACATTTGACTCAGCTCGTCTACACGGAAATATCAAATTTACTTACGAAAAGCTTTTACAGCCGGAAGACGGTTTTTATGTGACGCATAATATATCCTCATTGATTTCCATAAGTGACGGTCCTGACCCGAATATTACCTAACGCCACTTAAGTTCACACCCTGGTTATAACCTACTAATATTATAAAAAAAGATTGTGAAGGTTTGTTACACGTGTTGTTGTCTTTCACGGAAAAACTAATGGACGGATTTGATTCAAACTTTAGAGGAATACCTATATCAGAATAACACTTGAGCTATGGAAAAACTTGATAACGCCGCAGGTTCGTCCGAGAGATACCGCGGGCCACAAGCTGTGGCATATAGGTATAACTAGATAGTTATTAAATTTATTATTAAATAAAAACAAGAACTAAAACTGCCTTTCAATGCTCAGAACTGGAATTAAAATGGGAACCGGAGGGTAGGTACTAGCTTTCAATAAAAAAAAAAAAAGAATCATGAAAATCTGTTCACACAGTCGAATGCTCTGAAGAAACAAACCCAAAAAAAAGGAAAAAAAAAATGCAATCGAATTGAGATCTACTTTTTTGAAGTCAGTTGAAAATAACATCATTATGTATTTGTCCTTGTTTGTGGTAATTGCGTCGCCTACGAGTTTTAAGTTCCTTTGATCTATTTTTGTAATTACACACTCGTATAGTATGGTGATGGAAAATTTTCTTACTAATTTTAGTTTAGAAAATTTTATTTTTAGAACTGACATTTTATATTTACCGCTGTTTTTATTGTACTTATGAAGTTTGGAAGATCTAGAGGATGATATTAATAGAATTGAACTATGTATTTATTAACGAAGATAAGAATTAGGGCTGTGTGTATTAAAAATTGTAAGCTAATATGTAGATTGTAGGTATATTGGAAGTTCATCTCTTGTCTTAGAAAGGGTCGGATTTTCTTTGCTTTGTGATTGTGAGAGATTGTGAAATAAAATTAAGTAATTTCATTATTTTTAGTAAATAAAAACTTTAAAATGCCTTAACATGTACAAAGAGATATTTACATCTGGTTAAATAGACTTTAGGACAGCAAGTTGACCGATTGACGGTCGTCAAAGATCGATTGGAGGATACCTTTGTTATAAATAGAATTAACTTTAAAGCGAAGCTTCGATCCTCACAGCTTCTATATATGCATGTAAAATAACGTGTGTTTTTAGTTTTTTTGAAGTGAAAACTTCTTTAGCGGCGTTGGGTATAAAATCTTAAACTCGCGTCAGGACACGTGGCCTGATCGAAAAAGCGTAAGACGGACGTTTTTTTTTTTAGCCCTTATATTCCATGCGTAAGACGGATACCATTCCAAAATATCAAACATGCTGAACGTTAATAATCAAGTTTTCACTTCTGCCGGCACTCCCGGAGTGCAACCCGTCTTTTTTTTTATAAAATAAATGCTCACTTATTCAATACCCTTATTTCACTAATAAATTTATTTTATTTACGGTAAGATTCATATTATTAAACGAATGAAACGGAGAGAAATAAAAATTCAATTGAAAATAAAAGACAAATAAAATATTTTGTTTTGTTATAGGTACCCTCTATAATTGTCATTGTTCCGAATAGTACAGAAAAACTATATCATGCAGTGCAAAAATATATGACACATCTATGACAATATATCTAACGGCTTTTCATCAATATCCCGCAATAAAAATTCATAAATTCAAAACGTAAAAATCAAAAACGATATTTCCCTTTCACCAGTAAAAGGGCTTTAAAAATGGCGCATTTTATTTGTTAGAAACTCTTGTCCGTTTAAGTATTGTTACCAAACTACAATGGTTGCAATTTGTAACGAAACTGGAAAATAACCGCTATAATTGTAAACGATTATATAATTGAAACTTGAAACAATACAAAATCACGCTACATAAAGGCTTAACTATATTTCAACAAAACACGCTCTATTTGGAATAACAAAGCGCCTGAAAATTTGCCGAATTGTTCTAAAATTAAGATAAATTTTCATCGATAACTTGATAGCAAGTTAAATGAATTATTTGAAAAACAAAAAAGAACTGAAAGAACTGTATGCAAAGTTTACAAAGCATACACGAAGTAATTGATGTTTGTATTGTTATAGTGGTAAGATGAGATTCATGTTTTGAATATTCCTTTATTTCTTCATTCATATATTTTATTATCTTCTTTTAAAAATACCAATTTACCTGAATACGCTTTATATATATAGGTACCTACCTATATATTAGAATGTAAAGAATTCCACAGCTAGAAAGATTAGTAACTTAGTAAGGTTTAAAAGGAAGCTCTTGGAAATTATGAAGCAGGACTTTATCAAATGTGCAATCAAGATTGTCCGCAAGAAACTGTAGTACTTTGTGAAGTTATTAATGCCTCGTCAGAGGAAATATTTCGTAATGCTACGGCCACACTACCTTACCGTCTACCGGGCTGTTACCGCAATAATTATGGCATTAAATTACCGTCTAAATTACTGCATGAACTGGTGTGGTTACACTACAGTTTACCTAGATATGTCGGTAATTATTGGCATTTACCGCAGCAAAAAAAATATTAGTTAATAATTAATATATAATATGGTTTCTGTAATAATTCATCAAGGATTCTTTCTTTTTAAAAAGGATTTTTTCTTTTTCAAATCATCTATTGTACTTGGAAATGATAAATTTTGTTTGATCCGACGCCACGCATCATTGCGTACACTGCGATGTTTATAGTTCTTCTGTTGGGTATCCTCAAGATCCCAAAGAGAAGAATTCCAAGAATTCCAAAAATTTGCACCATCGAGCGCTTTTTCATTTGACCACTCCATGTCGGTCGATACGTGCGTCGCCGGTGAGCTCATATTGCACACTGGACAAACGGTAGTGTGGCCGCATACGCAATAATTACGGCGGTAATCTTCTTTGATGTGCGAAAGAATACCGCCGCCGGAGCTATTGCCTACCGCCATTTGTCATATTGATTGGCATTGTAGAATTATGGCCATAAGTCGTGGTTACACCTAGGTATTGTTGAAGTTGTGGCAATAATTATTGGCATATCACGGTAGTGTGGCCGTAGTATAAGTCAGCGTGAGAAATTAACGGATAAGCTACATAGTGCATGATACACAAGTTTCTTGGTTTCCTCGTTTATTTAACATTATGACTTGAAATATACTATCTACCATCATATGCTATTTTACTTGATGTGATGATGATTCAAATGTTTATTGTTTCATATTTATAGCTTTCTACTAGCGGCTTCGCACGCGTAGTCGAGAAAGACCCGCATAGTTCACGTTCCCGTAGGATTTCCGGTATAAAACAATCTTTTGTCCTTTCTTAGGTCTCATGCTTTCTCAGTATATACTAAATTTAATCAGCAATACATTTTACTTAATGCTTGCTGCTTTGCTGACGGTGAGTCCTTTTTACCACCATTGCTATTTTTTTCTGTGTGTTAGAGATATTAAGATTTATATTTTTTTTACATGATGGCAAATAAAACGCTTTCTATATTTCTTTAATAACTGAACCCACGTCGCCATCTAGTATAACCTTGTATAGTATTATCTATATTATCTGTAGTTTACAATGAAATTTTAAATCCATCTAATACTAAACACATTCAAAACACACCACATAAAATATTAGGCTTGATAAGGGTAAAGCATAATGATGGACGATTCGTTCATTAATCAATCCAAAACTCTGAATGGCCGAGCGCGCGTTGGCACAGCTGGTCATTTCTGCTGAAATTTTTAATTGATGTATAAAGGGAAGCACTTGGGTATGGATATTGTTGGAGCTTGTTTGAATGTGATGGTTCTATTTGGTAAATTAGTCAATTTATACTTATATTATAAAGCTGTCTGAAGAGTTTGTTTGTTTGAACGCGCTAATCTCAGGAACTACTGATCCGATTTGAAAAATTCTTTCGGTTTTAGATAGCCCATTTATCGAGGAAGGCTATAGGCTATATATCATCTCGCTAAGACCATCCGGAGCGGAGCAATGCGGGTGAAACCGCGGGGCACAGCTAGTGCTGGATAAACGGGTTCGAGCATTGTCGTCACATGATATTCATGTAATAATGATTTAGTAGATGCAGCATGTCTATCAATCAATATAAATGTATAATAGGTATTAGTGAATACGTGTAACAAAAAGAAATGTAAGTATTACACTATGTGAAATATTTACCTATCGGAATTTTTGGAATACTTATAGGTGTTTTAATGTAATCCTTAGATATGTGTTATTTATTTAGTAGTTTGCATCACGGAAGATTAATGCAAACTGCTTTTAACATTGAGGTAATACATGCTTCATAAGATACTTACAACTTTCATAGTTTTTTAATAATTTCTGACCACATAACTTCTTGTCAATTTACAAAACTGATACAGCTAAACAAGTTGTATGGATTATATTCTCTTTTATCCAGGCTTACCAAGGTGTTAGTAAAAACAGTTAACTAAGTCGAACGCAGCAGGGATAGTTTAAAATTTTCAAGTTATATCGTTTTTATAAACATGGATTAGGATGAATAGTTAAGTCGATAAGTAGAACGAGTGTAAAGAATACATGAGGATATTGTGTATGAAATATAAAATAGTAAAGCATAGTATTAAAAATTAACATTAAACGCCAATAAAGAAATTAAAGATTATAAGATTTTTATCTTCTACAGGGTGTCCCACTGTTGGTATACTAAGCTCAAAGGAGGTTATAGTTTTGCAAACGTAAAAAATACTTAAAAAATTCCAGATGATTTTTTTTTTGAATAGGTGAATTCTTAAAACTCTATGTGTACACCCCTAACAAGCAACCCGCTCAGCTTTGCTACCAGTACCTACGTAACCTATCGTTTAAGATTATGTTTTCATAGACAAAATGCTCACATTAGCGAAGCGGTATATGCTAGCTGCGCGAAGCTAGAGAAGAAAACATGGATTTTCAGGAAGAATTTTGCAAACAATTTTTGATGTAGTTTTGTTGTTGAAGTATTTTTTACGTGATCAGTGTATGCAAAACTACAAGGCCCTTCGCGCTTTGTATACCAATAGTGGGACACGCTGTATATTAAATATACTTCTGCACAAATAAAGAAAAAAATACGCTATTACGTAGTATTCAGGGATGTTCCATATTTTATACTTTACTTTACATCATAAGTATTTATTTATTATAAAAAATAGGAAGCTTGCAATAATAATGTAAATAAAATTTGATTACCAAATATCTCATATATTACACTCGAATGAACATTAAGAAATTCGTTGACAAAGGTCAAACAATCCCCTTTTATGTCCAAATATGTAGTTCCAAATTGGTTGCTTTCCATTCGATAAATTCTGTATTATTTATTTCCAAATGGACAAAACTATTGAGTTTGTAAATATAATATATCAAATCTATAACATAAATACATAGTATAAAACAAAGTCGCTTTCTCTGATCCCTACTCCCTGTACCTATGCTTAAATCTTTAAAACTACGCAACGAATTTTAATGCGGTCTTTTTTAATAGACAGAGTGATTCAATAAGAAGGTTTTAGTATATAATTTATTAGGATTTAGACAAAGCGGACGAAGCCGCGGGCGTGTCGCTAGTTATTAATAAACTAATATTCGATTCTGTGTTTTTTCGAGCGTAAACTTCGCGCAGTTTCGGACGGACAGGCTCATTCCAGCTGATAAATAAAAATAAAAGGCTAGTTTCAACTATGCCTTGTTTGTTTTTCGCTCTATTGGAAATTAATTAGCGCGAGCAACATATTGGATAAAATTCGAGGTTATTTAGATCGCTTTGGCGCGCAATTTCGCACCATAGTGAAATAAACAATATCCTTAGGATTTATAAGTCAGAATTCGCAATTCATATACCAATTTCTCAACATATCTATCATTATGTAATGCTTAGACAACATCGGTACCTAAAACCTGACCTATCATTACCTTATACACTTACGAAATGTCACATACTTTTATAAATTCACAATTCAGTACCATATAACTATATAGCCATTGTTTCACAACTTCCGGATACGTTTTTTAGTTAATCTGTTAAATTGATAAATAAATTATGACAATATTGAAACAAAAAAAAAAAAAAGAAAAAATAGGTACCTATAGGTAAATAGTGTGTCCATCAGCAAGTCGTGATACTGGCCCTTAATAAAAACAATATGTTCATAAATCGACTATAAAAATTCACACAGCGACACAATACAATATACAATTTTTATCCTAGAAAACTTTTAAAAGAAACGTCCGATAAATTCCCGTTGTAGTTGAATGCAGGCTTGAAAACTTTTAAAATTGGTTTCTACTAAATCGAATCCAGTTACCTGCGCAGTTGTAGTTTATTTTCGATTACCTAGTTACAAAACACATTTCGTATTTTTAAACCAAAAGTTTCTTGTTTATGTTGAATTAATTTATCTTAAACTAAATATTTAATTAAAGAACTGATGTATTATTACAGGAGAAAAAATTCGTATACTTACTTTAGTTCATATTCCATAATCAGAATGACAGTTTTCCTATTTTTCTTCTTTTCCTAAACGTCACAAATCTTCACTAACCTGATGATAAACGATTGTTGAATGTTGACATGATTGATGTAGGTATCTATTCTATAATTTATGTAAGAAATATAGGTAGGTAGGTAAAATCAGGTAGGCAGTGGGTAGGCACTACTCTGCACTAGGCGTGTGTATAATTTGGAACGCAGATTCGTGAAATAAATAATATAGGAGCTCTGAGATGTTTAAAAGTCAAGTTTATGGAAATTTATAAATTGTCTAATTTCACATGGGCTTTAAAAGGTTTATTTAATATTCATAAAATCTTTAATGGAAGCCAACGAATCCTAACCTTATCTAATTAATTTGTGAATGACTAAACAATATCAAATTGTGTCTCGATATTTTGCTGAGAAACCTTTTTTAAGTGGTTTGAAAGATTACCTACGTGGGCCAGGCTGCGTCATAGTTACTCTTAATATTAACTAGTTTTTAAGAGTTCAATTTATAATCATTATGCGATCGTTATTTTTCATTAATTTCTTTGATTTTTTTAAAACAAGTAAGTATTTAAATAAACTCTATGTGCAAAAAAAGTAAGCGCGGTTTTAAATTTTATATACATTGTTATTAGGATTGTGATTAGGTATTATTTTCAACCGTATAATTTATATAAATTAATAATTATTTCATTTGAAAGCAAGTATGAAGATCCGTGAACCCTGTTTGCCGTAAAAGACAGCATTATTTCATAATACAATATATTTTCTGGTTCACTCATAGATTTTACATGACAAGTTGGCCTTTTTCTGCCAGACAGAGAATTTCTTTAAGTTTTATGCTCTATTACACTGCCACAGATTAGGTACTAAATAATTAAACACATTGCAAACATCACACAAAGTTTTGATTTATTTTATTTTTATTTTTATTTATTTTTATTTTTATTTTATTTATTTAGGTCATCCAACATTAGTCACAACAATACTTATAGATGACATAATATAACAAAAAAAAATTACAATTGTGACAAACATTTACAGGATAACACAACATGATTTTTGAGTCAAGTCAGTATGTGGTACACAAAGCAAAAAAAATAAAAAAGAAACAATATTAAGATAATTCCTTTAAATACTTGCGGATCTTATTACAATTGTCGTGAAAAATATCAATAAAATTGGCATGCTCGTTGACCAGCTTACTTAATCTACAAATGGGTGAATTTCGGCCAAATACGGTCCTACGCAGAGGAGGAACCAAAGGTGTAATTTTATTACGCGGGTACCTAGTAGGAACTCTGAGATTAAATTTATTTAAGAGTTGCGGACAATCAATTTTATTCTGGAAAATTTTGGTGACAAAAATAATATCTGAAAATATAAAACGGTTTTCTAGAGATAAAATGTGAAAATGATATCTAAACTAATATGTACTATAAAGCTGAAGAGTTTGTCTGCTTGTCTCTTGAACGTGCTAATCTCAGGTACCGCAGGTCCGATTTGAAAAATTATAATCTATATTTTAGACTCGGTTGTTTGTGTGAAAGTTGCCAATTAAGTAAAGTGTAGATCATTGGTGTAGATCAGGGGTTCCCAACCTTTTTTTGTCTACTGCCCACTTTAAGAATAAATTATTTTTTAACGCCCCCCTTTTTAAACATACTTAAAAAACGCTAAGTACTTATAACTGATTATTGAAACGCAACTTTATTAATGATGATTAAAATATTAATCAATTCTTATATAAAAACTAATGTGAAGGTTGAATCTGATGCTGTTCAATAAGTTTGTTGATATCAGGTTCCAATTTACTCAAAAACAGCCGCAAGTCGCCACGTTCGGTAACACGCAAACGATTTCTCTTTTTAGTAAGCAGCGTTGCCACAGCACTAAATCCACGTTCACACAAATATGACGATGGGAATGCTATCAAGAATCGTTGAACAATTGACCACAATCCAGGGTACAATTGTGGGATCGGTTTTTGTAGCCAAAATTCTTGATATCCATTTTTAAACTTGATTTTAGTTTCTTCGTTTGTTGTCAATTCTATAAGTTCTTCTTCCAGCTGAGGTGACATTGCTGTGTTGACATTTGAAAACGGATCCAACACCCAGTCTGGTATTTCCAAGTTTAAAATGTCCTGGTATCGTTCGGTGAAGTCAATGTGGAGGTTTTCCAAATGTTGGCAGTAGGCAAACAAGTCGTCGTTACTGCAAAATACTGATAAATTCGGAAAATTGTGAAACTCACGTCTGCCCATATTCTTTTTGTGCAGAAGCAGTTTGGCTGCGAAAGCAGCAACGACATTTTTTGTTTTATTTAAATTTAGTTCATCGCCTTGCAGTTGGAGGTTCATGTCGTTGAACAGTTTATACAGGTCTGTCATGTAAGCTATATCATTCTTTGATGTTATGAGATTGTTGCGCAGTTCTGTATCTTTAGTTTCCAAGAACTCTATCACAGAGTCAAACAGGTTGTAAAATCGAATCAGACAATTGCCTCTTGACAGCCAACGAACTTCAGTATGAAGCAACAAACGGTTGAAATCTTCGTCATTAGTAGCACAAAGCTGACGAAATAATCTATCATTCAAAGAGCTGCTACGGATTTTATTGACTGCTTTGATGACATATTGCAGTGATTGAAATAGTCGTTCACTTAAGTTTCTAGCAACCAAATGTTGTCTATGAATAACGCAATGTATAGCAAGGACATCTGGAATTTTATTCTTTAAGTACGCTATGAAGCCTTTATGGCGCCCTGTCATAGCCGGAGCGCCATCCGTAGCAACTGATATAATATTTTTCAAAGGAATCTCTTTCTCTTCACAAAACTTTTCCAATGTATTGAATATGGTTTCGCCTTTTGTATCTGTCTCCAAATTTCTGGCAAACAATAGTTCTTCACGTATTTTCTCATCTTTAATAAACCTCCCGTAAGATAGCAACAACGCTTCATTAGTTGGTAAAGTGGACTCATCGAGCTGAATTGAGAATTGACTAGTCCTCAGATGATTGCACAATGATTCTTCAATGTTTTCAGCCATTTCATCAATTCGTCTTTGCACAGAATTATTACTCAAAGGAATTTTTCGGATAATATCTGCGGCCGGTTTATGAAGCACAGTAGTTATTACTTCCTTTATTGCTGGCAAAATTTACTCTTCTCCGATGTTGTGTGGTTTGCCTTTTTGAGCAATTAACAAAGAGATATTGTACGAAGCTCGAAGTCCGTCGTCATCTTGCTTAGCAGCCGCCGAAAATAGTTTTGATACACTTGGCTGAGTATTATGCTTCTTCTCTAGGTCTTGAAAATATGCTACATTCTTGTCTTTCTTATCTGGATGCATTTTATTCAAATGATCTTGCAGTCTTGAAGGCTTCATTGCTTCGTTCGAAAATGTTTTTAGACATAGAAGACACAAAGGCGACGACGGGTTTGTGGGATTTTCAATAAATCCGAATTTAATATATTCCGCAGAGTATTGCCGTCTCTTCTTTTTTACTTCCGACATTGTTTTGTTTTGAGAAATACGTAAGTGTTGAAATCAAGTACTGCTTATCTATTATGCGCGAAACCGCAAATGAAAATAAAATAAATTTACGTCGTTTATATAGGATTGCATAAGCAGCACGCACCAACAGGAATAAGACATCAAACGTGCATAAACTCGTTTATCTCATTCGACGCCCAATCGTACTCGACAAGCAAGAACAAGTATTATAGAACCAGCCGATTGATACAGGAATGTACAAATCGGATTATTTAACAAAAACTTGTTAAAACATGATTGCCCGCGGTCTATTATATCGAACCGATTTTAATTAATATTAGTTGATGTTCACAAGATGTCGACTCTCGAAGTCGAGAGCTCAGTCGGTTTCTAAGAGTCTTCCTAGCTAGGTAGATGAAATTATAAATCGACCCCAAAGCCCTACACAACGCCCCCTTTTTTTTCTGGGTCTCTTACCGCCCCCCTTTAGGCCTGCAGCGCCCACAAGGGGGCGTTATCGCCCACGTTGGGAAAGACTGGTGTAGATAGAGTTGGCAGATTAGCAAATATTGAAGGCTGCTGGCGTTGTTTTCATAGGTTCTGATGGATAATGTTTATGTTGGACTAGTTTAGATGGATAGCGAGTATATTCTCTTATTATTTTTTAATAAAAATGTGTTTTTGTAAGTTGGAATAAATTAGAGACAGAGGGTAGGGTTAACAAGTTTTAATTTATAATGTTATATTTTTGGGGCCATAACAAAGAATTATTTTTAATACATTTATTAGAATAATGTTTGTATGATTAATGTTTTTTTATAAGATATAAGTTTTCGGTTGCATTTTTATATTGTTTCTACAATAATTCAGTTAAACATAAAAACAACAAAATCAGTACGATTAGTTTCTAGACCGACATTTTCTAAAATCATTTTTAAATAAAAAAAGACGTGTGGCACTCGGGGACTGCCGCGGTAAAGCTATTGCATGCTATGCCTTTAAGCCACACCACCGCGCCCGTCGGAGTGGGGAGCGTGAGGTTTTTTCGTTACGGAATTTCTGCTGCCTTATTACGGATCTTGCAGACGATCAGCAACAACCAAAAATTGCGCAATAGTTGTTGTCAAACGTCTATTTCCTATTACGTAAAAGCAGACAACAAGCAGACAATCTGCCGTCAACAGTGCTGCCTCTGTCGAGCAACTGAAAAACTAAAAATGCAGTTGTCGCTAATAAAAACTCAAAGGTTGCTTTGCAAATGGTATTAGCTATGACTTGCGACAGCCACACGACAGCAACTACCAAGCAATTGATTTGTCAAATATGCGACAGCTCTAATGCTTGTTGTTGACTTGTTGCTGGTTGTAATAGGAACAATTAAGTATATAAAAATCTCAAAATAAAATAAAAATTATAGTTTAGAAGATTGATTCTTAACTGAGATCATCGAATACTTAAAAAAACTTATTAAAATATATTACGGTAAGTGTGCAAAATATTTTCATCGGTCTAGAAAAGGTGTTCGACAAGTTTTCGAATATAATTTTACTAATAATTACATATTAAATTTACTTTCGGGAATATTAATCATACCTTCTTAGACAGTTTTATATAAAATGGCACGAGCATTCTTATTAATTGAGGCACTCGAGGCCGAAGTTAGAAGACAAGAAGCTCATGATGTGGGATTCGGTCCCCGCGCTCAAGGCCCGCGATAGAAGCTATGCAATAGCAAAAAAAAAAAATGCACTTGATACTACAGATTTATATATGTAATATGAGGAAGATAAAGTTATACCGCATGGCTGTAGCAATCTTGTAGCAATACTTTTCCAATAAAGTTTTTAACAAAAAAGGTTATGAACTTTCTTGAACAAGAAACTGAAATCTTTTTAATGTTTTAACATCTGTTCGAAGTGAGTTTTTTTTTCTGTTATTTTTGTTATTAATTATATATTTTTTTAATCGTCAAAATAATAATATTCAGAAATTAAACCATGTTACAACAAAACAGTCAATGTTTTTTTTGTTTTTGTAGATATAGATACTGTGTAATGAATACTTAAAAATGAATGACGATCGAACTCAAACTCAATCAAACTAAAACATTTAATTATTCAATTAGACTTCTACAAGCACTTTTGAATCGTCATTACATATTTTTAACATTTACCACCGACTCAATTACCGCCTCCTTGGTACAGTGGTTGACGCGTGAGCGTAGAACCTAGGGGTCCTGGGTTCGATTCCCGGTGGAGACGAAGAAAAAAAAATGTCTCGGTCTGGTAGTGCACAGAAGGCTGATCACCTACTTGTCCCTAAAGAAAACCGATCAGTGAAACAGATGTATAATGCACCTGCCCCTTACCCCACTAGGGGACATGGGACTTCACACACACCGACTCAACTATACGACGAGACGAAAGCAGTAATTTGGAAAACCTATATCTACACTTGGCCTATACATATATCAAATGTAGACTAAGATAAAACATGTCGTGAGTAAGCATAGAAGAAAACATCATTTTGTTTATAGTCAAGTTTTCGTGAGGGTAAATAAATAATTTAATAATGCCCCGATTCAATGGTATATTCGGTATCATGTTTCGTTAGTTTTGAAATTGTATATGCTTTTATTCAAATATCAGTGAATACTGTTTATATAACGGTATTAAATGAAGTATAGAAGATATTCTATTAAATACTGAACAATGAGCCACAGCCACATGCATAATAAATAATTTCAAACGGGAACCTATTGTTTCATAGTTCAAAATGTTGGGTCTTGGTATTTAAATTTAATATCGGTCTCTACCTTTTGATATGATTATACAAGCTGTCCCAGCAAACGTTATTCTGCATTTCACACACAATTTTATGAAAATCGGTCCAGTTGTTTCGGAGGAGTTTAACTACATAAACCGTGACCATATAATTTTATGTATTAGAAGATTATATATCCTAAAAACTTTTCCTATGTTCATAACTACATATTTTCTAACACGCTTATATTTCACTAGCTGTGTCCCGCTCCCTAGCTTTTACCCGTATTGCTCCGCTCCTGTTGGTCTAGCGTGATGATTTAATGCTTGAATAGATGTATTGTTTGTTAATTGTATTGTTTCAATTATCTCAAGTGTGAAATGAAATGCCATAGGCTACGTTAAAGGGCAACCGTATCTCTTGTTTGGAATAATTAATTATTAATACAAACATTAACAAATGGAAATACACACATACACGTAAGAAGTGAAACTTCTTTATGACCTTATTTTTCAAAAAATAATAATTTACTATATGCAACTTGACAGAAATACGTCGAATCACGCGTGGTAGGGATAAGAACAAGATGGCGCGTAACGGAAAAATGTCACGCGTAACGAAAAAATGTTACACTAAATTTTTTTCCAACCCCGATAAAGAAGTTTCACTTCAATAAATTTCTATAATATAGCGTTATCTTTAGAAATGTTTTTGAATTTGAAAAAAAAACACAAGGAATTTATCGAATTACCTAAAGATATAATATCCAACGTAATTGAATTATTGTCGTTATTGATTTAATTCAAATTCTATTTATTACCACCACAATAAGTCGAAGTATATTTTAGTTAAAGTCAAACTCCAATTAAATTTTTAGTTCCAGAGCGTAGTTCCATAGCCTCAAGTTTTAATTAAAAAGGGCGTTCATGGCGTTTGGTGAAGGAAAATTATGTAAAGTAACAAAGTGCTATGAATATTAATTTTTATATCTAAAAGACGTTGGGTAATTACATTATTTTCATATCGTCTCCTTAGGGCTCATTTCAGAATATTAGATATGAATGTTTTATCGTCTATAATAATGAATTTTCTATTAATTATAAGATATTTTATGTGAATCACAATTTAATAATCTATACTAATATTATAAAGCTGAAGAGTTTGTTTATTTGTTTGATTGTTTGTTTGTTTGTTTGTTTGAACGCGCTAATCTCGGGAACTACTGGTCCGATTTGAAAAATTCTTTCGGTGTTAGATAGATCATTTATCGAGGAAGGCTATAGGCTATATTATATCATCACGCTAAGACCAACAGGAGCGGAACAATGCGGGTGAAACCGCGGGAAACAGCTAGTTGTTAATATAAATACTTGAATATTTTTTGGACTAATAGTTCTTTAATAATGCTGTATATTAACTAACCCATTGAGATACCTATATGAATAAATTGTGTACATCTCTTTCGAATTTTATAGTAATTGGGATAACTGTTGTCTATATAGATTGCTCTTATTGTAATTAATACATATAAGTTGCATGGGCATGCATAGCATGGGCCTCCTATGCCCCGCAGTGGGAACTTATATGTGCTGATGATGATGATGACATGATAATATGATACATATTTCGTCGCTTTTATAGGCTCTAGTATGAATTTGATAAAAACACCAACACATGTTTTTGGAAACATTACTTTCAGCAACATCACACTATAATGAACTGTCAGGCCATTTTCAAGAAGTACATTTATAAACTTTTTTTGTGTTCTGCACAAAAGGTAATTAGGTAATAAATAACGTTATCTTCTTCCTGTTTCACAGACGGTTTAAAGAATTATTTCCTGATATGTTGTGGCTTAAATTGTATTTATTAGAAAGAATTTTTCAAATCGGATCAGTAGTTTCTGAGATTAGCGCGTTCAAACAAACAAACAAACTCTTCAGCTTTATAATATTAGTATAGATTTGTATGGGGATAAATTGAACGATTTTTTGCGGTTCTAATGAAGTTTTTTTGGTGAAATGTACTCTAGCTAAAACATTCTACAGTTTTGGTGATCCTGTATACAGATAACATGAACAGGCACAAGGCTTTAATGTCTAAGAATTTGGAAATGCACTCGAACCATGAAATCTCACAAAAAAGGTTATCTAGACAATAAAATGAATCTGCGACGTTAGAGTATTTTGTCTCTTTATAGTCTTTTTCGAGATATATTTTATCGCAAATTTATATAGGAATAGAAATGAGAAAAACAATGAAACAAACATAAATCGGTGTTACAGTTATAGGACCCTCGCGACTGGAGGCGTGAATAAATATACGTTGTATTTGCTCCTATTTGATTGATGTTTGGCATGAACGTTCTTGGACATAAGTGACAATGCACTTAGGATGTTAAATGGTAGTAGAAATTCGTTGGTTATCATCATTTATATGTATCAACTTATGGTAAGTGCAAGGAAAGAGTCTTTCTTACAGGTATTAGCTGCAAGGATATATTGTAAGGGAAAATTCATGTATTGTAAAAAAATATATCAATGTGCCCTTGACCAGCGTGTTGGATTATGGCCTGGATAGGAGGCTCGTGTTCCTGCAGTGGGCACATCATATATGGGCTGATGATGATGATTAAAATTTTGTTTCTACGAAGCATCGTGGTATTTTACTTCACCGATTAGATCAATATATGAACAAAAGGCTTAATTTTACCTATATTGAATTTAAAATTTTCATTTACCGTAGTAAGCATTCATGTGGTAAAGACCACAAAATGTCCTGATCAATCCTGTAGTTATAGATAATAAACTTCCTAGAGACATTTTCATTAGCGTTCGATGTAGCGTTAAAAATATTTTTTCTATAAAGGTGATATTAATAAGCTCCAATGAATCGTGCTTTAGGTATTTTATATCAGTTTTATCACAGATTATATACTAATAGCGTTACGTACTTATATTTTATGTCCAAATTAATACGGCACTAAAAACAATACTTGTTAAAATTATGAAACATTGGATTTAAAAGCTAAATTAACTAAATATTTGTACACAAAAATAAAAACGTAACAATATTGCGATTCGTTATGCAGATGCTACGTGACATTATCAAAGCATACAAAAATGTATGTTAAAAGTATTAAAATTTAAATGTAAGTGTACCTTGCTGTTTCAGTTTTAAATCTAAATTTGTTCTGTGTTCTGATAAATGAAACAATGTTTTACTGTGATTATACATTATCCCGCACATTTTTATTATGATACGGGATTTATTTTCGAGTGAATTTCCAGCATCTTCACTACATAGTATAAAACAAAGTCGCTTTCTCTGTCCCTATTTCCCTATGTCTCTTTGTATGCTTAAATCTTTAAAACTACGCAACGGATTTGGATGCGGTTTTTTTTAATAGATAGAGTGATTCAAGAGGAAGGTTTTAGTATATAATTTATTGGGTTTTAGACAAAGCGGGCGAAGCCGCGGGCGGTAAGCTAGTATGGTAATATTTTGTATTTAGGATAACATGTCATGAATTTTGATATTGATAACATTATTTTTTAAAGTCTACTCAAGTTACTGTATTAATATAAGCAAAATGAATTTAATCATGACTATTCACAGCAAATGATTATGAATACACAACAAGAATATTATTTGTTCTATTTTAAAGAAAAACGTGGAATCACTACATAGTATAAAACAAAGTCGCTTTATCTGTCCCTATGTCCCTATGTCCCTATGTATGCTTAAATCTTTAAAACTATGCAACGGATTTTGATGCGGCTTTTTTTAATAGATAGAGTGATTCAAGAGGAAGGTTTTAGTATACCTATAATTTATTATGTTTTAGACAAAGCGGGCTAAGCCGCGGGCGGAAAGCTAGTATATAATATTTTAGTGTTCTGTGAAATATGATGTCTCTCAAAAAGGTACGGCGTCATACTCGTAGAGGAAGTAATATTTTATTCTATCAGACCATTTGTTTTATATGAAGTGTTATAAAAGTATTTCACAATGTTCACAACTGTACTTGTTATTTTTCCATTTCCTTGCGCTTATAAATTGTTAAAAGTGCAAGAGATTCAGTGTTAGTGCTGTTTTATTTATTGCTTGTGTTTTCTGAGTTAAAACTTCTGTTTAAATACATGTCACAAGTTGTGTGAATTTATATTGCGAGTACCAAGCGAGTACTATAGAATGATATAAAACTTACATGCGAAGAAAACATGCTTAAAATATAAAGTACTGTTAGAGGAAATGAAATATAGATAAAATGCAAATAATATAATGTTGTATATTAATAATACAATCGAATTGTAAATTCGCCTTTATTTTCCTTAATAATAATAAATAAAATGTTATCTTTTTCGTAATTCGTAGAAATTATTAAAGCCTTTTGCCCACAAGATGTCATGCCTAAGGGTTTTATCTGTCTTAAAAAGGATAACATTGAAATAATATACATTTCCGTGAAATCATTTTATTTGATTTGGGTCCTCTATTTTACATTTGTTTAATCTATTTTTTTCTTTTTGATACTAAATTTTGTATGTGCCTTCTAGCGCATTTTTCTTTTCTGATGTCTTGTTTTGCAAATATATTCGTAACTTGTATAGTATTTTAATAAAGAATATGGTTTATCAAAGTATGTTATCACTACATAGTATAAAACAAAGTCGCTTTCGCTGTCCCTATGTCCCTATGTCCCTTTGTACGCTTAAATCTTTGAAACTACGCAACGGATTTTGAGGCGGTTTTTTTTAATAGATAGAGTGATTCAAGAGGAAGGTTTATATGTATAATAACATCCATTAAATAGTGGAGAAGTACTGTTATTTTTGAGGTTTCTAATGTGATGTCGTAAAAAATTACATTTTTTCCGCTTACATTGCAAACGCAGGCTGAACCCTACGAGTTTTATCAAAATAATGTACTAAGTATTATACACATTGAAAAGGTCTACAGAAAAGTCCGTGATGGTATATGTCTATCTCTTATGGATAACCCACAATAACTTTTTTTTGTCATTTACTTTTTACGACAAATAATGGCTAATTTTCGAAGCGATTTTAACCAATACAGCATTAATCCTTAACCAATTAAATACCTAATGAATACATTGTTCATTTAATATAGATCTATATGGCCCTTTACACCGTATGATTTAAGTGAATACTTTCGAAGATATTACAGATTTAAAAAGTGCGAAGCCGGAGCGGGCCGCTATGTTTTTATATATTACAACGTTCACAGTTTTTCTGTAGTGTATTTAGTATCAGCATTGCACCCGTGCGAAGCCGGGCGGGTCGCTAGTTTACCTAATATACCTTGTTATGGAAATACAAATCTTAAAGACTCTATACTTACCCATACTTACATTATCATTTCGTTCAGTAACCGACTCATTCATTCGTTCACCATTCATAAACGTCAAATGGCATCTGTCAAACTATACCTAAAGAACGATAAAACGATTTTCCAATGCTTCAGCTTTTTAAAAACACTCTTTTACTTTCGCATGTAACTTTGGTGTTCTCGATAACTTGAGCAATATTCTTCGTGATCAAACTTAACGCGTTATTATGCATAGAGAACAAGTTTAATGCGATATTCCACTTTGCTTCGTTATTAGGGAAATTTGCTGCAACAACAACCGCAAATGCTGCAACTTTAAAATGTTGTTATAAGTTCGCAATAATAATGTAGTGTGGGTAAATATGTTGGGAATATGAAGATTTTATTGGAACGTGATAATATGAGGTTATTTTTTGGTTATTGGTAATTTCAAAAAAATATAATTATGGCACTACTACGTCTTTTTGTCATAGCATCGCTTTGTTGTAACTGTATTATTTTAAACACCTCTTAAAAGCAATTTGGGAAAAATAGCAACTCTCAATACTTCGACTCCTATAATCGATGGAGAGTTGATATTTTTGAAATGAGAAAATATTATGATTAAAAATATGTTATGATAAAGCGGAAACATGAGAGATAAAAGATATTATTAAAACGAGTAAAGTCTGGTAAAGAAGAATTGACCGAATCGCTACGCCCTGTTGTTTTTGTTATATGCTATAAAATCTAATTAAAATGAAACAGTTTCAAACAAAATTCAAAGTTTCTATCTAATAAAGCAAAGCTCGCTGAACTGTAAAAATATCGACCTGAGTTTAATCTGCCCTTGCTGTAGCGTTCAAAACCTTGAGTATCTTATTTTAAAACGATTATGGAATAGATGAAATTAATTTCTACTTTCCTTTCTACACAATGACGAAACAACTATTTTCAATCGATCCTTCATGACAAGGACAATTCGAATATAATATTTATTGTGTGTCAGAAAATAATTTTCATGATATTAGTCCGATTTAGTTTGGTTCTGACTGAATATCAAGGCGGTTTAATTTTTGGTAAAATGCATGTTGGAAAAGCTAGTTTCAGGAACTATTATTCCTGTTAAAAATATTTTTGTTGGGTACTTCATTTATTGGTCAATACATCACGCTCAAAGCAGCGCAGCGGAAGTGGGTGAAACTCCGGGGCACAGCTAGTCTAATGTATAGCTTACAAATGTTGACAAAGTTGATACATGTGTTTGAGAACAATTTATGTAATACAATCTCTAGATCCGACAAGATGAACTAACGTTGATCTAAGTCGTATGTAGCGGGAAGGCTTTGTAGTATCTATTTTTAAGTTATTTTATATTCCGTGGAAATATTAATTTAAAGAAAGAGAGTGGTAGTACTACAAAATATATAAAAATAATTACAAATAAACAAAAAATTATTACATAATATATTACTCGCATATTGATATAATCATTAGTACCGACTCATAGGCTGATAATTTTTATTGGTTAAAAACTGTATCCATACTATAGTTTCAATTGAGCAATTTTAGACGTATATTTACGATTTTACAAAAGTCCAGATCAAAGTTATTTAAATACCAAACGTGTTAGTAAAAATTGTTTCTTATACGTAGTATAAAACAAAGTCGCTTTCTCTATGTCCCTTTGTATGCTTAAATCTTTAAAACTACGCAACGGATTTGGATGTGGTTTTTTTTAATAGATAGAGTGATTCAAGAGGAAGGTTTTAGCACAGACTAATAATAATATACTACGTATGTTTTAGTATATAATTTATTGGGTTTTAGACAAAGCGGGCGAAGCCGCGGGCGGTAAGCTAGTTTTAAATATAAATTTAAAAGCACAACCCACGTCACTTTATGGTACGATGACGGTCTCGACTTGACTTTAGAGCGCTGGCTTTATTTGAATGTCGTAATGAAAAAGGACTATCCGATGGCTTTAGCCATTTGTCTTTTCCCTGAAGCACGCTATTAAATGGAGAGCGTTATTGCGTGACGCTGACAAGCTCAGACTTCATGTCTTTTTGAATATTGTTACATTTACTAAAATATAAGCACAATATAAGTGAATGTGGTGATTCTTGAATTTAAACCTTATAGAAAATGCAGGTGATGTTTAAATAGGTTATTCAATAAAACTTTAATTTCTGAAATCATAAATGAAATTAATATTCCGGAGAAATTATTAAAATAATTCACATCATTCTACAAATGATAACAATATCATCGTGCAGTAAGTAAAACAATGATTTAGGACATTAGAAACTAGTGAAGCTCAGTTCAATTTAAAATTTCAAGTTTATTTAATCTACTTATTACTATGAGCTGGTCTCAGATACCGTTTATAATACAAGTATTATCCTCTATTCCTTTATTACAAAATACAAGCTACACGTACAAAGCTCCATTAGGAACACGCTAAATCTTCTATATTTCCAATTTGGAGCTATATCGACACTAAAATTCTCAGTAATTCTGGTCACGTCATGAGGTTAAGTGATTATGGTACGAATAAACGTTGGCAACACCGAGGATCTTATGTTGGATTATTAATAACAAAATCTAAGCCGTACGTCGCGGTATACATATTAAGTATGTGGCACGTGTAAGTGTAAACGTACCTTGAGTTTGGAGATATTACCACATTACTGAATGCTTAAGTTCAGACTGAGTTTAGAGGAAAAGAGGTCGTTAAATTTTTGGTTTATTATACTACTTTGTAATTAAAAAATAAGGTTTGGTGGATAGTCGCCCTAAAAAATGTAAAGTAATTCCCATACTTAATCCAGCATTGTCTATTATGTGGTGTTTCTGGAGCAATTCTAAGTAGGTTGAATTACAATTGCTAAAATATTTTAAACATTATAATTAATACTAGATTACACATAAGGAATATATAGCTCGCTTTTATGTTGGTTTTTTGAAATTTAGCAACATAGATGGAATTAAACTTGTTCTCTTCAAGATATTATAATTTTCCGCTTATCGTTTATGTCAGAGGTCGTAAATTTATAGCACTTGAACACTTTTGGTACGATAGAGCAAAAGTTGTAAGGATTCACTTTTTTCGTTCTTTTTCCTTGTTATTCTGTCAAACTTTTATTCAAGGATCTTAATTATTCTCAGGTGATGTGACTAAAAAATCCTTAGTATTCATTTATTCATATTTTAATCTTTTATTTCTATCTAATTATTAACGAAAAATATCAGTTCAAATCCCTTCATAAAAAGAAACAGTACCATTATGATAATAAAAAAGATTATCCCAAACGATTGAGTTCAAATTTAATGTGTCTTGCCATATCGCTTAATTCTATGGTATTTGAGAAAGATTTCACTTCACACAAAATGGTATTCAAATGTCTTTTTAGTTTTTCTCATTTGTCCCAATGACTTCTTAACGATGTAGTTACATTTTATTGGAAAAGGAAATTAAGTTTCTACGTAGTTATTATGTTATATTTCGACTTTACAATTAATGTACTATCGTGTTGGAGCACTTTTATTGTTATACTGTGGCACTGTATTGTTAGAATGAAATCTCTACATACAAAATCCGATACATCAAACCTGGAGGAGTACCTAATTTCAAGATCCGATACATTAAAAAAGTAAGGTTTTTATTAGTTTTTAACATAAAATTTAACTGCTACGGATTGGAATTCTCTGCCAGTGGTTTTTTTTACATAAACGTATAATCTAGATGTTATCAAGGCGAGAGTGTTTAAAGTTAAATTTTTAGATAATTCTCGTTATATTTAAAAAAAGTTATTATTGTCATTTTACTCATTAGGTAAAGTACTTTCGATATCAGTTTAAAGTTTTTTGATATCTGCAATATTTACGGTATAATCGCCTGTGCACTCTTAGCGATTACACTTTGTATAGCCGTCTAACTTACAGTAGGTAGTCAAATACTTGAAAAGAAAAAAACCTTCTCTTTAAATTTCATTACAATAAAGGGCAAATACAGTCATGCTGCATGACAAGCCATTTGATGAAAAAATTGATTAACCGATCGCCAGGCCGTTTGTCATTCACCTCCATCGATCAATCACGTAGTGGTTAGAAACGCTTGTCATACATGTCCGTAGGATTATAAGTAATTGGTCATGCCTTGACATAAAATCTATTTCTTTTGTGTGTTATTTAACGCACATTTAAAATATTAGTTGAATTTAAACAGCGATTAAGATTTTTATAACTTATTCTTCAGGCTAATACTATTGAACCGATTACAATGGAATGTAGGTAGTAGGTAGCTGAAGACCCAGATAAGACATATACTACTTTTTATTCCGAAAATCCCATAACAACCTGAACTATGCGGGTTTTTCTTTGAAAACGCGGGCGAAATCTAGTTACTCTATAAAATCTATTACAGTTAAAATGAGGCGCGTTCAAATGTACTTCAAGAGTAACCCAAAGTTCACTAGAAAAATATCTACATGACCTCAAAGTTATGTTTATATTAAAAAGTTTTCGGCATGATGGATCAACCTTTTGTAAGTTAGCTGAAAGTCGACACTGATGGAGAACTCAATAATTTATTATTTGACTCCATTAGCGAGTTTGGACTTTGGCTCATACCGAGTGGGTTGTGTTTATTAAGCAAATAAGACTCATTTGATAGGCCTGGAAGTTATGAAAGAAATACGGAAATAAGGATTTATTTTTTAAAAAATCAATGCAAAAAAAGAAACGCTACGGATAGAGAATATCTGTTGTTATGAGAACGTTACTTAATAAAAAGTCTTGCTGTTTTAATAACGTTCGTAAAACGAAATAATCGAAATACAAGCAAGCAAGTTTCAACTTTTAATAAATTTTATAGAAACGTTACACCTAATCATAACAATTCAATATACTAATATTATAAATTTATAAAGAATAGAAAAAATTCGATCACGAGGCGGGACTCGAACCCGCATCCTTTCGCGCCATTCCGGGGCGCGGTGTGTCCCTTAGACACATAAAACTGAAAGAATAGAATAAATCCGATTGCTCTGGCGGGTCACGAGAGGCTGAATTGGTCAGGCATCCGCCCCGGAATGGCGCGAAAGGATGCGGGTTCGAGTCCCGCCTCGTGATCGAATTTTTTCTATTCTTTATAAATTTATATTTATAAAGCATTTGAATGCCATAAAATCAAAAATATCAATTTCAACAAAAAAGGTCGTGTTCCATCGTTACAATATTGTATTCACTGAAAAGTGTTTCATATTGGTTGAGATGGTTGTTAATCATCTCAATAGATGGCGCGGTGTGTCCCTTAGACACATAAAACTGAAAGAATAGAATAAATTCGATTGCTCTGGCGGGTCACGAGTGGCTGAATTGGTCAGGTATCCGCCCCGGAATGGCGCGAAAGGATGCGGGTTCGAGTCCCGCCTCGTGATCGAATTTTTTCTTCTTTATAAATTTATATTTATAAAGCATTTGAATGCCATAAAATCAAAAATATCAATTTCAACAAAAAAGGTCGTGTTCCATCGTTACAATATTGTATTCACTGAAAAGTGTTTCATATTGGTTGAGATGGTTGTTAATCATCTCAATAGATGGCGCGGTGTGTCCCTTAGACACATAAAACTGAAAGAATAGAATAAATTCGATTGCTCTGGCGGGTCACGAGTGGCTGAATTGGTCAGGCATCCGCCCCGGAATGGCGCGAAAGGATGCGCGTTCGAGTCCCGCCTCGTGATCGAATTTTTTCTATTCTTTATAAATTTATATTTATAAAGCATTTGAATGCCATAAAATCAAAAATATCAATTTCATACTAATATTATGCAAAATATTAATTAATTAACATATTTTAAAATGAATGCAAATATTACTCAGATTATATCTACACTAGCTTATCGCCCGCAGCTTCGCCCACTTTGTCTAAAACCTAATAAATTATATTTTAAAACCTTCCTCTTGAATTACTCTATCTATTAAAAAAACCGTATCAAAATTCGTTGCGTAGTTTTAAAGATTTAAGCATACAAAGGGACATAAGGACAGAAAAAGCGACTTTGTTTTATACTATGTAGTGATGATATTGTTTTTAGCCAATTGTTCTTAAAATTGTGAAAAGTTACAACAAAAACAGTGATGGTAACGTAATATCTCATCGGAAAATAGGCTTGCGATTTCCGACTCACTTTCCGTACAATGGCTTTAATAAACACACGCTAGGGACTTCCACTACGATATTTGTCCTGTCGATACACAGATTAAAAGGCTATTTATTCTGAAGGCTAGTTTCAGTTTGTTTAACATGGTTAGAAGCGTAAAATCTAAAAGAAATTCGATGTATGAAATGATGTATCAGGCTCTGATGTGACTCTATATACCTACTAATTAATAATTTAAAACTGAAGAAGAAATATTGAAGAGATTGAGAATAAATGAAAAATGTTGAAAAAGTCGCAAAAAATATTCCTTTCAATTGTTATTTATTCTCAACCAAGTGTCACTTGAGTTGTGTGGCTATTTTTAGTTAGTTAACGTTAAAATAGCTAATACATAATATTGTGAGGATGACCGTGGTACAACATATTACTAAATAATTACTACGTATGTTATTTTCCATAAGTTAACAAGGTTATGTTACAATTGCGTCTTTGATCCTTTAGGTATAGAGGGGCTTTAATTAAATTTTGGACGTAGATGATAAATATAGATATTTAGGGAATGTATCTCAGGATTATCACTAGTGTTCTAATGCCCGTTTTCACCAACGACCCGTAAAATTTAAGTGTCACCTAAGTCAATTTAAGGGATACCTAACGTAAAATTTGCTTTCACCGACAGATAAGTGTCACCTAAATCGTTAGGTAGCCCTTAAAATTTAAGGGGTGAATATTCAACCCCCTAACGTTTAAGTGACAGTTAATTATCCTATTTAACGTATTAAAAATGGATAGCGACGACGATACAAATATTAAGAAGCAATTGAAGATATAGAATTATAAAATAACCGAAGTTTGTAAAGGCGAACGCGAATTTACCATGAAAGATCAAAGGATTAAAAAAATATGATGACAGATAAATTTTGTACACGTTTTCTCTTTTCTGCCATTATTCTTTATAATATAATTACGAACACCAAAAAAATAACACGAATCAAACAACGAATGCAGCCGGCAACAAAATGAAAACAGACGCGATGACATTGTCATTAAAATGTCACTGTGAAGTGTGATTTTAGACAAAATATAAAAAGTTGTTTTTTTTTTGTGTTTTTATATATTTTTAAGGTAACGAACTCAATATTTACACATAAACTGAGTGAAATTAAGTGATTTTTCAACTAAATATCAATAGAATCCTGTAGTCGATACACTTTTCGACTAACATTGCGTAGCATCCCCACACTAAACGTCACTTAACTAGGGGTCTCTTATTTAGGTGACCCTTATGATGGTGAAACAGAATTTAGGTTAGGTAGTGATTTGAAGGGTCCCTTAAAATAAGGAACCCTTACTTAGGAGACTGTTTAGGGGTTACTGGTGAAATCGGGCATAATTGTCCTCCCACTGAAGTGGCAAATACAGACGTATTCACGTGAATAATTCTGTAATTGGACCACAATATAGTTTCTCAATGTATCGATGTTAAGATCAGGCTAATTGACTTACTTGAGGCTTAATTTATCTCTTATGGTAGGTATCGTATACGCCTCTCGCAAAATATTTTCGTTCAAACTCAAACTCAAACTCAAACATTTATTTATTCAATTAGACTTCTTCTAGAAGCACTTTTGAAACGTCATTACATATTTTTAACATTTACCACCGATTCGGAAAGCAGTATCTAGGGAGAAGAACCGGCAAGAAACTCCATAGTTGCTCTTTTAAATCATGTCAGTTTTACAATTTAGTTTTACAAAATACACATGTAACATCATATAATTATTATAATAATATGCCAAAGATAAGTAGACAGGTACCTAATTATAGAAATAAAAATAGCCTCAAACTGCTAAATACCGACAAAAATGTCTTAGATGTGCCTATCTCAAATAAAAAAGGCAAGGAAGAAGAGCTTTGTAAACATACACATAAAATACATTAAACACACATGCCGTCACTAATTTGTATATTACGATTTGTATGCCATTTTAATGATCTTCTACATAGGTATGGAATGTAGCAAAGAGGCGTGCTAGTAATTGCCTCGTAATTATACCTCAAACAAGAACAAAATTAGCGCGAAATTGTTTGAATAAGATCCGAGATTGACAGTGCCTTGGTAATGCTTCAAAATATTATGGACTTTAGAATGTTTACGGTTTGTGTTATGTGGTGGCGTTTTAATTTATTTGAATGTGTATTTGAGGGTGTAGAATAGTCTTTTGTTACTTTAATTGTTATCATTATAGTGATTTTAAATTTCCAATAATATTTATCATTGACAATTTTGCTTTTGCGCTTTGAGGTATAATAAAATTGTAGTAACGTGGAATAAGAAATAATAATTAAAGCTCAAGGTGTGTCTTCAAATGTCAAAAAGTTATTATTAGCTACTATTTTATTGATTTTCAATATCTCATATAGTATTAAATATTAATTATCTCTACTTGCTATATATACTATGCTGAAGAAAGCCACAGAATTATTTTAAGACCCTTTGATGTTATTTTGGGCTGATATTACTTACACGAGTAGACTCTTGTGATGTCTACGTTGATGTATTTTGACAAGCAACTATTAATTAAAAACATTAAACCATTTTGATTTACGTTGATTCTCATAAATTGTTTATGTTTTGTTGCTAAGTTAACTGATTCACTTACGGCTTACGGCAGTGAAAATCTTACAGCTTAGACGTTGACGACTTTTATACTAAGTAAGTTTAAGTAAGTAAGTGGTAGTATGACTTAAAATAATGATATTATGTAGAATATAGGCAGTTTTTTTATAAACGTTGGAGCACTTAAAATAGTATATATTTTTATAATAATTAAATAATTTCGAACGGCGAACGGAAAAATTCGTTCAAATGGTGCGTCGGTATTTATAAACGTTGTCGTACCAAAGTTATTCGATCGAACGCCGTATTTTTCATTATCGTATACAAAGTCAAGCCCTAAAACGCCGGTGAGCGGAAATTTAACACTTTTAATTACCTGTGTTCGATGCTACTACGCATGCGCCAAACTTGTCCCGCGCATGTCATGCTATGATGCTGACACCTCGTAAAAACAAATGTATTAATACTTATTTTTCCTACTTTTTTAATCTATGGTTTTAGTATTAGTGATACTGGCTGGTGGCATAAAAAAGAAATAACGCAGTGGACCCATCGGTTGCGATTTTGTAAGTAAATTTATGACATAACCTAAAAATTTTGATATCCCCATTTTCGGGTGCAAAATTAGGATAAATGTTGATAAAAATATCTTAAACTGATTATGGTAATTATTATTCACGTTTTATGATAATGTAATAAATAAAAAATATAATGTTTACATAAATTCTAAACGTCGCATTATTACCGGAATATTTCGACGTATTGTTCTGTGTTTTTATACTTTCATGTCTCATTTTGAAACAGAAGAATAGACTCAATCATAAGGGACTCAATATATATGATAATTCCTAAATAACTATTTGTATAATATATTTGATTGAAATTCGTTGTAATGAATAACTACTAACTCTTTCTTACTATCGGTCAATTAAGGAAAGCTGGCATGTTCACAGTACTCACACTTATGCAATTTCACTTACAGTATGTTCAAAAATAAATGCGACTCTAGTTTCATTTTAGACTTGAATTGTAAAATGGGTGCGTTGTAGATAAATATATGCAAACTAGCGACCCGCCCCGGCTTCGCACGGGTGCAATGATGATACACATACACTAAAGAAAAACTGTGAACGTTGTATATAAAAACATAGCGGCCCGCTCCGGCTTCGCACGGGTATAAAATATATAGCCGGGCGGCCGGCCGGTACCGCCGCAAACGCTACGTCCCGCAATTTTTAAATCTGTAATATCTTCGAAAATATTCACTTAAATCATACGGTGTAAAGGGCCATATAGATCTATATTAAATGAACAATGTATTCAAGGTATTTAATTGGTTAAGGATTAATGCTGTATTGGTTAAAATCGCTTCGAAAATTAGCCATTATTTGTCGTAAAAAGTAAATGACAAAAAAAAGTTATTGTGGGTTATCCATAAGAGATAGATATATACCATCGCGGACTTTTCTGTAGACTTTTTCAATGTGTACAATACTTAGTACATTATTTTGATAAAACTCGTAGGGTTCAGCCTGCGTTTGCAATGTAAGCGGAAAAAATGTAATTTTTTACGACATCACATTAGAAACCTCAAAAATAACAGTACTTCTCCACTATTTAATGGATGTTATTATACATATAAACCTTCCTCTTGAATCACTCTATCTATTAAAAAAAACCGCATCAAAATCCGTTGCGTAGTTTCAAAGATTTAAGCGTACAAAGGGACATAGGGACATAGGGACATAGGGACAGAGAAAGCGACTTTGTTTTATACTATGTAGTGATATAATTATGAAAGCTCTCATAATTTACCTGTAAAATTATAATTTAAAAGTAAATCAATTGATGAAGTTAATTATTTATTCTAATAATAATCAATTGGATAAAAGTATTAATAATCATTCAATTATCAAATAATAATTAAATTTCAGGTCATAAAAACAATACAAATAACACGTGCGCTCACTCCCAACACACGGATGGTTGTTTTGATAATGATTTAAATAACGGACGTCTTCTGCTGTTGCGGAGCAGTCTTGTCCTGACTTTGGTCGAGTAAAGATATCTAAGAAATATTATATTTGTCTTAAGTACGTAATACCTACCAATACGCGCTAACAAATATGTGTTACATGTTTATTGTATAATTTTCACATTATTGGTTTTAAACTCAAACTCAAACATTTATACAATTAGTCTTCTTCTAGAAGCACTTTTGAATCGTCATAACAGTTTAACAGTTTTAACATTTACCACCAATTCAGAAAGCAGTATCTATAGAGAAGAAGAAGAATCTATTTAATCATAATCGTAATCTTCTACTTCACTGAAACTTTCATCGCTCGAAGAACTCGCCGTCGGAATTTCTTAATGTTATTATAAATGAGTCAGTGTAATTATCTACTTTTGGTTCTAATTGAATATATTTTTCCTCATGTTCTCGCGTCTTTCTCCAAACGTCACTAAACATATCCAGACTAATAGCATTTGCTTCCTTTCTAAATAATTCTTCCACAGTTTTCAAGTTAAAGTTCACATTTTGTGATGCTACTTTCCCTTTAATTATGCCCCATAGTAACTCTATTGGGTTGAGTTCTGGATGGTATGGTGGAAGGCGCAATACACTATGTCCATGATCTTTAAGGATTGCATCAAGTAAAAATTGTGTATAGTTTGGCTTATTTTTTTTAATAATGTGATAACTCTGATTATTAATTAGTAATTTGATTTTTGAAAAAAAAAAAAATGCCGATTTTAGTCAAAATTTATATTTTTATAACAAGCTCCTTATCATCCAAATTTCCACCTTGGTGAGAAAAATTAACATTTCTAATGAAAATGAACAAAAAATTAAATGATTTTATTAAATACTGTAAAATAGTCTATAATTCTTCCATTTACTGTATCACAAAATTCTTCATAGATTTTTAGATATTCGTACTACACCAATTACATCACCCTGTATTTATAAACAATTGCAAAATATGACACATACATAGGCCGGGAGATACTGACACAAAATTTCGGGTCATTTGTAACAGAATGGCGGTTCTACAGAGGTCTTATTACGCAATGACTAAAAGAAAAATGATGGTCAGAACGCTGGTACCGGCGGACTAGTCGCGTGGGCGTTAGTCGAACTCGTCGGATAAAAAGCGAAAGTCAAACGATTTGTAACACAAAAATTTTAGAATTTACCGATAGCCCATAAAAAAGATGTAGGCGGTAGTGCGGTTTGGAATCGGAATCGGAATTGGAATTTGGAAGCGGTTTGGAATCGTCCGAAAAGTATGGCATGGCGATTTTAGTAAATGGCTGCACGACGATGGTTACCTGTGCAAAAGTTAGCCCGGTACAAATGGTTGAATTGTTTTTTTTAAATCAACGCATTCACGTCGGTATGGCGGACTGTAAGTCACATCGTAAAAGTATGGCATGACACTACCGCCTACATCTTTTTTAAGGGCTATCGGTAAATTCTAAAATTTTTGTGTTACAAATCGTTGGACTTTCGCTATTTATCCGACGAGTGTGACTAACGCCCACGCGACTAGTCCGCCGGTACCAGCGTTCTGACCATCATTTTTCTTTTTGTCATTGCGTACTAAGACCCCTCTAGACCGCCATCCTGTTACAAATGACCCGAAATTTTGTGTCAGTATCTCCCGGCCTAACATGTGCAATGTGTAAATGTGTTGACGTTCCAGCTCTTCTTAATGGGCCTATACATTTGAGGCATAAATTGTAATATTAAGAATACAATATACTACCTAAAAATAACAAATATTTTATCATGCTAATCGAATCAATACCATAAGATTTATATAAATTGAATCCAAGTGTAAAAACATGTATTCATAAACATTTAAAACTACAGGGATTTTTCATAAAAAGTATCCTGGAAAACTAGAGTTGTAAAATGAACTACCTATACATATGTATAATATACGACCTATACGTATTGAACCGGTAGGTTTCACCATATAAGAAACCGTAACATAAATGTATGTTTCATATCACCCAAAACAATCTAATGTTTTCTCAATTCTCACCCGGAAAGCAGCATTCCCACATAAACAATATTATTACAAGGGAAATGCTGATACAAAATTGATATGTTAAAATTGATAAAGGCGGGTTCACACAGAGCGAGCAGCCTCGCGAAGCAATTTCCTCGCGAAGCATTTCCTTGCCAATTCTTCTCCAGCTACTGCTTTCCGAATCGGTGGTAAATGTTAAAACTAAACTAAGTAATGACAATTCAAAAGTTCTTCTAGAAGAAGTCTTATTGAATAAGTAAATGTTTGAATTTGAGTTTGAGTTTTGAATTCGAAGCATAGGCCGCTCGTTCTGTGTAGACCCGCCTTATAGGAAACCTCTGCAAGATATGGGTCTATTCGCACCCGACCGAGTGTATTTGGCACAAAGAGTGTATCCAAATGGAAAGGAATTTATTCGATTTTATACGCGTGATATGAACTTTCTTAAAATAGTATTTGATGAGTTGGTAAGGGCAAGAATTACAAATATTATATTTTATTCCAATATAATTGAGAATTTGGAGATCATTTTTTTGTAATATTTGAAGTTTTCTCCAGAAAAATGATTGTTCTCTGTGGGAGAAATTAATTATCTTTAACAGTACTTAATTGTTGTAATGAGGTTATACCAAAAATCCTAAATAAATTGCATGGATTTGCCCTACCATACCTACGCACAGATATTAAAAAATAGATAGAGAGGAATTTCCATAGCTGGCGTAGGTGGTGCGTAGCATAATAGATGCAGTGCTACGGAAAATCGTAGCAATACAATGCTGTATGAATACAATGAATTGACCGTTTAAATTCCGCTTCACGATCAAACATATTTTCCTATTTTCCATGCATAATGTTCCTATCTTTCAAAATGAATATTAATCATTTAAAATAAAAAACTTTATTTTCTTTCTTTCAAATACGTACCAAAACATCATTTACACACCGCACAGCCTCCAAAAACCCTTTGTAATTTGTTTCTCGTAAAATTGCACTCAACAATGTAATTGTAATGAATATTTCAAGGGATATTACATCAGTATCCATTATTTACAGTATTACGCGAAGAAACACGTTTATATATGCTCTACCGCATGCATATATTTCTCTTAGGAAACCAGGACCGTAATTTATTTTCACTGCAATGTACGCTAAGTATATTTAGGTTTAATTAAACAGAATTCCTTTATATCAATTTGCATTATGTAAGAATTTAGATGCTATTTATGGGAGGAGGTTTTAATAATTTAGAATTAACATGCGTGAACGCGTAATTTTATAGGTTCATGCAGTAGGTACCGCAGTTAAAAAGCTATATCATATATTCGCATTCATAAACATATACAGTTTTAAATTAATACAAGGAATAGATGAACAAATAACTATTTTTATTTATGTACTTAAAAACAAGGAAGGAAGTTAAAAGTCTTCTGTTTATGTGCGTATTGTAAGAGATTAATTCCCGATGTATTAACTTGTCGTCTATTCTAAGAACTTTTTAACACAGCTAAATCCATTTCACTTCCTTTGAAAGTGTTTTCAATTCAAAGTTTTGTAAAATAAATGAGATTGTCGGATAAACAGATTGTGATTATTTTCATAACCTAAATAAGCTGGGATGAAGTTGGCTTTAAACTGGCGTTCTACTTTCAATAGAAAAGTAAATAGTGTCAAATACAAAAGATGAACTTTTGCATTTTGTATTGTTTGAAGTTTGATGGGATATTCTGGAAAATTCCAGCGGAAATGTTGCTTTTGCGACGTGTAATTATTGCTATAAATGTGTTGAAAGTTATTATTTTTTCAGATTTGAAAGTTATTATTTTTTGTCAGATTTTATTTCAAATCAAATGTAAGTAATACACACAATGAAAAAGAAAAAAAAATGCAAACTAACAAAGCCCTGTAGGTATTATGCCCTGCATTTAGTAGATATAAAAGGATAAGTAATCACAGAACCTTTTAGTTATCAAAAACACCAGATATGGAACAAGTGACTTCGTAAAATAAAGTTTCTTAAAAAATAATGATTCCTTACAGTAATTTATACTGAAATTCATTACCTAAAAATCTTTATCGTGGGTTCTTTGACAAGATAGACATAAGAGCGTGATAAGAATACACGGAAATGCCTTATATTTCTATGTGTTCATCTAGTCGTTTCACTGTTATTGACGATGTATGTTCCACATGGTGTGCATGACAGATCGCAGTGATCATCGCACAGCGAAAAGTATAAAAGCAAAATTAAGTGAAAGAATTTTGACACACTTTAGGAACGAGCGTTTGAAGCTAACATTCTGAAAGAATAAAAAATCCATATCGTTTCGGGGAAAAATTGATATTGAAAAATGTGTGCATTGTAGGCTATACGCTAAAAAGTAAAATTTCAAATTCAGGGCGTCTGTACTTAAGAGGAAGTTGATTTTTTGGTAAATATTTTGTTGCTATAATTATAAAAATGATGTTTTTGGTATTTTTTTTGCTATAATTATTATAATAATGACTTGTGAGTAATAATCGTAGTAGCCTGCTGGCTTTTTTGGGTTCTTTTGCTGATAATAATATGTACCTACTGATATTCAACCAAATGCAAGATCAAAAAGGCTTTATTCGGTCTGATTTTTTGAATTTCTATAATAACTATAAAAGTTTTTGTTCAAAAATCGAAACGTATATTCTCTGAACCATTGGGATTAAAGTAAAAGAATAAGATGACAGGATGCTTTCAATCTCCGGAGATTAAAAATCTTTTTAACCCTTTCGGCAAATCTTGCTTCCTTGAAAAGCAATAAGATTAAATTTTCTTTCAATCTATCGTTGACATTTTCACGTTTTAAATTAAGATTATACCTAGAAAGGGTTCGAAATCAGCTCATTTATAAATTTAATTAATTTATTAATTATATAGGTAAGATTAAATTTAATGAAGTTTATATTACTTATTTTTAAAACTATGTTCGTACCTATGTTACGGACACGATAAAAAACAACTATCGAGATTGCAATAAAAAAGTTATTTTCAGAAAAAAGACTCAGAGAATTTGTACCTTAAATCAAAAGCATCCAATATAGTTTTGATTTATATAAATAAATAAATATTTGGTACCCTAAACAAGCACCTACGCTAAGAATTGAGCACCTCAGATCCATTTTGAAACGTCGTTTAAAAGTGGCTTGTAACATCATTTCCAAAACTAAAATTATCTCATAAAGTACTACAATAATAAAGTATCAAGTTTTATCAAAGTACTTGAACAAGTAAAGTCGATTGTATATTTCAGCGTCCGCTTAGAATGAAAATCAATTATGCCTTGTATAACCTTTCCAATTTTCTTCAAATTATATCGGGTTCAATGCTTCATACGCAATTATTATGCTAATAGCAAAACTTTAACAAAAGGAAGAATTCCTTATTGTTTGTTTCATCGGAACTTTTACAATGGCTAGCATATATTAAATAAATTTTATATGTAATAACTTTTTTGTTAATGATCACAAAGGTTAATTAGATAAGTTTTACATATTAAACAAAGTGATATTATGGAATTCCAAACAAAATGTATTGTGTTATATCAAATAATATCTTAAACGAGTGTTGTAATGGTATCTTATGAGTTAAGATTTTCTTAAAGATCATCGCCTTAAGCATGGACCTACCGCATGTCTGCTATGAAATCACAGAGATACTGATTTTGTATTTAAACTTGTTAAGCTATTGCATAGCTTCTATCGCGGGCCTTGAGCGCGGGGACCGAATCGAGAAATTCCGTAACGAAAAAACCTCACGCTCCCCACTCCGACGGACACGGAGGTGTGGCTTGAAGGCTTGCTATGCAATAGCTTTACCGCGGCAGTCCCCGAGTGCCACACGTCTTTTTAGGGTTCCGTACCTCAAAAGGAAAAAACGGAACCCTTATAGGATCACTTTGTTGTCCGTCTGTCCGTCCGTCCGTCCGTCCGTCTGTCAAGACCCTTTTTCTCAGGAACGCGTGGAGGTATGAAGCTGAAATTTATATCAATTACTCAGGTCTACTGTCCCTTGAAGCTGTGAAAAAATCAAACTTCTAAGCCAACGCAATCAAAAGATACAGCCGTTTATGCCGCAAATTTTCGACACTTGCAAGGGAATCAAAACCTACAGGATGCTTCCCGTGAACTCAGAATCTTGAAATTTGGTACGAAGCAACGTCTTATAGCATAGATAAAGGAAAAATTACGAAAACCATAAATTTTTAGTTACATCACATAATATATTTTTTTTTAATAATTTTAAACTTACTACCCATTTCCTCATAAACGCGTAGAGGTATTAAATTGAAATTCATACCAAATACTCAGGTCTATAATACCTTTAAGCTGTAACAAAATCAAACTTCTATGTCAACGCAATCAAAAGAAACAGCAATTTAAGCTGCATATTTTGAAACTCGCAAGTACTCGCAAGGGAATCAAAACCTAAAGGGTACTTCCAGTCGACCTAGAATCTTGAAATTTGGCATGAAGCAACGTTTTATAGCACACATAAAGGAAAAATTCCGAAAACCTTAAATTTTTAGTTACATTACAAAATATATATTGCAGGTTTGTACGGAACCCTCGGTGCGCGAGTCCGACTCGCACTTGGCCGGTTTTTTTTGTTTCAATTATCTTCATTGATACGTTAAATAGCTTAATCACCGGCTGCTATACAAAAGGACTTGGCCAATAATTAATAATTATATTTATTTCTTAGTTAATAATGTCTTAAGTAATTATTGAGCTATTCCCTACTCGGATAACAACAATAGAGCTTTACAATCAAAGGCTACTTTGTAGTGTTACTCCTTGACAATAATGCCTTTTTTACTGCGAAACCTCAAAACAGAAACATTAAAACGCATTATATTTTGTTACAGATCCAACATTAAATACCGCTCGTAAAGTTGACATCTCCTGAAAATACTGCCGAGTTTTATAGCTGGAATTACTTCGATCGACAAGAATGAATGGCACCCTTAACTACACTGCACTTAATGTCACGGAGAAGTACAACGACACCCAAGATGGCGCCTCTCCCACCCAGCCAATACACAATTACGAAAACATTATCGACAACAAATGGGTCCAGGCCAGTTTCTGCATCGTTTACACCATTATATTCGTGCTAGGGCTACTCGGAAACCTATTAGTCTGCTACGTCGTAATCCGAAACAGAGCCATGCAGACAGTCACCAACTTGTTCATAACCAATCTAGCTCTTTCTGATATACTACTTTGCTTATTTGCTGTCCCCTTCACTCCCCTATATTCGTTCCGGGGTTCCTGGAGTTGGGGCTCGTTATTATGCCACATGATGCCTTCCGCACAAGGTTGCAGCGTATACATATCCACTTTAACTCTTATGTCTATAGCTATCGATAGGTTTTTTGTAATCATATATCCGTTCCGACCGCGAATGAAAATAGAGACTTGTATCACAGTTATTATTATGATATGGACTTTTTCGGTGACGGTTACGTTGCCGTACGCGATATATATGACGTATTACGATTTGGAAATCGGTAGATTCTGTGAAGAGACTTGGCCGTCAGAGAAACTGCGGCGCATATTCGGTTCGGTGACTTCTGTGCTTCAATTCGTGTTGCCGTTCACAGTGATTGCATTTTGCTATACGTGTGTCAGTTTCAAATTGAACGACAGAGCGAAAGCTAAAGCGGCGAGCAAAAATACAAGAAAGGAAGAGTTCGATAAAAATCGGAAGCGGCGCACGAATCAAATGCTCATAGCCATGGTGACGATATTCGGCTTGTCGTGGTTGCCTTTGAATGTTACAAATCTATATAATGACTATTACATCTACGCTATTCATTCGCGATTTTACTTTTTGATATTTTTCATATGCCATGTGATAGCAATGTCTTCGACGTGTTACAATCCGTTCATATACGCGTGGATGAACGAGAACTTCCGCAAGGAGTTCAAGCAACTGATACCGTGTATAGATACGGGGGGTCAGTTGCGAGGGAACATACCGTTGCAGCAATTAGGGGCTTGTCAATCAGAGAAAACGTTCAATGGGAACACGGCGACGGACAGTTTTATGGGGTCGAGCTCGCAGAGAGGTACTTCATTCAGGCATAAAAGGAAGCCGAGTGCCGCCGCGGACGTTGAAAAGAGCGGCGTCGAATTAAACGAGGACCTTTTGAATGTGGACGTGAAACATTGTCACATTTCGACCAGTTACAACTTGAGAAGGGAGTCGGTAAAATTGCGGCTTATAAATGAGGAGTCGTTTGACGGCACTCCGACACAGAGTCAATTCTAACGGTTGATTGCCCGGGTACGTATGGTCTAATTTGTTTCAGCAAAGTTGCGTATTCTGACTAACTTTTGATCGTATGTTATTTTAATGTGGAATAGGCCCTTTTTAGCCAAATAGGTAAAACAAATTTTCCATTATGGAGAAACAGCTTTAAAAATTAATGTCTCTTTAATCATCGATTGCTATCCAATTCAATTTTTCATATTTTCCAGAAACTTTTATGGAAAGGACAAAATCAATGATTTTATAAACAATTTTACTTAAAAATCTTTATTTCCAGGTGCGCTTTTGGAGACGTTCCCAGGTATGAGAAGAAACGAATATGGAGAGTTATCTAATGATATTTTTAGAATGTTTTTATGAAGAATTCTCCAACTCTGAATACGCTTATGATTATGGATTTACATTTTTGAATGAATAATATATATATAAGGAGTATAGTAAGAGTTAAGAGTTAAAAGAATAGAACGATTTGCGCAGAAAATTTTAAGTGCAATAATTCGAAAATATATATTAATTAGCATATATATTAATAGTTTTTAATAAAATAAGAAATGCACTGTTCTTGTGTTCAGCACTTCACTGTAGTTGTGTGTGTGCACTTAGCACTATTTAAAATATTTTAAATCAATTTTCAAACTAATGATTTTTATTTTGTGTTATTATACCTACTTAAATAGAGAGAGAACAGTGTCAATTTATTTTATGAACACGAATCTGAATTATTGGGGAAAACAGTGAGAGGTACCTTTAGGTATTGATGAGATATCGTCAAACAAACCATAATTGACTAATTGACTTATTATAAAAATTCCTAAAAACTCGCTTTAATAAGCCAAATTCTTGTATTGTCACCTCCTCCTTGATGATGATTATTTGCAGTAAATCTATTTGAAGTGGGTGAAAATGAACAGGTGTAGCTGTTCTTGTTGTTATGCGTGTTCAAAAGAACTGATGGGATCTAACAAGAAATATTACATTTCTGCAATTAATAGTTACTATAGTGGTATTAATTGATATGGGAAGGTTGTTTACATGCCGTTGTATGTACCTGCATCTCAGCATATCTTATCAGACTATAATATAATATCTGAGATCACTCGTCTATGATGTTCATGTATAAGCAAGCATATTAAATAATAAAACAAAGGATATTTGCTTTTAATAATAGAAAAAAAAAATATTAATCGCCATACTGATTTTCGAAAATTACTTCATTACTTTTAATTAACTTACCTAGGGTATGCATATTAAAAATAATAAAAATAAAACATAAAAAGATATGTCATGAACCTCTATCGTTTTGGAACGACGTTTAAAAATAGAGTAAAATTTAATAATATTTATTCGTATTACAATACCATAAATAAAGAATTAAATTTTCAAGTAAATGAGTTTGAGAATTTAAAACTTTCAAAGTCAGTCAGACACAATCAGTGTGATTAAAATACATAAGAGTTTCTCTCCACAAGACGTCTTGTAATTTTACGAAATTTCCATTGCACTCAAGATTTGCTGCTAAGTCGTTATTCTCCGATTGTCGGGTTTCTTATTAAGATTGATGTTTTGCGTCCTCCATCAACATTGTTCTTAACCTTTATCTCTTCTCAAGTTTGAAGTTTGTTTTCAATATTATGTTTCTACTAAAATGAAAATTGTGTTTTCTAACTTCAGCTGTATTAACAACAAATTGTTAGAAATAAACACAGATATTTTATATTTGATAAATAAGAAGAACTTTTTGCCCTTGGTAATTTGAGACCCAGCTCGTCCTTACAGACTATAATATAATATCTGAGATCACTCGTCTATGATGTTCATGTATAAGCAAGCATATTAAATAATAAAACAAAGGATATTTGCTTTATTTGAAAGTTTTTTTCGTACATTTATAAGACTTGATGAAAACATTGATCTTTATAAGAAGCCGTATAAAGTAAGTTTAGGATATAAATAATTCGGTTCTTTTATACGTGCACAAATATTTAGGAGTTCTTTAGCACTGCCACTGTCTATCAGTTTGAAATATTGTAGAGAAAGGTATTAGAAAAATTGAATAAAAATGACGGTACAAATTGATAAGTAAGATAAAATACTTGGTAGGTATTATATGAATATTCCAGAATGAATTGCAATAATGTAAATGTACCTCGAAATTTCATGTAAATAAAATCGTTTTCTATTATCTATATCATATACATATAATAAATCTGTAGAAGGGTCAATTCTGTACATTGAAAATATTGAAAAAATAAATAGTAGGGGGTGTTACTGGATCGATACCAAACCCAAATATGTGATTAAAAATATTTTTGTCTGTCTGTCTGTATATGCTGACATCACGTGAAAACTAACGGTTCGGTTTCGATGAAACTTGGTATAATTATACCTTATTATCCTGGGCACAAAATAGGATACTTTTTATCCTGGAAAAATAAATCTTAATTTTTCAGTTTTATCCATAGACGTTGTTCTGTAGAACCGCGAACACACGTTGCGTTACCCGCAGTGGATTCTTTTTTTTTATTGGATGTCATTGTCAGAGTTACTCAAAATGGAGAAATAAACCATCCACGCTAAGACGGACATCCGCGCGGACGGAGTCGCGGGCGCAAGCTAGTTGTAAATATAATGTGATACTAACATATTTGTATATTAATTCAATATATTGTGAGATAATTATTCTTTGTTGATGTTTTAAGATTTTCCTTATCAGTATTGTCATAACCTTTGTTTACCGGGAAATTTTCAGAAATACGTTTATTAGTCTTGTGTATTTATTGAAGAGACTTGTGATAAGAATTACTATATTTTATCACGCGATATTTATATAATTTTAACATTGTTTATTTATTTTTATAAATTTTGAATGTGTGCTTTATTTACTAGAGACTATTTATATAAAGACTCCAAAGAAATTGATTTTGTTTTGTATCTAATGAATAATAAAAATAAAAAAAATTAAATACTTTTTGCACTAAAAATTACGCATTTGTGTTTAGATGATGACTGAGAATTATTATACAGAAGTTTAAAATTAATCACGTCTTTTAAATTCATAAGTTTTAATTGACATTTCATGTTTTAGATATGCCTTATGTTATCGTAAAAATAATATTTATTATCTTATCTTATATATTACTGCTGTCCTATTGTCACATATACAGTATGAAATTCACAAAACATGACCGTAAATAAAGAAATATTTTAAAGATTGAATCACATATGACTATGTTAAATGCCTTATTATATTAATCCTTACACGTGTATACATAGTTAGTTACTAGTTATGGTCCATATGGTCCATACTTCCGACATGATTCAAGGCAAGGCTATACATACATACAAACCACACAAACATAACTTTATTACAGTTGTGGAGTTTGTCTTCTCTAGATATACAGTAGCATTGTTGAATTTATAGAGTTTTTGTCCATAGACTCTATTTTGTCGATGGCCTGAAGCAAAAGAAACCGTGAAAGAAAAAAAGAGCGTGTGTGCCGAGCACACGTGTCAGAAGTGAAACTTCTTTGGCAAAATTCAAAGGTACCAAAATCGTCGCCTTACTCCATGACGCGACCTGGAAATTTTACTCTCAACGCACCTAAATAAATTTCACTTCAAAAAGCATATTAAACTTTAAAGTAGCACAAACAACTATGAATTGTACAATATAGCTGATATTAATACGCACATTGTTATGATGACTCCTAATATTTTTCTTTATATGATAATTTGTAAGTTTTTTCGTCGAAACTCAAAAATATACAAGATATTATATATTTTTAAGAGAACACTGTGAAACAAAAAAGTAATTCAGAACGCAAGAAGAAAAATAAAATATCTATTAATAATAGTTCTACATAAATTAAAATATATAAGTATGGAGTGTGTTCGTTCAAGAAAAAGTGAAATTAAAATTTTGTAATGTTTTTTAGAAAGTAATATGTAAAATATTATTATATACGTTTATTATATTATAAAACTTGTCTCTCGTCTTATGAATTTTTCTGTAGACTGTACTTCAGGTTACAAGGGTATTTTTCTTAGAGTTAATATCAAAAGAAATCTTATGAAATGATCACAATGTTATATCATTTTGTTACTTTTACAAATATGAGTGATTCACTTTTCATCTATTTATATTGCTTTATGTTTAATATTTATTAGAAACTAGCTTACCGCCCGCGGCTTCGCCCGCTTTGTCTAAAACCTAATAAATTATATACCTTCCTCTTGAATCACTCGTTCTATTAAAAAAACCGCATCAAAATCCGTTGCGTAATTTTAAAGATTTAAGCATACATAGGGACATAGGGACAGAGAAAGCGACTTTGTTTTATACTATGTAGTGATGTTTATTTGTTAAAAGATTCCAATTATATTTCACAAAATATTTTTTTTTTGTAATTCCAAAAAGCAATAATGTATGATAATCAACGATATTTTAGAAGTTTGATTGAAATTAAATTCTAAAATTAAGATAGCAATAATTAATTAGTAATAATTTATAATAGATTTAATCTCTAGATATTCCCAATTTTATATCCGAAGAATATTTTTATTAATGCCTTTTGAATTGATCTAGTGTTAGAGGATGTGTTGAACCTTTTGTTAGCTACGATTAAATGTTTAGTAAAATTCTTGTTTTATTTACCCCTTACCTATTTAAATCATAAATTGACCGCCTCCTTGGTATAAGTGGTTGACGCGTGAACGTAGAATCGAGGGGTCCTGGGTTCGATTCCCGGTGGAGACGAAGAAAAAAAAAATGTGTGCGTGTACTAGTGTACACACGTAAGATGTGAAACTTCTTTATGACCTTATTTTTCAAAAAATAATTTACTATATGCAACTTTACAGAAATACGTCGAATCACGCGTGGTAGGGATAAGAAAAAGATGGCGCGTAACGGAAAAATGTCACGCGTAACGAAAAAATATTACACTAAAATTTTTTCCAACCCCGGTCCCGGTTTCACTTCAAAAATGTCTCGGTCTGGCAGAAAACAGAAGGCTGTTTTCTGCTGTTACCTACTTCCCTCGTCCCTTAACGAAGAAGACGAAACGAAGTGAAACATAATTCATCTGCCGCTTACCCCGCTAGCCACTAGACGAGGGAGACGAGACTTATTAATCTAGGTTGGAATGTTCCCGTTGAGCTTGAAGGTGAAGGTCGAAGCTATTATTAGCTAATAGTAATTAATATAATTCTGTATGTTATAATGTATGCAAGCCTTGTACCGAATCGAACTCTATGTTTACCAGCTTGCAGCTCTATGATGGATGATATAGTATCAAAACTTTGATAAAACTTTGTAAGCTATTGCATACTTTTATCTCATACTTTGAGCGCGGCGACCGAATGTAAAAATTCGGTAACGAAAAAACCTAAAACCCCCTCTCCAACCGGCACAGCGATGCGATGCTATACAATAGCTTTTATCGCGGCAGTCCTCGAGTGCTACACGTATTTTTTTTATTTTATACTCTGTCGTACATCTTGCACTTACGCTGAATGTATCCGATGTCTAAATATATCAGATATATTGCCCGTAAAGAAAATTTTACTTTGTTTTGTTATATTATTTTGTCATAGCTCTCGTTAAGAAACAACCGGAACTGCTTAAATCCTTCTTTATTAATATAATCCAAAATAATTTCATTATCCGTCCACCCAGTGTGATTACTAACTGGAATACGGAAGCATTTCATACACGCTTAAAACTGTAATTACATATTTACTGCTTAGTCGGAAAAGAACGCCATGAAAATATTTATTATTTCCTCAATATAATCTGTGTTTCAAGAAATATTCTTTCTTGGAAAAATCCATGTGTCTGGGATTATATGGTACATATTAGTTGCTATCGTGACATTGAACTTTTCCAGAAAATCATGTTCATTGTTCGTAGATATTTCCTTTAGTCGTAATTACTGATATAAAATAATTGTCATTTATTTACTCAAAATTATAAAACGTTAGGTATATAAGTTCACATTTAATTTTGAAAAAAAACAACACAGAAAATTTTCTGAATTAGTACAAATTAAGATTGGGTAAGTATTTCGGAGATTAGTAGAGACAAAATATAGGATTTAATATACATATTTATTCTGTACTAGAGGTCCGCCCCGGCTTCGCCCGTGGTACATATTTCGCAATAAAAGGTAGCCTATGTCCTTTCTCGGGTATCAAAATATCTCCATACCAAATTTCATGCAAATTGGTTCAGTAGTTTAGGCGTGATTGAGTAACAGACAGACAGAGTTACTTTCGCATTTATAATATTAGTATGGATTCTTTGCAGGAAATTTATTTCAAAAATTACTATCAATAATTCAAAAACTAAGACTAAAAATACGTAATGAAATCAGTGCAGGTAGCATACAAGATTTATTATTCGTGAACGTCAAAGATGCTCGACTACGTAACAGATAGCGTCGAACCTTTCATAATAAATTCACGAAACAATTTCTATGAAAATCCAATAATAACGTAAAGGCTTTCGTTTTGCATTTTGATTTGAACATGATTAATAGCAATAGAGATCTCAAAGGTTTTTGCTTCTCAATTTGTATGGAACATGTAAGGTTCTTATAGAAATGATGCACAAATGATATTTTTTGACTTCTTTTGTGTCGTATTTGTGTACTATAATTGTTGTTATTGTTATGTATTTTTATTAAAAACGTTGAGGATTATAATAATGTGTTGTACGTAATTAGATATTACATTATATATTGTACATATTATATTAACTTTGAATAAATTTTATTTAAAAACTGGTGATTTTTTTTTCAACAACACAATTTTTCTCTTATATAATCTGTGTTTCAAGAAATATTCTTTCTTGGAAAAATCCATGTGTCTGGGATTATATGGTACATATTAGTTGCTATCGTGACATTGAACTTTTCCAGAAAATCATGTTCATTGTTCGTAGATATTTCCTTTAGTCGTAATTACTGATATAAAATAATTGTCATTTATTTACTCAAAATTATAAAACGTTAGGTATATAAGTTCACATTTAATTTTGAAAAAAAACAACACAGAAAATTTTCTGAATTAGTACAAATTAAGATTGGGTAAGTATTTCGGAGATTAGTAGAGACAAAATATAGGATTTAATATACATATTTATTCTGTACTAGAGGTCCGCCCCGGCTTCGCCCGTGGTACATATTTCGCAATAAAAGGTAGCCTATGTCCTTTCTCGGGTATCAAAATATCTCCATACCAAATTTCATGCAAATTGGTTCAGTAGTTTAGGCGTGATTGAGTAACAGACAGACAGAGTTACTTTCGCATTTATAATATTAGTATGGATTCTTTGCAGGAAATTTATTTCAAAAATTACTATCAATAATTCAAAAACTAAGACTAAAAATACGTAATGAAATCAGTGCAGGTAGCATACAAGATTTATTATTCGTGAACGTCAAAGATGCTCGACTACGTAACAGATAGCGTCGAACCTTTCATAATAAATTCACGAAACAATTTCTATGAAAATCCAATAATAACGTAAAGGCTTTCGTTTTGCATTTTGATTTGAACATGATTAATAGCAATAGAGATCTCAAAGGTTTTTGCTTCTCAATTTGTATGGAACATGTAAGGTTCTTATAGAAATGATGCACAAATGATATTTTTTGACTTCTTTTGTGTTGTATTTGTGTACTATAATTGTTGTTATTGTTATGTATTTTTATTAAAAACGTTGAGGATTATAATAATGTGTTGTACGTAATTAGATATTACATTATATATTGTACATATTATATTAACTTTGAATAAATTTTATTTAAAAACTGGTGATTTTTTTTTCAACAACACAATTTTTCTCTCACTCAGCATGTAAAGCTTTCTTAGCTTTACATGCTGAGTGAGAGAAAAATTCACGATGTTTATAACAATCTTTTCCTTGTTCAATATCAAAGGCATATATAATTTGGTACAAATAAATATCATTATACCGTGTGAAAGTCAAAATTAACCTGATCAAAGTCATGTTTGTTAGCCAGTTAGAAATAAAAACATTAAGAAATCAGTTTACAAGCGCTATGATTGATCAAAATCAATTTAAACGTCCAATCTAGTTACTTAAGTTACTTAAATAAGGGTATTTTAGCAACCTTTTAACTAATTGGTGCCTTGAAACCAATTAACTACAATAACAAGAACTATTCAAGATTTTATGGAAATTACAAATATATTTTACAAACTTTTTACGTTGTTTCTTTTTAATGAATGAAGTAATATTTTGGTATATTTAAAAGATCTTTGGAAAGGTTAACGACCGCGTCAGAAATAACATCACTATCACTGCATAGTATAAAACAAAGTCGCTTTCTCTGTCCCTTTGTCCCTGTGTCCCTTTGTATGCTTAAATCTTTAAAACTACGCAACGGATTTTGATGCGGTTTTTTTTAATAGATAGAGTGATTCAAGAGGAAGGTTTTAGTATATAATTTATTAGGTTTTAGACAAAGCGGGCGAAGCCGCGGGCGGAAACTAGTTTAATATAGTCTGAAAATGTAACAATATCTACGAGAGATCGTTGTGCTTATTATGTTATCTATATTAGGTATGATTAAGACGTTTATCGCCTTCTTAATTATAGAAAAAATCACAAGGAATTATAATGAGCTTGTAAGGCTTGTATGATTTTCATACGATCCAAAAAGTAAAGGATTATCAACCGATCTGAAAACAAAATAAAAATCGTACAGTCATAATACACTCTTTGTGACAAATTTCAAAGAATACACGAGTTTTACACCAGAGTTTGACCACAATACAAAATACAGTTAAAGAAATTTAATTGTTTATTTTTTAAATTCGAAATCCATTTCGGCTAAGACTTCGTTTCCTTAATGCAATATGCTTTTTATTTGATATATTTCAGGTTAATCCAGGAATTGTTGTCAAGTGCCACAATTGTTTTAATGCCCCTTCAATATCTAACTCTCATGAGTCTAATTAGCTTTGATCAATAGCTGTAACAAGCAATATGGATTAGTACTAAAGAGGTTGACTTGGTCTCAATTTAGATCAATTATATAATTTACATTAGTAAATATAATCTCGAATAATGCTTTCTGGAAACGTATCGAATTTTCCAGAACAGTAAAAGGATTTGAGCACTTATGTTACTCTAACGGTGCATTTACATCAAATGAACATAGAGCTACAGAAAGAGCATTATTTCGTGATATTTTAGTGTAAACGAAAACTCGTATTCAGTGTTGTTCAGTATTAGAACATTGCATAGAATCTTTTTGAACGCACTAAGAACGACGAAAAAATGCTCTACGCCTGTTAACACTAAAAGAATTAGACATAGTGGGGTTAGAATGAGCATTCGCTCGTATGATGGAAATGCATCGTAAGTATTTATTAAGTAGGTAAGTAGGTATTTCACGTCACTTACCTTTTAATTTTATGTTATGATACGATTTATGTTTTTCTTAGTAGTTATCATTGTTGGCGATGTTAGTTTTAATATTGTTATCACATAAAATTATATTAAAACTGTTATTTTCTAAAAGCTCCTTTAAGGAAAGGTTTTGTATGTGTCAAATGAACTTTTACAGTTGAAGTTTATGACTACATTAAAGTCTTTAAAAATTCTAACTTCACTTTTATGCATTCTACATTCTAGAAGGTTCCAATACTTCCATTTAGTTCAAGACCTTGCCAGGTTCCAAACCAACAGTGGAATGGTAGGACGTGACCAAAATATTCAGGATTGGTAAGATAGCTCTTTATTTAGTGAAGATTTTATTCAGGTGTCTTTCCACAGAGTACGACTTAGTATTTATATAGTATTTTCTTGAGAAGACCTTCTCCTGTTAAAAGCAGAGGCCTTCTACATTAGTCTGTCTTATATAAAATACATTATAATAAGTGACACAATTAGGTACCTATACACCACTCTATGCTGAAGAAAAGTAAAGTTAAGCTACATTCATATTTTGCTAGCGTAAGCTTCATTTAAAATGACTCATTGAAATGATTTTCACTTACTTTATTGTTTTATTTTTATGTTTACAGATATTATGTTATAATCTATTATAATTATGTTATGTTATAAGCTATTTTAATATTATGAAGCTGAAGAGTTTGTTTTTTGAACGCGCTAATCTCAGGTACTATACTTACTGGTCCGATTTGAAAGATTCTTTCGGTGTTACATAGCCCATTTATCGAGGAAGGCTATATATCATCACGCTAGGACCTAGCTAGCTAGCTAGTGTTTAATATCGTAGTTTTCAATAGCTCTGAATATCAAAGAACATTAGTTTTAATTGCCAGCGTGTTTCCTACAATTGGATAAATGCAGCAGTTAAATTAAATTTTCAACTCGTAAAATTAAAGTGCACATCTCATGTAGTTACAAACTACGGCTTTACAAGGCAATGCGGTGTCATTAAGGAACTTTAAGCGATACTTTCTAGTAGTTATCATTGTTGGCGATGTTAGTTTTAATATTGGACTTTATTGTCTTGGACTTTATTTCTATGGACTAGTTTGTAAACAATATATTATTAGTTTTGTTGTGTGCATTTGAATACGTTATCTTTTGGAAAATTGATATGGAGACGATTTCTTTGGTAAGTTTGTTTGAGGATGCAGATAACAGTTTGTAAGAAATATGACTTAATGAGGATAAATATGAGGTCCGTGGTACATGTTTACGTTTTCTCTACGAACCATCCTCGTACTTCAAGGAATATTATACAAAAATAATTACGAAATCGGTTCAGCCGTTCTCGAGTAATGCATTTACCAACACATTTTGCGATTCTTTTTTATATTATAGAAGATAAAGAATTGTTAATAGGTAAGATTCTGTAGTAATTATTTACAAGACAACATTTTCAGATCCTACAGTAATTCAATCCGAAAACAACCTTTTAGATCTCTCCAGTAGTTGTTTCACTTTACAGGGGCGAGCGGTAGCGTCATGTTCACTGAGCTAGCGCGCAAGAGCAACTTAGTTGCCCGGCAACTATTTTGTCTCTGTCGCTGTCTCCTCGCAAAGTTCTGAACGATGCGCACACGAAAGCGATAGCAACGCAACTTTTTCTTTAAAATTTTCTGTATTTATCATCATGGATTTCGAAGAGACGGTTGTGGTCTGTGCTCTTGTCCCGCATAGTTCCCATTCCCGTGGGATTTCCGGGATAAAACCTATCCTATGTGTTAATCCAAGTTACCCTCTATATGTGTGCTAAATTTCATTGTAATCGGTTCAGTAGTTTATGCGTGAAAACTGAAAACCATACATACATACAAACCTTTCCTCTTTATAATATTAGTATAGTTAATCGTAATTGAAAAAAGTTAAGTAAATGTGCAGTTCCAACAAAACGAAATAACATATATTTCTATGGCGTCGTTACTAGATTACTTTGCTGAATTTTGTTGAACTGTCAATGTTGCCTATTAAAATGGCTTTACTATAGACAGAAAAACTACTAATAATAAAAATAACTTCATTAAAAACAATATTATTTAGATGTGCTATTTATTAAATAGGTTTGAAGTCGGTGCCAAGCACTAAGCACTTAGTATTAAGCCCGTGCACCGACATCAAACCTTTTTAGTAAATAACTAATAACTCTATGTGCTAATAAAAAAAGTCTCCCGGGAGTTGCGTCGCTACGTGCGCGCACTTTCTTACTAGCCCATAGAGTTGATGCGAGAGACAAAATAGTTGCGGAGACAAAAGTTGCTCTTGCGCGCTAGCTAAAACAGTTCTGTGTTGTTCAGATTTGAAGCTGATTGGGCTTGGGTGAGCCGCCAAGTCGCGGCAATCTCCACGTACGCGGTGGGGGTATAAGGCCTGGCTGTTAACCCCTGCCGCCGAAGGTGAACGCAGGCCACCGTTGGGTTTTAGTGGGTATGGCTTCTCGCGAGTCCCACATACCCCCTCACGCAGAAAAACTGCAGAGGGAGATGCGTAAATGCATTTCCCAACGTTAAAAAAAAAAAAAGATTTGAAGCTGATATTGAAATTCGAAAAGTTGCAGTTATGTATTTTATAAATTGTATAAAATCTCACACTGTGATTTTAGCTATTTATTAATATGCTGTATTCGAAGAAATAAATTAAATAAAAAAGCGTGTGTGCACACGTGTCAGAAGTGAAATTTTTTTGGCAAGATTAAAGAAACCAAAATCGTCACCTTACTCTATGACGGTAAAACCATGACGCGACCTTGGAGGGTAGTTCCGTACCTACAACGGTTAACAGCTGTTTTGTATCGTCTTAAAGTAATAAATCAATTAAAAGTGATATATGTATATGTTAAAGTGTTTTCTATTGCTAAAAGTGATCTTCTAAGTTCATCCCTACAAAATAAATGTAAAAGCCGTTGAAAAGGGACTTGTTTAAGGTACTGTACTGTGTCTATAAAATCGTAACAAAATCTCCACTTCCCGATTATACTCCAGAATTTATAACAATCTTCCATAAATACTTATTTAAAATGCACTGCTCAGCTTGCTATAAAACAATGAAAAAGGAAGAGCTTGAATGTTCTAAGTGCAAGGGCTGCTATCATCTAATGTGCCTTAATATGAGTATCGCTTATTTCAATACAAATTATAAGGAAAGTAAACAAAAGTGGTTATGCCCTACTTGTTCCAATATTACTACTCGGAAAAAGGGAGAAAACACACCCGTTAGACGGCTTCATGAACCTACTTTGGAGGATAGTATAATGTCCTGTGAGGACGTCACTCAGGACATGTCTATTGCTTCCGTGCCCATGGATCAGGCCACTATTAGTATACAACAATTCTCTTCGTTGCTCGAGTCTAAATTTGAAAATTTGGAGATGAAACTTACCAAAAATCTTAGCATCGAAATTTCGGCAGCAATGGATATGTTGAAGAAGGAGTTAAATGATACTACCGACTTATTGTTTGCTCAAGTAACACAAATGAAAAATGATTTATGCACATACCGCGATCGGATAAATAAATTGGAGTCTGAAAACTCGTCGCTGCATTCTAAATTATCACAACTTAGTAAACAAAATCTCGACGCCGCCGCCACTTCATCCATGCTTAAAACAATAAAACAACTTCAATCCGAAGTAAACGAGCGAGATCAAGTAAGTTTACTCAATGACGTTGAAGTATATGGTATACCCGAATTTGAAGGTGAATCAGCTACGCACATCGCGATTACTTTGGCAAAAAAACTGGGAATAACATTAGAGGAACGCGATATAGTGTGTGCGCGACGCATCGGCCCTAAGCGCCGGTCAATTACTACCGGTGTAAGTAATGATTCATCGAGATTGATCGTAGATAAGGATCGCCCCACTCGTACGCGTCCCATTTCAATTAGTTTTGCACGGCGTTCACTTCGAGATGAGCTCCTGAAAAACGCTCGTGTGCGACGAGGTACTTCTACTTCCGACCTAGGTTTACCTAATCATGATGTGAAACGCGTACATTTACATGAAAGGCTCACACACAAAAATCGTGTAATATTTGGGAAAGCCCGTGCCCTGGCCAAAATTAAGCAATGGCGATTTATCTGGACCAGGGATGGAAAAATATATGCCCGTCAATCTGATTCTAGTAACGTTTATGCTATTCGTTCCGAGGAAGATATTGAAAGTGTTTTTACTTTACCCCCTAATCATATTCCAACTGTCTAATTCTATAGTTACATTAAAGCTGTTTTATATAATTAACAATAGTAATAGTACCTTGTCACTCTTTTACTGCATTTATATAGATAGTTTGTGTTGTTACTGTCCAACATTATTTTTCACACATTCCGCTCATTCAAATATTTGTAATATTTATGCCATATTTCAATTGTATAAATTTTTGGGTTGTTTAATAATGTACACTGGTCCGATTGTAACTTACTTAAACTTTTTTCAAATAATGATTATGATTATGTCAAATAAAAACCATTTTATTTTACTGAATTGCTATGATGATGAATATTATGTAATATTATGCCTGATATATTATAATGTAAATAATACGTACTTTAATCTGAAAATTAACTTTGTGATTCTATATTATGTGATAAAATATATTTATGCTATAGTTTCCAGGTATATATCTATGTTTTACGTACATAGGCAAAACATTGTATTTTATAATGCTATGCTCAAATTATATTATAAAAATTTCATAATTTATAATTCATTTCACTACTTCACTATATATTCACATCATTATATTATTATTTCCTATGTAATAATTTATATGGTTGCATCTAAATTATGTTATTATTCTATTGTTATTTTCCTATATATAAAAAATGGTTAAAAATATTTATTTAAAAATTGGTTTGTTTAATGCTGGATCATTATGTACAAACCATGATGAGTTCCAAGTCGCTTTTGAGAAACATATGCCAGATATCCTTGCAATTAATGAAACCTGGCTACGAAAAGGTCATGAAGGGCAAGCTCCGCGTCTCCCCGGTTATACTTTTCGTCACATTCCTCGCCCCCCGGGCACGCGATCACGTGGTGGTGGAGTAGGATTTTTTATTAGTCAACAGCTTTCTTTTCGTATATGTAAACACCCTATTAGTAACATTAATCACTGTATTGAACAGATGTGGATATCTGTCAATATCAATTGCAACAAGATATTAGTTGGAACTGCTTATCGTCCACCTTGGCAAAGCATAGATATTTTCTTTGACGCCCTTTCAGAATCACTTTCGTATTTTTCCGACTTTGATAACATTGTTTTACTTGGAGATTTCAACATCAATATTCATGATAGCCAGAGCAGTATGTCGGTTAGTCTCAAACAATTCCTTCAGTGTTGCGGTTTAGATAACCACATTACTGAACCCACACATTTCACTTCTCACAGCGAATCTACTCTCGATTTACTATGTACAAATATGTCCGTTTTTTCCACACTTGTTTGCCACATCCCTGAGCTCGGCGGTCATGCTATGGTCTTTGCGAACTTCAAAATTAAAAATCCTAAATCAATTAGTACTTTTGTCACTTACAGACCTTTAAAAAATATCAACTTGATGGATTTCAATAACGACCTTGCCTCAATTCCTTGGAACAATGTTTGCCAAATGCTAAACGTAAACGATATGGTGATTGCTTTTAATTCATATATTATATCTCTGTTTAATAAACACGCTGCTAAAACCACCATTTCGCTTAAGAATAGGCGCTCTCCATGGTTGACAAGTAATCTCAGACATTTGATGTCGGTTCGGGATGATGCACTCGTTAAATACCGTACAACAAAGTGTGAAAAGGACAAGATTTATTATAAATCATTAAAAAGTTTTGTCAATATATGTTTGCACCAAGAAAAGATATCATTTTATGATTCCCATATTAATGCTCATTCAAAAAATAGTAAAGTTTTGTGGAAAAAATTAAAGAGTCAAATTCTGCCTAATTTTAAAACTAGTGCCGTTTTGCCTGACCATCTTCGAGATCCAAATAAGATTAACTCACAATTTTTGAATATTCCTGGCACTGGCAATGTAGATCAATCCATCCTTGACTACTTCAGTAATAATAATTACGGCAAAGGTGTCTTTAAATTTGATCTTGTTGATGAAAATGCCGTAGCTAAAATTATTATTAATTTGAAGTCCAATGCTGAGGGTTATGATGGTATTCCTAGAGATATGATTTTACTCACACTTCCTACGACACTTAAAGTAATAACAGCTATTGTAAATCGCTCTCTGGCTACATCTACGTTTCCATCTATTTGGAAAATTGCGCTCGTTCGTCCTCTGCCTAAAACTGACAATCCGGTGGACTTCAAAGATCTTAGACCTATAAGTATACTTCCATTTCTATCTAAGATACTCGAAAAGGTTGTTTACTTTCAAGTTGTGAAATACTGTGATAAACATAATATTTTTCCGGAGTTACAGTCGGGGTTCAGAAGGCAACGAGGCACTACAACAGCTTTGCTCAATGTCACCGATGATCTGCTTGCTAATCAGGATGAGGGATATGCGACAGCATTAGTACTTTTGGATTTCTCTCGGGCCTTTGACTGTTTAAATTTGCAGCTTATGGTCGCTAAGCTTTCTTTCTATGGGTTTGATACCAGTTCTTTAGAGTGGTTTCATAGTTATCTAGGTGGTCGCTCACAAAAGGTTATTGTTAACAATAGTGATGGTTCCACTTCTACATCTAGTGAACTTTTTGTGACACGAGGTGTACCTCAGGGATCCATTCTAGGTCCTCTTCTCTTTATAATATATGCAGCAGATATTACTAACTGCCTTAACCTTTGCAAATATCACATCTATGCAGACGATCTGCAGGTGTATTTGCCTGTGAATTGTAAGGATTTGTCTTCATCGTTAAATAAAATATCTCAGGATTTGAATGGTGTATCAAAGTGGTCATATAATAATTCATTAGTGTTGAACCCTAATAAATCGAAATACATGATTGTTGGCTCCAGGCGACAAGTGCAAGCAATAGAGAGCTCTAATATTTCTCTTTATATTGAAAATGTTCCCATACAGAAGGTAAATGAGGCTCGTAATTTAGGTGTTACTTTCGATAAGCATCTAAAATTTGAAAGTCATGTCCTTGAAGTTGTGCGTAGTTGCTTCTACCGATTAAAAGTTATTTACAAACTTCGGCCTTACATAGGCACTAACCTCCGTATACTTTTAGCTGAATCTCTAGTACTATCTAAGTTAAATTATTGCATAAATGTGTATGGACCTTGTTTGCTTCAACGTTCGCAACGTCTAATTCAAAGAGTGCAGAATGCTTGTGTTAGGTACTGCTTCAACGTCCCTCCGAGATCACATATAACACCTTTATTAAACTCCGCCAAAATGCTAAACATGAAAAGTAGACAAGATCTATATTTGGCTTGTCTACTTTTTGACCTATTTAAATCCAAGCATCCTTCGTATCTCTACGAAAAATTAAGATGGAGAAAAGATCATGGTTTGAATCCAGTAAGGAGCGTAACTAATGTGCTGTCCGTCCCTCGGCATCGATCGCAAGCTTTCCGTGGTAGCTTTAAGTACTGTGCGACAAAGTGTTGGAACAATATCCCTCCGCCGATAAAACAAGTGTGCTCAAAGGGCTCTTTTAAAAAAAAGTACAAAATCCACTTACTTAACACACAAATTCAAAAGTAGAATTATATTTATTACACTCCGCACTGCACAGACTTAGGGCTGCCACTAAAAATCTTTTCTTTTTCTCATTATATTTTACTTCTATACTATCCGATCTCTATTTTATGTATTATTTTTATTTATTCAAATTACTTTTATGTAACTATTGGTTTTTAAATTTAATAATAACTATATACTTACTTTATTTCTTTTATATATGCTAATATCTATAGTATTTATATTTTATGTTTGGTACGATGAACTTCCTCAAATGGGTCTTGGCAGAATATCAGCGTTGTGGTTCTTAGAACCATGACAATGTGCTGAGCCAAGACCTTTTCAGGAAACAATGCTTTTATAAATTTTTCTTTATTGTTATTTCAGATTTTAAATGTTTTTTGTTTTATTTTATTGTTTAGTATTTAAAAATTGTACTTAAATGTTTTCCTGAATAAATGTATAAATAAATAAATAATAAATAAATAAATAAATTTTCTCTCTAAAAACTCTCAATGTGCCTAAAGAAGTTTCACTTAACAAGGAAGTGTGAACAAAAGATCAGAAAAAGGTAAAGAAAAGAGCGTGATTTCTCAAAAATTTTCTTTATTTGAAACTATTAAAGAAAAGGTACTTTAGTCATGTGCCGCATCATCTTCATATCGATATTATATGACGATATTGCCTCCTAAACACGGTATAAGGGTTGTAGAATATAAATTTTATAGCTTGTAAGCAAGCAATATTGTCTCAGTTCACTACATTTTATATAACGCCCTGTTACATTATGTTTTACATGCTTACATTTACATATACAGTAATAGATACTTATAAATTTATAAAGAATAGAAAAAATTCGATCACGAGGCGGGACTCGAACCCGCATCCTTTCGCGCCATTCCGGGGCGGATGCCTGACCAACTCAGCCACTCGTGACCCGCCAGAGCAATCGAATTTATTCTATTCTTTCAGTTTTATGTGTCTGGAGGGACACACTGCGCGCCATCTATTGAGATGATTAACAACCATTTCAACCAATATGAAGCACTTTTCAGTGAATACAATATTGTAACGATGGAACACGACCTTTTTTGTTGAATTTATATTTTTGGTTTTATGGCATTCAAATGCTTTATAAATATAAATTTATAAAGAATAGAAAAAATTCGATCACGAGGCGGGACTCGAACCCGCATCCTTTCGCGCCATTCCGGGGCGGATGCCTGACCAACTCAGCCACTCGTGACCCGCCAGAGCAATCGAATTTATTCTATTCTTTCAGTTTTATGTGTCTGGAGGGACACACCGCGCGCCATCTATTGAGATGATTAACAACCATTTCAACCAATATGAAGCACTTTTCAGTGAATACAATATTGTAACGATGGAACACGACCTTTTTTGTTGAATTTATATTTTTGGTTTTATGGCATTCAAATGCTTTATAAATATAAATTTATAAAGAATAGAAAAAATTCGATCACGAGGCGGGACTCGAACCGCATCCTTTCGCGCCATTCCGGGGCGGATGCCTGACCAACTCAGCCACTCGTGACCCGCCAGAGCAATCGAATTTATTCTATTCTTTCAGTTTTATGTGTCTGGAGGGACACACCGCGCGCCATCTATTGAGATGATTAACAACCATTTCAACCAATATGAAGCACTTTTCAGTGAATACAATATTGTAACGATGGAACACGACCTTTTTTGTTGAATTTATATTTTTGGTTTTATGGCATTCAAATGCTTTATAAATATAAATTTATAAAGAATAGAAAAAATTCGATCACGAGGCGGGACTCGAACCCGCATCCTTTCGCGCCATTCCGGGGCGGATGCCTGACCAACTCAGCCACTCGTGACCCGCCAGAGCAATCGAATTTATTCTATTCTTTCAGTTTTATGTCTGGAGGGACACACCGCGCGCCATCTATTGAGATGATTAACAACCATTAATGATAACCAACCAACAACAAGCCTAGGAGGCATCTTTTAGCAATATATACCAATTCGCAGATAGTATACAGGGTGATATTTTAGGTGGTCGAAGATTTGTTTCAGACAGGTCTGAAATATGAGGTCGATATGGAAGAAAAAAATAGTATTAACTACGTATTTTTGATATTATACTTTATTTTAGAATTATGTTGGAACTTCGTCATTGAAACCATTAGTGTTATTCAATTTTGATGGTTTTTTTTTTATACATGCATATAATAAAAGTGTGAAAGTTCCAGTGAAAACATTTAAGTAATAAAATTTAAAACGCGAAAGAATTTGATATTTTATTTTAGTAGCCAAAAGCTTTTAAATTTTCTGCACCGTTCTTTAGTTTTTTGAAGTTTTCTTATCTTTGTTGACACCCTGTATACCAATTCTTAGCTAATATAAGGATTGAAGCAGTAATCAGTAGGGGGCGGTAATCCTATCAATTTTGTGACGCACGAAATGCTTTATTAGGGCTCCACGCTATGTAGGTCACAGAAAATTATAGCTGAGAGGCGAAATAATTTCATTCACATAATATGTGGTTAGGATGTAGAAAAATACATTATCAACGATATAAAAATCATATCTATGATATGTCTTGTATTGGGTTGTTTGGGTTTCTTACACTTTTATTTTTCAAAAGCTTACTTTACAGAATGACGAATTTTTTACAACAAATCTCTTGTAAGTATCCAAATCATAAAATAATCCAAAGTAAAAAATATCTGGTTCAGAAACATCAAATTCAAAATTCAAATAACATCATCAAAGCTAATAAAAATTAATAAATATCGTAAACGTATGGGAATATACAAAAAATATTTTGCTATAAACATAGAGCAGGAAAGAATCTGGAATTCGCATACGAATGTGAGATTGTTGTGTTTATTTTGGAAACGCAATTGAAATAACAACTTTTGCCTTCCAAATTTTTCTACGGACACGAATTTTATTGAATAAAAAAATCATTCAAATGAAATATACAAACATGCTTTATTGTAAAAGTGAAGTCCCATGTCCCATAGTCCCCACTAAGGGGCAGTTGCATTATACATATTGTGTTTCTTCAGCGTCAACCACTGTACCAAGGAGGCAGTAAAATATCGTACCACTAGATTAAAAGTAACCTATATACTAAAGCAGAAAAGTTAAGTCTTAAATCTTTTTTAAATAACATGACTTTAATTTCAAGATTCTCCTCGTCATCTAATCTTTGCGTTCGCTCAAACAGTTAATTTCAAAAGTTCCGTTAATTAATATTAAGATTTATCATGCAAATAAGGTCCCATAAAAAATAAGTTGGAGTTAAATTAGAACTTAGGACCGGCAGACGCGGCGATTGTGTAAATTTAATAAAATCCTGTCAATCATGCACAGACTTCGATAACAGACTGCGGTTTCTTTAATATTATGGAATATATTAAAAATGTGCTTTTCAGTGTAAGGAATCTATATCTATACTAATATTATAAAGAGGAAAGGTTTGTATGTATGTATGTATGTATGGTTTTCACGCATAAAATACTGGAACGATTTTGATGAAATTTGGCACAGATAATCTTTAGACCCTGAGAAAGAACATAGGCTACCTTTTATTGCGAAATATGTACCACGGGCGAAGCCGGGGCGGACCGCTAGTCTTATATAAAGCAGATAATTATGATGAGACTCTTGTATATTTTAAAGTTCAAAATGTATATTAAGTGTTCGGTAGAATTAAGTTTAGTTTTTGTAAATTACGGTTTGTGTAATTTTACGCCAAGAAAATGTGAATGTTCCTCCTTGTAACTAACTTTATAATTTTTGGTCGAAATAATGTTTTTCATAAGAATATACATATTACTTGCACTTTATACTTATATTTTTAAAATCTAGGTAAGCAGTTTCACACCTGATTTTGTAGTGTAGATATTATTTTTATTAGCTTCGTAAAATACATTAGTTTTTTTGTGCATTTATCATTCTGCACTATCGTCGCGTCGGTTATAATAGTATACAGAAACTAGTATTCCGCCCGCGGCTCTGCCCGCTTTGTGTAAATTCTAATAAATTATATACTAAAACCTCTTCAATCACTCTGTCTATTAAAAAAAAAAACGCATCAAACTCCGTTTCACAGTTTTAAAGATTTAAGCATACATACGGACATAGAGACAGAGAAAGCGACTTTGCTTTATACTATGTAGTGATGATGATGTGAATTGATTGCTTTTCCGTTTGAAGAGACCTACATTCAATCACAAATAAGTAATTAATTTAACGCCCATAAATAACATTATTATAGGTAATTTTAAATCTTGATAGTATTTTTGATATCTTATATATATAAAATTCTCGTGTCACAATGTTAGTCTGCATACTCCTCCGAAACGGGTGGACCGATTCTCATGAAATTTTCTGTGCATATCGGGTAAGTCTGAGAATCGGCCAACATCTATTTTTCATATGTACCACGGGCGAAGCCGGGGCGGACCGCTAGTATAATATATATTTCAATAAATACAAGCCTTCATAACGAATAACCGATTGTATAATTTCTCTATAAAATTTAACAAATTTAGTAATGATATTTTAACCGCAAACAGGCAAGCTATTTCAATTATTGTACCTATTATTCTGCAAAACTAAAAATCCCGTTATGGAGTGTCCACTCCTGCTACTGATAAATATTATTGTCCAATAATAATATTTATCAGTAGCACAATATATAAAATTGTGAGAAGAATCGTAAATGCAAAAACCAATATTTAAATATTATACTTTTACCCGGCTGCGACAGAAGGAGGGGTTATATTTTTCGAGTGTATGTATATATGACTAGCTGCGCTTCACGGTTTCACCCGCGTGGGTCCGCTCCTATTAGTCTTAGCGTATTGATGTATAGCCTATAGTCTTTCTCGATAAATGGGCTATCTAACACCGAAAGAATTTTTCAAATCGATCAAAAACCAGTAGTTCCTGAGATTAGCGCGTTCAAATAAACAAACAAACTCTTCAGCTTTATAATATTAGTATAGATATTTCTTTGGCACCCAAACGGCTTGTATTTTTATGATTGGCGGATTATGAGAAGGCGTATATCAATTTACCAAAGTTTGAATAAACTCATTGCTTACTTTTATTAAAACAGTACAGGTAAATTAGCTTGGAGAAATTTTTGCATATGTAGTGGTGTGTATATTACTCAGATCTTAGAGCGCGTTTCCACTATATCGTTCTGGCCTATACAAAAATGTTTCGATATCCTAACATTACTATTTAATTTTATACTTATTCCTAGCAACACTTTTGTTTTCAATAAAAACAAGTTTTTATTTGAAAGAAAATGGTTTTGACTTTATAAAAAAAAATATATCATTCAATTTTACGTCCTTGAGCAAACGACAAGGCGACTACCGTGAAACAATAAAATATCGTGTCCATAATAATTTATTTCATAATTAATATTTGACCATAATAATTACGAAACAAAACAAATAAATAAATCGTCACTTGATAGTGGAAAGTGGAAACACGCACAAAACCAGAATAAACCAGTTTACGCTGTCCGCAGGTGCCACGTGCAGTCGTTTGGTACCGTTAGAACATAAAGCACATTTCATTCAAAAATTATAATTATTATGTACGTAGTTTAATTGATAAATTTTGTATTTGTTGATTGTTGTTATTATTTGTTATTATTGTTATAATATTTGTTGAAGTGAATTACATGTCCCGCAGCCGGAGGCCCCAAATGAAAACTCAGATGTACTTAAAAACTACATTTAATAGCTAAAATGAGACTTTTACACCCATGTCTGCACGATGCAGACCGGAGTTAAAGAATGAATTTATACAGTTTAATAATTATAAAGACGTAAGCTTGGATGCTAACTAAGGGAAATCGCATCCACATTCTATTCCCGTGCGAACGGCGTATTCAGCAGTTTTGTATGAAGGCAGGGCCATAACTAGTGTTTAATTTGTGTGTAAGTGTTGTAACTTTATATTGTTAATTCAATATGGCTCCAGTGTTAAAACATGGTCGAGGCAAGCCTTTGACTTCTCAAACTAAAGAATTAAACTTTAAATGTCGTTTCTTTTTCAGGTTAGTAAATTTTTCATTTTAGTAACATTGTTAATGTAAAAGTTATATGTATGTTAAATGTGCAAATATTAAAATAAAGTCTCATCTTTTTCAGAGGAGAAACACATATAGTTTAATTTAAAATCCCTTATATATACAGGGTTACTTGTAAAACACCGGCAACCTCGCAGGACAAGATAGCTAACATCATAAGTAACAACATTTGTTCAACGACTTTTGATAATTTGTTAGATTTTATTTTCATACAAAAATAAATATTCATTTAATTTTCCGTCTGAATATTATAAACTCTACGCCTCCCAAAAATTACGTAAACAAAAAGCGAACGAGAGGGGGAAGGGGGCGTCGCGTCGTCCATCCGATAATTAATAGAACATAGACTTACAAATGTAAGGAGAGTACAATAAAAGTTTAAAAAATCATTTAAAAATAATTTATTGCGTTATGCCAAAAGTCGTAGAACAAATGTTGTTACTTATGATGTTAGCTATCTTGTCCTGCGAGGTTGCTGGTGTTTTACAAGTAACCCTGTATAAAATAAAAACTAAAAATAAAATGTTGTTTTATTTTATTTGCTGACCATACACTACTACAAACGCAAAAATTTCTCCAAGCTAATTTACCTGTATTTACTACGAAACACTAGAAACAACATTCAACATTCTATTAAAGCAATCCAATTGAATATTCCCAGCTTTCATAATTATAAACTTCGTAATTTGTTATTTATACGTTTTACGTACTTTCTAAATAACAGGAACAAAGTTAAAAACACTTTTTTACGACGAAAGTTATATTATTGTAACAGAAGTTAATTTTACACCAGCGATTTGAATCCAATGTCGAGAAATAAGCATTATTTGCTACAGAGAATGACAAAATTGAAACTCGTTTTCCGTTTTCATACTTTTATTTAGGTTAATACTATTTTCTTAATTTCAGACAATTTTTTAGGCCCTATACTAAACTCCTTATACTTACGTGAGAAGTGAGCAAGAAAATTGTATTAATTTAATTAGTAGGTTAACATTAATTATTCTTGTTTTATTGTATGGTATTTTATTCATTTGTAGATAGTACTATTAGACAGTTAGTACATTTAGAGAACTTTTTCAGACCCGATCGAAAGAAAATCCGTAAAAAGTAATACCGTAAATGGAAAAAATAAACACTCAGAATAACCCTTACAACAAACATTTCTATAAAAATCTGTAAACACACTGAATAATTGCAATCACACGCTACACGTAGAAACTTGGCAAGTATATTTTTATAACGTTTTTCCGTCCCAGGAGACACAAGCTATTTGCATCACACACAATATCACTAATTGTGAATAGACCGACTTTCAGGGTTGAACCGAAACATATTTCTGGGTCTACTTAATTTTATTTAGGATATAGTTTGTGCCTATGGGACTGGGAAGTTTATTTTTGACTTGGTATGTTTTTGATACAAGTTCTTTTGCGTAAGTTTATTATGGAATATATTATTTTGCATAGTAAATTGATGATGTTTTCTGTTGAATCTGCTTTCTGATGAGACCCTTTTGCTGTGTTAAATGATGCGCTTCTTAAAGAAGTCGTGATGAATTATTATTTCAGTTTATTGCATATCTTAAAACAATTCAATTTTTATGTATATGTACAGTATGAAGGGTACGATTTTATAATTGAAAGGATAGACTAATTATTTTCATAAGATACCTACAGATCGTTAAAATTAAGAGTGCCAACCCTACGTCATAACATAAACGAAAAATTTTATACATAAAAATGTTCACAGAAGACTGGGTAATTTTGCGCTAAAAAAACTCAGCTGATTTAACATACAAATTTTTAAAAATTATTTTCATACTGCAAGGATATTATTTTATTGCAATTGTATAAAATGGATACAAATATTTGAATAATGATAATGATGGTTGTATTTTGAATAAGCTATCGTTTTTTCAGTAAATATGTTTCAATTCACTTTTAAAGAACTTTACGCTTAAAAACTAAAATCTTTCCTTCTTTTTGTTGAATCCTTCGAACGTTTTATTCAACATATTATTTCTGATGGAAGAAAACACATAAGTCTGAATGTATTTAACAAAAATAGTATATGTATACTTCCAATACATTTTTTACTATGTTTTATTGAATATTATGTATTGTTAGACGTAACTTTTGATTTAATATTTTTGTGGATGAGTAGTTGTCAATATAGTTGTCACTGTTTCCTGTCCGAACATGCTTAGCTGTCGCATACTATAAATTGCCGCGTTCCTTTGTCTCGGCGCGCATTCGTACGAATCGTGCCTAGGGGCTCGGACGTTGTTTATACGACGTTCGACCCAACTACCTTCACTTTGCTAATAGTCGTTGACTTGCTGCGTTTTGTTATCAACTACCTACATCAATTAGGTAGCTGTGTAGAATCGCAGTACATTCTTATTACATTCAAACAAATATTTGACCCGGCCTCGCTTTTTGTTTCTTATAGTATTAATAATTATAAAGCAAGTAATTAAACAGGACAACACATAATTATTGCTTTATTCACATATAATGAGAACAATTAAGCAAGCGCTTGCAACTCGGAAGTTCGACTTCGGAAGTTGGCAACAGTGTTAACAGATTATTGTTAACTGTTAAAATATACTGATAACTTGCTTTGTATTACGAAACTTGCTGACACTAATGGCGTTATATATTTGTGTTATTAATTAATGATTTTAGTCCTTTTGAGACGGCAAAGTATAATATATTATACGAGTAAAGCTTACCTATATGATTTGTGTGTGTGTGTGTGTGTGTGTCAGCTAGATATATTAGTCAATGGTATTTTTTTATCTTTTTTTGTTATGTTTCATGCCTGAACTAATGGACGAATTTATATAAACTTACAGCTTTAATTCGTTTTACCTATTCGAGCCATTTTAGGATCGATTTATCATAAATATAAACATAGGTATGGCCTCAGATAATAAAATGCTTAATATCTTTTTGTATATAAGCTTTTATATGTTACTTGTTTATTGTAAATAATTCAACTGTATTATTTGGGACAAGACCTGTATTAAAGTAAATAAATTAATTATTTGCGTAAATGAAATTCTCGTCCAAAATATAGTAATGAAATACAATTACATTAAAATAATTAGTTTCACGGTGACGAAATAAGTAATCTACATATCATAGATCTGTAATAAACTTTTTAATTAAATATCGGAACACAATTTCAGTTACTACTTATTCAATCATTAATAATAATAAATATGAAAAAAGCGGAAACGTAAATCGTATCAATAATGAACTAACGAAAAAAATATATGATAAAATTACTCGAAAAAATCCTAAATATTCCAGTAATTTTCTAGCATATTAGGTACCTATGCTAGAAAATTTCTTAAGAAAGTTGATGCCAAAACCACGGGATTCATTTATAAAACTCCAAACTTCTGCATACCTTTTAACAAAAGTTCATTAAATCACTTAAATAATTGCATTTAAAAAGTTTAGGTAACTCTTTGGAATTAGTTAAATTTTTATTCGATTAATTCCGGTGTCCAAAGTTTGGTTGTCGTTTTAGATTTTTAAATGTTTTATTAAGGTTAGTCCACGTCATGAATGTGTGTTTTAATATTTTACTCATACAAATGGTAAACGATGAATGAATTAGAACAAAAATTATCATGTTTTCAAAAATTATCAAATTTCGTTATGATTGATATTTTTCAATATTTTTAGATTACTTACTATTTATCCCTAAATGCATAAGTTTATTTTGGATTGAATGGTAATTTTGAGTTTCTAAAACAACTTTACAGTTGACTTATTTCTTGTTACGATTATGAATGGCAAGAAGATTTTATTAGTTTGTAGATAATGAAAAATATACCGGCCGAATTGATAACCTCCTCCTTTTTTTGAAGTCGGTTAAAAACAGCTAGTTAGGAACTTAGTTGTTATTTCTTAGGTATAAAACGGGCGTTCGGTAGAAAGCAAACCCGCCGATTACAGTTTAATCATTAAATTTATTAATTAGGAAACCGCTGATTTGGAATAATATATATTTGTGAAACAAAAGAGAAGTAATACACTCTATACTCATTAGTAAGATTAAAACGTTTCATGTTGCTACAATTTTATCAGCTTCTAATCAAATACTGAATCAAAGAAAGAAATCATTCTTTCTAGTTTTTCATATAAATCCTCTGATATTCGATTCGTATAGAAAGAGAGACACGTGTTCTGAATTGAATATAAATTATTGAGGGCGTTTTCTATCACTAGATTTAACTTTTATAGCATTATTTTTATAAATATCTATTTCTTTAATGAGAGAAAAATATTAATTTAATATAAAAATGTCTGTCGATCGAGTACATACTTTTAATTTCAAGAAAGTTGTGATTCAATGTTATAATATCAAGTCAAGTTTGATATCAATTTCAATTTGCATCATTTTTAAATGCGAATTCTACAATAGGAACTACAATTATCCAAGGAAGGCGAAAATACGTATTTAGAAAAGAATAAGGAATGATTTCGTTGTTCTCAAATTCAAAATACTTTAAATAAACTAAAATCTTTAGTTTTAAAACATAAAATCAATCTCAAGTAAATAATTGAATTGAAAAATATATAGAAATAGCTTTCCGCCCGCGGCTTCGCACGCTTTGTCTAAAACATAATAAATTATATACTAAAACATTCCTCCTGAATCACTCTATCTATTAAACAAAACCGCATCAAAATCCGTTTTGTAGTTTTAAAAATCTAAGCATACATACAATATACAAACAGACATTAGGAAGCGACTTTGCTTTATACTATGTAGTGATATAAAACCTCTTTGTGCCAAAGGTGTTACGAACACGAGTGTTCAGACTTGATAAAAAGGGTGAAACTAATTATACGCTCCGGTTATTATCGTTATGATTATTTTTCTTAGTAAAGGTAACGTGTGGAGTTTTCTAGATCAAAAATGTTCTTTTCTTTTTTTAATTACGTTCTTGCCTAGAAATATAATTTGGTAAATGTGATATTACCTACTATTTAAGTAACTGTAAACTGCCAGTAATATGCTCTTGCGATCGAATCAAATTATTTATTTTGTTCAAAATTACGGGAAATACATTAAGGGAATCGAGAATAGTATTATATATTATAAAAAGCGTATGTATTTTAAATCATTTAATAACTATTTTCAACTGCTAATTTCTGTATCTTCATTTTAATAATTGGAGACATATTTAACTCAAAAATCTATGAAATGTAGAGTCAAATGCTTTCAAACTATTTTATAGTTTCCCATGCATTGCAGCTGGAGCCAGGTGTGTAATGATAGTTTACAGTTACCGTTATCATCTCACTAGTTTTAGAAAATATACTATCGGAATATTGATTCCTGCGTCATTTTAATACAACTTTCATTTATCATATATCATTCTCGTCATTTTAACACAACTTTCATTTATCATATATCATTCTCGTCATTTTAACACAACTTTCATTTATATCATATATCATTCTCGTCATTTTAACACAACTTTCATTTATCATATATCAGTCTCGTCATTTTAACACAACTTTCATTTATCATATATCATTCTCGTCATTTTAACACAACTTTCGTTTATCATATCATTTATCATTCTTCATATTTGTTTAACCTGGACCTCTTCAATGAATGGGCTCCTCCTAGGCAGACGTGCATCCAAGTAGACCACATCGCCGCTTTCCATCAGGTGGGATTGTGGTCAAACGTCTGCCTACCGATTATTAAAAAAAATACAAAAAATTAAACCACCTTCAAATTGGCAGAACTAAATTAAAATAGAACATAAAAAGTCCAATTAAGAACCTCTTTTTTGAAGTCGGATGAAAATATCTGATCCAGTCATTATAGGAAGTTCACCTCGGAATTCGAGATACCCAGCTGTAAGTCTGTATATACTTGTATATTAACACCCTAAAAGTTGTCTCAAAACCTACATATGGTAGGGTGTAAGCAACTATTAAATTTCAAGGTCAAAGGTCACAAAAATCGTTTTTTTTTTAAATATATTAGACTTACAGCTAGATTACTTATAGCTACTATTAGCTTTACTTACTTTAGCTTAGTTACTTACAGCTTCTCTCTAGACTTACAGTTGGGTATCTCGAATTCCGAGATTCTTACCTAATTTAACCTTAAATGACTGGGCCAATCCGTGATATGACAATACATAAAGATATATCGATCATAATAAAAGTATACAATGTGTTGCGAGCGCGACAAAATTTCTGAAACTTGTTGCAATAAAACTCAACGCGAACAAATAATTTTCCTGTTATTGTGCTTGTGAAATATTATATTTTTTGTTTGTATCGAAAATACATTTCTGGCTGCTTCTATGTTTACTTTATTTATCTGTATACAGAGTAAAATAAATTAATAAAATAAATACATATTTCAGGACAATTTTCACACACGGCACGATCTGATCCCATACTAAGCTTTCGCTTGTGTTATGGAAACCAAATGGCTGATAAACATACATAAATATTACATAAATACTTATAAAGATAATTAACAAGACATAGAGCAAACATAAATATGTTTATCACACAAATATTCGCTCTGGGTGGGAATCGAACCCACGATTTCTGGCTTGTAAGGCAGGGTCACTGTATCAACCAAGTTATCAACCAAGCCAACCGGCCAGCCCCCCTAGACAAGTGGCTTTCTATTAGCGTAAAGTTCAATAGAATAGATTATGAATGTATGAGATTGACGTTTGATTACGACGACGACGACGATTGATTACGTCAATCTCATACATTCATAATCTATTCTATTGAACTTTACGCTAATAGAAAGCCACTTGTCTAGGGGGGCAGTCATATCAAAATAATTGAAGTCTATTGCCATCTTTTGTTTCGAATAATGATATGAAATGGAATATTTATTTATTTATTTAATCATACAGCATTACAATAAATAACATTTCTTAATATATTGATAGAACTAAGAGCCAATTAAGATTACTAAATTATTTTTTTAAAAGACATTATCAGAAAGGAGTGTATTCCATGTTTTGGTGAATTATATGTATAATATCGAAGAAAGGTTAATGAATAATTAAACAGTTAAATCTCAAATCTCCCTTTGTGTAAGTGTGTGTATGTGTGTGTGAGTGTTAGTGTGATGTGAATGTGTGGTTGTCTGGACTTGCATGTTAGTACTAAAGCCGAATTGTATGTGAATTTTGTTAATTTCTTTTATAAATCTTTGCTTTGATAAAAGAATAATATTTTCAAATAACTACGACACCGAAATCTCAGCATCACCAATGGACGATCAAGAATATTCTTTCTACTATTCGTAACAATATGTAATATCTATTATTTCTTTTCCAATCGAAATGTGAAGGAATAAGAGTATTTACTGAAACAGAACAATTCGTATCGATAGCACGCTTGGGTAAATAAAGAAACTTCATTTGACCGAAACTGTTTTTGCTGATATATCCAATGGTTGAACATTACGGTAACTGGATTTTGTGGATTCACAAATGGAATTATGGCGCCGTTACCAGGTTATAATCGTAAATAAATTAATTGTTGAAATGTGTTATAGTATCTTTTGTTTTGTAGTTATGAGTTTGGCTGTAGTTTAATTCTGTGATTTGGGATTTTTTTATTTATTAGCTGTGCCTGAAAACGCGATAGATCTACTTATAAGTATTACTAGCGGTCCGCCACGGCTTCGCCCGTGGTACCTACATGTTTAAACTATCCTATCTCTCAAGTTGGATCGAACTGCACAGTGCACATGGTGTGCGAATTTTATTCGGTTAAGTGGTTTAGGAGTCCATTGAGGACAAACATTGTGACACGAGATTTATATATATTAAGATAAAATAGTAGTTTGTATGTTTCATTGTTATTGTTTCACGAAAAACTGCTGAACCGATTTTCATCTTTGGCACACACATAGAGGGTAACTTGGATTAACACACAGAATATCCGGAAATCCCACAAGAACGGAAACTATGCGGGTTTTACTTTGAAAACGCGCGCGAAGCCGCGGGCGGAGAGCTAGTTAATAATATGTTAATCCAAATTACTTATGCATGAACTTATTTCAGCGAATCAAGCTCACAACTACACATGCTGGCTTAAAATGTTAAAATGGTTACTTTGAAAAAGCAAGATTTCTGAGGAAATAGAACCACTGAAGTATTTTTAATCATTTACGAAATGTAGGTATATAAAAAAGCGTGTGTGCTGAGCACACGTGTCAGAAGTGAAACTTCTTTGGCAAGATTCAAAGATACCAAAATCGTCGCCATACTCCATGACGTGACGGAATAAAAAATTAATGAGACGAAAATCACGAAGCGTGATCTAAAATGATACGATTTTTAATGATTTATACAGGGACGTTTATTAACATCTTGCGCGACTTGGCATTATTCCAAAACAGTTTAAGTAACAAATTTGCATGCATAAGATTTTGCCCCTGAGCAATTTTCTTGCATGTTTTAATTTTCTAATATCTCTGCAGAAGAAAACACGGGTTTATCCATATTTTAAGAAATTGGATTCGGGTGCCTTATTTTATATGGGATATGGAGAAGATAAAGAATCGATCAGCGTAAATTAAATAAAGTTTTTAGACATCAGTTTCATTATATTATTTAAAGTGATTTTTGTGAAAATTTGTTAATGTTTATAAATGCTAGAATAAAAGAAACCTCTGTCGGTGCATTTAGAATTTAGATCAAACGAGCGAATGCTCATCCTTGTTCTAACCCGACTATGTCAAATTATTTTAGTGTAAACAGGCGTAGAGCATTCTTTCGTAGTTCGTTTTTTTTTGGTTTAAATGCGTCATACACTTCTATCCAAATAAATCATATATATGATGCAACAGGCTGGTGACAATGCGTCTTAAGTGATACCTATAATAGTTACTTTAAATTAAAACAGTTTTTTCTGAAGATAAACAATATCCTTAGCTTTAATGCAAATTGTTCATTCTAGCATTTGTAACGTTTACTCTACATAGAGAGTTATAATGGTTCCTGTATTCTATTTGTGTATATCTTTAATAAATACAGTTTAAAAATACTAAAAACAAGTACAGATGAAATCATTGTATTATCACCGACCCTTGAAAACGATTTGAAGGATAAGATTAAATTAAAATTGTCCGTTTAAACTCAAAGTCATGCTCAAACATTTATTTATTCAATTAGACATCTTTTAGAAGCACTTTCGAATTATTATTACATATTTTTAACATTTACATATTTTTAAAAATACCTTGGACACGTGTCTAGGCGAGATAACAACTCCATTGAGCGGCTAGTAGTTCAAGGAAAGGTGGAAGGAATCAGATCGCGCGGCAGGTCACCAATGCGCTGGACCGACCAAGTGAAATCTGGTGTGGAATTCGCGTATCAGACTGCGCCAGACAGTCTAGTAACAGAAAGAGATGGCGGGAGATCGTGCGGAAAGCTGTGTCCGCTTCTACCACCGATGTGGACGTCTCAACGTGACCACGACCACTCTGCCAAGAGTGAATCGACAGAGAAGAATTTTTAACAATTACCACTGATTCGGAAAGCAGTATCTATGGAGAGGAACCGGCTAGCAACCCCATAGTAATCGAGCTCCTCCTCCAATAAAGCGAGTCAAAATCGAATATAAATAACTCGATTACATACAAACAACATACAAACATACAGGTGAATCAAATAAGTGTGCTAAAGAGATCTCAACTCTGACAATATGACATTAATGATTTGATGAGCGTTATATCACAATATAATTTGATTTGCTACGACCAACTACAAATTAGATCATTAATTACTGTATTGACGACGCCATTGCTCAATAACTTAAGTGTTGGTCAAGACATGTCTTTGAAGTAAAATTAGTCCGATCAGAAGCCGATCAGTATAAAATATGAACGGACGTGAAATCTCAAAGGATACTCAATTGGTTTTACTGAGTTAGAAGACTTTACCTTTTCATTTTTTAGTATCTATGTGATAAAAATTATGTATCGAGTATTATATTGATGATAATAATCTAATAATATATGAAAGATTTTTTCATAAATAACTTTCATTAGTAAATTGTAGGTTTTAAAGAAAATATAGTGCTTATATATCCGCTATTCCTTTTTAATAACAACTAGCTTACCGCACGCGGCTTCGCCCGCTTTGTTTAAAACCTAATAAATTATATACTAAAACCTTCCTCTTGAATCACTCTATCTATTAAAAAAAACCGCATCAAAATCCGTTGCGTAGTTTTAAAGATTTAAGCATACATACATAGGGACATAGGGACAGAGAAAGCGACTTAGTTTTATACTATGTAGTGATAACACATCGGTTTAAATCGGTAGTTAGTTAATTATTATTTAATAGTAATGTATTTTTTGTAACAAAATGATTCCGTAGATACAAAATGTGCCATTTTTTTTATAAATTAATTGTAACAGAATTTTTTTTATTTCCTCTGAAATTGTATACGACAATAATCGTGTATCAAATTCGGAGATAACAATGTACATAAAATGTTCCTGAATATCATTTTACATGTGTGTTTAATTAAACAAGTTAACTCATCATTTACAATTTCAGCAAAAACAGTAATGAGTTTCACATTTACATTCATTGCGGAATAAGTAAATTTATTCTCTCTTTTCCTGTTATTGTAGTAATAATGGCTGTTTACTTTCAAGCACTATGTAATTAAAAGAATAACTGGCTACTGCTATGCATTGAAATGTTTGTGATTATAGGAAATTAACATACGATAAAAATACTTGATTTTCATCCTGAAAAACATGTATTATTATGAATTAAAATGTTGTTTGTGTTACAGGTTTTACCTGCAGTGCTCCGCTCCTGTTGGTCTTAGCGTGATGATATATAGCCTTCCTCGATAAATGAGCTATCTAACACCGAAATAATTTTTCAAATCAGACCTAGTTCCTGAGATTAGCTGCACGTTCAAACTAACAAACGAACTCTTCTGCCTTATAATGTTAGAAGACATTAGTAGATATAGATTTTTAAATTACACCTTGCATATTTTGACGTGACAACGTCTTATAATTCGATAGAGCCGGCTGCACGCACGAAAAAATATGACTCATGCGGCGTTACCTCGCTCTGAGGCGTTCCATGTAAGGCTTGAAGTGCAAGCGAGAGCGCGAAACGAGCGACAAAGAAGCACAATCGGCCTTAACGTTGTCACGTTCAACTATCGTCAGTAAACCGACTTTACAGACAACCAATTTTTTTTTTTGTAACGCCCTAAGCGACTGAGTTTTCTTCGTTCCTTTACAACTAAATATTGAATACATTCTATTCCTTATTTATTATTGATTTAGATTCCCACTCGTTTCAAGTGTATACATTTGAAGCATTCAAGCCCTCTGTGATACAATTTATCACGTTTTTTTACTAAGCCCAGATTTATTTCAACCTGTGAGGGCAATCCGGGTTTAACCCTTCAGTGAGTTTCACATATTGTATAACTTAAGTGACGTATACTTTTATAGCAGTATTTTTTCCAGTGTGTGAATGCGATGGCGCTATACGACCTGTATAGCGCTGTCTTTTTTCCACACTGGAAAGAACGCTTTTAGACAAGATGGTACGGGGGCTGGATACGATATTTTTGCGGTAAGGAAGATTACTATTCATCTTGGATTTTTGTGTATGGCACAATGGAGTTAAGGTTTGGTTATGGTTTTTTTGTGTTATGACTTATTTATTCGTAAGTAAGCTAGTTATTAGGTGTTTGGTGAATATATTTTTTTTAAATAGACCAAAAATATATCTAGATACAGTTGACAGAGTTTCGCTAAGGATTCGCTGTTCCATATTTTTGCAATTTTACTTTTAATGTTCCAATTTAAAGAAAGTTACATACTCTTCAATTCTAATATATCACCTAAGAGTACTTAAAACTTGTGTGAATCTAATTTTCAAAGAAAAGTTAGCGTTCAACATCAACATCCAGCGTAATATGCCAAGTAAGTTATACTCGAATAATATATTAAATTCAATAACTAATTATTAATATAACCTAGTAAAGGGAATTTAATACGTCGTATCAATAATAATATGCCTTGCAAGACTCTATTTAAAAAAGTAGATCAGTAATATGTATGTAATTCATAAAAATCGACCTCTTTTATAGCAGTTACTTGGAATCTCCGTAAACTTTGTAATCATTTGATTATTAGTTATTACTTATATTTTTTTGTATTTAATCTAAGTAGCAATCAATGTACGATGTAACGAATAGAAACCAAAAATAAAATGATAAATAATAACAAAGCACTCAATAAAAATATAGAGGTATCAGACGCCATTTTAAAATGCCAATTTATAACCACGCTAACAACAAAATGAGCGTCGCAGTCTGTAGCTATTATTCGTTGTTGATATTCGAAATTGGAAACTAGCATTTGTATAGAAAATATGGCGGGAAAATAAAAATATCTCGTCTAATAACTGGTAATTTAAATTGATCGATATGAAAATTGCATGGAAGCTGATAATGGTGTATTAAAATGGAGTTATGTTTTTGTTATGATAAATATATTAATTCAGTGCTCAATTTTATTTACTTTACCTAAGACTTTACCTATGATGTGTATGTTAAAATAATGATAGATACTTTGTTTTTCAGATACACATTTCATCTTGTTTGTCTGCGTTATACAAGTTTTTCTTTCTACATATTTTTATTATATACCGATTACATTATAACGTTTTGCTTCTTCCAAAATTGTAAGACAATCAAACAAAAACTCTAGGAAGGAGTTGGATAAATTATAATTAAACATTACGTCGACACAAAATAAGATGTTAACCTCGAATGAAGTTAAGATTTAAACAATTATATACATTAATTATTAATAGTAGTTTCAAACTTTGACGAACAACCTGGAAACGGTGTATTCCAGTAAATAGACTTAGTATACGACGTTCCTGGGAAGCGAAAGTTTATCTCATCATTTTAGCTACAAACTGAGGTATCACAAAATCGCACATAAAATACAATTTGAGGCGTTAATTAGAATTTTTTATTTTATTTATTTATAAATACTTTATTGCACTTAAAGATAACAAAACAAGAAATACAAAACACTTAAATATAACTTACACTAAGTACAATTGGCGGTCTTATCGCTTAGAGCGATTTCTTCCAGACAACCTTTGGTACAATAGAGGAATAAATACATAAATGGGCAATAATAACTAATTATATTTATCCAAAATAAATATTTGTTTGCTTTTCAATACGTTTTTATATAAGTCATGTATTTATGTAAAACACTTAAGGTATAGAGTGTAACTCGTGGTTAACTCTCTGAAAAATAGATTTTTAAATGTATTTATGGGTAAAAAAATATTAAAACGGACCAAAGCCGCGATTATAACTAATATAAAAACCAAATTATTTAAATGATTGATAACGCGAAGTCGAAATAATTTTATATCAGACAATAGATAATGATCATTAATCATGCCTTTGAATAAAAAGGATCGAGGTCCAATTATCTTACACTCATTTGCTTGAAAAAACTTTTTAAAAGTTATCATTGAGTCTTAAGAGACAATACGGCTGAAAAGAAAGTTCTTATTAAGTTGCCTATTTATATTATTTGAATTGAAGAAAATTAACAACATGGAGTTTGTAGGGCTTATGTATTATGTATTTATTCAATCAGATGAGTTCATCTCAAAGAGTATTTTATTATTAAATTACTTGTATAAGTAAATAAACCTTCAACAGGACGACAAATAAGGTGTCAGAACTGAAAACGGAGCCATTATTTATCTTTTTCAAAGAAGATGAAAGATTATAACATAATAAAACATATTGTTGATATTTTCAGAAGTTTTAATAACGTCGCTTTGTACTTTCAACGTTTACAGCCTAATACTCTTGTATTAAAACACATTTTCAAATTTACTTACCAAATCCGATACAAAGAACTTCATAAAAGTGGATTTCAGGATTACCCGGCTCCTTTAAGGATTACCCGGCTTTGAGCAGAATGGTGCATTGACTTTATTAATGTTAAAAATCTATATAGATACGCACGGTACATTATTGAAATTCGTTTGAAGTTCTTGAGCATAAAAGCATACGATGAGCATGCGATATTAAATCTTATTTTAATCATTCGTTCTTGGGACTGGCCAGTTAGAAATTATATATATAAAAAAAAATAGTTTTAAAATATTTATGTGATATTTATTTAAACTTAGATTTATTTTAATTATTTTGTTAAAATATAATTGTAACTGGCCAGACATAAGACAAAGAAAAATTTTTAAAAATAAATACGAGGGACCGCTCGATTATTTTGCTTTATAGATTGATTTTTGAAGTGAAAACTTCTTTAGCGGCGTTGGGTATAAAATCTTAAACTCGCGTCAGGACACGTGGCCTGATCGAAAAGCGTAAGACGGATTTTTTTTTTAGCCCTTATATTCCATGCGTAAGACGGATACCATTCCAAAATATCAAACATGCTCAACGTTAATAATCAAGTTTTCACTTCTGCCGGCACTCCCGGAGTGCAACCCGTCTTTTTTTTTTAATTAAAAATGTTCACAAAATATTTTATATGTATCTACATGTTTCCGAACGGGTTCAGATTTTTTTTTATGTACTTATCTATAAAAAGATTTCAAGTCTTAGTAACTATAAAGCCTCAGAGACATTAAAAAAAAAGTGCGCGTGAGCTTAGAACTGAGGGTTCCTGGGTTCGATTCCCGGTGGAGACGAAAAAAAATGTCTCGGTCTGGTAGGACACAGAAGGCTGATCACCTACTTGTCTCTAAAGAAAATCGATCAGTGAAACAGATGTATGCATAATGCACCTGCCCCTTACCTCACTTGGGGACCCGGGCTTCACACATATATTTAGATTATAAATTTAATACATAATGATCAATAAAAATGTTAAGTGCATTGAGATGTCTCTGAACTAATAAACAAAAATGTAAAACAATGTCGTAGACTTTAAAATATTCATTGGCACTTTAACAAATAAATCTTCAAAGGACACTTATGAGCATTTTTAAGTAATGGAACGTAACTGAACTTTTAAAGTGCAGTTTAAAGTTTTTCTAGAAGTATCTTCGAAAGACGCTGGTGACCAAAAGTTATGCAAGGAGTGGTACATATAAAATTATATTTGCTTGTACAATGTACTTAGACAATGTAGAATGTAAATCTCTGATATAAAAAGCTGGATTATAAGGATTCTTTTTGTGTGTTTGAACTTATTTTATTTAATGGACAAAATCCCTACTCCCTACTCCCTACTAATTCATTATAAATGCGAAAGTAACTCTGTCTGTCTGTCTGTTACGCTTTCCTGCTTAAACCTCTCAACCGATTTTGATGAAATTTGGCACAGACAATCTTTAGACCCTGAGAAAGAACATAGGCTACCTTTTATTGCGAAATATGTACCACGGTCGTAGCCGGGGCGGACCGCTTGTTATACTATAATTATAAAACATTGATATAGTTGAATAGGTCTAGTTAACATTTAAACAGAGTATACAAAAGTTTATACATAACTAATGCATAAATGTTACAACTCAATAATTCAGAAGTTGATATCCCGAACATCTTATAAAAGTTATAAATTAAACAACTTTGCCTTACAATATTCTTGGAATAATTACGTATAAGTAAAGTCTTATAAAATGTTTGGATTACCGTTCTGTCACTTGCAATTTGTGCGAAACAATTAATTTTGTCCCCAAATAATCTGAATGCCATACACATTGTGTACAATATTCGATCGAGGGTTATTATAACAGAGTTAATACGAACCCTTTGCGAAATTAGTTTGAACGAATTTGGAACCAAGAATGCTTGGTGTAATCTATAGGGTAAATGGGCTGTGAATAAATTAATATGACGACATAAAATATAAAATGTTTTTGTTTATTATTTATTGAATCATTTCAAATTTGTTTATTTGTGTGTACAATGTACATAGCGATGTGTGAAAAGGATCTCAACATATTTTAGTCCTTGAATTATTTATAATTCAGGTAATAATTTCAGTATAAAACATATTTTCACCCGAGTAAAGCATAGATTTCCAAATGAACTTTCGTCTCTACATTTTGCTACTAATAGGTATGTTTTTAAAAATTATAAAAATCAAGCTGCTCGCTCCGGTTTTTCCGGTTATTCTTTTTTTTAGGATTTGAGTTAATACGTTAATACAATCTTAATTTAAGAGAATAGAAATCCTATAAACTTCCTTAGTGGTGATTCTATGGAAACCATTATGTGTACTTTTAGTAGTAGAGTTCTGCTTTTAGGAGGAGAAGAATAATTTACTATTGTTTATAATAATATAAAGTGGAAAATCACATAACATTACATGGAAGATAACACAGCTATAAAAACGTAAAACGTATAAATAGGTTGAATCGAACAATAAACGTCACGCGTACTTAGCGAAGTGTTATACGAAATCGTATAGGAGCTACCAACGTTGAAAAGAGAGAATTTTAGTATAGTTGGTTCTTTGATATACTGTTCCTCTTGCTATTTCGGTTAGAGTCCGGGCTGTCTGGCTGGTCGCAGTGGTTGCGTTTTTTAGTGCGCATCTTATCTGCACAGGATAATTTCCTTAATTTTAAGTCATTTTTTAACGCGTAATTTTTAATATTTTGCCTTTAGATAGATCCATCAGACATAATTTTTTTATTGCAAGACGTTTTTTCGTTGTTAAATAGGTGCCAGACGCAATTTTTTATTTCGTTTTTATAAAAAATTCAAATTATTTTAGAATGTCTGTAAATTTCAAATTATGTTCTTCAAACATAATATAATCTAAAATTAATTAGCCAGACGCTAATTCGATTGTTAAGTATTAAATAAAGTGTATAAATAAAAAAAAGTAATGAAGCATGCAGCTCATCAGCTAGTGTATTTTAATTATGCGACAGGAAATAATTACAAGAATACAATATTATTTACACTTGTTCTTATAAATAAAAGCTAAAATGAAAAAAAAAAAAAAACATAAAAGTGAAAAATAAATTACATTCATTACATACATTGAAAAGAATGGAATAAAAACTATATCAATGAAGGTTAAACAATTACATTGTTAAATTTAAAAAGCCATCTTCATAATCATCATCATCATCATCTTCCCTCACACTGTCAGAATTATTTATGTTATCGTCTAAGGAATTGTTATTGTTTTCCAATATTCCATCATCTGTAAACAACTAGAAAATTAGTTTCAATATTGATGTACACACATACACACACACAACACACACACACCACACCACACATGACACACACACGTGAACACACACACACTCGCATGTTTAAGTTTGTATTGAATTTAACTAAAGTAGTTAGCATGAATTTATATAGGTATACTAGCGGTCCGCCCCGGCTTCGCCCGTGGTACCTACATGTTTAAACTATCCTATCTCTCAAGTTGGATCGAACTGCACATGGTGTGCGAATTTTATTATAATCGGTTAAGTGGTTTAGGAGTCCATTGAGGACAAACATTATGACACGAGATTTATGTATATATATTAAGAATTAAGATTAATGAATTAATATTGTTATCATCATCACTACATAGTATAAAACAAAGTCGCTTTCCCTATCCCTATGTCCCTATGTCCCTTTGTACGCTTAAATCTTTGAAACTACGCAACGGATTTTGATGCGGTTTTTTTTAATAGATAGAGTGATTCAAGAGGAAGGTTTATATGTATAATAACATCCATTAAATAGTGGAGAAGTACTGTTATTTTTGAGATTTCTAATGTGATGTCGTAAAAAATTACATTTTTTCCGCTTACATTGCAAACGCAGGCTGAACCCTACGAGTTTTATCAAAATAATGTACTAAGTATTATACACATTGAAAAGGTCTACAGAAAAGTCCGTGATGGTATATGTCTATCTCTTATGGATAACCCACAATAACTTTTTTTTGTCATTTACTTTTTACGACAAATAATGGCTAATTTTCGAAGCGATTTTAACCAATACAGCATTAATCCTTAACCAATTAAAGACCTTGAATACATTGTTCATTTAATATAGATCTATATGGCCCTTTACACCGTATGATTTAAGTGAATATTTTCGAAGATATTACAGATTTAAAAATTGCGGGACGTAGCGTTTGCGGCGGTACCGGCCGGCCGCCCGGCTATATATTTTATACCCGTGCGAAGCCGGAGCGGGCCGCTATGTTTTTATATACAACGTTCACAGTTTTTCTGTAGTGTATTTAGTATTGCACCCGTGCGAAGCCAGGGCCCGGGCGGGTCGCTAGTTAAGTAATAAAAAAAATTGTTTTGTATAGAAGATTGTTGATGTACCCTAATAGTTTATTTTTTAGCCTAAGGAATAAAATGTACCAATGGAAGGTACTTGTTCCCACAACACAGGGAATCCTAGAGTAGGAACAATTCAATTTCCATGCATCTTATATTTTCGAAAAAAAAAAAGTTATTTTTTATTGTTATTTAATTTTCGCGGCCGACCCTTTCTATCTCTCTTGCACTTTAAACTATCTCTCCATATACACAATCATCAAATTGTTATACTTACCTACTTTCACTACGTTTTTATTTGTACATATTTAATACTTAACAATCGAATTAGCGTCTGGCTAATTAATTTTAGATTATATTATGTTTGAAGAACATAATTTGAAATTTACAGAAATTCTAAAATAATTTGAATTTTTTATAAAAACGAAATAAAAAATTGCGTCTGGTACCTATTTAACAACGAAAATAACGTCTTGCAATAAAAAAATTATGTCTGATGGATCTATCTAAAGGCAAAATATTAGAAATTACGCGTTAAAAAAATGACTTAAAATTAAGGAAATTATCCTGTGCAGATAAGATGCGCACTAAAAAACGCAACCACTGCGACCAACCAGACAGCCCGGACTCTAACCGAAATAGCAAGAGGAACAGTATATCAAAAAACCAACTATACTAAAATGACTTTTTTTAAACGTTAATAGCTCCCGTACCAAAACGACGATCAAACGAAAAAATGCAAATAATATCGTTTACAAAACTGCAGAAAAATAAGCTTGGAATATTGTTGCAAACTTATGTAAAATTGGTTTAATATCTTGGTATGAAGGATAACGAAAATTACTGTTATAACTGTTATAATTACTGTTATAATTTTATGTTGCTAAACTAATTCGGAAAACTCAAATATAAATAAAACGGTAAATAAATGTTATTTTAAAGTTTAAACTATTATAGCATAGCGCTATATTGTGATATCATATTATATTGTATCATATTAATAATTAAATAGTGTGAATGTAGCTTTACAAAAATACAGTTTGTGTATAATATATTAATAAAATACATTTAATTGTAAATTATGATAATTTAAATACATTTTCAGAATAATAAAAACTTTTCGTACTATAACATTTTACTAAAAGTTACTTATAACTTTATTTTGAATCAAAGATAAAAACAAATCAAATTCATTTTGGACAGAAATTTAAAATTCAATATCACTGCATTTTTAACCGACTTCAATAAAAAGGAGGAGGTTATCAATTCGGCCGGTATATATATATTTTTTTTACACCGATTACTCCGAGGTTTCTGAACCGATTTACGTGATTCTTTTTTTGTTCGATGCGGGATGGTGTCGAATTGGTCCCATAAAAATTTTATTCGGCTAGGCCCAGTAGTTTTTATTTTATGAGCATTTTTGTCGTAAAAACGGAAAAGTAAGAAATAAAAAAGATTTCATATTATTAATTACTACATCCAGACTAATATTATAAATGCGAAAGTAACTCTGTCTGTCTGTCTGTTACTCAATCACGCCTTAACTACTGAACCAATTTGCATGAAATTTGGTATAGAGATATTTTGATACCCGAGAAAGGACATAGGATAGGTTTTATCCCGGAAATCCTACGGGAACGGGTTTTTCTTTGAAAACGCGGGCGATGCCGCGGGCGGAAAGCTAGTATTATTTATATGTGCTATTTATTAAATAGGTTTGAAGTCGGTGCCAAACACTAAGCACTTAGTATTAATCCCATGCACCGACATTAAACCTTTTTAGTAAATAGCACATATAAATAATATGTAGTAATTAATAATATCAAATCTTTTTTATTTCTTACTTTTCCGTTTTTGAAGTCGGTTGTTTTTAACGCAGTTATTTTTATCATGAATATTAATTTCGTGGTTATGAATAAAGTATAATCCAACATTTTGAGAGTTATTTTTTCATCAGTTTCAAAACAGTACTTGTATTATTGTTAATTCATGTATAAACGAAGTGAAATTAAGACTTTATACTTCAAGTGTCAATATGAGAGTAAAAGTGAAAATTACTGAACCAATTTTGATGATAAGTGAAGTAAAAAAACAAAGGTGCTTGTTTAAATTCTTATCTTCTATTTTCTTTCCATATTTTCCACACACAATGTATAAGGGAACAAAAAAAATACGTGTGGCACTCGAGGACTGCCGCGGTAAAGCTATTGCATAGCATCGCATCGCTGTGCCGGTTGGAGTGGGGGGTGTTAGGTTTTTTCGTAACGGAAATTTTACATTCGGTCGCCACGCTCAAGGCTCGCGATAGAAGCTAAAAGCTACACAGCTATTGCATAATAGCTTAATAACCTTTATTAATTTCTAGCACTTAATAACTGTCTCATTATAGCCATATACGAAAAAGAGAGAACCGCAAAATCTTGTCTCCAAAAAGTTCAAAAGAAAAGAGTGCTTATAATGCAAACGCGTTCTAAAGCGTTAATTAATTTCACTAATTTCATTCGCAAATAGACTGCCGGGTCTGTGGTAAAATGTATTTATGCATGGCTCTGGTCTAGACTCAATGAATATTGATGCATCCTTTGACTGGTAGAAAATGCGATTTACAGAATTAACGTAGATACAGGGAAGTGTAAGAGATTGCAGGGAGAAATGAAGTAGTATCTTTTTTTAGTAACTGTCGTACCAGTTTGTATTTCTATTTGATTTAATATTAAGTGCTTGTAATTCTACGTATTTATTTATTTTTAGATCACTCAAACTTGTTACCATAATGCAAGTACCTAATAGATGTAAGTGTCCCTTGTATAAAATATGTATGTGATCCTACTGTCGTATTATAACATTTTTAGTGAAACAATAATTATTGATTTAAAAAATGATATGAGAAAATTCCCAGCAAGCACATAACTTGTATATTAACCAAAAATATATACAGAATTATGACTTGAAGTTATATTAATTATTTAAATCGTCACTATCCAAATATAAGTACTTTATAAAGGCATTTGCTTCATCAAATAATGCTAACTGTTATATTATGGTTACCAAAAAATTGTTACAATGTCAAAAATCTTAAATAAACGCAGGATAATTCTAAATTACAGCTTCTAAAACAGCTTTCAAACTTATAGTAAGACTATTATCTTATATTGGTAATTTTAATAACGTTACGCTCTAAATAAGCATAAATAAATTATTTTATAGTGCCTTTGAACGTATGTTGGTTTTTTAAAGAATAAAAGCTTTGTAATAGTCCATTATTGTGTTAATTTAATGCTAATCCTATATTAACATTGACTTTATAACAATTATTGCTTTTGCTCCGTTTTCTTTCAAATCTATTCATCTCTACAGTATATAGCTATATATTGATCGAAATAAAAGTATTGTTAGAACTATGAGTAATAATAACATCGTAATTTGAATTTGGTTAATGGATAAAAAGGCTTTGAATAAAACTAAAAAACAGGCGGATTCAAATGAAAACTTAAAAAGGAGTATACTGATTTTATTAATAATTGTAGTAAACAAAAAAAGCTTCTTCATCGGCATCTTCATATTATGTTGGGAAACGCTTTACTTTGCAGGGCATGTTGGTTCTGAAAAGAACAAGCAAGTTGGTTTTTTAAATGGCTTAATTAAAAATCTTGGCTTATTTATTTTATACCAAGTAATTACGGTTCCCTGATAAGCTCGATAAAAATCAGTCACTAATACGCGTTATGAGTTTAAGCATTATAACATATTTCCGAAGTGCTGTTATATGGCTGAACATAATAAGTGTCTTGTATTACGAGCTCTAATTTTTGTGACGAGCCATATTAAAATTAACAGCACTATTATGCTATCGTCAAATGCCTAAAGCTTTAATTTCATTTGTCGCCATTTGCTTTCCTTTTCCTATCTTACAAAAATAATACAATTTACTAAGATCTGACTAGAAAGGGAATGAAATCATTTGTATTTTGTACCAATACCTTTATAAGCTACTTTAATTGTTAAAACTATTACTATAATCTAAATTTTGTGATATTTGTTAAAAATAGGTTATGTTTTATAAAAAAAAAAATATACTAATAAAGTATATTAGCGAGGGCGCGTGTATTCTTTCTCAATAACATGTATATTTCACCCGACAAACTGATGTGCGCAGCTAATTTCACTCAAAACATTCAGAAATACAGGCGGTACTTACCCATCATGCAATATTAATTTTCACATTTAAATATTTCAAGTCCACATAACGTTGCACGATCAAAAACAGATCAATATATTTTTAAAATCAATAAGATTTTCTTTTTTACAAAGGAATTACAACAGTTAGCATTGTTATGAAATTTTAATAACAGATTGTAATTTTAAAAGCTATATATTAACTGTAATGAAGTCGCAAAAAATGCCATTTGTTTATTCATGTGCTCATAACTGACTTAATTAATGATTTAATATGATAATTACAATGCTATTAAATTGCCTTTATATGAAATTAAAAATCGTATCGCGAACGTAATTAAAACAGTAATGTATTCAGCCTGAAGCAATAAAGCGATGGATTGGCTTCATCGATTTCATAGTTATTTTGCATTTAAAGCTGAACGCGCTGTAACGCCTCGGTTGATAGCTGTTGGAATTAGCTTTATTTTTAGCGCTATTTTGCAGCGATAAATGTTAAACAATTTTGTGCGTTAAGCGCTTTAAAGCTATTGTCAATTATGGTCATATTATTAGATGTGTTGTGATCATGTTGTGCGTATATTACGTCTATTTTATTTTAATAAATAGATCTATAAACAATTTTAAATGGAAAATGTGAATCTTAAAAATATGTTTAGTGTGTAAACCGCTTTGATAACTCTAATATTATATACTTCTCTCAGGAAAAATTACCCAACTAAAGTCATCTAAAACGTAAAACATTTTTTCACATAGGCTATCATTATCGTAATAAATAGTATCTACAATCAATTACAATAATAATACAAAACACAATTTATTTTTATGACTTTTATATCCGTGTTTACACCGTATGTGTTCGCAATAAACAGATTTCTTTCTTTAACAAATCGCATTACAAAGCTGTTCAACTGTATGGTGTGATAGAAAGTAGTTTGTTCTTGTAATTGCATTTATTCGTGGCACCCAGATGGGGTAGAATTTCACACATCTATCCGATACAGCGCTAAAATGCTGCTTTTGCTTTATTGTAGAGCAGAAATACTACTTATAAAGGAGTATAAAGTTGTTTAGGTACGTATTACTTTATATATTGTTATAAGTATTAAAATGAATGCCCTAAAATGTGTTCAACGAATGAAAATTGAATTTAGCTAAGAATGGAATTTATTTAGTTATAACTAAAACTGATTAAGTCAAACTATTTGTCCATTGTAAATTAATACCCAAATCTAGTTTTAAAAATAATTAATAAGTTATTATTAGAGATTATAAAGGGGCCACATTTGCTAATAGTAAAAAATAACAATTCCTCTTTCCGTTACAAATTAGAAGTCGCGGTCTACAAGCAATTAAGATTCTCGATTCCTCATCCCTTCTTTATTTGATACGCAACATTTTAGCGCACACGCCTTGATATAATTACAAAGGAGATCGTGTCGAAGTAACTGCGTGATGTTCGCAATATACCCTTGTTATCAATAACAACAACCCGTTTATATGCCGCTCACGATTTTACATGAATATCTATGTAAATTTTAAAGGATATTCGCGTTGCGGCTTTTGATATGAGTTCGTAAGTTTGTCATGTAAGTTTCAGATGTTTCATATTGCTTAGTCTGTTATTTAGAGGAATTTAAGTGTTATATGATCTCTTATTGTACATTGTACGAATAACATTTACTAGATACAAGCATGTACTAGATATTAATAAACAATAATTTCTAAATAGATAATTATAGGTATAAACAATTTTCTATGGTGGTAAATAGTAGAATGAGTTATGTATTAATAAAATTAAACAATCTATATAACCCTGTAATCTATGCTATTACACACATAGAAATACCATGTTAGTTACATAAAGAAAATACATAGATATACATCTTAATAATATCTACAAAATATGTATCTCTTAAGCCAATAAACATAGTGTATCAACATGTTCAGAAACGAATTTTATAATAATATCTCCCAATATCTTATTTCTTAAGCCAATAAACATAGTGTATCAACATCCGAAAATGTTAGCAAAACCGACCAAGATAATCCATCCTTATAACTTAGACACATGGGAACAAATTGAATGAGCGAATAAAATACATCTTCAAGGGTGCTCGTATGTCTCGAGTGTGTTATAATACCGTATTAAATTCAATTTACGACTTCACCCACTTTTACTTATTCTAATGCCTTATTCTATCGCCTCCTTGCCGTACCGAACCATTACTAAAAGGTATACGCTTATGTCAATTAGGTAGCGGATTTTATTCTTTAGCGTTTCTGCCATTTGTCTAGAGCCGATGGGTTCGAATTCCGTAGGAGACGAAGAAAAAAAATGGCTTGGTTTGGCAAGACACAGAAAGCTGATCACCTACTTGTCCCTAAAAAATCGATCAGTGAAACAGATATATGCATAATGCATCTGCCCATACCCCACTTGAGGACACGGGACTTCATTCTTAATGCCTTATTAATAGGTATCTTTATGGAATACGGTTAATCTTGAATATTAGGTGCATTATTACGTCATGAGAGGAAGATTGCTGCGATAAAAATTACTAAATGAAAGGCTAGGCTAGTTAGTAGTTAGGCATAAAATCAGATTTCTAAAGTTGAGTTATTGTCCTGAAAATGTTTTTTTTAGTATAAAATATCTAAAGTATATAAATCATCATCAGCTAGTTTTTAGCCAAAATGTAAAGCTAAATTTGAAAAAGTTATTTAATTTTTACACGCTAAACTGTTAGTATGTTACTCCTAAACTGTTTTGTTTAAAATGTTTACCACTAAGAACAGCAAAAAAAATGTGAGTGCTAGTTCAAATAAAACTTCTACCTACTAATAAATCTTTAAATAAACAAGTCGCCTTCCGTCACAACCAAGGTCCGTATAGGATTCGAAATGTTGATGAAATTACCATTTTCATCAATACGAATCAATACGACCTGGGTCTGTAGGATTCTAGAATAACATTGTTTTGTCATCAATAAAAAATGTTTTTAGAGTCACCTGTTCTCTATAGAAACTGCTTTCCGAAAACACAAACATTTATTTATTCATTCAATTAGACTTCTTATAGAAGCACTTTTGAAATGGTGGTACATGGTAAATATTAATCTATGTTATGACGATTCAAAATGTAAGTCTAATAAATATTATGGCAACGTAAATCTAGGTATTTGCTATGTTAATTTGTCGCGGAAGAATTCCAACCAATACCCGCGGCCCCATCATTAAAGCGGCTCGACGGAACACAGTGGGGTTTTAGTCGGTAAGAATCCGACATAACCCACGGCTCCTTCCCCGGGGGCAGTGGGTATCTTTTGAAGATTTCCCCACTATAAAAAAAGGGTCTTTTAATTTAAAAAACAAGCGAACAGCCTCGTAGTACTAATCACTTATCTTTATGAAAAATAGATAAGAGTTCTGTTTCCTGCCAGACCGAGATTTTTTTGTTAATCTCACCCGGGAATCGAAAGCAAGATCACTCAGTACTACCTATGCGTTAACCACTGTACCAAGGAGGCGGTGAATTTCAACATATGAATGTATCATTAATTAAATAAATAAAAGAAATTCTCTTGGCTATAACAATTCCACTGTTGAATATTAAATAGTCACTTACAAAAAACATCGTCTATTTTTATAGCAACCGCTGTAATAATGTTCGCAAATCATATTCATATTTTGATTTCATTTGATTCATATTATTACAAACATAATGACTTATAAATTGTGAATATGTGTTTATTTTGAGCAATAATTTGTGTGATCTTAGAAATATGTGTTATTTGTACATGTATTATAATAAAATGTAACAGTTGAATTCTGCAAATCTGCTTTTGATAATAGGAAGAAAATTTGGAGAACATTATAGTGAGACTAGCTTTCCGCCCGCGGCTTCGCGCGCATTTTAAAAGAAAAACCCGCATAGTTCCCGTTCCCGTAGGATTTCCGGGATAATACCGATCTTATGTGTTAATCCAAGTTTACCTCTATATGTGTGCTAAATTTCATTGTAATCGGTTCAGTAGTATTTGCGTGAAAGAGTAACAAACACACACTACACATCCATCCTCACAAACTTTCGCATTTATAATACTAGCTTTCCGCCCTCGGCTTCACCCGCGTTTTCAAAGAAAAACCCGCATATGTCCCGTTCCCGTGCGAATTCCGGGATAAAACCTAGCCTATGTGTTAATCCAAGTTACTTTCTATATGTGTGCTAAATTTCATTGTAATCGGTTCAGTAGTATAATTGCGTGAAAGAGTAACAAACACACACATACACATCCTCACAAACTTTCGCATTTATAATATTAGTAGGATAGGATTATGTATTCTGGTTTAATAAATGATATTTTTTATTTTTATTAAAGTGAAACTTTTATTACATCGTCTCAAACTTTTTGGTCTGTGTAGCGCATGTCGCGTGACGGTCGGCTGCCGAGTAGGTATAAAGCAGTGTTCGGAAAGTTTCACTTTTACCGTGGTTTCATAAAACCACACAACATTTTTTTTTTATTAGTAAGGATATTGTACTCAACTCTTGTGTGACTTTGGTATAATTTTCATATATTATAAGTAAACCATATGAGTATTAATTGAAGATATAACTACAACTGCATGCATATGATCATTTGTATTCCAAAAGCGTGTAAACTCCAAGCCAAGGCCTTCTATAGATAAACCTGCTACATAATATTATTGAATCAAACTTTATATAAAACCACCTGCACATAATCTCAATCTAATAGGCCGTAATCTCCAAAACGAAGTTACACAATGTCACTAAATCCTCTTATACAGAAGCCGATAACAAATTCAACCCCCGTACCATGATGTCTTCAAGCAGTATTATTTCCAGTATGGAAAAATGACAGCGCTATGTAGGTTAGCTCACGCCCGCGGCTTCGCCCGCGTTTTCAAAGAAAAACCCGCACATTCCTGTTCCTGTGGGGTTTCCGGGATAAAAACTATCTCATGTGTTAATCCAAGTTACCTTCTATCTGTGTGCCAAATAACATGAAAATCGGTTCAACAGTTTTTGCGTGAAAGAGTAACAAACATACATACGTGCTCAAAAACTTTCGCATTTATAACTAGTTTTTGATTATCCTGTAGCTTTTAAGTCATAGAATGCTTTTGAACGTGTTGCTGTCAGCGTTGATTATACCGAGGACACCAAATTTTTTGTATAATCGTCTCAGTGCCCACGATACAGGCTTGCCTAGTGTGGGTACTATTGGTAAACCTTTATTATAAACCTAGACAAAGCCAAATGTATGTAAAACGTGCAACATAAATACAATTGTAACTGTGTAAAACATATGGTTTTTAATTAAATAAATATATTTTTCATTTTTTTTTCATTTCTTTCGCATATATAAGCAGGATCTAGCGCCATCTCTGTCCCACACTGGAAATAATACTGCTATAAAACATCATGGTACGGGTCGTAGCATCCGACTAACTAGGTTTTACAAATCAAGTTAGTGTAAGATGCAGTTGGGAGTTGGTTTTGGGAGCTACACGTGTCCCGTAATTATATTATATAGATATATCTTTGGGGTTAAAGCGGAGTGAGATTCGATTGCTTGTCGTGCTTTCAATAGTAAGATATTAGTAACACAAAGCACTTTAAGGGCTGATTTTTCAATCCTTGGTTAAAACTTATTCGTTGAATAACGTATTAAACAACCAATTCAAAAATGTAGGTATTCTAATTACCTGTATTTGACAGTACAGGTGACATTTTAATATTATCGTGTAATACTTTATTGGACGGAAAAGTTTTAACCAAGGATTGAAAAATCGGCCCTAAATTAAGTAGAGGTAAGAACATTCTGTGAAAGTGTCTGTTAAAATGTATTATCTATACTTAATTAATACTATAAAGCTGAAGAATTTGTTCGTTTGTTGGTTTGTTTGAGCGCGCTAATCTCAGGAACTACTGGTCCGATCTGAAAAAGCCCATTTATCGAGGAAGGCTATATATCATCACGCTAAGACCAACAGGAGCGGAGCAACGCGGGTAAAACCTCGGGGCACAGCTAGTGTAAGAGTGGTGCTTAGGTAGCCACTGGGTTAATAAGAAAGGCTGAATTCTGTCATATCAATAGCTAATAACATCCAGTTTAAAACTGTTATTTTATGCCTTTTAGTAAGAACGTTTTTCATCTTTCCCTGTGGGCTGTGAGAAAGAGTACCCCTACCATACCACCATTTTCGTTTGCCTGTCTATGATCTGTTTAGAACTTTAAAATCCCTTAATTTCTTTTCACTTTATAATATCAATTGTGTTAAGTTTCTGATTATGATAATGAACAGTAACATTACGTATATAACACACGAGTTCAACACAATACCGATGTTGGTATTACTGTGTACTTAGCGCAGGGAATTTAATATGTAGTCACGATCAATGCATGATTCAGGTTGCAAGTCATAGAATATAGGTATTGTTTTAACTAATATATAATCTTTAATTATTTCTAGTAAGTTACGCGTACAATTTATGATCCAGAAATAATGAAATATAGAGTTGATCTGGCAATGCTTAAGAAGATAAAAATTCACTATTGACAGAAAGTAAGAGGAGTTATAAATAAAAAACATTTAAAAATGGTGGCTCTAGCTACTAAGTTGGCTCTTCTAGAGAATTTTTAACGAAAAATATTGTGTAAAAGAAAATGGAAATTGGTAAATAACGCATAATTGTTTTATTTTCCATAATAATATTGTTTCTCAGCCTCGTTTAATCCAAAGTTGAGTATAGGCCTCTTCGTGTGCACGCCATTCTTTTTCGTTTTTCGCCATACTTAGTAAAAATAATAAACATTTAACTTTACATTTACACACTAAAAACTCCATGTAACGGAACTTTGACAGCTGATTTGTAACGTTACATATCAACAGGGTTACAAATGTACTGAATTATATCGTACCTTTAATATATTTGAATTATTTATCAGTCTAGGTAACAACGTAAGGGCGAACCAAGCAACGTTGTCAGATGATGGAATACCGCTTTGTGTTACATTACATACATACACATTACATTACATTAAATATTTCAGTGTGAAACCAAGGCTTTTATTTGATCTGCTTATTTAGTATTTATCTTTTACTAGTGGTCGTACGTACAATGGTAAGAATTCGACTATAACCATAAATAAAAAAATATTTTATGTGTGTGTGTGTGTGTCAAATGCATCATCAATCAAATCAAATGAATATAATGTATGTTATTTTTATTTATATCATCGGTAGTAAAATTTGGGTACAATGCTCTTTCTTCACTTATTACCTAATTGAGATTTAACTAGCTGCCCCAGCGTACGTTGTTATGCCTATTGCCCCTTTTTCGATTTTTCTCTCCATAAGAACCTTCCTGTTGCTTTAACAAAAAAGTTAAAAAAATAGACGCACTGGTAGAGACGGTAGCAATTCAATTTTATTATAAATATAGAATTATACAAGAATGATTTTCAAAATAGTAATCTATACTATAATACATATTATAAAGCTGAAGAGTCTGTTTGTTTGTTTGTTTGAACGTGCTAATCTCAGGAACTATTGGTCCGATTTGAAAAATTCTTTCGGTGTTAGATAGCCCATTTATAGAGGAAGGTTATAGGCTATATATTATCACCCTAAGACCAACAGGAGCGGGTGAAACCGCGGGGCACCGCTTGTATGTTATATATTTGTAATACAGGGTGTCTCAAAAGAAAGTTTATATTTTGTGGATGAATAAAAAAAAAAGTAAGCGGTGTATTGAAAAAATGTTTATTAATTATTAAAGTGCATAATATGGGAATTTATTTCTTAAAAATAATATCGTCCAAATGCAGTCCATTGCGTTCACGGCACTCATTTAATCGAACAGTAAAATTATTTATGACAGCTCGGCAGGTAGACACAGTAATGGCTGCCATTTCGTGCCAGATATTTTCTTTTAAATGCACTAGAGAAGTTGGTTTTTTGGCATATACTTTAGATTCAAGATACCCCCACAAGAAAAAGTCCATGGGAGTTAAATCAGGGCTGCGTGGAGGCCAATTTATATCACCTCTCCTAGATATCAATTTTCCCGGGAAAATTTCATGAATTCGAGGTAAAGACATATTGGATGTGTGTGATGTAGCTCCGTCTTGCTTCAACCATGTTCTCTGGTTATAGCCAAGAAAGTTTTGCAGTGCAGGCACTAAAAACTCGTCTATCATCTTTACATAGCACTCTGAATTTACTGTAACTGCACGCCCCCTTTCGTTTTCAAAAAAGTAAGGGCCAATAATTCCTCGCTAATTTCTATTTTGAATAATTTCTTGTGGGGGTATCTTAAATCTAAAGTGTATGCCAACAAACCAACTTCTCTAGAGCATTTAAAAGAAAATATCCGGCACGAAATGGCAGCCATCACTGTGTCTACCTGCCGAGCTGTCATAAATACTGTAATTTTACTGTTCGATTAAATGAGTGCCGTGAACGCAATGGACTGCATTTGGACGATATTATTTTTAAGAAATAAATTCCCATATTATGCACTTTAATAATTAATAAACATTTTTTCAATACACCGCTTACTTTTTTTTTTTATTCATCCACAAAATATAAACTTTCTTTTGAGACACCCTGTATTATGTTTACTCATGTAGGAAAGTTTTGAGATTAATGTTTTGAGATTAACTCTATATCATAAATAATAGACTTAATTACATAATATCGTTGTATATTACAGCTGATGTTTATCTCAACTAATCAAAGCACACAAAAATAGGAATATCTGAAGGAATTGACTGATGTATTGACGGAGGCCGACTGGCCGACGCCAGCCTAACTGATTTGTGAATAAATTCTCCCTTTCCTTTCATTGAAATCAAGACTTTAGTGATTATTTTATAAAGAACTTTTTAGCTGTTCTTCTAAGATTTTTATTTGGGTTAGCGGATTTAACGGCCTTACAAATATGTCTTTTTCTAGATATAAGATTTAGCCTAGGCTCAGAATATTGTGATGAATTTTTTTTAATCCTTATGTAAATAGTTTTCTATGCGCTATATCAAACGATTCTATAATGTTTCAGTCTTTGTGTTCGTTACACAATATTAATTTATAACTCTCTTTAAGTATTCGTTCATATTAATTCAATATTGGGCAATCCGAGAATTTTATCAACTTATCTCCAGATGCATTAAGCTTATAAAATGGCATTAAAGATATAGGTAACTGAAGCTTAATACACATTATTTCATTACTTGCTATCCGCCCGCACCTTTGCCCGCTTTGTCTTAAACCTAATAAATAATGTACTAAAACCTCTTCAATCACTCTACCTTTAAAAAAAACCTCATCAAAATACTTTTTGGAATTTTAAAGATTTAACCCTACAGTAGTCGCGTGGTCTACACGTGTAACCTCACACGTCACTTTTAGATGTATACGCGACTACAGATTGTAGGGCATACATAGAGACATAGGTGATAGGGCAGAGGAAGCGACTTTGTTTTATACTGTGTAGTTGTATATTAAATTGAAGTGTATCAACACAGGAAACATTGATCACGCATCACACCATAAGCCATCTGTAATAAACGCATAGGCCAACGACGACGATATAATAGATTTAATAATGCCCTTAACAAACAGGTAAAAACTTTTTCTATTAAAATTAATCGTGAAAAGCGGAAATATAGCGGACGTCCCCGTAATGAAGTTGAAAATCCCCTGTAAGACGTTGTGCCAACCAAACTGACAGACTAGATATCTTTCTTTATAGCGTTCTTGTTTCATTTTGTCAAGTGCTTTTAATTTTAGGAGAGGTAACGTCTCATTTCTGTAGGGAAATTAAGGTATTAAAAATTTAACTTGGTAAAAGGTGAGGTTCTTTTGTTTTAAGTGAATTAGGTTTAAGTGATACTTTAGTATTAATCTTTTAACTTATATTTACTTACTTTGGTACTTTACTAAATAAAAAATGAAATCAAACCGAACTAAGTCAATTTTATGATTCAAAAACACATATATAAATGTATGTACCTATTTCTTCTAACCTAATCACTACATAGTATAAAACAAAGTCACTTTCTCTGTCCCTATGTCCCTTTGTATGCTTAAATCTTTCAAACTACGCAACTGATTTTGATGCGGTTTTTTTTAATAGATAGAGTGATTCAAGAGGAAGGTTTTAGTATAAAATTTATTAGGTTTAAGTCAAAGTAGGCGAAGCCGCGGGCGGTAAGCTAGTACTTCTAAAAATAGAGACGTTTATAACTTTAATATGAATTAATGTACGTACGTTTTCTACAGAAATACTAACTCTTTTCAGTCTTTTATTTAGCTAATATATAACACAACCAACATTTATCAACGTATTCTTATGAAAAACTGAATAAAAACGTACAAAATATTCACAAATAGAGTTTATGAATATGCTTCGTGAGTAAATAAAATTCTAGTGTGGCTCGATCAATCATACAGAGAGAGTTCACAGTGGGATGATTAATAACGGTTGTTGCTAAGCCCTCTGTTCATTCTTGCTTTTGTAAATGTACTGGTGAGTTGATAATAATTTTGTAAAAGGGCAAATTGTATCTTGTTATTTAATTTACAAACTGACGGTGACAATAATCACAATTGATGGTATTATTGTACTTTAAAAGAAAATCTATTTTATTGACTACTACCCGGCTTCGCCCGTGAAACAAGTTTACGTTTTCTCTCCATAGGAACCATCCTCGTACTTCAAGGAATATTATAAATAAATAATTTACGAAATCGGTTCAGCCGTTCTCGAGTTATGTGCTTACCATTTTGCGATTCATTTCTATATTATAGAATAGCGCGCGGCTTCGCCCGATTAGTAGAAACGTTAAGAAATAATATTATGTAGTGAAACATTTACTGCTTACAAACATAGAGATTGTAAAGTAACTTGGGAAATATTTCATTCAAAAGATTATACGTTGATCGCTATGTAAATGCCATACAACCAAAAAATACAATTAAATACGACTATGTAAATTCTGAAAATGTTTTCGAATGCTTTACATGCATTAACGAAGCTATTGAGATCGAATGCGATGGATGATAAATAAGTAACGATACGTATCTAGTAAGTACAATAAAATGTACATAACTAAATAATATATAATTGCAATTTAATAATATAATAGTGAAATAATAATACCTTTGAAAAGGTCCATATTGGTGAAAATGTAGACGTTTTGAATATAATAAAAATTATATTTGAACCGAAAGTTTTAGAGACATAAAGATATCAATTGCTTTATTTTATATGTATGAAACTTTTTTTTTAATAAGCTATATTTAGTGGTGTAACTAATACAAGTCTCTTTTTACCCGACTACGGCAAAGCAAAAGGAGGGTTATGATTTTGACAGGCTATGTATGTATGTATGTATGTATGTATGTATGTATGTATGTTCATCTGTTCCCTCGTAACTTCTAAACTACTTATCAGAATTCGACAAATGACATATCATTAGAAGCGTCTTAATTGTCCGCTGGTTATAGGCTATATGGGGTTTCACAAAATCTAATGTGGCGCCCTCTAGCGGACAAAACATACAGAGTAAGAAAATAAAGTTAAGATAAATATGCCGTGTTTGGTATCATTTGAAAGCGCTTTACTTGCACATTTTGAAAATATATATATTACTAGCATTTGTTTGTGACTTTACCTGTATTCATGGGCTGATTGCATATAATTCACATCTTTTCGTTCATAGCTTTTTGTTATCTTGGAATCTGAATATGAGGTTTATGCGGACGACTTGAAACTTTTCAGATCGGTAAATTGCTCTCAAGACCAACAAAAACTGCAGGATGATATAAATCGAGTATCGCTCTGGTGTAAGAATAACCTAATGCAACTGAATGGAAGTAAATGTAATTTTATAAAACTTTCCAGAAAACATGTTAGATTCAAAACAACTTATAAAATTGATGATATTGCTATTAATCAAAAGTACAATCTTAAAGACTTAGGTATTACATTGGATGAGGAATGCAGATTTGATACACATATAGATCTGGTGGTTCGCAAAAGTTTTAAAATGCTAGGTTTTGTTTTTCGTAATACACAGGATTTTAAATCTACTCTCGCTATGAAAATACTTTATAATTCTCTCGTAAGGTCCAACCTTGAATACAATTCAGTTGTCTGGTGTCCTTACTATAAAAAATATATTACTCGTATTGAATCAGTACAGAAAAAATGTATTAATAGATTAAGTTATATCACCAAAAACAATATTCTTACAAATTATAGCAAAAAGCTAAACTTTTTTAAAATGGAGTCTTTGGAAGCGCGCAGAAGCGCGTCACAGCTAATATGCCTACATAAATTATTAAACAATGAGATAGACTGTCCATCACTGTTGTCGCAAATTGGTCTCTCGGTGCCTATCTTTAATTGTCGGCTAAGTACTTTTTGCCCTATGTACACAAAATTTTCAAAAAATAAATATGGTTCGAACTCCCCGTTACAACTTATTTTAAAATTATATAATAGAATATTTACAGTTGATCATAACACAGATATTTATTTTTCAAAACTAAGCTCGTTCAAAAACCATATTGTTAAAACATTAAACAAATTGTAATTTAAGTTTTTTACTTTTTGGTTTCAATTTAGATATAATTTAATTTTTATGAAAAATTGTTAAAGCGGTGCCCTACCTGTAATTTAGATACGTAAATACTAATGTTTATTTTAAGTTAATATTGAATTGTTTGAACAAAAAATTATGTATCTAGTTGGTAAGCCTTTTTTAAATAAATAAAATAAAATAGCTTCTTTATTAGTTCATCAATTTTAACACCAAAATAGTACAAATAATAAAAAGTAAAAAAACTAAAACCCAACTACGACAAAAAAATGTTGTGTGGTTTTATGAAACCACGGTAAAAGTGAAACTGTTCGAACGGTTCCGAACACAGCCCCTGTAGTCTCGACACATTAATCGACATCGATCTCGACCGAAAACGGTCGGTAACTAACGATGTTCAGTAACTATAGTATGGACCTAAAAAATTTAGTGTTGTTTTTCCAAGAAATTTACCCTGATATTATGGAATATATAGTAAATTAAAATTAGTTACATAAATTTTTCGCATTATTACAAATACAATTGCATATGAAAAAAGCACATGTTATGCATAAAAAACATGGCAGTTAATTTAATTTTAATCAAATTCGATATTTTTTTATATCAATCGTTTTATTAATGTTCTATTTATTACATATTCATGGAATCCAAAATTCCATGTATGGCAATCTCCTTATTTACTTTTTTGACATTTGACATCAATCAATCAAAATAATATTTCTATCAAAATAAATATAAATTTTGTGTTTTCAAGAGGATAATTTTTAATTATGTTCTTAAAAATCCAATAAATGTATGGGATAACAAATATCCTAAGAAAACATCAATCTGCGTTATGTTTTTATATAGTTAAAGCTATTAGTTTTAGATTACTAATATTTTGTTATTTGTGAAGTGCAATAAAATTCTAATCAAAAGACTCTAAAAGCTCTACAAGATAATTCTGCTCAATTCGAAGCCTTTCGAGAAATCTTTAAGACATTATAGAAACGGACGGAACTAAAACTAAGGACGGAACGGATAATTTGTATCACTTGTATTTTTAGCTTGTATTATTACATATATTATATTATGTGCATCATTGTATATTTTATTACAGTTAATAAGCAAAGGATGAATATATGCAATTGATTTAGCGGTTCACGGGTAATTATTTATGTGTTAAATATAAATATTTATCTATAAATTTTATAATTTACAGATGAACAAGTTACTAGAATTATGTTGATGAGAGATGATGGTTTTGAGCCAAATTTTCAACTACGCTATTATAAACTGTTAAATTAAATTTTTCTAATAAATTTTTTTCTTAATTCGATCGTTTTTTATTTGTATTCATCTGTATAATTTTATTATCCTAGAAGTTCAGAAAGAAATTAATCGAATATGAATGCAATAATTTAGGCTGAATAAATGCAGACAGCAGTACACTACATATTTTAATATTTATTTAATATAATATAAGAGGCTTCTTAACATTTTCAATAAAATTTTGAAACCATCTTAAAAATAAAACATTATTTGTTTATTTTATTTTAATTGCAATAACTTTAAATAAGAGAAAACAATATTGCGTTAAATCATGTAGCATCGGAAGTTTGAAATATCTTTTTTATTATAAAATTATAATAATCTATAATTTTTCCGACGCCCTTTCCGTAAGGCCCTTCTCCCATTACGATACTTCTAGAATACGATACTCGAGTAGAATACTAGCATATTTATTAGAATATTTGCTCGCTACCCGATGCTCACATATTATGCGACTGAAAGATGACTAAATTCATCATTATCGTGCCTCGTTTTTGTAGACGGACGCTATGTCGAGCGATTCCAGTGACGACGTAAAAGTAGGAAGTAGGTACTGCAGGATTCATCCATATATTGAAAGAAACATAAATTGTAGTTTTTATAGCCGCACGAGAACTACAACATGATGATAAGAATTTTTTATCTTTCTACCGAAGAGATACGCGCGAAACGCGACGCAAAAGCGACCAATTAAACTAGTCGCGGACGTGTAGGATACCGGTAGCGTAATGGGAGAAGGGCCTTCGAGATCTTGTCGAGATCAAACGTCGGTATCATAACGATTGACAATGTCAAAGAATAATTTGTTTTGACAATATTCGAATGTGTTGCAAAGAAATGATTTTCCAAATCCATGAAATCTATATTTTATTTATTTTTCATATATCTACGGAATTGAAATAATGATGTTATTAATTTAGATAAAAATGCATTGCTACAAGGCTATTATTATATAAATATTTTGACGCATAACGGAAAGTTTTGTGAAGAATAAAAATTATAAACAAATATGTATCTATTGTATACTTCCATCAAATTGGGGAGAGGTATTAAGCGACATCATTTTCATTGCTGAAGACGGGACTATAAATTAGTTATCGGTAATTACCGACTAATTTGTACAGACTAGGCCGGCTGCTTTGTGTAGCACATGTCGCGTGACGGTCGGCTGTCGGCTGTGAACATACACAAACACAAACACAAACAACGAACAACGAAAAACGAACAACGAACAACGAACAACGAACAACGAACAACGAACAACGAACAACGAACAACGAACAACGAACAACGAACAACGAACAACGAACAACGAACAACGAACAACGAACAACGAACAACGAACAACGAACAACGAACAACGAACAACGAACAACGAACAAAGAACAACGAACAACGAACAACGAACAACGAACAACGAACAACGAACAATGTGAATGTGAATGTGAATGTGAATGTGAATGTGAACATACACAAACACAAACACAAACACGAACACGAACACGAACACGAACACGAACACGAACACGAACACGAACAAGAACACGAAAACGAACACAAACACAAACTAGAATTTTAATTCGAACACAAACACAAACAAAAACACGAACACGAACACGAACACGAACACGAACACAAACACGAACACAAACTCGAATTTTAATTCGAACACAAACACAAACACAAACACAAACACAAACACGAACAACGAACATCGAACAACGAACAACGAACAACGAACAACGAATAACGAACAACGAACAACGAACAACAAACAACGAACAACGAACAACGAACAACGAACAACGAACAACGAACAACGAACAACGAACAACGAACAACGAACAACGAACAACGAACAACGAACAACGAACAACGAACAACGAACAACGAACAACGAACAACGAACAACGAACAACGAACAACGAACAACGAACAACGAACAACGAACAACGAACAACGAACAACGAACAACGAACAACGAACAACGAACAACGAACAACGAACAACGAACAACGAACAACGAACAACGAACAACGAACAACGAACAACGAACAACGAACAACGAACAACGAACAACGAACAACGAACAACGAACAACGAACAGCGAACAGCGAACAGCGAACAGCGAACAGCGAACAACGAACAATGTGAATGTGAATGTGAATGTGAATGTGAACATACACAAACACAAACACAAACACGAACACGAACACGAACACGAACACGAACAAGAACACGAAAACGAACACAAACTAGAATTTTAATTCGAACACAAACACAAACAAAAACACGAACACGAACACGAACACGAACACGAACACGAACACGAACACGAACACGAACACGAACACGAACACGAACACAAACTCGAATTTTAATTCGAACACAAACACAAACACAAACACAAACACGAACAACGAACATCGAACAACGAACAACGAACAACGAACAACGAATAACGAACAACGAACAACGAACAACGAACAACGAACAACGAACAACGAACAACGAACAACGAACAACGAACAACGAACAACGAAAAACCAACAACGAACAACGAACAACGAACAACGAACAACGAACAACGAACAACGAACAACGAACAACGAACAACGAACAACGAACAACGAAGACGTAGTGACGAAAACCATTTTCTAAAAAGAGACTGTCGGTGTGTTTTTTTTAATCGGTAAGAATCAAACAGAACCCACGTTACCTTCTTCGGAGGCTGTGAGTATCTATGTAAGATTTCCCCAATATAAAAAAATCGGTCACACATATGTGTGTACTCATATCAAAGTCACATAAAGCTAGTGAAATTGAAATAAAGCCAGTCCACACAGAGCGACCAGCCTCGCGAAGTAATTGCCGCGCGAAGCAGATCGTTCAGTGTGGACGTTGCTTAGCCGAGGAAAATGACGTCACAAGCAAATTTCTCGGCCTAGCTATCAGCTCGCTCGCGCTCTGTGTTGACCTGCCTAATAAGGATTATGCAGCAATAAATTTTAACCTGGAAATTGGTAGTTTAACAGTCTAGTACTTCTCGTTCGACTACGTAAAGCTGTCGGTACTGCGAGTGATCTCTCTCCAATTGTGTCGGATTTTCCGTTCTTGCAGGTCTGTGAGAAAAGGAATAAAATGCACCTGTATTTGTGCACTTATTTTATTGTTTACTAGCTGCGCTCCGCGGTTTCACCCGCGTGGCTCCGCTTCTGTTGGTTTTAGCGTGATGATATATATATAGCCTATAGCCTTCCTCGATAAATGAGATATCCAACACCGAAAGAATTTTTCAAATTGGACCAGTAGTTCTTGAGATTAGCGCGTTCAAACAAACAAACAAACTCTTCAGCTTTATAATATTAGTATAGATTATTGTTGTTATTTTATACAATTTTCATAAAACTAATAATTATATACTGTTATAGTGAATTTAATAGTTTTTATGCTCAATCATTTGTTTCTGAAGTGAGAAGGAATAAATAATTTATATCAAAGAAATTTTTTAACATTATAGATGACTTAAAGTGGCTAATGAAGAGAAATGGATTGGCTATTTATTAAGCTCCTGAGAAAATTCTGATTTACAGAGGAAAACGATCTATTTAATTACTTAATTTGTCTTTCTTTACGACACCAAAAGAAAGGATATTAATCGCCAGTAAACGAAATACCTTAATTCCATGATTTATAAAGTTATGTATATATTATTTATGCAAACAGATTTATATAAATACCAAGAATGATCTGATTTAGTTTACCAGCTTTCTTATATCATATTTATTTCTAATTGGACATTTCTGGTTTATATTGTGGGCGAATTTTCTAACATAATATGAGTCTTAATCTTTTAATTATTTTTTTTTATTCATTTCTGATTCTTGCGTCCCCTGTCTATTTTTTCATTTTATTAAGAATTTATTTTAAATTAATCTTAATTAAGAAACTTTAATAATATAGCTATAGTTTTAAAAAGTGTTCAGTATCTCGCTTTGACCGAAAATAATATTTTTTATAACTTTAATTTAGTAGTATTCCCACATTCCTAGCCCACATTCTGTCCTTATTATTAGTAATAAGGACAGAATGTGGGCGATGATAGATCATAGTTATTTACCGAGAACTATTTCTGAAACTTTTGCTTCATGATCATGACCTTTGAACAAACTTCAAAGGCAGCCTTTGGTCCTTTCCAAAAAAAGAAGCTTGCCTTGACCTGTATTTATCACCCTTTTAAGCATAATATTGAAACCTTTTTCTTGCTCCGACTCCGCCCGGGTTTACTTTAGTTTTTCATTTTTTTGTAAATACAGTGCTCATCCTAAGAGAGACAAATTCAATAATTTCATTTCAATTAAGAAATTTTAATCATTAGAATCCATCTGTTCTTGAGTAAATAATATAACTTTAAAGAAGTAACATAAATTAAAGGAAGGCTTTTTTACTGCTTATATTTTGACACAACTGAAAATATGAATTTTTCCTTTTTACGGTGCATTTACATCAAACAAGCGAATACTCATTCTAACCCCACTATGTTAAGTTCTTTTAGTGTAAATAGGCGTAGAGCATTATTTCGTTGTTCGTGCGGTCGAAAAGAATCTATGCAATGTTCTAATACTGAAGAATCTATACTAATATTATAAAGCTGAAGAGTTTGTTTGTTTGTTTGTTTGAACGCGCTAATCTCGGGAACTACTGGTCCGATTTGAAAAATTCTTTCGGTGTTAGATAGCCCATTTATCGAGGAAGGTTATAGGCTATATATCATCACGCTACGACCAACAGGGGTGGAGCCACGGGGGTGAAACCGCGCGGAGCAGCTAGTACTGTATATGAGTTTACGTTTATACTAAAAGATCAGGAAAGAATGCTCTTGCTCAATAATTTTCTAGCTTTAGCTCTAGCTCTATGTTCGTTTAATGTAAACTCACCGTTATAATCCTGAAAAAAGTAAACAAGCACGACACAAATATTGCTAGCAACTTTAAGAAACGCTAAAACAAATCAATAACGTTAAACAAATGAGAGTTACGTTTCCACGCCGACGTCATGTTACGACGATGACGTCACGTTACGGTGATGCTGTCAAGTTAAACGACCGATGCAAATGTTGTGTAATGCCCCTTTAATAGAGCTAGGAGTGACGTAAGATTCCCTTTACTACCTATTAACTTTACATAATTATTTTAGCACGAAATCTATTGGTTGTGTGAGTGTGAAATAATAATACCTTTGAAAAGGTACATATTGGTGAAAATGTAGACGTTTTGAAAATAATAAAAATTATATTTGAACCGAAAGTTTTAGAGACATAAAGATATCAATTGCTTTATTTTATATACATGAAACTTTTTTTTTAATGAGCTATATTTAGTGGTGTAACTAATACGAGTCTCTTCTAAGCATATTTATTGTACAAAAATTCATCGATACCAAATACTCTTCCTATTCTAATTTCCATTTAATTCGTTCTATTCCATTCATTAAAACGTATTAGTGTCACTGTGGTGTCACGTCACGTATAATTAATAACTGCACAAAGTGACAAATGTCACCTAATACATTTATCACACTAAAATCAGCCATTGATTAATTTGACCCACAAGAGCAATATCCTAATAACTATGTCCAGAATGCCTCATCAGTTACAGAATGCAGCTATTCATTTGATTAAGAGGATAATATATAATGGTCTATAATTACCACCGCGCCAATATATTATAACGACCTTTTTAATTACCTGGATAGTAGATTTACAGTTTAGATTGGTTATGAGGTGGGAGTAGTAGAGTGAGCAGCCTCGCGAATATATGGAAATATAACGATCGCAACTGATTTTTGCTAGTGATGAAGATAAACTTCTAAATAGAGTGTACGAAAGGTAAGAAGTCTGACTTAATAGACAGCCAGTAGGGGTTTTAGTCGGTAAGAATCAAACATAACCCACGGCTCCGTCTTCGGAGTCTGTATCTATGCAAGATTCCCCACTGTAAAAAAGGTTCACACATATTTTTGAAATCATATCAAAGTCACATAAAGCTAGTGTGTATGTAAAAGTCATTAATTAAAATAAAGCCAGTCCACATAGAGAGAGCATCCTCGCGAAGCAATTGCCGCGTGAAGAAGCTCGGTCAGTGTGGACGTGTTTCGGCCGAGGAAAATGACGTCACAAGCGAATTCCTCGGTCTAGTTATCAGCTCGCTCGCGCATCAATTACGAGGCTGCTCGCTCTGTGTTGACCCGACTAATAAGGATTTAACTGGATAAAGCAGCAATAAATTTTAACCTGGAAATTGGTAGTTTAACAGTCTAGTACTTCTCGTTCGAGTACGTAAAGCTGTCGGTACTGCGAGTGATCTCTCTCCAATTGTGTCGGATTTTCCGTTCTTGGTCTCTGAGAAAAGGAATAAAATGCACCTGTATTTGTGCACTTATTTCATTGTGTCTTAAGAAATTTATAGCAAGCTCAAGTTATACATGTTCACAGTTCAAATGAGTAAATTTTATGAATGTGCAAAAAGTATTAACTTTTTTGTTTGTACGTTTGCGTGTTTTTATACCTTAAGGTCCCCTTTTCCTGAAAGTTTAGGCATTTTACATATTGAGACGAATGTCAAAAATCAACAATGTACCGCAAAAACTGTCTATCCTTTATTTAAGGCCCAATTTATTTCCAAATTGGTTTTTTCCCCTGTGATTTCTTATAATCGCTTTCGGGAAAAATAGTGGTCTATAGTATGTTACTACTGATTTGATTTATGACATTTTTGTCAATATCAGGGATCGACCCTAGAACCTTTTGATTCGTATGTCCAAATCATTACCGACTTAAAAATAAAATTAAGTACCTACCTAAAATAAAGTATTGCGAACGAATTCGCGGGAGAAAGCTTGTATTATATTTTACTTAAAGTTTTTAATATATTAATTACACGTGTACATCAGTATAATTACGATAATAAAGATAAATAATGCTCTTTAATTATTAAAGAGGAGAAAATTCTTTCTGGCACTCTTCATAGTAATTATCTTGTTCAGAACATTTTAATCGTACCTTCAGTATGGAGAGCTATAATTTACAAACTAACGTACGGTATGGCCATTATGCAGAAAGTTTTAACATTCCAAACATATGCCATTTGATAAAATACGCATTTTCAAGTGCGATTATAAGTTTAAAACTAGGTTGTATAGCAGGATGTAATACTTCATGATATGATATTATTAGGATTTAACAATTTAATTAGCACTTTGCGCTGGTTGTGTCCGGACATATTATATTTCAACATTTAAGCTACCGAGTAGGTACCGAACATAATCTGTAGAAGGGTCAATTCTGTACATTGAAAATATTGAAAAAATAAATAGCAGGGGTGTTACTGGATCGATACCAGACCCAAATATGTGATTAAAAAAATTTTTGTCTGTCTGTCTGTCTGTATGTTCAGGCATCACGTGAAAACTAACGGTTCGATTTCGATGAAACTTGGTATAATTATACTTTATTATCCTGGGCATAAAATAAGATACTTTTTATCAAGGAAAAATACGTAGAATTTTTTTTTTAATTTTTCTTAATTTTTCCGCGCGGACGGAGTTGCGGGCGGAAGCTAGTTTCAAATAAAACTGCCCAAACATTTATTAGGCATATTACCATAAACAGCTATTGAAATGAGATTAATGTATTATTTATACCGTTTTCTGTGTTTTTTTTTTAATATCCAAGTGTAGAAAATTGATATAATAATAGTCTTTGTTATAAAAATGTATCTACATATTTATTTTTATGTAAAATTCGTTTTATCTCAATATTTTTAAGCTATTGCATAGCTTCTATCGCGGGCCTTAAGCGCGGGGACCGAATCCAGAAATTTAGTAACGAAAAACCTCACGCTCCCAACTCCGACGGGCACGGAGGTGTGGCTTGAATGCATAGCATGCAATAGCTTTACCGCGGCAGTCCCCGAGTGCCACACGTCTTTTTTTTTTGTTGGATGTAAAGCTTTAAATAAACTTTGACCCTGAAAGAAAACCCTTTTAACTTAATTCCCAAGGGAAGCCTCTATGTGAAAATCAAATATTTGTTTTTAAGATTTAGGCTCTCATGTGTTTATATATTCCGTTTGTGTCTGTTATTCACTGGATTTTTTATGTATATTTTGTAGAGTCATTGTTTTAAGCCTATTTTAGATTATTTTTGTATTCTCTAAAATCAAACTGAAATGAGGTAGGTAATATTTTTTAAATAAATATTGAACTTGGTAACTTATCCTATCCTATCCTACCAATAATATTATAAATGCGAAATTTGTGAGGATGGATGTATGTCTATGTGTATGTATGTTTGTTACTCTTTCACGCAAATACTACTGAACCGATTACAATGAAAAGGGTTTTTCTTTGAAAATGCGGGCGAAGCCGCGGGCGGAAAGCTAGTTTTTCATAAATTTAAATTTGAAATATCTTTTGGTGAAATTATTTAGAATCAGTTTATTAAAGTAACTTAACTAAAAGATGCTAAAAGGTACTCCCAAGATAAGATAATAAATTAGTAAACAGATTAGGAATACGCTTATCCACACTTTCATTAATGAAATGACTCCCAAGAGGTGTCACCTGATAGTTAACAATAAACGTCATCTAATTAGTATCTACCCACGCTGAGAATTAAGGAAAAGAAACTGCGTAAGTAATTTGATTACAAAATTCGTATTGAACTGTATGAAAATGTTGCTAACCAAGGAAATCTAATAAAATATGGTTGGAATAAGATACGTATGTTAAAGCTAAGTATCATTGTTTATTACACCTGATTAGTTCATTATTTGCTTATTTAGTTCCATTTTGCAAGTCATTTGCTTATTATGTCATAATATTATAATGTAATCATAATACAATGTAATTATTATAATTATCATCTAATTTGGTTGTAAAAGTCGTAATTTGTTGTTCATAATTGAATTGAATTGAATTTGAATTGACGTAGTTAACTTATCAGTTCTGTATGGATGGACATGAAAAGGAAATTATATTGTGTTATTTTTACATTAAAGTTTATCTGAATTTAATGTTCAACTTACCACATATTACTACGTACTTTATATGGTGCTGACAGAATAACAGCGTTGCAGCCTCAGCTGTAACATTCATGCTGAGTCAGTAATCCCTTTCCCTGAGGTGATACAGATATAATATAAAATAATATTCTTTTTTTAAGTTATAAGTACTGTCTTTAATCTAATGTATCTCTGTAATTTAATGTATATTGTCTGTATCATTTTTTTTTTGGGAATAAATGCGTTTCTATTTCTTCTTCTTCTATTTCTATATTATAATTTAATACTAGGTACCTACTGTTTTTCTATCAACCTCATTTCTTACCCTTATTGATGAATATCAAAATTGATTTCAATCTTTTTCAATTCTTCGAACACTCAAAGAACACTGGAGGATATAATAAAACAAAATTGCAAAATAATCAACTTTTATTTCATCTCCAATCATTCAACATACAATATGATATACATTTGTTATGTTTATACATTAATTTATGCAGATATATTACCTATTTTGATGTCTACGTTTACTAACTGTACAATAAATATTTAGAGATAATAAATAATTTAATCTAAGACACATTTATATTTGTTTCTTCATAAACTCGAAATTTCAAAGTTGGATTGTAACCAAAATTAAAAGCATAATACAAAAGATCGACATCAATACTATTTTTTTTCAAAATAAATACTAAGAATAAGTAGGACAATCCAATTTGAAATTGGGCTCATAAGTTTATTCAAGAAACACGATAATTTAAAACTAGTTTTACGAGAACTTACACCTAGGTGTTTACGAATAGGCCGTTTGGATACCAACTTGCGAATACAGAGATCTTAATATTCATTTCTATATATTACATTAACTATAAGCAACTTATCTATCACAGAAAGCAAAACAATCACAAAGCTATATAACTTCCAAACGTCAACGAGTAACGCGTAAAATTTCATATTCCGAAAAACATAATAATTGTACATAACATTAAAATAATTATTTACAAATTTATGGGAACCTACAATTTAACAATTTAATGTAGCATTTAATTAACAATATTATATTAATGTTGAGTCCGTCACTTATTCGTTGCGTGCTGTCGGAGAGTTCCTGCAAGCAAATAAATTTTTAATTAATACTTGATATCTTCAATGGGTAAATGTAAATTGAATTTTGCGTTGGCCTAATTCTATTTGGGGAAGCCATTTGGGCCAATTGCTCTGCTGCCATCATTTGCTTGTTAAATGTGAAAATAACGATCATACGAATCCATACTAATATTATAAATGCGAAAGTAACTCTGTCTGTCTGTCTGTTACTCAATCACGCCTAAACTACTGAACCAATTTGCATGAAATTTGGTATGGAGATATTTTGATACCCGAGAAAGGACATAGGCTACCTTTTATTGCGAAATATGTACCACGGGCGAAGCCGGGGCGGACCACTAGTGCATAATAATTTAGTAGAACCATATAATCGACTTTGCCCGCTTTGTTTAAAACCTAATAAGTAATATACCTATACCATAACCCTATCTATATAAAAAACATCCAAATCTGTTGCATAATTTTAATGATCTAAGTATATAAACTATGCATACTATGCAGTGATTCAGTGAATTGAAATATCAATTAATAATTAAATCATATAACTAAGATAACATTTACAAAACAGAAAGTTGAAACAATTTTATAAAAGCATTTAACAAGTAAAAGTAATGAAATAAATTTCATTAAGGGTTTGAGTTTGGTGTTGTCAAACAACTTAGGGCAGTGTCAAGTGTCAATAGAGCCTGTTAAGTGTGAAATATCGACAGAAGTTTGGTCTTTGTTAATTGAAGCATCGATCTACAAGCAACTGTCGCCCATTAAAATTGAGATCAAAGCCTAATTGATAGAGCCTACGAAATTTAGACAATTTATAAAAAACATTTGATAGTTCACTGGTTTTGAATAATAAGTTTGTAAGATACAATGTGATACAAAAAAGTGTGAATATTATTGTACCTATGTAGGAAAATAAATACTATTAAATAAAAGTTATTTAGTGACGTTAATTTCAATACATGTATTTTGTTTTCGGACTTGAATGTTTAGAAGTAAATTTTTAATCATAGTTATTTTGCAAATTTGCAAAATTGAAATCTTAGAGGTCTTCACTACATAGTATAAAACAAAGTCGCTTTCTCTGTCCCTATGTCCCTTTGTATGCTTAAATCTTTAAAACTTCGCAACGGATTTTGATGCGGTTTTTTTAATAGATAGAGTGATTCAAGAGGAAGGTTTTAGTATATAATTTATTAGGTTTTAGACAAAGCGGGCGAAGCCGCGGGCGGTAAGCTAGTTATAAAATAAAGGAAACGATAAAACTATAGAGAATTTAAACGTTTTATAATTTATATAGGAGACGGTCTTGAAAGGAACACTTAGTTTATTTTTCAAAGTAAAAGAAAATCCAAGCCTGTTAAACAACATGCCTCGTAAACTCTAGCTAAATGCAAAGTAATGTCTTGAGGAACAAGAACCAAAGGAATAAAGCTTATAAAATAGAAGGGAGTTGTTATTTTCTAACACAGAAAGTGAAGGTTTGATTGAAATAAAAAACTAAAAAAAGAAGAAGCATTCTTGAGTAAAAATTATAATAATTTTCATTTCCACGCAAGGTAGAACACAATTTTATAAAAAAATTTCATCTTGAGCTGCAGACAATGTGAAAGTGAATTAATAAGTATGCTAAATAATTATTAAGGTTAGCTCAAAAACTTCTCTTTAGATCAATATACTTCGATGATATAATATGAAAGACGCTTGAAAAGTAATCATCAGTTTATCGTATGAAAATTTTAGTGATTGAAATCAGCGATTTTATTCCTCTTTCGGATTGAGTTAATTTTATATATATTTATATACATGCCAACAATAAAGCGCGTCACACACGGTGAAGATACTATAATATTTTATCTTAAGATACTGTTATATTTTATATTACAGTATCTTAACGCATCCGGTATCAGCATTCGGACCATCATTTTTCTTTTTGTCATTGCGTACTAAGACCCCTGTAGAACCGCCATCCTGTTACAAATGACGCGAAATTTTCTGGGTCATTTGTAAATATTATAGTATCTTCACCGTGTGTGACGCGCTTAAGGGTGCGATTTAAATATCCTCATCGAATCGAAGCATACTCATCTCCCACTTAAAAATGTATTTGAGAGCATAAGAAACGACTTATGACGTCATATGCTTAAAAAGTTATAAAAATTGTATTTATATTGTATGAAAATACGAAAGTATTGATGTTTTGTTGAATAGATTTGAATAAAATATTACATAGGGTTACATTAAATCATAGTGGAATCGTTTAGGTAATGGACATTATTTATTTAGTATCATGCCGTCAAAAAACGCGGTTAGGCATCAATATATCGAATCTACATCAAATAATACGTAGTTCGCTACTTCACATATAATATTATCTAAAAAACAAATGTATTGGTAGATAAGAACCTTAACTAAAAGCTGATCAAACAAGCATGATGACGTCACTTATCATCACGTCATATTGTACTGAATTACGAAGGCCATTGTAGGTCAATATTTTTCAGGTAATACGATATTGTGGACGATAAAGGCATAGAAAGTTACAGATTTTTTATATCTCAGTGTAATATAAACATGTATATAATATAATATAAATAATAATGTATATAATATGTAAAAGATACTGAAAATAGTATAAACGAAACTAATTCATTGAGTCAACACTATTATTCACAGACTCATAGTATTACAAGTAATATTCAAATACTTGTAAATGAATCAAATTACAACATTGTATTTTGATTCATTTACAAGTATTTGAAGACAATTAACGTAAAGAGTGATCTTAAACTGGGTAGGTATTACAGACAATTTTGGCACCCCTATTTGTAAATAACAGTTGTGAGCAGCTAAATCACTTTTAGTACTATAATACATGTTTAATCTAAACACTAACAAATAGAAAGTTCTAGAAAGTTCCAGAACAACTTCAATTAACCGTGCCTATTCTTGCTCTTAATGCCTTAACGATAAACCTGTCGGATTATGCTTATTAATGCTGTTTAGAATTCAAAGAGGGTATCGTTTTGACGTCTACATAATCATTTAATATTCCAATAACTAATTTTGTACTTGATCGTTTTATTAATTTTGCGGTTGCGTTGGCGTATTCATTTCGATGTTTTTGTTCTATCTGATAGAATGAGCGTCTTTATTATCTCCGTTTTCCAAGAACAACCGCTACGTAAATGTAATTCCAATGTTTAGATTAATGTGGAAAATTTATTCTTTGACTTGAATAAAAATAATAATTTGTGTACATTTATTTATCAATCGTACAAGATATGCTTGGACTTATTCTTAACATTGACTATATCAATAATAATTAATAAGATTTTCGACAAAATTATAGTGCAATATAAAGTTGTTTTAATAAAGTTATAAATATCGGGTTTCTTTGCAGTTTTTATGTTTAGAAACATTATTATTTAAGCTTCTTATTTCAGAGTAACTATGATCTAATTAACAGTAAAAGTCACAATAATAAGAATTCTGGAAGTCAATATAAACTAAAGCTAGAAAGCAAAAAGCCAACATAAATCGTATTATCTTGGCACAGAAGCAATTGCCAAACTCCTAACAGCATTGACTAAGTTCTCACTAGAACAAAGTCAATTAATCACACAAAGAATAGGATCAGACTAAAACGGGGTAGAATTAAACATGGAAGTGTAAACATCTAAGATTTGTACAGCTGCTTCCGAGTCGTTATTCCGAGTTTATCTTGAGGTTTAGTGAATTTTTCCAACGTTTGGGACATGTGAAATGTTGGAGGATGCTTCTCTTTCAATTTGGAGCGCAAAGGATTTCGCTTTTGAGACATCGTGGCTTCACTTTAAAATAATGTGATTTCTGCACTGGCTTCGTGACTCAAAAATGAAAAGATATTTTATTTGACTTGCGTTGAGGATGTATTTGAATGTACATTTACAAATTTGTACTCACGCTGTATTTTATTTTAGAAGCTAAAATTCAATAATACAACACAAACACAACGAAAAATGCTTACTAATATCTACGAATAATAAAGTAATGTAATAAAAGTAACGCAAAAAAATAGAACACATTAATTATTGTTGTTATTCATGATTATTGCTGATACTTACAATTTGATTACTGACTTCGTTTCTTTTGGTTCATTGAATTGCGACTCTTCATCAATTAGCTGCAAATTAATATTATCAGATTTCATATGAAACATCGTTGTTTTATCTTCTAATAGAATATTTTCGATCTCCACTCCTGGGTCTTTCCTTCCGTTGCCATCTAATATTCTTTGCTTTATTGATGGCCCTCTATTGAACGAGGATGCTAGTAATGTTTCTTGTATCGTCTCATTGCCGTTGCAGATTTTATCCGCCTTATGTGTCGGCATTCGACCAGAATGATAGCTATTCCTCACACCGCCCGTTGATTCGAAGAAAGGCAATACTTGTTTGAATTCTTTCCTAAAATTATCGTTTAACCAAGCATATAAGAAGGGATTGTAGCACGTAGAAGCCATTGCCATCGAATGGGCAAGGAAAAAGGACAAGTAATAATATTTCCACTCAGTCATTTGGGCGTAGAAATCGTTGAAAATATTAATTAAGTTCAAAGGTAACCATGATATTCCAAAGATGGCTACCATGGATATTAACATTCTGTTCGTTCGTCTCTTTCTATCTCTATCTGCTTCTTCTCTTCTGGTATTTTTAGCACCAGGTTTTGACCTCGCACGGTCGTTTAATCTAATACTAACACACGTATAACATATAGCTATAACTAAAAATGGAATTAAGAACTGCAAAACAGTTGTGAAAACGCCAAAGATCTTTCTGGATTTATCTGAAGGCCAGCTTTCTTCGCAATACGTTTTATTATTTGTAATTTGAATGCCCATAAACAGGCCATACGGACATGTTACCACTAACGAGAAGACCCATATGAAAATGATTATGAATATGCAAGTATTGAGTTTCATCCGGGGATGGAAAGGGTAGATAATAACAAAGAATCTATCTATGGCTATTGAGGTTAAGGTAAGTGTCGATATGTATACGCTCGTCCCTTGGGCGTACGGCATCAAATGACATAGCGATCTCCCGAACACCCATCGGCCGAGGAATGTGTACATAGGAGTTAACGGCACGGCGAACACACATAGCAGTATATCAGACAGCGCTAGATTTGTTATGAATAGATTTGTGACTGTTTGCATAGCTTTGTTCCTGAACACGACATAGCAGACGAGGACATTGCCAAATACACCGAGAACGAAGATGATAGAGTATAAGATACAGAATGCGACTTGAACTATTTTGACATCTATGATATCGGTGGTTCTATTAGATTTCGGCTCATCTAGTACTTCGACTGACTCGCCGGTGAGAGTTTTTAAAATGAGCACCCCTCCCATGAAGGCTGTTCCGTTGAAAGTCATAGCTGGTTCATAGTAAACTCATTTTAAACTTGGTTAAACGGTGCTATCGTCTTGATCTTGTTGTTTGTTGAAGTTCTTGCCAGTCCATCTGGAAATAAAGAAAAAACAATATCAGAAGAAAGTCTTTACTTATTGCCATGGATATATATTTTTAGAAGACACTTTCGTATTTCAAGATAACATTATTAAAAAAATTTTAGGCTTCGGTACGGTATAAAACTATAAGCATGCATTTAAAGAGCATTTCAGCAAAGTTTTGTTTCGAAGTAAGTAACAAACGAAATCGTGTGATTTGTTAATCATAAATTATATTAGAAGGTCTGAAACAAAAGGCGCATAAAACGTTTTTAATTTATTACCGACACCTGATTGGCAAAGTTAACATTCTGCCCACGTATTTCCCAATCTGTGCTAGTCATAAGATAAATGCGTAACAGTAGATCTTATTTCAACGGTCAAAAGGGCTACATTTGCTAAATGTACCGTGGGTCTAATGTTGTGTCGATAACAGCATGTGTTGTTGCCATGACAACCCGTATGACCCCATCAAGACGAGGACATATTAACACACATAGTATATCGTAAATTCGTGAAATAAATGGTACAATGAGAGTTATGTTATTGGATTGTGAACGAACATAGATTATATCGTATCGGAGTTTGGATATGCTGAATTCCTTCTAGGCATTCCTTCAAATATTCGAAGTATTTGCAAACTTTGAATTGCAGTTAAATTAAATTTTTGTTTTGAAATTATATTCTGATATAAATCTGTGAGATGTAGTGTTTGGTTTAATACATTTCCAAGACATTCCTAAGATAAACGATCTCTCGTTTATAGAATCATACATATACCAAAAGATTTGTTTTAATTTTACGTATCTAAATTAAGCTCTGTGAATATTTTTAAAGTAAAATTGCCTTTCATTTCTCAATTATTGTAGAATAAATTGCAAAAGTCGAAAACATAACCACAACGAAAGATATAATGATATGAGATTTTCGCGTACATTTTAAATACGTAGCAACGCAATTAGTGTCATGTGTTCTCTTAAAATTATACATCTGCAGAATTAAAGCAACATTCAGAAATGTATAGAACTTTTGCAAATTACAAGAATACAATTATCTACGTACCTACACATAGATATTTGGAAAGTAAGACGCTTTCAATTATTTTCGGTATTAAAAAATGTTGGTCAAAGTGTAGCCTTACCCACCATTACAAATTTACCTAACTCCTTGTGAGAAAAATTTAACCCTAAATACGAGAATTTTCTTATGATATTAAAGATTTTATCACATGTTCAATTTCGTTCAATAAACCGTATAAAAGTTTATTTTCTACTTTACCCACAAGTATTATATATCGGAAATTAAATGTCTGGATGGCAACGGATTTCACCAGTGATAAACATATTCTTGTAAGAAGTCTGACTATAAGCGTAAAATCACACCAAAGTCACAAAAAGCTAGCACGTCTGATAAAGTAATTTGCAATTATGCGGGTCCCCACAGATTGAGCAGCATCGCGAAGCATTTGCTGCACGAAAATACACTTATTTTAGTGGCATGCCACACAGAAAAAAAAAGTAAAAAATACAAATAAAATTTAGAGTGCAAAGAAAACAGAAAATATTAAATGCTGATTTCCTGCCTTTGCACCATTAAACACATATGTTTAATATAATTATGTATACCATAAAACAAAAATAATAGCAAGCAGCACTAAAATCTAATAATCTGCAAGACAATCCGTGTTTCCTTACTAGTTAAAAATGGGAAATCGGGCACGTGCCATTCGTAATAACCGTTTAATACATCCTTCAATCATAGCGAGAAATGGTCTTACAGTGCTCAGCAATCGTTGATAAAATAGGGTGAAAATGATTTATATTAAGCGCACTTTGTTATACTGAGCTGCATGTGGCAGCCTCTCGGTTAGATATTTTATGGGCTTTAATTATTGTGCCAGTAGTTTTCACAGTGGTTTCTCTCCGTCTTAGATTAGGTTCATCTTTGTCTTTGTTTTTTACTGGTTTAGATAACACACAATCAGATTTAACACAGACGTTGAAATAACCTTCCCACTGATAGATTTTTATAACACGAAATATATGCATAAGAATATTATATGCAACGAGTTGAGCGCCGAAAGAATCTGCGCTATTCTTGGCAACCAGGTAACGAAAAAGGGACTGCACGTATTTCACAGCTAAATTCAAATAATAAATAAATAATTCAGGACAATTTTCACACACGTCACGATCTGATCCCATACTAAGCTTTCACTTGTGTTATGGAAACCAGATGGCTGATAAACATACATATATAATTTTAAATAAATAATTATATAGATAACTAGCTTTTCACCCGCAGCTTCGCCCGCGCAGTCAAAGAAAAACCCGCATAGTTCCCGTTCCCGTGGGATTTCCGGGATAAAACCTATCCCATTTCCCGGGGTAAAAAGTAGCCTATGTCCTTTCTCGGGTATCAAAATATCTCTATACCAAATTTCATGAAAATTGGTTCAGTAGTTAAGGCGTGATTGAGTAACAGACAGACAGACAGAGTTACTTTCGCATTTATAATATTAGTATGGATTAACACCCAGACACAGAGCAAACATCTATGTTCATAACACAAATATTTGCCCCGGGTGGGAATCGAACCCACGACCTCTGGCTTGGAAGGCAGGGCCACTACGAACCAAGCAAACCCGTCAGTCAATAATATTCATAGTGTTGTGTTAATGATGGATTTTATGCAATTTATTTGAATTACATCATAGAACGCAAAGGCTTACTTTCTTAATAAACCTAAATTAGATGAGAATATGAAGAACGAACTTTGAAACTTTATTATAGTTTGTTTACGCTTATACAGAAGGTATAAGTTACTACTAACTATAAATTAATCATAATGGAACATCTCAACTGTTTCTAGTTTTCTACTCATATTATAATAAATACGGGAGTAGGTAACTGCAGTGTCTATCCGTCGGCCTGTCTGTCTCTTCTTCGCGCCTATACCACTGAACTCTTTTGGATGAATTTTGGTACAGATAGTTTGAGACTTGAGAAAGGACATAGATACAAAGGTATATTCCCGGATATTCTTTTCCTTTTATTATGCGGCCGACGCCGCGAGTGGATAGTTAGTATATAATATTGATAATAATTATTTATTGTGTCAACTAAATGACAATCATTACTCAAATGCCGTGAGTGATGTACAATGGCTCGTTTTTTGTATGTTATTATATCGATTTCTTCCAAGCAACTTGATATTTGTATTTTTAATGGACGAAATATCTATTCCTATACCGTAAAATTTCACAAAGGGTTGACAAAATTAATAGCACGAAGAACTTTTTGTCTTTAACAATGGAATTCCCAGAAGGATAATTATGCTTTCATTCGGAAACTGTTAAATGAAACGGTTTTGTCTTCCGCGATTCGTTTCCTGAGTGGCTCTATTACTACTAGGCTCTACTATTTATTTTAATACTAACTGTGCCCCGCGTTTTTACCAGCAGTGCTCCGCTCCTGTTGGTCTTAGCGGAATGATATATAGCCTATAGCCTTCCTCGATGAATGGGCTATCTAACACCAAAAGAATTTTTCTAATCGGACCCTTAGTTCCTGAGTTAAGCGCGTTAAAACAAACAAACAAATTCTTTAGCTCTATAATATTAGTAAAGATTTCTTTCGTATGTTTCATTATCTCACGAATTTTTAATTCCACAAATTAATTTTATTTAAAGTGAAGAGTTTTAGGTTGTTTTAAGTCTACAGTTGATACATAGTATAATGTCGTCTATTAATTGCTTTTATTATAATGTAAAAATAAAATAAAATTTTATGTATTATTTTTGGTAAACAGCCACGTGTATTTTAGTTGGCTCGTCTAATTCCAAGTCTTGCGTAAATATTGTGAAGTAGGTACTATATAAAGATGATGTATTCGTAAATATTTCGTCAATAAAATACTTCTTGAACTATCCCTTTTCATACACTAATAGGGTAATGGTAATAACCCTACAATTTTGTCTGACTACTCTAATAAGGGACTATTGAACTAAAGAGTGTCTGAAGATGGGTCTTATTTCGTAAATACATCATGATTCTGGACCTTTAGGTCCTTATATTTTTAGGAAACTGGAAATTTAAGGAATTTTTCAACTGTTATTAAGAGTTAATAAGTATAAGTGGATTTTGAAGAGTTATTTAGAGATTAAAGGGACTGAGTTTAAATTTCTTTCTACGTGCTTTCATGTTTTCGAAGGTATAGGATAAGTCGTTATAGGAAAATTTAAAAGCAAAAACATAATATATCTATACATTTTATTAAAATATGGTCATACTTAAAATAGTTATTAAGTCAAGTAAATACGGTTTTGGGTATCATAAAATTTCGGGCCGGCTTCACAGCTAGCTGATAATGTTCCTAATAGCTTATTTGACATTTTTTGTCGTAAATTACATTTAGGGCCGATTTTTCAATGCTTGGATAAAACTTATTCGTCGAATAATGTATAAAACTACCATTCTAAAAACGTATTCTAATTGCCCGTATTTGACAGTTTACGTGACATTTTAACATTATCGTGTAATACTTTATTGGACGGATAGGTTTTATCCAAGCATTGAAAAATCGGCCCTTAATGTATTGCTAATAGTCATTTTAACTGACAGATAAGACAATGACTCTGTAATGATCAACCCGTTCTATAATATAAAATAATTTTCAGTACCACTGAAACAAATAATAACTAACAAAACTGTTCTATTGATTGTTAATTTAATGATTGCCTAACTTATTTGAAAGTGCTTCAACATTTTTATTTATTAGTATCACGTAATATTCTTCTGAAAGTCTCTAATTATTATATTAGTTTGTAAAAGCCATAATTAGTTGCCACTTTACTGTTGGAATATTTTCATCATAATTGGGTATTTAAGGTAAGTTTGTTGATACATATTTATTTTTATTCTCGATGTAAGTTAGATAAAATTAAAGGCACAGTTTCTTATTTGTGAATATGTTTCTTTATAGGCGCTAATCTCAGAAACTACTGCTTCGGATTGAAAAAATATTTCTGTGCTGCATAGTCTATTTGTCGAGGAACGTTATAGGCATCACTCTACGACGAAAAGGAGGGGAGCAGTAATGAAAAAGACGTATAAAGCAACAAGGCACAACTAGTATTATATATATCCATGATTCTAAAACAATTGAAACTCAATACAACATAGCTTTGACATATGAATTGTTATATTCAAACATGATTCGCTTGATAAGAAATGTACGCTTGACGACACGAATAGTTGGGTAGTATAGGCAAATTTGTTCAAACAAGCCCAAATTGACAATTTTCGATATCAAAGGCGAGGCTGTGTGAGATATTAGTCATGGGTAGGTAGAAAAACTTTTAGGAACACGATTTACTAGGGAAATAGGTTTAAATCACGTATATAATTTATTTTAGGTTAAATTTTGAAAGCAGTTTTACTACCTACTTTTTTAGTATAATATTAATATGCATGACTGTATAAATTAAACGCTTTTTGATGGTTTTTAAAAGGTTAAAGTGTCCTTTTTTACGATCACATGAAATCTTAAAACTTTATATTTCAGTGTAAATGGAACATCTACAAGATTAACCAACAAACAAAGAATGAATAAAACCCTTTTGTAATGAGAATATGTATGTCATTCAAGAACATACTTTATGATAATAAGCCACTTGAAGCCTTGGGTCGGATCTGATCTGAATGGGGTGCAGTGTTTGCTTTTCCTCGCTTTATCGCAGAAAATAATTAATGCAAAATAAACATTGATATAATTATGAATGAAATTATCATTTATCAGAGATATATATAAGTACAAAATAAACTGGAAAACGAAAATTTAAATCCAACAGCAATACAGGTTTTCAATACAGATAAAAAAGGTTTGCTAGGTGCCACGACGATCGTACAATCGAAGGATTTTATGCCCAGTTAAATTTTAATAACGTTGATAGCAATGTTGGTGGCCATTATCCAATAACTTAAAACGCGGCAGTTAACTGAATAGCTATACGAAAACATTTGCAGTCGTAAAAAGGAAATTAATGCCGTCGCAAATTAATGGGGAGCCTACGGATCTCACGAAGAATTCAATTTACGTGATTACAACCATTTTGAAGGTTGACTAAATTACTGTTTTGTATACGTCCGACAATGTATACCTGTGTAGGTAATACTTTATAGGTTTTGGTAAATGTTAACCTGTGTGTTAATATTAAGGCTTTTCTACATACTGCGAAAATCCAAATAAATATTATTTAGCATGAAAAGGTAAATTACCTCTTAAAATAAGTTGAATTGTAGTAAAAAATAATGTTCTATATCTATATGTTTTCCTGTAGATAAAAAATATATTCTCTATAAAAATAATATATTAAAAAGATATCCTAAAAAATGCAACATTTTAACTCAAAAGGTGCTGTACTTTTGCTACGAAAATCAAGGTTAGTGTTGTATAAACTTTAAAGACGTTTCGTCGTCATATCAAGTTTATGTTCATGTCAAGATTTCGGGAACATAACATTAGATACAAAGAGAGTAGGTAGGTATAACTAGATAGTTATTACATAACGTTACTATGATAAAGTCGTCTTTGTAAGATACGTGATGTTATATAAAAGGTGTCTAAAAACTAAACTGCGGCTTTAATGAGATTCCTATGTAAGTAATTTCATGTTAGGGTAGGTCGCTACTAACCAGAATGCAAATTTAAAATGCCCCATTTATTCAGTGTAAACAGTTTTTTCGGATTATTATATTCCGAGAAAATAATTCATAAACATCATTTAATTAATAACATTTTAATTAATTAAACAAGGTCAGTGTGTGTGTTGATTAATATTAAATTAAAGTATACATTACATGGCTTTGAACGGTACAAATCAAGCGTTGGAAGGTTCTCTATTGTTTAAGCAGTCTGTTATTTTTGTACCAAAATAATGGCTTATCGTTTGTTTTCACTACAGTTTTGAATCTTATTGATTATGTGAAATTAAATGTATTTTAAACATATCGCATTTTGTTCATATCCGAAATTGATTAAAAAAACATTCCAAATTATTTATTTGGAACAATAAAACATACAAAAAACATTACAAAACTTTATGACTGATGGTACTGGGAATCGTAGAACTATCAGAATTCTATGATAGCCTGTCTACAGTATTCTATATCCATTTTATTTCAATAACGACTAAAAAACTTACACAATAATAATTGGATCCGACATTTGTGTTTATGGATAAATTATTTATTTTTAATAAGAAAATATATTAAACAGTTTTCACTTATAAACTCAAGTTCTTAATACTCTTGCATGTGTTAAAAATCTTGATTGCAATGTATAGGTAATTTGAGTTATAAGGCTACGGGATTTTCTATAATATGAGCCACTGTAATCTATACTAATATTATAAAGCTGAAGAGATTGTTTGTTTGAACGCGCTAATCTCAGGAACTACTGGTCTGATTTGAAAAAAAATTTCGGTGTTAGATAGCCCATTTATCGAGGAAGGTTATAAGGCTATAATTTCATCACGCTAAGACTTAGTACCTATATTATTATTAGTTTGTGCTAAGGCCAACAGGAGCGGAGCAATGCAGGTGAAACCGCAGAGCACAGATACCTAGTATTAGATAACTTTTTCGCAGTATCGGTAAGTAGGTACACACTGAACATCATGTTGTGATTTCAAATTCATGATTTATATTCAACGTCATTCCCATCGTATTATGCACAAACAGTTGGTACTGCCACAATTCTATGTACACAAGTATGTACATTTGCAATTAGTGTTTTACACAATCCGGTCCAAGAATCAAAATATTGACAATGACATTATATATCACGATAGTGCTGAAATATCGGCCTATTAGGCTTATCGCTTATCACTGATCCTGGCCTGATTATGTACAGATATTGAATGTAGTTCAGCTTTCAGATATTGACCTGTCTTTCATTCATATTTCACTTTTGAGCTGTTACGTAGTTTTCGTATGACAGTTTTAAACCAATCTTTTCGGAGGCGATGACTGATTTTATGATTTATTGCACATTTAAATGAACTAGCTGTGCCCCGCGGCTTTACCCGAATTACTTCGTTCCTATTGGTCGTAGCGTGATGCTACATAGCCTTCCTTAAAAAATGGGAATTGGGTTATCTATCACAGATATAAGAAAAAAAAATTAAACTTTTTATTATAAGTATAAATAAATCCAGGATTTCTAAGAATAAATCGTAAAGCACCCCTCACACAACTACATGATTAGGGTCTACTGACAGAATAACATTTGCCGGGTCAGATCGTTATTGTAATATTATAATGCAAAGAAAATATGCATGGAAAGTTACACATGAAAGAATTTTCCTAATGTATTCTTGAAATAAAACGCACCGAAACTTGTGCTGAAATCTGCTTAAAATATTCCAAAAAGTATAATTTCGTAGGAAATGTACCCATTTTCCGTCCACTGAAGATTTCTTCTTCACTACATAGTATAAAACAAAGTCGCTTTCTCTGTCCCTATGTCCCTTTGTATGCTTAAATCTTTAAAACTACGCAACGGATTTTGATGCGGTTTTTTTTAATAGATAGAGTGATTCAAGAGGAAGGTTTTAGTATATAATTTATTAGGTTGACTAAGTAGACAAAGCGGGCGAAGCCGCGGGCGGTAAGCTAGTCATTTTATAACATTATCATCTTCCATGCGAGTGCACTTTTAATAAAAGGTTTGTGTTTTAGCGCAGATTAAAAAGCAAAATCTAAACCGAGATAACCTTTAACGCAGTAACTCATATTAATATGCTTTTTATTTTGATAGTGTTTCTTTTTAAAGTCGCTTTTTATATGATTACAACAGACAAAAGCGTGTCTGCCGAGCACACGTGTCCGGTGTCAGAGGTGAAACTTCTTTGGCAAGATTCAAAGATTAACCAAAATCATCGCTTTAATCCATGATGTGACGGTATTGTCATGACGCGACCTTGAAATTTTAACTCACAACGCTGTTAAAGAAGTGTTTCACTTCAAAAATACGCGTTTTATGATGGTGTTTCCAAACTAGTGGTGATAAAATATTATATTAGGTTTATGAGAGGATTTATATATCTAATGTTGTAAAAGAAGAAAATACTGTTATAATATATATCAGTTAATTCATTAAATAAATACGCAGCAAAAACCCTTTCCATTTAAATTAAAAGATAAAAAGCAAATTTTAAGAGCTCATCGTTAAAATCGGATTGCATGGTCGTATGAAATCATTTATAAAAATGCATCGTTCATTTTAATCATATAAGTGGAATATCTTATTTTCTGCAAACTTATAATATTATTAATATATCAAATAACTTCGCATCCATATATATTCAAGTATAAATCTAAATATATCATACTTTTATATGTTCCTGTGTGAATTTTATGTAAATTTGTATGTTAACTATTATTTTAATTCATTTTATATATTTTACAGTTAAGTCTATCAGGATACTTTGTCAATTACAATGCGCCTGGTACTATGGTCTGGTAGTTCTGTTTAGATATATGTGGGAATAGGATAAATTAAGATTGTATTTCATAACTACTTTTATTTTTAGTCTGTGTTTTTCTATTACGAATCTGTGGATATGTTATCTGTAGACTGTAGAACGATGGTTATCTATGACAGATTACTTTGTGTTTTTGAAATGGAGGATTGTTAAAATGTATTTTTATAACCGGTGTCTAAGGGAAATAAATTGATTGGGCTAATTTGGCGTTTTAATTCACACCATCCCCACATATATGATAAGTATAGTGTATACCCGGCGCGGCGAATGATGATCCCTATGACAGTTCGTCTTAGTGATTGCTCGTATGTTGGGTCGTGTCGATACTTCGCCACGTCGCGGTCGGTAAACATGTTTTTTCAAATATTATAAAATGAATTTTTAACTAAAATTTTTAACGTCTATTATGTTGTTGTTGTATTAATTTAAGTTTTTTAGCATAGATTAAGTAGGTAGGTAAGTAAAACGAAAGTTTTCCAAAACATAAAAATGCGCCTTATCATTTTCACGTAATTTTTAATCCGTTTAACACAGTGTAGGTATATTATTTTATCATGAAAATGGTATTAATTTATTTTATTGACTACCGGTACTGGTATTAATTTATTAATTTATTTTATTTACCCCTATTTAATTTGTCTTAAAAACTTATATTATCATAGGTAAGTAAATTCACATTTTTTTAGATATAACCATACTACATATTTGGTCAGTCTGTCACAACGCTGCGATCGCTTGCTACTTCAGTACGAGTGCTAACGCCTTGTATGCGCCACTTTTTTTTTTGTTATCGGAGTCTGTTGCTTGTTACTACTGTTGTTTTCTGTTTTTGTTGCTCTTTGATATTGTTGGTATTGAAGAATGCCGAGACTGCGAAAAACTTTACTCAATAGTGAAACGCGGGAGTTTGTTGTGCGTTTGCGAGATTATTACGACACCATTGTAGATTAACCGCTAGTAAACGTAGGCGATAGCAGTTGCAGTTCTGATTCTAAATTAGAGGCGCAAGCACTGATTTCATCAGATTCAGACTAAAATATATTTAAATAAAAATAATCGTTAAACAGCTTTTGTTTTATTTCGTTTTATCCTATAGTTATTATTTTTTTTAATTTTCTTAAGTAGGTATACAATTGTTGTATGCTGCGATCTTCTGTTCCATTCAATAGTGAATGAACTAAATCTTAAGCATGGCAAAAATGTGAACTCGTTTCCATTATCGAAATTTGTTTATCGATACTTTCCGCACTAGTCGATAAATGCCAACGATGTAAGTTTTGTAGGACGTAAACATAAAGTCAGATTGATATAATTTCTCGTCAATGTTAAGAATTATTATAATTCCAACGGAATATCATTGTTATGGCATAAAGCTACGTAAAAATAAATAAATGCAATTTTTAGACGCCTCCAATACGTTTCTTATTTAATGGTGACGCCATTACAAGTTTGTCTCTTGAGAATAACTGTCAGTGTCATAGGAATCATCATTCGCCGCGCCGGGTATAGGTATAGTATAGTGTAGTAAGTGTAGGTATATTATTTTGAATTCGAACATTTTAAAGGAGATTGTAAAATTGTAAACCAAATATCAACGCGTTTTCTAGAAGCCGCTTCGAATACCTAACATCATTATACTATCATATTATATTAATTATTTGAACCACTATATATATTTACCAAATCAAAATACGTAATAAATGCAAATGACACATTGGAAGCCCCTATCCATCGTCAATCAAAGTTGGAGTTTGTACAATAACCTCTCGGATAAGGTTTCAGAGCTTTTAGCACCCGCTGTGACGTCGACATTTTACGTATCCCTTCTCAATTCTTGAATTACATGCTTTTGGAGTAGTTTGCTTTATACCTCGTATAGTGGTATATGTTAAAAATGGTGAAAACCAGAAGATATGAAAGTTAAATATGTACATCTGAGTAATCGGTAAAAAGACTTCCTGTCTACGATAGTTAACCACAATTCCTTTAGCTTTTTAAATGATTGTATTACGAGTACGTCTGTGTGTGTGATTCTGTCAGGATATTTACAAAAAAGAAAAAAACTTCAAAATGTTATCAAAGGCCTAAGCTATATTTGAGAAATTATGTGAGTTTACATGATGTCATGACAACGATCTATTTTTACTGTCATGTTATCTACACATCAATATTCCTGATATTACTTGTGAAAACTTGGCACTGATTTTGGCCTTTCATCCTATAAATAATTTGTCTCGTATTGTGCTAAGTACCTAATGTACCGATTGCAATCCTCTGAGTTAATAGATACTTATTGAAAACTAGCTGTGCCCGCGACTTCTTGTTTGTTTTGACTAAAGTGTGGAATAGTGACTGCATAGTAGTTACTACTTAACTTTTATTGAATAAACACGTACTACCACAAATAATTAAAAGAACAGTTAGTAAAATTTATTACTAAACTGAGCTAAAAAATAAAAAAATAAGTGCCTAATTAATTTTCTACGTAAAATTTATTTTAAATTATGGCATATTATTTTTTAGGCACCAGGAGGGAGAGGAGCAAATTTATTTACCTTCCTTCCTTGTATGGATGTTTTTGACAATATATTGTGCAGCAACTGAGTGCCGAGGCAAACGTCAAAACGTAAAGGAATAGAATCCGCTATCGATACTAATTGACATAAGCGTATGATGTTTTGCTAAGGATTTGTTCACCCTACCAACGACGACGACGACCACGAACAAAATTTTCATCCAGTCGCAATTTAATAAAATTGTGCAAAACACAATTAAAAATCAATTATTAAAATTTCCTGTCGTTCTGGTGATTGGAATTTTTATTTTTGAGATCAACGATGAATGAAAAAATAGATTTTTCGTAGAAACAGTGGCTCCTAGAAAAAAATGTATGTGAAGTTTTTTAAAGATAATTTTATAATCTACAATTTTGGTAAAAGTTAAGGATACCATACCATACCATCATTATCATAATAATATATCTTATATATATATATTTTTTTTATAATGGTACTTAATTTTAAAGATCGTCGGGAAGTTTGTAAAATTATATATATTCCTTTTCCTTCGTTGCGTTGGGTTTTTTTTTTAATTTTTAAACTTCGGTTTCTTATTTTCATTTAATATTTTCAAGTGAGCGAGACCTACCTCTACCTCCATAATACATTCCTACATCTGACATCTTTTAAGTTGGGCCGTAACCGTGCATAAATTGTAATGGACCACAGTGGCAAAAGAAGTGGTATATTTAAGAAAAAAAATTGCCAAGGGCCAGGCCTATGTGGCTTTGAGAAGAGTTCAAAATTTCCAGGGTGTGGCTATCCTCTCGCTCCCATGTCCCCCTCTTCTTTCACAGACTTTCAACCCTTCCCTTTCCATCCCTAGTAAATGGCAGAACCGATTTTGATGTAAATAATATTATCTAATTGTACCTATATGTACACGTCATATCCTATCGTTTGATGCTCCATTTGGTTTATTTATCTAACCACTGTCACCCCTAAAGTGCCCTATATGTAAAAAACGGATGAACCGATTTCGATAAAACATTACTAATTGTAATTCACCCATTATGCACATTCATTTGATATATCACTTAGGTAGGTACTATCACAATATTTGACAACATTCGTTTCTTTCATTCCCTATACCTATACAGGGTGTAATCGTTAAGTGTGCACAGGCGATTTTTCCGTAAGTATTACAGATAACAAAAAACTTTAAACTGATATCGAAAGTACTTAACCTAATGAGTAAAATGGCGGTAATAAATTTTTAAAAATAAATCGAGAAATATCAAAAAAATTATCTTTAAACCCTCCCATTCATTAAGTATGAAATATGAATATCCCATATACCTACATTTAATATGAAAGATTTTAGCTTTTTTTTTCTTTTTTTGGTTTTCTGCTTTAATGACTTCGCAAATTTGAAGTGACATTTTCCACATTTTTCCGGACATTTTCACGCATTTTCCGGATATTTTCCGGGAATTTTCCAGGCATTTTCCGGACATTTCCCTGACATAGCCTGTAAATGTCTGGAAAATCCCCGGGAAATGCTCGGAAAATCCCCGGAAAATGTCTGGAAAATCCCCGGAAAATGCCAGGGAAATGTCCGGAAAATGTCTGGAAAACATCGGGAAAATCCCCGGGATATGCTCGGAAAATCCCCGGAAAAAGCTTGGGAAATTCCCGGAAAATAACCGGAAAATGCCTGGGAAATGCTCGGAAAATGCGTGGAAATTTCCGGAAAAATCGTGGAAAGTCCCTGGAAAATGCCTGGAAGATATCCGGAAAATGCGTGAAAATGTCCGGAAAATATCCGGTAAATGCGTGGAAAATCCCCGGAAAATGCCAGGGAAATGTCCGGAAAATGTCTGGGAAACATCCGGAAAATCCCCGGGAAATGCTCGGAAAATGCCTGGGAAATTCCCGGAAAATGTCTGGAAAATCCCGGAAAATAACCGGTAAATGCCAGGGAAATGTCTGGAAAATATCCGGAAAATGCGTGGAAATTTCCGGAAAAAGCGTGGAAAATGCCTGAAAATGCCAGGGAAATGTCTGGAAAATGTCTGGAGAACATCCGGAAAATCCCCGGGAAATGCTCGGAAAATCCCCGGAAAAAGCCTGGGAAATTCCCGGAAAATAACCGGAAAATGCCTGGGAAATGCTCGGAAAATGCGTGGAAATTTCCGGAAAAACCGTGGAAAATGCCTGGAAAATATCCGGAAAATGCGTGAAAATGTCCGGAAAATATCCGGAAAATGCCTGGAAAATCCCCGGAAAATGCCAGGGAAATGTCCGGAAAATGTCTGGAAAACATCCGGAAAATCCCCGGGAAATGCTCGGAAAATCCCCGGAAAAAGCCTGGGAAATTCCCGGAAAATAACCGGAAAATGCCTGGGAAATGCTTGGAAAATGCGTGGAAATTTCCGGAAAAACCGTGGAAAATGCCTGGAAAATATCCGGAAAATGCGTGAAAATGTCCGGAAAATATCCGGTAAATGCGTGAAAATGTCCGGAAAATATCCGGAAAATGCCTGGAAAATCCCCGGAAAATGCCTGAAAAATGTCCGGAAAGTGTCTGGGAAATGCGTGGAAAATCCCCGGAAAATGCCAGGGAAATGTCCGGAAAATGTCTGGGAAACATCCGGAAAATCCCCGGGAAATGCTCGGAAAATGCCTGGGAAATTCCCGGAAAATGTCTGGAATATCCCGGAAAATAACCGGAAAATGCCAGGGAAATGTCTGGAAAATATCCGGAAAATGCGTGGCATGTCCGGAAAAAGCGTGGAAAATGCCTGGAAAATGCCCGGAAAATGCTCGGAAAATCCCCGGAAAATATCCGGAAAATGCGTGAAAATGTCCGGAAAAAGCGTGGAAAATGCCACTTCAAATTTGCGAAGTAATTAAAGCAGAAAACCAAAAAAGAAAAAGAAAGCTAAAATCTTTCATATTAAATGTATATGGGATATTCATATTTCATACTTAATGTATGGGAGGGTTTAAAGATAATTTTTTTGATATTTCTCGATTTATTTTTAAAAATTTATTACCGCCATTTTACTCATTAGGTTAAGTACTTTCGATATCAGTTTAAAGTTTTTTGTTATCTGTAATACTTACGGAAAAATCGCCTGTGCACACTTAACGATTACACCCTGTATATAGGTATAGTAAATGGATGAACCGATTTTGATTAAATATGTCTAATTATACTTTACACGTCATGCCCTTTCATTTCATATGTCACTTGAGTCAAAATTCACTTTTTTTATTATCTACCACTTTTATACCTATATCAAATAAATGGATGAACCGATTTTGATAAAATTTGACTTATTTTTACTGATAGGTCGTTCACTTTCATTTAATATATCACTAAAGTATATTCGACAACTTTAGTTATTTTCATTCCCACTTTTACACAATAAATGGATGAACCGATTTTGATACAGTTTATTTAAGAACCAGCGTCGGAAAATATGCTGCCTAACAAAAAAACATCATCTAATTCGGATTACCTGCTAGTGAGCTACGGTGGCACAAACACACACACACACAGCGGTCAAACACTTATCACCCATATTTTTGCATCGGGGGTTAAAAATATCTTCTTCTTATATATAAAATTCTCGTGTCACAATGTTAGTCTGCATACTCCTCCGAAACGGGTGGACCGATTCTCATGAAATTTTCTGTGCATATCGGGTAAGTCTGAGAATCGGCCAACATCTATTTTTCATATGTACCACGGGCGAAGCCGGGGCGGACCGCTAGTAATATTATAAATACGACATAATTTAAAGGACATTTTATGTATAAAATTTACCTAGAAATAAGTATAATTTTAATTTGACCCCTCCCCCCTACTACCTCAGCTTACCCCCCCACCCTTGGGGACTTTCGATATGATCACTTGGACATAACTGTAGCGTATAACAGATAACTTACGTTTTATCGTACACTGTATGTGTACCATAGAATGCCTTAGCAAATGTTCGCCGTGAGTACTTAAATGGTCATAACTTTTTTATTTATGAACCGATTGACATGAAATAAACACTAAATGTTAAATGAAGATTACCACAATATATTAGTGAAAACCGCATCGAAATCGGATAAGCCGTTTCTGAGATTAGCGTGTTCAAACATACAGACAAACAGACAAACAGACAAAAAATTTTTTAACTACAGTTTTGGGTTGGGGATAAGCCGTTTCTGAGATTAGCGTGTTCAAACATACAGACAAACAGACAAACAGACAAACAGACAAAAAATTTTTTAACTACAGTTTTGGGTTTGGGATCGATTTAATAATAACCCCTGCTAATTTTTTTTTACATATTTTCATTGTACAGACACCACTTTTCTAGAATTTTATTATATGTATTGACTAAATCTTTTTATAAAATAGTAATAAAAAATAATTATCTTGTTGCATGGTTCTTACATGCACTTTATTATTCTTTGCTACAGATTTCAAGTAGGGACCTACTTGCATTCTGCTTCTATTGGTAATTACGACAATGAATAATGGATTCCTTTATCATGAAGCCAGCATTGAAAAAATAAGTAGGAAATCGTCAATGTATTAATACCTATTTTCCCTACATTACACAATGTTTTACCTACAATGAAACAAAAGTAAAGTTCAGGTGCTATAAATAAATTGATTACAACATTACGAGCAAAATAACCAGGGATCCCACCATTTGCAATTTAATAAAGAACGGAATAACCGTCCCCGTACTAATTGCCTTCATTGTGACACTCCTTGCATAAACCCTATTTGTTTGGATTTTGATGAATTTCCTTACACGTGCATGAAATGTTTAATTAAATTCTGGATTGGATAAATACGAAAATACTGCAAGTAATTTATATGTCGGCGCAACGACGTTATACGACTACCCTCAAACTACTAAATAATTTTAACTAGCTAAAATGTACTTTGATCTTTTTAAATAAGTGGTTGATTAATGTAATGAAATAATTAAATTAACGAAATAATTAATATTTGTTAAAAATGATAAAAATTCATTGTAAAAATTCGAGTGGCAACACTCAAACTAATTCTTGTGAGTCATGGTTTGCTTCAAATACGAGCGCCCGACGGCACAGAGCACATTCACGCGCCGGCCGTCGGAGCGTTCGGAGTTCTCTCTATAATTACCACGTGGATTAAAAGGGCCGTAAAAATACCTACTGGCGTTCTACTTCGAGTATGAGCGCCTGCTCTGATGATGGTGACGTCAGAATTGCTGACGTCACTCTTTTTAAAAATAGCCTTTGGGCCCTTCTTCCGTCATATATAACCTGTATAATATTAACAGTTTTGAGGACGTGAAACTTGAAAGTTGAAGCATAGCTATACATTTTAGCTTTGGCACTAATCATAGGTAACAACTAAAACACTATTGAATAGTCTAATGTGCTGCAATTTATTGTAATAATTACAAATGTATACAGTGAAATATTATGACACTCGTCGTATACATCTATTTATGCATGTTGAAGGAAGATTCTATAAGATTCTACCCCTTACCGCATACAAAGCCACATATGGACGACGAAGTTCATGATTTTTTTATAGGCAAACTATAAACAATATCTAAAAAAATTACCTTACATCTTAAACAGCATTTCATTAAGAATTGGAATGTAATTAATTTATACAGTGTAAATAATATCCATCAGATATATTATAGATTTAATCTAGCGCGTGCGACGGTTTGGGTGCGCGGAAAAAACCGTGATTTTCAAATTAAAATTTCAATATCAAAAAGGTGAGTAAAGCCATGAAAAAAAATATTACTTCATTCTTTAGTCTTTCTAAAATAAGGTAAAACGTTTGGTTTGGTTGTTTTTTTTGCTTTAATCATGTTTTTTTGTACTTTTCCAAATCTGTCATATTTGGCTTCGTATGCATTCCGTCCAAAATATATTATGTCATATGTGGCTTGGTATGCATTTAAGGATACTTTCACTGATTGTTCCAGTATCGATCCTGGACACTTTTATCTCACTGCTAAGCATGTCAATATCAAATCATCATCAATAAATACAGACTCATGCTATATGCCACTGTATGATTTTTAATTAGCCGTTTCAGAGCAAATGCGAAAGTCAGGGAAAGCTCTTATCACCAAAAGACGTGGTCGTCTCTCAAAAACTTAGAAACATCGGCATCTCTGGAGTCTCCTCAGTATTCCTGACTCGCCAATTGCCGCAAAAAAGCTACGAAAAACTCCTGCAAGACATCTAGATTTTCACTTTGATTCTGTACGATCTGATGGGATTAGTCATTACCCAATTTGGAAGAAGAACGCCCGTGAGCTATGCCTATATTGTTCCAATTTCGTTCCTTCACGTTATGTGAAAAATATAACGTGTTTTTATGTTATAATGACAAACGTAATTGTTTTAAGCAATTTCACGAAGTATAAATTGGCTGTGATTCTGGGTGTTATTTAGGTATACATATATAGTACTAACATTTCGCCCGCGGCCTCGCCCGCGTTTTCAAAGAAAACCCCGCATAGTTCCCGTTCCCGTGGGATTTCCGGGATAAAACCTATCCTATGTGTTAGTTCAAGTTACCCTCTATATTATGTGTGCTAAATTTCATTGAAGTCGGTTCAGTAGTATTTGCGTGATAGAGTAACAAACAAACACATACATATTTATCCACCCTCACAAACTTTCGCATTTATAATATTAGTAGGATAGGATTTATGTAAAATACATGTAGTATATCAGTTGACTTAGCATTCAGGATACAAACCTAAGTTTAGTTTGGGGCTTAGCAAGCGTGTGTGTGAAATTAGCCCGGAATATATTTTTATTTTATTAATTAGTTACTTTTTTCTAATTGCATACGAAGCCATATATTATGACAGAAAAAATACAACAAACACTGCATACGAGTCCATATATGGCGCCGTTTCATATTTTCTATAATATAAGTAAATAATTTTTTTTCTCAATTTGACCTCATAATGTAAGGTCTAATAAACACTTTTTTGCAAAAAAATAATTTTTATTTCATCTCCTTAATAATTCATGCAATAAGGGGTTAATCCATGGTTGATCAAAAAATATAGATGGCGTAAGACTTACAACAGCTGTAAATACTGTTGCGATTCACATTCAAAGGTAAATAAAATAAAACATTTCAGTGAAAAACAAATTAACTTAAAATTCATTACGATATACCACTAATAAGAAATAAAATGGGAGTCATAAAGCTTTTGTGAAGGCATTATAACAGGCAATTACGGAAAGAGGCTTAATAGCTCGTAGTTATTAACTAAAAGTTTGAGTGCCAAATGCAAGGTGTCCATAATGACCTCTATGGTTCGGTTCAGTTGGATTAACACAAGTAAATATCATCAAAATGGAATAACTTTACTAGGCAATTAGTATTCTGAAAGTTTTGTATGGTGTTCAATTGTTCATATTATGTTTGACCCCTACGCTACGGCTCTGGAGGATTTAAATAACTGAAGGAAGTAATTTTAGTAGAGAATTAGTATTTTGTAATTGCTGTAATTCTGTGTTTCATGATTGCTGTAATAAATGTAAGTTCTCGACTTGTAACATAAGTAGCTCCGTTTTCCTTATTACTGCTGAAATTAGAGGGTATTTTGAACATGATTATATCCCCAAATGGTGGTTCTCTTATTATGTTAATTATCAGATTACAGAAACAATGCGGTTAGAATTACTCTGTTAATAAACATTATTATATTTAATAGAGGGAAGGGAAGAATCACATAAATGTGATAAAAATGGTACATTATTTTAGTACTTTCTAAGCTTTCAAAGTTTACAAGTTTTTATTGAAAAAAATTGTTTGCATCACCCTTTAAATTTTTTGCTACCTTCCGTTTATATCAACATCAAAAGCATTGTATAATTCATTTCTGACATGCGAAATAAATGTAAAAATAAACAACTCCTTTTTATAAGTGATTGATTATTTCGGCTTTCATCGACAGATGTTAATGTTGTTCTACCCACACAATGTTCACGCAGAAATAACATTTGCGGATATTTTTGCATTGATTCAAATGTTCCGAGACGTTTCATAAATCACCATTTTGTCAAACACAAAAATACTTTGAATATATTCGATATAATAATGCGTAGAGCACACATTGTATCATTCCTATTGATAGAAACATTACAATATAAACCCGAATTTTTTAAAATAATTGGTAATAAAATACATACAAATGCAACAATTTTATAAATATTTTTGTTTATTGTTCTGTATTTCCTTGTTGAATTTGATTTTCTTGCAATAAAAGCTTTCATTCATTAATTTCCTCGTGGCTAAATTTCATTCACATTTATAAGATTATGTACCGCTAATTAAAGACTTGACCGAGACCACGCCTTCGCTTTACAGCGAGTAAAGTGTTCAAAACGCCGGGTTAATAATTAATATTATAATGAATCCGTGCCCGTAAGAAGTCTTTATTTGCTAAACGTATACTCGCGTAAAGTTAAAGTAAATACTATCCAATAACTGATCTTTTATCCATTTAATTGAAGAGAAAAAAACAGGTGCATAAAGGAATGGTTTGCTTTAGGGATAAGCTCATGGGTTTGTTCCTACACTTTGATAAATATTGCTTATTTGTTGCTCTAAAGAAGAGTCTATCAGTGTACCGCATTTTTGTCACGTATCCGTATTTATACGTGAAAGAAAAGCAAGCAATCTCTTTATAGTACATATTATAAATGCGAAAACGTGCTTGGTTGTCGATGTTTAAGGTTGCAAAGCGTCATGATATGATTGTTGTTTCTGGAGATAGTTAGAGAGATCTACAGAGATATCTAGACTACTTTTCACAATCATCTCATTTGCATGGGAATTTCCTTCGACTTCGCAAACGAAACCACGTGTGGATAGCTAGTATTATATAGAGGTAGGTATATTAATTAATAATAGAGGTATAGGTACGATGTCCGTATCGTAATTCTATGCAATAAAGACTAGTTAATATAAGATTTCTTTGCTAATAATTATATTAGAAACTAGAGCATAAATTATTCTGCCACGTTCCTATATTATTATGGGAGATTCATAGTAGTTTTAATGTCTACACTAATAGATTTATAGTCATACGATCGCCTACAACTTCCTCGTATAAAAGCCGTTTGTTTACTGAAATAAAGGAAAGGGTTAATAAATGTGACGTCGGCTTTTAAATACATCCTGCTTTTTGGCCTTGGTGTGATTTTAATGGGCTATTATTTCGAATAATTAGTAGGAGATAGATGTTTTTAAACATCTTAGTATTCAAAATTTATCATTAATAAATATGAAAAAAATAATTTTAACGTAGCTTATGGAGTAAAGTAATACAAAACAAAAAAAAGTTGGTACAAAAGATATTGTATATGTAGTTGGCTAAGCTATACCTAAGCCATTTCTTCCATATCTTGATAATACCTAGTTTCCAAATGCAGATTTTATAATATACTACTACTGAGATAAATAATAGTCTATGTGGTAATCTAGGTATTATTAACTGTAGATCAAAATTTAAGCTCAATTCGCCGAGTTGTTCTTGTATGTATAAAAAGCAACTAAAATTCGAGGAAGTTTTGATTAAAAACCTCTACAATAGGATCGCTAATTAACAAGCAGGTGCAATCTACGGATTATTTCCATTGTTCTAGAGAAAATAGTGCAGATTTTTAAGCGTTTTATGCATATGAAATAAACACAGTATTTTGTGTTTTCATTGTTTACAGGTAAATTAGCTTGGAGAAATTTTTGCATATGTAGTGGTGTGTATATTACTCAGATCTTAGAGCGCGTTTCCACTATATCGTTCTGGCCTATACAAAAATGTTTCGATATCCTAACATTACTATTTAATTTTATACTTATTCCTAGCAACACTTTTGTTTTCAATAAAAACAAGTTTTTATTTGAAAGAAAATGGTTTTGACTTTATAAAAAAAAATATATCATTCAATTTCACGTACTTGAGCAAACGACAAGGCGACTACCGTGAAACAATAAAATATCGTGTCCATAATAATTTGTTTCATAATTAATATTTGACCATAATAATTACGAAACAAAACAAATAAATAAATCGTCACTTGATAGTGGAAAGTGGAAACACGCACAAAACCAGAATAAACCAGTTTATGCTGTCCGCAGGTGCCACGTGCAGTCGTTTGGTACCGTTAGAACATAAAGCACACATTTAATTCAAAAATTATAATTATTACGTAGTTTAATTGTTAAATTTTGTATTTGTTGATTGTTGTTATTATTTGTTATTATTGTTATAATATTTGTTGAAGGGTTTAATTTGTGTGTAAGTGTTGTAACTTTATATTGTTTATGGGAGACATGCATAGAGTATATATATATTATCATATTGTGTACAAGCCGGCGCATTCTTTTTCTTAATCAGAGCGCATTCTAAATTTCAATTTCAAAATTAGAATTCTGATTGGTTTTGTTTTTGGTCGATTTGGTCTAAATTTAAAACTTATATAAAAAATTAGTTCAGAGAGCCTATTACAGTATTAAGGAATATATGGACGATAAAAACCCATGGAGGGTTGTCGCGTAAAAACCACAGGACAGTTCTTTGGCATATTACTATAATATAAAAAAAGAATGTTACATATATATATGTTTTGTAAAATTAAAACTGACATGATTAAAAAGAGCAACTATGGAGTTTCTTGCCGGTTCTTCTCCGTAGATACTGCTTTCCAAATCGGTGGTAAATGTTAAAAATATGTACCTAATGACGTTTCAAAAGTGCTTCTAGAAGAATTCTAATTGAATAAATAAATGTTTGATTTTTGAGTTTTGAATTAAAATTAAAAAGAGAATCTTGGAACTGTTTAAATTGTGTACTAAAGTTAGTAAATTAAACTTTAAATGTCGTTTCTTTTTCAGGTTAGTAAATTTTTCATTTTAGTAACATTGTAAATGTAAAAGTTATACGTATGTTAAATGTGCAAATATTAAAATAAAGTCTCATCTTTTTCAGAGGAGAAACACATATAGTTTAATTTAAAATCCCAAATATATATATATATATATATATATACATATATATATATATATATATATATATATATATATATGGGATTGGATGAATAAATAAATGTTTGATTTTTGAATTTTGAATTAAAATTAAATTTTAATTCAAAACTCAAAAATTTCACTTTTCAAAACTCATTAGATGGGATGAATAAATAAATGTTTGATTTTTGAGTTTTGAATTAAAATTAAAAAGAGAATCTTGGAACTGTTTCAATTGTGTACTAAAGTTAGTAAATTAAACTTTAAATGTCGTTTCTTTTTCAGGTTAGTAAATTTTTCATTTTAGTAACATTGTTAATGTAAAAGTTATACGTATGTTAAATGTGCAAATATTAAAATAAAGTCTCATCTTTTTCAGAGGAGAAACACATATAGTTTAATTTAAAATCCCATATATATATATATATATATATATATATATATATATATAATAAAAACTAAAAATAAAATGTTGTTTTTTTTTATTTGCTGACCATACACTACTACAAACGCAAAAATTTCTCCAAGATAATTTACCTGTAAACAGCTTATGATAACATTATAATCTCAGAAAATAAATCTCAGAAAATATTAAAACAGATAAGTGTCATATAGAGCAAACATATTTTAAATCAATCGAAAGACTTATGCTACAACTCAAACATTTATTTATTCATTTAGACTTCTTCTAGAAGCACTTTTGTATCGTCATAACATAGGTTTAACAATTACCACCTAAGCTACTTACTGTTAATGCCATAAAATATATATTTCCGCGATAATGACTTGTACACTCATAAATTTTCCACACAGTTACGTATCCATAATATATTCAACAAGTACGAACAAAATAAAGGAAATCTCCCCTAATTGATATCTGATCGGAATCAAAGTGATTCATCAGCTGAGTGTGTTTGTTCTAGCGATGATGGATTACCTACATTTTGTAAATACGTTTGTATATAATCGTTATCTCCACTTTCATTATCCAGGATTTTTGTATGAAAGGAAATGATTCTTATAAATAGAAAGACTAATAATTATAATGTGCAAAAGTGATACTTTCGCAAAGTCAGCTGGTTAACGTAAATATAACAAGGATAGGCATGTATCTTAAGAATTGATGAATGATTGATAAAGGAAAATCATCACGAATGTCGATTACGTTAGTTTAGAAGCGAAAGATACATATTATGCATTTGTCTCTTTCAGAAAATATGGACAAAAACAGGAGAAGGCGTCGAGTAGGTTATAAATATTTAAATATCAAGTACAGATATAGTAAATTTAAAAATACGCTTGTATTATCATCTTAAAATATTATATCTCATTTTAAAAACAAAGCATAGATAACAACTATTTAAACACAAGTATCTAACGTACCTAAATTAAAAGATCCGTCCTTAAAAGCTTGTATTACCATTCTACAATATGTTTCAGTTTAAAACCAATCTGCTATGCGGTCACGTACATAAGAGCTGTTGATAACAATCTCAGAGATGGTTCTAAAACTGCAAGCGACGAGACTGGTCCTGAAGGAATTGGCGAAACAACGGATGAACACTTGAAGCGTTTGGAAATTGGTGTCACAAAGTACTTCTTGAGTGAACGAGGAGAACAATTCTCTTGGGTTTAATTCGTGAACTAAAATAAATGGCTCGTAATATTGATTTCACTTAGTATCCTTCGATTTAATTAATAATACGCAATTATAATTTTTCTTGGAACTAGACTGGATATTAATTATAACCGTAAAGATGCCTTTTTATACTTACTTAGAATAGAGCTGATATTTCTATCTATGAGCCTTAAGCGGTAGTAAATTTATTTGGCTTTTTCGAGATCTTTCTTATTAGTGGATACTTTAATAGATGTTTCAGGTCAACTAGAATTATAATTACTTCTTCTACTACAACTACATAGAGCAACTGCTCATTTCAGCTATTTCATGATATCTTTTACCAACTTTTTTAACTATATTTTATTAACCAAAGCCTATTGTAAAATAAGGTTCAGATATTTTATCGTCTGACTAAATTCAAGAACAGAGTATTGGGATTATTCTCGGTTTCACACGTGTTATCGACTGTATATGGGAATTTCATCCGTTCTCATTTCTCAGCTATAACTCTGTTTGTAATTGTACCCAGATTACAGTACTAGTATTACATGAGATCTATACCTTTCTATATAACTAGCTAGCTTTGTAGGTTATATTTAGCACACTATAGCTTTAAAATTGGATTTTGATTTAAAATGGGATTCGGGGTTTGTGTTAATCTCTTCTATCTATACTAATAATATAAGACTAAAGATTCACATTTTTTTTGTTTATTTGCGATAACTACTGCACCGATTTTCGTCCTGTATTTCTCAATGGATAGCGTGGTTCTCGAGGAACGTTTTGTTACATACATACATAAGTTGTTAAGTTTGAGACAACGCTAATGGACGCGGAATGCTAGTCAATATACAATGATGTTTGTTTCTTTAACCAAATATTTGTCTTTCGATCGTTTAATAGCAAAAAAGAAGAAGCAAAAAGAAACAATCTACAGGTAAAATGTTCTTGATACACGGAGATGTCTGCACCTAAAGCACCGTTCGATTTATCTAGATTTACTTTTACGAGTAAGTAAGCATTCTGAGCAAAGCACTTAAGAAATGGCTCTGTCTGTATCTAGATTTATATCTGAAATTCAAATCAGTTTGCTTTTTATTAAGTTGAAATGGTATACAAATGCAATAAAGATTATTCATTCGGTTAGATGTATTCGCTCTATATTTGAAATGTATAAGTACTAAAATTTCATTGATCATAACCGTGAAACCAGTAATTATAATCTTCTTATATATAAAAATGAATCGCAAAATGTGTTGGTAAGCGCATAACTCGAGAACGGCTGAACCGATTTCGATAATTCTTTTTTTATTATATTCCTTGAAGTACGAGGATGGTTCTTATGTAGAGAAAAGGTAAACATGTACCACGGGCGAAGCCGGGGCGAACCGCTAGTTTTCAATAAAATTAAAAAATACGCATATTATACGTATATCTGAACTTGTTCAAAAGAAAAGTGAATAGGCATTTACATATTAGGTTTTCATGCGCGCTTGTTCATGTTTGCTTTCATCAGGCAAAGCGATGGTCAAATGCTTGCCTTACCCTGTTTAAAAAAAATAATTATAATATATTAGAATACGGATGTAAAATAACCCCAGGTTTTTATCATTACGACCTGTACCTTTGTAGAGAATTTATCAATATTTTCTATATTTTAAATGATAACACTGTGATAAACAAATTATTTCCATTCCAATTATTCGATACTAAATGAATCAGCGAGTCTTGCATAGAAATTAAATGAAAACCTGAACGTTTAACTGGCTTGATCCAATCCGAATAGATCAAACAATTTTATCAGATCTAGCCGTTAGTCTAGTCTGTTTCTCGACCTGCAATCTGTGTTTAAATTAAAGAGAAATATTTGTTTATTAATAATGCTTATCAATTTTGCGTTGTTTGTTTTATAAGTTTCGATGAATAGCCATTATACTGAAATTAGGCTTGGAGATTTGAGTTGGATCGAATTATGCTGGATTTACGTTTGACACGTTTGTTTAGGTGGACAGGGTTATTAATTAATAAATTACTACATAGTATAAAACAAAGTCGCTTTCTCTGTCCCTTTGTATGCTTCAATATTTAAAACTACGCAACGGATTTTGTGATTCAACAGGAAGGTTTAAGTATATAATTTATTAGGTTTTAGCCAAAGCGGGCACAGCCGCGGGCGGTAAGCTAGTGTATATTAAAGCTTTTGATTTTAATATTTTAAAATAATATTGCACTGGCATTTACAATTGTGTGTTGAAACGCTGTCTTTTGTTTCTTTGTCGTGGTTTTTAGGGTTCCGTACCTCAAAAGGAAAAAACGGAACCCTTATAGGATCACTTTGTTGTCCGTCTGTCCGTCCGTCCGTCTGTCAAGACCCTTTTTCTCAGGAACGCGTGGAGGTATGAAGCTGAAATTTATATCAATTACTCAGGTCTACTGTCCCTTGAAGCTGTGAAAAAATCAAACTTCTAAGCCAACGCAATCAAAAGATACAGCCGTTTATGCCGCAAATTTTCGACACTTGCAAGGGAATCAAAACCTACAGGGTGCTTCCCGTGAACTCAGAATCTTGAAATTTGGTACGAAGCAACGTCTTATAGCATAGATAAAGGAAAAATTACGAAAACCATAAATGTTTAGTTACATCACATAATATATTTTTTTTTTAATAATTTTAAACTTACTACCCATTTCCTCATAAACGCGTAGAGGTATTAAATTTAAATTCATACCAAATACTCAGGTCTATAATACCTTTAAGCTGTAACAAAATCAAACTTCTATGTCAACGCAATCAAAAGAATTTCGTAATGAACGAACTTTGTAAACCTTGCAGGTTTGTACGGAACCCTCGGTGCGCGAGTCCGACTCGCACTTGGCCGGTTTTTATTTTTTTACACAAGCAATTATATACTTCAAACTCTTAAACTATCTTCTAATTTTTATAAAAACAAAATTACTTCACGTATAAAAATCTCTTCATATTGTTAGAAAACAATATTAATGTTCAACAGTTTATAAAATAGAGTGCAATGTGAAATAAAAATAATAACACAATAGAAAATGTCTACGTCATTAGTGTTAAGTGCTAAAAATAAAAACATTGTAGTGTGAAACAGTAAATAACACATACCTACAATGATAGGATGTCGGATGCTGGAAGTCGTCTCTCGTGTTTCCGATAAGGTTGTATGTAAGTCTAGATTTTAACAGTACATTCTTCTCTATATAAAAATATTCAATTCTCATATCTATATACTTATAATATATTTGTAAATTGGTAAGTAGTGATTTTCGTTTATAGTAGAAACCCAATTCTCGACTATTCGTTTTGAAAAAGAGGAACAGGCTACCTACTCGTAAGGCAAATCCAAATTTTCATAAAATCGAGTATTAGCACTATAAAAAGTTATTAGTTATAATTTCAGCATGAATTTCAGAATAAAATATCTAACCGAATTCGTTGATTAAGTTAACCTGAAATTCAATGTACATTAATTAATTAAATCAGTATCAAACGTTTTGCTGTCCGTGAAATCAAACGACTGATATGGAATTTCAATTTGCAGTAGAAATGTAATTTCACAAACAATCTGATAAGTGCCTACATGTCGGTTGCAGGAAGTATCGTCCGATATCCGATTGGGCAAATGTATGTACAATTTGTGAAGATTACTTGATACGGTATGGATTATTCGCAAAGGGGTTTGGGTACTTTTGTATGGGCTAGTGGCGTCGTGATGAACTTTCGCGGCCAGTGATGAAACTTGGATATTTTAAAAGAGCAATTGATAGTGAAGATATAACAACGATTTGTGTTGTGAGTTATGTTTAGTATAAGGAGCGGCTACACTCAAAGTCATACATTTATTTATTCAATTAGACTTCTTCTAGAAGCAGTTTTGAATAGTCATAACACATTTTTAACATTTATCACCGATTCGCAAAGCAGTATCTATGGAGAACAACCGGCAAGAAACTCCATTCTAGTGATATTATGGATTGTGAGTCGTGTATTGTATTTGAGGAAGAATTCTTTGTAATAATAATTATTGTAATTCTGTTGAAATCGTTAGTCGCGGATAATTTTAAATAGTGCGCACTTTTCCCGTAAATGCATTATTTACCTAAAATTATGTTCATTATCTAAGTAGGTACGTAATAAATGGTAATTATTATTCGTCGAGCTTTAAACAGACTTCCTGTAAATCTTGTTGAACGAGGTGATGAAGGAAGATTTGGATATAATAATTTCATTAATTTCATTATCTACCTATATTTTTTCCTTTGAAGATTAAAGCATTCTTAACAACTTCCCTGTCCCCATACAACTCATTATGACGATGCCACACGTCCACTGTTTTTTTTAATTTTAGGACAAACAACATTAATTAATACCGCAATAATAAGTTATATAAATTATTTTTATTGAAATTATCTCATTTCGGGTAATTTTATTTTTGATTCACATGTGACTCATGAACGTAGGACGACAAATTTTCTGTACTACGTTCAATGAGTCATAGGTGAACACACGCACACAGTACGAAGTATATAATATATTTTATTTATTTATTTATTTATTATTTATTTTATACTTTATTGCACACACATCAGAAAGTACAAATACAGAAAGAACATAAAATAGAGAAAGACATGTACAAACGGCGGCCTTATCGCTAGGTAGCGATCTCTTCCAGGCTACCGTATGTATATGCGTAAGGAGAGATTTTGATTGAGGTGGGTGAGCAAAAAATAAGGCGTAAATGAACAAAATAAAATTAATATATCATATACAATGAATAAATATAATAATATATAACAAAATAAGGATAGGAAAGAAGATACGATTACAATAAAGAAGAGTGAAATAAGCTAGGTAAGAGAGAGATAATGTAACTTAAGTAGGTGCTTAAAACTTCTTAAGGTTTGTGCCTGACGCACTTCTAGTGGGAGTTCATTCCAAAGTTTGGCTGCACGAACTGCAAAGGAATTACCATAAAATTTGGTCTTCGAGACAGGGACACGCAGAAGAAGAGTTTTGGAAGAACGTGGGAAGGGAGAAGTGAAAAAATCAAACTGATCTTTGAGATAGTGAGGAGTTTTAGGATCAAAGAGGATGGAGAAAAGAAGATGTAGGATATGGGAGTTGCGGCGGAAGCGGATGGGAAGCCAGTTGAGTTTTTTGCGATAGTCCGACACATGGTCGAACTTGCGCAAACCAAAGATGAAACGAATGCAAAAAATTTGAAGGCGTTCAAGTCTATTCAACTGGACTTCCGAAAGATCAAGGAAAGAGGTGTCGGCGTAATCAAGGTGGGATAGGAGAAGGGAATGAGCTAGCATTATTTTGGTTGGGATAGGCAGAAAGTTGCGCAGGCGCCGAAGTGAGCCAGCAGAAGCAAACATCCTCCTACTAACTTCCTTCACATGGACATCCCACGACAGGGTCTGATCGATAAAAATACCCAAGTTTTTAACGTGGGTACTATATCCAATCTGTATGCCGTCCAACAAAACTTCCGGAAGAGTTGCCCAATCAATCCTTGAGAGAAATGACGCGCTGCCGATAATGATTGTCTGAGTTTTTGATGGGTTGAGTAATAGACCAAAACTCTTGCTCCAGTTTACAATGGTCGACAAATCATTGTTGACCTTGCTGATTGCTTTGGGCAAGTCTTCCAGAGTCGCTTGGGTGTAGATCTGGACATCGTCGGCATACATGTGGTAGAGAGAAGTTAAAGAGTGAGTTAAAGTATTAATGAAAATTGCAAAGAGAAGAGGGGACAAGACGCAACCTTGAGGCACGCCGGCATTGATATTGCGCCAGGACGATGAAATGTCATCGAGTGCAATTCGCTGCCGGCGCCCGTATAAATAACTACGAAACCAATCACACGCTAATGGCGATAAGTTAAGTGAACGTAGCAAACCCAGCAGTAACTCGAAGTCAACAGAGCCAAAAGCATTGCTGAAGTCAAGTAGCGTAAGTACGGTGAGTTGTTTGTTGTCCATGCCAAGTCTAATGTCATCGGTGATTTTGGTGAGAGCAGTAGTCGTCCCATGACCAGGACGGAAACCGGATTGGAAAGGATTGAATAAATTATGTCTGTTAAGGAAAATACTGAATTGTTGATGCACTAATTTTTCAAGAACTTTTGACAGGAACGGTAAAATAGAAATTGGTCGGAAATTACTGTGGGAGGAGGGTTTGGACTTTTTAGGGAGAGGAATAACCTGAGCACTTTTCCAAGCAGAGGGAAAAGTACCCGAGGAGATGGAAAAGTTTAAAATATGAGTTACGATAGGAATGATGAGGTCAAGGATAGGGATGATCATGTTACGACTAATGCCGTCACTACCGACTGCATTAGACGATACTGACATTATGCTCTTCTTAACATCACCATTAGCGAATTGGCTCAGATGGAACGGGGGGAAATCAGGAATTGGTAAAGAAGAAATATATTGGAGAGAGTTTGATTTTGTGTTATTATCTAAAATAGGAGAAGAAGCGGTGAAATGCTGATTTAGAAGATCTATTATAATATAAAGATCTATTATATATTTCCATGATATAATGATAATAAGATCTATTATATATTTCCATGATACAGATGCATTTTGAGTGACAATTACGATATGCTATCTGTCAAATGTCAATCAACTGTCGTAAAATCAATCAGGTAAAAGCGTGCGAGCGGTTTCTTCTTCGGCCGGAGGAGACCGAAGTAGAAAAAAAAAGACGGGTTGCACTCCGGGAGTGCCGGCAGAAGTGAAAACTTGATTATTAACGTTGAGCATGTTTGATATCCATCCGTCTTACGCTTTTTCGATCAGGTCACGTGTCCTGACGCGAGTTTAAGATTTTATACTCAACGCCGCTAAAGAAGTTTTCACTTCAAAAATATCATAAAAATAAATAAGAGAAATAGATAGCTATGTTAGGTTATAATCCATATTTTATATATGTATAATATGTACGAAAAAGATGCACTGGGTGCTATATCAAATTGAAAAATCAAGGTTTATTGGCTATAAGAGCTAAGCAAGTACACACTGAGTGTAGAAGGTGTGACAAGGCGAATATTTTGTTTAGAATGTTTTAATGAGAAACATGCTTGATTTTATACTATTTATTTTTTTATCTACTCCCATGCTTATAAACCCTTATGTTTCATACTATTTCGTAATATTTTCTTTAAATAAAAGCCTTTGATTAAATACTTATTTGAGTTTCATTTAAGTATTGCCAATTCTTGTAATACCATAAGAACTATAGAAAAATTGCGAAATTTTCTTTTATTACCATAAACGTTAGGTTTTTTGCTATACGTCCACGTATGAATTAAAGAAATATCACGACACGTTCATACCCAAAAATATGCCTAAAAGTGTATAGTGAAATGAGTCACCTGTGACTCATGAACTTATCCCAATAAGTTCATGTGAGTCTCATTGGACAGGGAAGTTGTTAATATAACTGTAATTAATTTCAGATAATCGCTTGTCAATTAATTGGTTTCTCCGATCCTTATTGAAATATAATAATTTGGGACATGTTCCATACATATCTAAGTTTTGATTGCGCTCATCTATCCAGTAATAATATTAAATCGTCGTTAGAGAAGGGACGTTGATAGACAGAAGGGTGGCATAATTATCCCTCCATGAATTAGATTTGAATTAGTTACGAGTTTAACAAATCCCAAACTAATATAGCCGGATTTCGTGCTGCAAATAGATGTTTTTATTTGTTTCATTGATTGTTTCACATACAAAATTCACTAGTTAGTTAAACTTTGCGGGAGCGATTTGACTTTTTTAAAAAGAAATAAAGTTAAATTAAAATTAAACTTATTTAATTACTTAACTATAACAAGTGGACGATTTGGAGTCACAAATGTTAATGCTCAGAATTACATACATTGTACCATCGATACAATATTGCGAAACAAATGTTTTTCAATAACTGCAATGCTTATGCTAAATTGCAAGAACTCTCCGGTGGTCTTGCTGAGGCCAGCGGAAGGCTATTGCTCAACCTAATACAGAGGGTTGGGGTGGATGCGTAACTCCTCCCTCCTTAAGTGCGAAATTATCGGTTTGTTCATTTTTAATAACTATCCGATGATTTCGCAGACATGTTACATTTAATATCTTATAACGAAGTAAGTAAAGTAAAAATAGAATTACAAGTACAAAGATTAAAAATAGAGACGTATAGCCTAAAGTTGCACTGAATCTAAAATTTCTTTCACTGTTAATCATTTCACTATCACTGAACACTGATTGCTTTAATATCGTTGACATATATTTAACTTCGTCCAAGTTGATTCCTCGCATATTGAGTACACGTGTACTGGATAATATTGGAGTTCTATTCACAGGTGATTGCGGCAAAACTATAATTTTTGTTGGTTCTACAGGATCATTCTCAGTGATTACTTGGTGAGGGCGAATCGTTATATTCTGGATCTCGATGCTACATGGTTCGTCGATGGTCATTATGTATGTGCCCACGACAGGATATTTGCTGACATCACCATTGCAAATTTGAGTCAGAGTATTTCTGTATTTTGAGAAAAGTATCCAACTTATAGGTGTGATTCTTTGAATTCTCACATTCTCTATATTGATTAGCTGTTGTTCGCAGTGCATTGGGTTTCCTTCAAATTTAAGCAGTTGTTCTATGCAAGTAGTTTCAGGATATGGCGTTTGATTTTGTTCATCGCATAGAAATTGTTCTCCAGCAGCGAGCGATCGGTACGGTTTTACGATCGGTAAGTATTTCATCCCCTTTGCCAACAGGTAAGGATATTTAGGAAAAATGGAAACGGTTTTACTATCGGATACACGGTATATAGGTATAGAGTATAATTTGTAATAGTTATAAGTATAATTATCTGTAATTGGAACCTCCATTATGAACGTAATCTGGTTTTGTTTAATATATGATTTAACATTAATAGTTTCTTCTAGTTTTACTAAATTTGCCTCACTCGCTTTAAACACTAAATTTTCAGTTTGAGATATAAGAATTAAATGTTGCAACAACTCAGTAGAATTAATAATACTTTGATGTAATATGGATACTTTTCTAAATGCTAGAGCAGTCTCTATTTCTCCTAATTTTATAAAAATAGAACGAAAATTACTAACAAATAAATTTAAAAGGCTTACAACATAAGTAGTATAAACCCAATGATTATCCTTAGATGCTAATTCCTAAATTATAGATTCTACAATTTTTAAACGCTTATCTACTATATTAGAATTTTGATTTAAGACTTCAGTAGAATTGATAAAACTATCGAGCATTTTAGATATTAAAGTAATTTTATTTCTAATGATAGTGTGATCGTTTTCAAGTTTAGCTGTAAGTTAATCGTATCTCATTGCGTCACTATAGTCTAAATTTCCGGTTATGTTTAAGAGGTTGAAGTTGAAGGGCCAGCGCGGACTTCATCACTATCAGCCAACACCACAACGCGGAAGGCGTTTTAAATTTTTAATAGGGACCATAGTCTTCCTTTTACCAATCTCTATCGGTATAACGTTCCTTGAACCTTGACCTATAACCTTAGCTTTATGGAATCGCGGCTTATCCTTGCTTTTTCGCTTATTAACGTCTTTCGCAAATATAATTTTTCCTGAAGGGAGACTGATTTGATCTTCACTACCTCTCCTATCCTTTACTTTTTGCTTTTCACGTGAAAGGTCGTGAACTTGCATTTCGTTCTTAAACCACGTATATACTAAAATTTGATTTGGTTTCGTATCTATTGCTTCATGTAATATAGGTATACCGGATGATTCTACTATATTAGCTGAATGAACTGTATCCGATTTTGACGTTACAGATGGTGACCTGACTGGGTAGTCACATGTTCTAGGAGAACTTAGCGCCGATAGAGTTTCAGAGTCAGGAATAGATATCGTTTCACTAGAATCGCGTTCTGGTATAGAAATTGTACTAGAGTCGTTCCGCGTTCTTGGCCTATTGTCTCTATCGCCTATATTAACAACCATAGATTCGTTTTCATTATCGGAATGCGTAGCGTTAACTCTAATTCTAGATAAAGCGTCCGCGTTAAAATTTTGCTTCCCAGTATCAATCATAAATTTGGAATTAGTTTCAGGAATATAAATGTGTGGAAATTTCAGATTTGGATCGCAATTTAATTCTATGGTTTTTTCTTTGTAGAGGCTTTCGTTTGAAAATTTTCTTCATCAGACGGAAGCACATTATCGTCTTGAGTATCGTCAGTGGGTGTATAAATCTCATTCGCGTCGTATTCGTAATTCGTATCGTAAGGATTACAGCCATAATAATTCGTATAGTCGTTAGGATTATAGCCATAGTAATAATTATCATTATGTAAGTCGGTTTCATTCACTCTAAAACCTGGCTGAGTTATATTTTGTGGTCGAGGGGGTGCCGTCCTCATGGAAACGTCAGTAGACTCAAAGCGGTTATTTTGAGGAGGTCTTTGACCGAAATTCTGTGGCGTCATACCAAAAGTTTCAGGAGACCTATAACCAAATTGTGGGTTTTGATTAAATGTTGGCCTATAACCAAATTGTGGATTTTGATTTAATGAAGGCCTATACCCGAACTGTGGGTTTTTATTAAACGGTGGCTTATAACCAAATTGTGGATTTTTATTAAACGGTTGTTGGGGTGTGAATTTAATACCAAATTTTTGAGGTACATTTGGTATCCCAAAATTAAATCTTTGTTGAGGATTTTGTAAAAATTGGGGCACCGTTGTATTATTATGGGTACGATTGCGCGACTGATATTGTTCGTGAAAATTAACTTCTTCCAACACAATTTCTAGAGCCTGTTCTAATGTATTAGGCGATTTCAGTCTAACAATTCGCACCATGCTTTCGGGCAAATTATACAAGAAAACGTTCAGGGCTGTATGATTATAAATCGCAATTTTCGCGCGTTTAATTTCCGTATCTACCGATAAATTAACCTTCGATATTAGTAACGATCTAATATTCTGTATCCTATTACAAAATTCAAGATAACTTTCCCCGGATTTTATTTTACAGGACTCGAGAGAGATTTTTATGCAATCCTCAGTTCGCGGATCACCAAAATGTTGTTCCAGCAATTCTTTTAGCGCGGGCCAAGTATTAATATCTTCGCGCTCGGATAATAACGCGGCGGCATCGCCTATTAATCTACTAGTTATAGCATGTAAAACGTAAATATTCTGCTCTTCATGTCCTCTAAATTTATTAATTATATATTCACATTTCCGAAAGAATAGATTCAAAATTCTTTTGTCTCCACCAAAAAGAGGAATAAGCTTTAACATATCACTCGGAATTGTTATCACGTTTACGCTTTCCATGTTAAATAAGTACAGAGTAATTAAAGTTCTGAAGTCTTTAACCAATTACAATAATTTCGAATTATAAAAATCACACACACAAATTTCAATTTAAAACACAATATAATAAAAATTCTTAAAATATAGCACAATAAAAAAAAATTATATGTTATCAATTACTATAAAAATTAAAACTTGAAGTTAGGTATAAAATCACATATAAAATATAAAAATTATTAATTGAATTACGATCGATTTTGAGATCAATAAAATCAATTAATATTGATATTTCTTTATGCAAAAAATCATTTAATTTTCTAATTTAAAACTTTTAATTCAGTTACACTCTATAGTTAATTAGTCTGTGCAGAGTTTTATGCAAGACAATTACTTAGAATTAAATACGATATTTCTTACGTATAACTAACTAATTACTGATTTGATAGAATTTCATATCAAAACCAGATCCGTTATAATGCGAGACGTTCAATCCCAAAATAACAGTTAAAAATAGTTAAAAGTCAAAATTACACTCTCGTGAAAAGGATATGGGAATATATCAGAAAGGATGGCAAAAAGTTTTACTCACCAACCGATCGTCGATCCCATGTCCTCGTCGTGGTCGTTTAACAAATTTATTATTCGGTTCTTCTAGGATAGCACGGCCTTTATAGCAATGTTCTAGGGCTAATTTTGAAGACCTCTAGACATGCAGACCTTATATGGCTATCCTACCGGCTGCGCCAGTTAAACTTTGCGGGAGCGATTTGACTTTTTTAAAAAGAAATAAAGTTAAATTAAAATTAAACTTATTTAATTACTTAACTATAACAAGTGGACGATTTGGAGTCACAAATGTTAATGCTCAGAATTACATACATTGTACCATCGATACAATATTGCGAAACAAATGTTTTTCAATAACTGCAATGCTTATGCTAAATTGCAAGAACTCTCCGGTGGTCTTGCTGAGGCCAGCGGAAGGCTATTGCTCAACCTAATACAGAGGGTTGGGGTGGATGCGTAACTAGTTCTTGCCTGTTTCGTTGGTATTGTGTTTAGCTGTCAGATACTTGGAATTTATAATTTCACTTGGTAGCTAAACCGAGGTTGGACATTACTGTTCCACACTTTACTGCAAATTTGGGTAAAGAAACTATTATTGTTTAGCAATCGTTTTAACATTTAAAATAGTTTTTCTTAGTGAGTAAATCTTCGAAAAAACAATTTATTGTATTAGATATCGCATTCAATATTTAAATAGGTTGTAGAATGTTAATAGCGGAGTGTTAGAAATAAAGGGTAATAATCTTGTTATAATGGAAAACCGCTAGCGAGACACTGCTAACGACGTTCTAAGAAAATATACAATAAGAGGTTAATTGCAAGGCTTCTCTAATAAGCATCTAATTAGCTGTTAATAGCTATTATAACTGGATAATTAGCGCAAAGCATAAGCTATTAACATAGATAACGTTTGTTTCTGAAACTTAAAATGTACAGAAACTTTTCTATCCCAGTAAAGTTCATGAGGATAATTATTTTCTTCTATAATGAATTCTGTTTCTTCCTATTTTCATACTCTAGTTTCAAATGGTGAAATGAGCAAATAAGTATCTACTCAATGAATAAGTAGGTATTGTTTAGCGTTTGTTAATTGTAAAGTGTTGTAATATAGTGTATATAGTGTTTTAATTGAAGGAGTGTAAATTTACATCAAGTAATAAGTGCAAGGTGGTTTTATTTATTTCTGTAAATGTAGACTGGACGACGAAAGATAGCGTTTTTTATGTAATTTGAATGAAATTTGAATTTGATATGTTGTAACACAATATAACCAACCAACCAACCGGAATGGCGCGAAGGGATGCGGGTTCGAGTCCCGCCTCGTGATCGATTTTTTTCTATTCTTTATAAATTTATACAATATTACCATACCATACCATTGGCAGAAAATATTTAGAAGATTTTTTATTTAATGACTTTTTAAAATCTTAAATAAATTCCTAAATTCAATCAATAAATAAATGAAGAGAAAGAATTATTATTAAAAATAGCTATAAAATATAAGTTTAAATGTTAAATGAGTTTTGTTTTTATAACCCTATGATAGTCCTGTCGCGTAAATTCCTTCATAAAGATAGGATGTTTTATGGAACAAAGTTTTTACAGCATTGTTTTCATTGGAATAATCTTACCAAATTCTCAAGGACTTCATGAAAAGTTCCAGACTTTAATAATGTCAAACGTTTAATTTTTAACCAAAAACATCTTAAGGCCGTGTACGCGGTCCGTGCGCTGTTTGGCTCAAATATGTGATTTTTCAAACCAGATTGTCCATCAACCACTTATCTTACAAACATATGAATTACTAATAATTTTAGGAAATTTTATTGTCTATGTAGTTAGTTAAGAGTTTTTTTCAATTAATACAGTATTTGTGAATACCATCAAGATAACTGAGCCGATGATTACTTGATTTCACTTTTAGTGTCAATTTCGAAGCTAAAAATATCTGAAATTGCTGACAGATCTAACACACAATTTTTTTAACTAACTGCAAAAATCCTTATTAAAATAGTTAGTTAAAAGATTTTTTTATTTTGGACTCCTAACTTACGAAATTAAAATCCGAACAATGTGAATTTTTTTAGAAATTATAGTCGACAAAATGATTATTTTCACCAAGATATTTGACTTAATTGAATATAATTTATACATATTGCAATAAAAGAATGTCTTACTTATAAGATAAAATTTAAAAAATCAACTAAGGTACCTCTATTATTTTTCTACAATTTTTTTTAAAGTACTATAAAACACTGCGCGCGACCCGATTCAAATCAGTCGGCAGCGAGCCTTTCCAGAGAGAGGACATGTTGCTCGGCGCTCTCCTGTGGACCTATGCTGTTCATAGTAAAAGGATAGCGCAAGCCGCGATCTATCGTAATAGATCACGATAGATCGCGGAGATTTTGACTTGCGTTAAATTGAATAAGCGCTCTTAATATCAATTTTGGCCCTTAATTTAAGATTTCAATTTTCATACTTGTAGTATCGCAGTTTAACCAAATCTGCAACGAATTACAAAACTAAATAATATATTTTGAACATTATTATCACCAGTTAAACCCTAGCATTTTTAAATGAACTCATTCCAAAACAAACATGAATATAAATAATCCGACATAAAAGAAAAACACAATTCAAATGATTCTTAAAACACAAATCACTACCCACCACTTCAAACTTTAATTACGTGTACAAAACGAGCTCATATATGGGAATTATGACGTCATGAGTTCTCTCGGTCAATGAGCATGCATTGAAAAGATACAACTTAGCAAATGAGGTTTAATATCGCAAAGTTAATTCATAAGCTGGCAAAGTGTTACGTCAAACGTTCATTTATAGTTATTTGATTTGTTATACATTTCATATGTTACCTCAGTCTTAAATAAGTATTTGCAAATTGCCATTCATACTTTAAAAATCTTTTACTAGTAATAGACGGGTCCACACTGACCGAGCTTCGCGCAGCAAATCGTTCGCGAGGCTGCTCGCATTTCGAATTATTTATTTTTATAAAACGTATGCCAATCAATTCAAAAACTCGTAACTTTAGTTCATTATCTATATAACTTATTTCCAGAATCCTAGAACGTTTTATAGTAAAATTATGACAGAAGTCATATATTATAATATGATCTATGATATAGTCATATATTAGTCATATATTATATGATATATGATATAGCATATTATGATCCTACCAATATTATAAATGCGAAAGTTTTTGAGGATATGTGTGTGTGTGTGTTTGTTACTTTTTCACGCAAATACTACAGAACCGATTACAATGAAATTTAACACACATATAGAGGGTAACTTGGATTAACACGTAGGATAGGTTATTTATACATATTATAGCATATAAAACTTAATTTTAACAATTTCAAACATAGCAAAGTATAAAATGATCGCGTGGAACTGCAGGTGAAGTTATGTAATGAATAGGTACTATTTCATACTGAAACGGTTTTCAATATAGCTCTGTGGGAAACTGAGAGACCTAATTGAAGTGGGAAATATAAATATGAAGTTAAAACTTTATCAATAAATGCCATGCAAAAGGTTTAAGTTTCTGTTTGTGAAATGAAAGTTAGTTTTAAAACAGTTTTTAATGCTTTTAAAGGCATATATTACTACTTAATATTTACACAGAACTTTTAGAATTTTTATTTTTCCTCTCTTTGAAACGATTGGTCCGATCGCGATGATCTTGACGACAAATGAGACTTAGTGGCAAATATCATATAATAAAGGTTGCATTTATTTAAGAAAACAAATTTTACAAACATTGATCAAAGTTATATAGGTACTATTTTATGCATATGAAAATCTTTCATAGCTTTTAGTGGAGTGCCTGGGGGTCTTCACCTCGGATTAGAGTTATAGTGAATGAATTATTATGATCGATGTGGATTTATTACTTCTTGGGACACCCTCTACGGTCAAACATTATTTTTTCATAACATTTTTTTTAAACAACGAAACAATGGAGTGCACAAAAAAAAAATTGGGTAAACATTGCAATTTATAGTTTAAAAAACAATATCCCACATCGATCATATTAATTCATTCACTATAACTCTAATCCGAGGTTATACGGTTTTGAATGCTCCAGGCACTATATTATTTAGAATCTCTCTCCACTCTCTAAAAAGATGCATTTTATTGTATTATACACCTGTGGTATTATATAATTACTTCTACTTAATCTAATAATTGTTTTTTCTTCTGTTTCTCAATTTATTATCTCGCTTCTTTGTCTTCTCCCCGTGGTTGCTTGGCAGAAATCACTGCATAGTGATAAGGCCGCCCTTTGTGCTTTTGTTTATTGTAAATTGTTATTTTATGTACCTGGTTTATTTCACAATAAAGAGTTAAATAAATAAATAAAAAGATCACCACGCTAGACCACGCTCTATACATATCCATTCTATGCACAGATATCTTAGATACATTTTTCTTTATACACATATTATTTTCGTTTTCATCTTAATATTTTTTAAAAAGTTAATATGCTATAAATACCTTGGCCATTGGTTATTGTATCCTATAATTATTTCACTTAAACTTGGTAGCTATTAAAATCAGTGTCACAACAACATAACCTCACTTATCACTATCTTGCACTATTCCTTTGAATCATGGAATCTATTGCACAGTCCATGGAGCAAATGGTTGAAACATTCAATCACAGAATGGATGACTTCCAAAAGGATCTCCAAGCTATATCTGCAGCACCAATGGGTAGTCCCTCGTCGAAATTGGCTTCAGACTTTACTGTATTCCGAACCTTTGTGCTGACTTCATTACAATGCCTTCAGTCCGAAGTTGTTCTCCTTAATAAGCTTGTTGATCAACAAGAGATGCAAACCAGGAAGAAGATACTATTAATTCATGGAGTGAAGGAGGATAAAAATGAAAAAGTGGACTCTACTGTAGCTGGTATCTTAACCGAGCATCTGAATATCCCCGATGCTTCAATAACATCTTTCAGCCGCTGCCATCGCATGGGACGAAGCAACAATGATAGACCCCGTCCCATAGTAGTCAAGTTTAAAGACATATCGCTTAAGCACAAGATCTGGTCTGCCAAGAAAGATTTGAAGGGATCTGGCATCACATTGTCTGAGTTTTTGACAAAGCCAAGGCACGATGTTTTCATGGCTGCTCGAAAGCGATTTGGTGTTGAGCGCTGTTGGACCAGGGATGGCAACATCTTTCTGATCGGGCCGGATGGGAATCGGCACCAAATTAATGCACTTGCAGACTTGGATGATGTTCCTGTCAGTGACTCTGCCTCAAACCGGCCTGTTCACAAAGCTCCAACTGCATCATCTGGATTCCAGCCAAAAGATAAATTGCCTCCAAGATCCAAAAGAGTAATCAAGAAATAGATCTTCAATACGTCAATATGGTGATATTGTTCTTTACTCTTCTTTTTTCTTGTCTGTATTTTGATATGCTTTTTTATTTCCTTCCTGATTATGGCTTTGGTATTATCATTTATAACTTCTATTGCTTCTCTCTATGCCACTGGACTTGTATGTTTTATGTTTTTATCTTTATTTGCCAAAATTGCTATTTCAAATCTCTGTTTGTGTGTGATATGCTCCTTCTTTTACAATTAACTTCTATTTTTTTTGCGTTGGTAGTTAGAAAATGCTAGTTTATGTTAATAATATGTAAAGAAATAGTTCTAATTGGCACACTACATTTTGTAAACAATTATGACACTTACAGTGTTACCAACTCTCAAAAATATTTATCCCTAAAGTTTCTGTCAAAAACCCCTAAAAACGCCTAAATTATTCAGTTGTCCCCCTAAAAAAATATACAAATATAAATTCATAATGATTTAGAAAAAAAAATGTGTGCGTCTACTAGTGTACACACGTAAGAAGTGAAACTTCTTTATGACCTTATTTTTCAAAAAATAATTTACTTTATGCAACTTTACAGAAATACGTCGAATCACGCGTGGTAGGGATAAGAAAAAGATGGCGCGTAACGGAAAAATGTCACGCGTAACGAAAAAATGTTACACTAAATTTTTTTCCAACCCCGATAAAGAAGTTTCACTTCAATAATATACTGTAATATGTTTCAAAAGTCTTTTTATTACAAGTTATTTAAGACAAAATATTTCGTTTTCATCTGAAGATGATTCGACATCACTAGATGTCGCTATGAGTCGCTAGGTCAAGAAACAAATATTAAAACTAGTAATGTAATTGTCAATTTAAAAATATTAAAGAGTCAAAAAAATCCCTAAAAATACCCCTAAAAATTTCAGACCCCTAAAAAAATCCTATCTCACTTATTTACCCCCTAAATCTGGGGGGAAAACCCCTAAGTTGGGAACCGTGGACACTTACGTCAAATACCACAAGTCAAATGTCACCGTCACAAGTTTTTTTTTATCATAGATACGTGCATTTTTGAATATTAGTTGATTAGCTGTAAGGAGTGTTTTTTAATATATTATTGTTGTTTTTCTTTTTTAATAGTTATGTAATGTTATTACTTATTACCATACTATCTAATGTTAAAGGTAACTGATGGGTAAAGGATAAACTGATAGATTGTTTTTAGGTATAATTGCTTATATATCACATATATTTGTATTTATTATTTTGATTATTTTTATAGGTATTGTTATTTATTATTATTTATTACAATTTATTTATCAACTTTTATTTTTATGTCAGACTCTAATAATGATAGTTTTGTCTCAGCGTTATCGTCCGATTCAAGCAGCAGTACGAATGATAGCTTCCAAAGTGTATCGCACCCATCTCTACAATCTTTACTCATAAACAACTTCACCGATTTTTCTAAAAATTTCAATGTCGTTCATATAAACGCACAAAGTATCCCAGCGCATTATCCAGATCTTTTACTATCCTTTGAATCCAATCCCAATATCCATGCAATACTGATATCCGAATCCTGGTTAAAGCCCACACTCCCATCTTCCTGCTACTCCATACCCGGCTTTCGACTAATACGCAACGACCGTATTGGAAGAACGGGTGGTGGTGTAGCAATCTACCTGCGTTCCCATATTCCTTTCTCAATTATTAGTTCTTCCTGTCAACCCCCTCCTCCTGATGCTCCTGAGCATCTCCTTGTCGAGATATCCCTTTCTCACACCAAAATGCTCTTAGGAGTATTTTATAGTCCTTCGATGCATGTGGACTATTTTGCGTCATTTGATCAATTGCTGGAGAATTTTGTACCATCCTATGACCACATAATACTTATGGGTGATTTTAATACTTGCCTGGTTAAAGATGATTCGCGTGCTAAAAGGTTTGTCTCAATTGTCGATTCTTTTAATCTCCACATACTGCCTCTAGATCCTACTCATTACTTCCCAAACAGTTCTCCCTCCCTATTAGACTTAATCCTTGTTTCAAATCCTACCCTTGTCTGTAAACATGGTCAATATCCCGCGGAAGCTTTCTCCTACCATGATCTCCTCTTCCTATCCTATAAACTGCGTGCTCCTAAAGTAAAACCTCAAATCCTCTTGCAGAGAAATTTTGCTGGAATGGATCTTGATAGACTGAATCAGGATGCGTGCAAGATTGACTGGAGTCTTGTGTACGATGCAAGTGACGTAAATGAAATGGTAAATGTGTTTAATTCTTTACTGGTGAATTTATATGACCATCATGCTCCTGTCAAACGGGTAAAAGTTAAACACTTACCAGCTTCATGGCTAACTGACGACATTAAATCGATAATAAATTCTAAAAATAGGGCTAAAGCAAAATTAAGATCAAACAACTCTCCTGCTAACCGGGACAAATACAATAAGATTAGGAATCACTGCAATACACTATGTAGAGATGCTCAGCGGCGTCATATCTTTAATTCAGTCGAGGACGGCGACACGGCCAAGGTTTGGAAATTTCTAAAATCCTTAGGAGTTGGTAAACAACAGCAGCCTTCTCTTCCAAATAACATCAATATCGATCAGATGAACCAACATTTCACAAAAAATCTTGTTAACTTCGATTCAAATCATAAATCACAAACTTTAAATAATCTTTCTTCTTCTCAAACTCCTAATTATCAACCGTTCCATTTCAGGCAATTCTCCGATTGTGATGTTAAGAAGAGCATTTCATCGATTTCTTCTAAAGCCGTTGGTGGTGATTGTATTAGCCGCAGTATGATCCTTCCTATTATTGATATCCTTACACCTGTAATAACTTTCATATTTAACTCTTCCATCTCCTCTGGCATATTTCCGGATGCCTGGAAAAATGCAGACGTTCTACCGTTACCTAAAAAAATCCATCCTGCATCCTTTTCCGATTATCGTCCAATCTCCATCCTCCCTTTCTTATCCAAAGCACTGGAACGTTTAGTCCACGAACAGTTAACCCGTTTCCTCAACAAAAACTCCATCTTAAATCCTTGTCAATCTGGCTTCCGTCCTGGGCATAGTACGGCTACTGCACTCACTAAGATCACTGACGATATTCGAGCGGGAATCGATGACAAGCAGCTCACTATTCTTACCTTACTGGATTTCAGTAACGCGTTCAACACTGTAGACTTTGATATCCTAGTGAGCTTGCTTCGCTCCATTAACATATCTCCAACGGTGATTGCGTGGTTTCAAAGTTACTTGCTGGGGCGTCAGCAACGAATCAAAGTTGATAGTACTTTCTCAACTTGGTCAAGCATCACTGCTGGCGTTCCACAAGGTGGCGTCCTTTCTCCTCTCCTCTTTTCCATATTTATTAATAATATCACTGTTTCCCTTACTTCGCTCTCACATATGTATGCAGATGATCTCCAAATCTATACTCGTTCAACTCTCGAAGATTTACCATCTGCTATTCGATTGATGAATAAGGATCTTGCCTCGATAGTAGCTTGGAGTAGATCATACGGTTTGGGAGTCAATCCATCAAAGACTCAATCGATTATCATCGGGAGTCCCAGTTTCATTTCGAGGATTGACTGGTCAATTCTTCCTCCTATTACTGTAGATAACACAATTATACCGGTAAGTGATTCGGTTAAAAATCTTGGTGTTATGTTTGATCGCACTTTATCTTGGCACAAACAAATTAACGAACTGAGTAAGAAGGTATTTGCTGCATCACATTCGTTAAGACGTATTCGGAATTTCTTACCCATTCCAACAAAAATTTCTCTTGCACAGTCCCTCCTCCTTCCCATCCTCGATTATTCCGACATTTGCTATACTGACCTTACTGAATTGCAATTGGACAAACTTGAACGGCTGCAAATGTTTGTATAAGATTCGTATTTGGCCTCCGCAAGTATGATCACGTCACAGAATACCGTATGAGGCTCAAATGGTTACCCATACGTCTACGTCGCAACATGCATATACTTACATCTTTGTACAAAATCCTTTTCTATCCTCAAGCCCCTGTCTACCTTAAAGAAAAATTTGAATTTCGTTCGAATGTTGATTTAAATCTGCGCTGCACTGGCAATTTGCTATTGAAAATTCCTCCCCATAAATCAAAATTTTACCACAAATCCTTCCATATACAGTCGATACTTCTTTGGAACGCTCTGCCAATTGAAATCAGACGTGCGAAATCGCTGAACATATTTAAAAATTTAGTTTTCAACCATTTCTTCTCCCAAATAAATTGTTAGTATCCTTATATTTTATTTAATAATTGTATTGTATAGGTATATATATTATGTATTGTATGTATTGTATATTATGTGTACGTATATATTAATATGTATATAATGTATAAGTAGGTATTCTTAAATTATATTTATTACATATTATTATGTATTTATAATATAAGTAGTTATATGGTTTAAATATACTGTAATTCATTTTCATTGCTGCACCACCTATTGTTTTCACCTCTTTCTTATAATTAAAAATCCTACCCATAGGTTGCCTGGTAGAAATCGCTTAGTAGCGATAAGGCCGCCTTTTTAGCTTTATAATCATATTGTCTGTTTCTTTTTTTTACGTGTATTTACATGGTGCTGAATAAAGTGTATTTATTATTATTATTATTATGTATTTTGGGCCATGATATTCGCTTACGCTTACATGTTTTATTAAACTATTCGTAAAATTTATTCTTTCACTAAAATGAAAGCGCAACGAGTACTTAGACCCTATAAATACCTTTAAGCGGTAATACAAGTGAACAGAAAATTCTTTCGAAGCTTCAGTTTGGTTCTTTAATGCGATAATGTCGACTAAATTCTTTGCACTTAGTTGGAAATAGTTTTTTAACAACTGGTTTTGGTATTTTTATTGGTATACCATGAAACCGCTTAAGTATATAAAACTATTTTACTATCTATACTTATATAATATTATAAAGCTGAAGAGATTGTTTGTTTGTTTGAACGCGCTAATATCAGGAACTACGGGTCCGATTAGAAAAATTCTTTCGGTGATGGATAGCCTATTTATCGAGAAAGTTTATAGGCTATATATCAACAGGAGCGGAGCAATGCGGGTGAAACCACGGGGCAAGCTAGTTAATTATATAATGTTATACCTACTAGAATACATATTTAGGGTATACTTTGATGTCTGTGTTCGATTTTAACGAGGAAAAAGATTTTTTATCAAAGCGTAGTCCGGAGAAATATACCCATATTTGAACACGATGACAAACATAATTTTCCTAACTATAAACAAAATGAAAAGTTAAATCACGCGAACGTTGTTATTGAAACTTTATTATATTATATTTCGTACCGAGGACCTGCCAGGGAGAGATTTAAACTTTCAAGCTTGTACTATAAGCTGCTAATAGCTTTTGGATGCTTTTGCCATCGATAAAGTGACACTTTAAAATTTAATAAATATACCTACCTATTAGTATTTTGTGTGCGGGTGTAAAAAATGTATACTTCATAGTGGACTTTTACTGGAAAAAGCTGCTTTACCTACCATTATTTTGACAATTCTCGTTTAAAGTACCTAATATTATCTATTACATTTGAGTCAAACAGGTACCTACATAGTATATACATACATACATACTATATCTTGCATTTCCCTAAAGATGCAAACATTTTTCCTCCCAAGTTGGAACCTTGTTAGTTTTACGAGAACAGCAAGCACGTACCAAGCATATTGCATATATCTTACACGACAGTTCAATGTGTGGGAATAGTTTCAATATGGGCTATAACAATGGGCACCGTTGGGCGAGCAATCACGATAGTGTAGAGGGCCTAAATGTAGATCGGCCATCATTGTACTATATGTTTATTCATAATCGCCGTAATAAATAAAATAATAAATAAATCAATATTTCAGGACAATTTTCACACACGGCACGATCTGATCTCATACTAAGCTTTCGCTTGTGTTATGGAAACCAGATGGCTGATAAACATACATATATAATTTTAAATAAATACTTATATAGATAATTAACACCCAGACACAGAGCAAACATCTATATTCATCACACAAATATGTGCCCCGGGTGGCTGGCCACGACCACTGGCTTGGAAGGCAGGGCCACTACCAACCAAGACAACCGGTCAGTCAATTGTAATGGCGGCAAACATCGACCAGCAATTATTGGGCCAACGCTGCCCATGGTGCAGAGAGCCCAGCAGACCAATATGGGTTATAACAATGCTACAAGGTAATGTATGCGTTTAACTGGACGTGGCGGTTGTAACTAATGTCATTCAAATTTGATGGTATTATACCACTATGCATATTGCAGATACATCAATTTATATGAGTACCTAGTTATATTACAATTTAAGAAAATAATATTGTATTATGTACCTACTTAAAGATATGTGATTTGAAATACTTGAATACTTAATATACTATATGTATACATACTTATTATTGTATCTTCCTATTATAATCAAACATAAGAAAAACCTGTATAGAAAATGCTGCTGAATTTTGGTTATATGGTTATTACATTTTACCGAAATTCAGAATTCTTAGCAACAATATTGGCCGAGATCCAAACACTAGTTACAATGAGAGCTGAAAATCTTTCGATATAAAACCGAGCTGAAATCGGTAATACAGTTAAATTATAACATGTATATTTTCCTTTTTATTTGGAGGCTTAACATATTTTACTCTGCGGCTTACAATATTAGTTTCATAGTTTTAAATAACTAGCTGTTAAAATAAATGAGATAAAATGAAGTATCTATTTAAAAATTCGTGAAATTTGATTGTTCGCTAGTTAATGTATTAATAGATAAGATAGCACTTGTTAAGTTTATTTTTACTAAATAAATTAGGTATATACCCAATGAAAAACCAAGTTTTTATTTTTCACTATCCAATTTTGTTACTATACACAAAAACGTCTACGAAAAAATGGCTTAAATATACATACATTACTATTTACTTTTCTAGCTTTTAGAATAAGCATATTATATAAATATTTCACTTTATATTTATCCATAAATATAATCATTAAATCCCTACTAATATTATAAATGCGAAAGTAACTCTGTCTGTCTGTCTGTTACGCTTTCCCGCTTAAAAACCTCTCAACCGATTTTTGATGAAATTTGGCACAGACAATCTTTAAACTCTGAGAGAGAACATAGGCTACCTTTTATCAAAAACCACGCGGGCGAAGCCGCGGGCGGAAGCTAGTTAATTATAGTTTAAATAATTGCAAACATCGAGTAACGCAGAGCACAAAATATATTAAAAATGTAGTTTATTAAAAACCTATTTCTGTACTACATTCAGCAAAAAAACTGCGTGCACGAATAAATCTGTTGTGCCGCTCTCGTGGGCGGAAGGATAAAATTTACGGGATAAAAATATTTCCGCGTTTTGTATGTAAGTTTTCATAAAGAGCATTATGATCCCATCCATTACTCAAAAAGTTATTTAATAGACGTGTAGGATATATGGATAAGTTTACAAAGAGTAAGGATCATAAATATCCATGAATTTCCATAGACAGATGCTTTTATTTCTTTCCTGTTATACTATATTTTTTATTAGCTTTTCGCCCGAGGCTTCGCCCACTTTATCTGAAACCTAATCACTACATAGTATAAAACAAAGTCGCTTTCTCTGTCCCTATGTCCCTATGTCCCTATGTCCCTTTGTACGCTTAAATCTTTGAAACTGCGCAACGGATTTTGATGCGGTTTTTTTTAATAGATAGAGTGATTCAAGAGGAAGGTTTATATGTATAATAACATCCATTAAATAGTGGAGAAGTACTGTTATTTTTGAGGTTTCTAATGTGATGTCGTAAATAATTACATTTTTTCCGCTTACATTGCAAACGCAGGCTGAACCCTACGAGTTTTATCAAAATAATGTACTAAGTATTATACACATTGAAAAGGTCTACAGAAAAGTCCGCGATGGTATATGTCTATCTCTTATGGATAACCCACAATAACTTTTTTTTGTCATTTACTTTTTACGACAAATAATGGCTAATTTTCGAAGCGATTTTAACCAATACATCATTAATCCTTAACCAATTAAATACCTCGAATACATTGTTCATTTAATATAGATCTATATGGCCCTTTACACCGTATGATTTAAGTGAATATTTTCGAAGATATTACAGATTTAAAAATTGCGGGACGTAGCGTTTGCGCGGCGGTATCGGCCGGCCGCCCGGCTATAGTATATATGTATGTATTTTATACCCGTGCGAAGCCGGAGCGGGCCGCTATGTTTTTATATACAACGTTCACAGTTTTTCTGTAGTGTATTTAGTATCAGCATTGCACCCGTGCGAAGCCGGGGCGGGTCGCTAGTAAATTATATACTAAAACCTCCCGAGTATCACTCTAACTATAAAAAAAAAAAAACGCATCAAAATCCGTTGGGTAGGTAGTTTTAAGGATCTAAGCATACATAGGGACATATAAAGCGACTTTGTTTTATATAATGTAGTGACCTGTGACGAAGCATAATATTTGCATAACATTAATGGCAAAACTACCTTAGACTGAATTTTGATCCACTTTAAACGACAGATTTCAAACTTACACTTTTCCAGGATCGGTGCCAATACAATACGGTATGAGTTCATCTAATTACCTCGTGTTTTTAACATATTTATTATCAGTATTTTATTATCTCTGGTAAACAAAGTCAATTGATCTGAGAAACCCGCATCTTCTGCTCTATCGTAAAGCTCCCAACATCCGACAATTACATTATGTAAGCAATTGTTTAGCAATTTTCCAATTTATTAAGTCAATGGCCCCGCAAGCCAATCACGTGGTACATTTGTTGTGGATCTGTAGTTAATGGCATTTCAATTGAAATACCAGTCTATTATCACTCGCTTATGTGAAATCACGATACGTGAACATTGATTTGGATTAGTTTTAAAATTGTCTGTTACTTTCATTGTTTGATGTAAGTAAATCTTATGAAATCAACATTCAAACAAAATATGTAATTATGTATTTTTATCATCACAAGTACCTTCAACAATATTGTTTCTAAAAAGTACGATATTGATTTTGATATTTTAGTTTTACAGCATTCAAATGCTTTATTATATTTAATTACAACTAAACGATCACTATCTCATCATCGAATCCCGCTACGTGATCGAATTTTCTCTATTCTTTAAAAATGTATAAGTCATTGAGGTATTATTATAGAGAGGACACCACGAACAATATCTGTGCAACAAGCGCGGCGGCGCGGGCCGGCTAGTGAGTCATACACTTTGTAGATATTCTGCCTCTTATTACTTATAAATTAAAATCAATCAATGTAACAAATAAATATTGTTTATCTTATTAAAAAAATATGAATAAAATTATCAATTGAAACCAATCAATGTAACAAAAAAAATTGTTTGAGACGATTGGCTCTAACTCGTGTTACAAATAGTGTAGTAGCGATGACCTCTCTAGTACGTGGTACATAGTAACTCAATGATATAAGTACAATATTGTTTCTATTAGCGCTGTAGGTACATTAAATTACGGATCTAGCTATTTAGTTTGACTGACCGGTTGGCTTGGTTGGTAGTGGCCGTGCCTTCCAAGCCAGAGGTCGTGGGTTCGATTCCCACCCGGGGCAAATATATGTGTGATGATCAAAGATGTTTGCTCTGGGTCTGGGTGTTAATTATCTATATAAGTATTTTTGAAGTGAAAACTTCTTTAGCGGCGTTGAGCACTTTTTCTGTAATGGTTATAAAATCTTAAACTCGCGTCAGGACACGTGACCTGATCGAAAAAGCGTAAGACGGATGGAGAGTAGACAGCTATCCCCTCTCTACTACGCGCGTTTTCACTTCTGCCGGCACTCCCGGAGTGCAACCCGTCTTTTTTTTTAAATAAATCCACTACAGGGCATCGTTATTACATTTAAATTCCACCCCAAAATACAGAAACAAAATACACAATCCCGTTTACATCCGCCAATTACTGTCTACATTTATTTGATTCTACGAATCACAAAATTCCTTTTAGAAGGGATTAATGCTGACAGGTGAGAGGTTAAGCTCTTATGATAAAACGGTTTAAACAACAGCTAGGCGTGGGTTAAAGTATTTAGGTATTTATAATGAAAATTTGTGAAGCTGGGTGTGTTGTGTGATTTTTAATTCTAATACCAAAAAAGAGCACCTCACTTGATGGTAGTTACGTAAGTAGGTAGTACCTAGTAGTCTATGAGCAATTATTATACCTACATATAACTAGCGGTCCACCCCGGCTTCGCCCGTGGTACATATTTCGCAATAAAAGGTAGCCTATGTTCTTTCTCAGGGTCTAAAGATTATCTGTGCCAAATTTCATCAAAATCGGTCCAGTAGTTTATGCGTGAAAACCATACATACATACTTACATACATACAAACCTTTCTTCTTTATAATATTATTAGTATTAGTATTAGTATATTAGTATTAGTATTAGTATTAGTATAGACTAGCTGAAACCCGTGGCCTCACTCGCGATAAAAACCTACATAATATATAAAAATTAACCTATATGTTAATCCAGACGATAATCTTTAACTGTCTTTGTACCAAATTTCATGCCAATCTCAACAAAGGTTTTTTAGCAGAAGAGTTGCAAATATAAAGTCGAATAATCTAACGAATCGATTTTTAAGCTATTGCATAGCTTCTATCGCGGGCCTTGAGCGCGGGGACCGAATCCAGAAATTGCGTAACGAAAAAACCTCACGCTCCCCACTCCGACGGGCACGGAGGTGTGGCTTGAAGGCATAGCATGCAATAGCTTTACCGCGGCAGTACCCGAGTGCCACACGTCTTTTTTTCTCACTAATGGTGTGAGAGTTACGATAAAATGTATAACAGAAAAAAATTATAATAGAAATTGATGGACCTAATAACATTGAACACGAGTTTATTAAAAAGGAAATTGAGGAAAAGACAGCTAAAAAAGAACGTGTAAATATTGAAAGTGATTTTGATTGAGAATATTATATAATAGAAAAAATCTTAAAAGAATTAGGAATAAAAATATGATCTTTTTTACGTTTCCTGGAAACGGCATTCTGGTGATAAAATGTTTTTTTTTTATATAAATACAAATAAGTCTTGTTCGAACTGTAAACTGTGACTCGATTCAGATTTATGTGACAAGAACTCCAATTTGCAACATTTTTAAATGTTTAGTTAAATTTTTTGTTACTTGAAATTTGTGTACCTACGATAAAATAAAAATTATGTACTGTTAAAACCCTGAAACTGACTACGACGATACTTTAAAAGTAAAAAAAAAAAATATCCTCACAATATTTATAACACTATCTAAAATTAGACACCATATGATTTGTTAAAAAACAAAGACATGAGGAGAGCTTTCAAGAACATGACTAAACAATCATACGATTTTTAGACCAATAAAAAGATTTATGACCGGTTTCACAGCTTCAGGATATTTTCTGTTTAGCTAATTATCTGCCGGTTATAATTAGAAATAAAATAATATGAAAATAATATGTTTACGTGTAAAATCGTAAAATCACTACATAGTATAAAACAAAGTCGCTTTCGCTGTCCCTATGTCCCTATGTCCCTATGTCCCTATGTCCCTTTGTACGCTTAAATCTTTGAAACTACGCAACGAATTTTGATGCGGTTTTTTTTAATAGATAGAGTGATTCAAGAGGAAGGTTTATATGTATAATAACATCCATTAAATAGTGGAGAAGTACTGTTATTTTTTAGGTTTCTAATGTGATGTCGTAAATAATTACATTTTTTCCGCTTACATTGCAAACGCAGGCTGAACCCTACGAGTTTTATCAAAATAATGTACTAAGTATTGTACACATTGAAAAGGTCTACAGAAAAGTCCGCGATGGTATATGTCTATCTCTTATGGATAACCCACAATAACTTTTTTTTGTCATTTATTTTTTACGACAAATAATGGTTAATTTTCGAAGCGATTTTAACCAATACAGCATTAATCCTTAACCAATTAAATACCTTGAATACATTGTTCATTTAATATAGATCTATATGGCCCTTTACACCGTATGATTTAAGTGAATATTTTCGAAGATATTACAGATTTAAAAATTGCGGGACGTAGCGTTTGCGGCGGTACCGACCGGCCGCCATTGCACCCGTGCGAAGCCGGGGCGGGTCGCTAGTAATATAATATACCTATAGAGAGAGACATTATCAGCAAGTGTTGAAACTGGTCTTTAATGTTGCTATAGTTTTACTAAATATGACATAATATTATATCCGTAAAGTATTTTAAAAGTGTAATTTTGTTAGAAAATTCAGGTCGTAGTTTAACCTTAGTTAGCTTATTTATTCGCAATTTTAAACTTCGCCTCTACTTTGAAAGAACTTGAGAAATAATAAAGAAATTATGCTTTTATTTAATGTAAATATTTCTCGGGAAATATTAGTATTTTACATGATAGTAGTTAATTGGAATCAATATGAGGTAAACAGACTTCTACCGAATCACAGAATACTTAATAGTATTCTGTGATTGTGTGAGTTTTTTCTATTCTTTATAAATTTATACTTAATAGTAGCTAACGCTAACCGAATGTAACCTAAATGTTCCAAATATTTGTATTTAGATACAAACACCGTACACACCCAACGAGCCAAAAATTTACGTAGGCTTTGTAATTAAGGTTAAAATTCAAGCTACGCCATCAGGGAAAACATTATTACGAAATAACTTAGCCATCTGAGAATCAAACGATAGCATTTTGAAAAACATTGCAATGATTATTATTGAAGTAACGATAGCCGTACCAGATACGTAGATTTGATAGTGATATAAATAATAATTAATAATATAGTTTAAAAAAACCCGCTTATACTCATGAAATTATTATATTTTCTCCGTTTCTTGATAAGTGTACACATTTCGAATTAAATCTGTCCGTTTAAAGTGTATGAAAATCAAGTCTACAGCCGGTTACATACAAATATACAGGTGAAGCTATTACAAGCGTGTTTAGAACGTTGCACTTATTACTATAAAAACTACGATCATAATAAATGAAATAGAAAATTGTACACAATGATTGAAATGTATGCCAAGTTCGCTAATGGAGATATTATAATGACTTGGCAACGGCAACTCCTATTGTAATACAAGCAAAAAAAACAGTTAGCTATTCTAAAAGGTATACAGAAGTTTAGCAAGTAAGTTTTTATGTATATAACTGGAAAGGTCAATTAATAATTCGCCTTATTCTTTAGAATTATTATAATAAAAGTAGCAACTTAGCGTTTTGTTTATCATAGATAATTTAATAATTACCTATGTGCTTCTAGTCATTTGCGTTTTAATCTATACTAATATTATAAAGAGGAAAGGTTTGTTTGTTTGTATGTATGTATGGTTTTCACTACTGGACCGATTTCAAAAATTCTTTCACCATTAGAAAGCTGCATCTTCACTGAGCAACATAGGCTATAAAACATGTAGGTACCACGGGCGAAGCCGGGGCGGACCGCTAGTACTTCATAAAGGCAGGATGCTAATAACATACATATATACAGGGTGTCTCAAAAGAAAGTTTATATTTTGTGGATGAATAAAAAAAAAAGTAAGCGGTGTATTGAAAAAATGTTTATTAATTATTAAAGTGCATAATATGGGAATTAATTTCTTAAAAATAATATCGTCCAAATGCAGTCCATTGCGTTCACGGCACTCATTTAATCGAACAGTAAAATTACAGTATTTATGACAGCTCGGCAGGTAGACACAGTGATGGCTGCCATTTCGTGCTGGATATTTTCTTTTAAATGCTCTAGAGAAGTTGGTTTGTTGGCATACACTTTAGATTTAAGATACCCCCACAAGAAATTATCGAGAATAGAAATTAGCGAGGAATTATTGGCCCTTACTTTTTCGAAGACGAAAGAGGGCGTGCAGTTACAGTAAATTCAGAGCGATGGTAGACGAGTTTTTAGTGCCTGCACTGCAAAACTTTCCTGGCTATAACCAGAGAACATGGTTGCAGCAAGACAGAGCTACATCACACACATCCAATATGTCTTTACCTCGAATTCATGAAATTTTTCCGGGAAAATTGATCTCTAGGAGAGGTGATATAAATTGGCCTCCACGCAGCCCTGATTTAACTCCCATGGACTTTTTCTTGTGGGGGGGTATCTTAAATCTAAAGTGTATGCCAAAAAACCAACTTCTCTAGTGCATTTAAAAGAAAATATCCGACACGAAATGGCAACCATCACTGTGTCTACCTGCCGAGCTGTCATAAATAATTTTAGTGTTCGATTAAATGAGTGCCGTGAACGCAATGGACTGCATTTGGACGATATTATTTTTAATAAATAAATTCCCATATTATGCACTTTAATAATTAATAAACATTTTTTCAATACACCGCTTACTTTTTTTTTATTCATCCACAAAATATAAACTTTCTTTTGAGACACCCTGTATTTTATTTTTTCCAGCTGAATTTCCAAGTAAAGCTTTCCCCAACTGAATTCGGAACTAGCTACATCATTCTGGCTATCTCCTATTTAAAAATAAGTTAATTAAAATTAAGTCCAGTAACTTCGTAAAACTCAACTGAATTCAGTAATAAAAAATAGCATTTGAAACGGAGCTGTTTGTGATTGCATCAAATTGGTGCCGCATTGCATACAAATTGCATAGATTGCTCGTAATATGATAGGAATGCTTCTCATAGTGCTGTACATTTTATATTGCACTCTGAATTCAGACTCTGAATTATATATAGAGGCTAAGTGCTCGACTGTATATTGTTGGCTTAAATATAGAAATATAAGTTATTTAGTGAATTGTTATATCTTGATGGAATTGCATTTAAAGATTTGATATCATTAAAGTAGACTATGTTCGTTTCGCTCAACTTAACTGGTATCAAAATGAACGAGTGTAGTAGATATAGTTGTTTAGCATACTACATATCATATAATTAAAAAAAAAAGACGGGTTGCACTCCGGGAGTGCCGGCAGAAGTGAAAACTTGATTATTAACGTTCAGCATGTTTGATATTTTGGAATGGTATCCGTCTTACGCATGGAATATAAGGGCTAAAAAAAAAATAATCCGTCTTACGCTTTTTCGATCAGGCCACGTGTCCTGACGCGAGTTTAAGATTTTATACCCAACGCCGCTAAAGAAGTTTTCACTTCAAAAGTTTTTATTTTGAGTGAGATATATCTTATCTTCTTTATAGAAGACAGGCGTGTACGTGGCAAACTGTACATATGTATACATCTATCTAAATATACACAAGACAACAGCTAGTAACAGAATCACAAGGAACCTAAAATTGGATTGGTTTCGCCAGCTGGCTGAGATTGTATATTATGATACGGATCTAAAGCCATCTCATACATTGTGTGGACCGCATAACTTGAACACTAAATGTATATAGCGTAGAACTTATATGAATGTGTCTTATTATTCTAGAGGGAACATAATTCTATAAACATCAAAGCATTATAAATAGGTACAATCGAAATACAATAAAAAAGGTTTAAAAGATGCCTCTATAAGAAGTTATGATCATAAATATTTATAAAGAACTTCATAGTAGATAGTAATGTAGATGTTGTAGAAGGTACTTTAATAAAAATACAGTTAAAATATTGTTTACAAAAGATGCGTCTTGTAGAAATTAAAATAGAAGTCTGGAAAATCAACTTTGTAATAAAGATGAAATTTCATACTCACGTTCATTTTCATTTTACATAAAATTGCATTCAAATGGATAATGGCCATGATTATTATTATAGTTAGATTAAAATTGATAACATAAATTAATGGTAGAACAAATTATTGCATTGTTTGATAATTTTTAATGCTCGAAAGATATTAAAATAAAAGAGTTATACCTATAGTTGTTACAATATTTAAAATTTATTTTAAATTCAAGTGTTCGTTATAGACGATTCTAGATATTTTCTTTGTGAAAATTTGTATTACTATTGAAACATGTAAAATAATTCAATAAATAACTGAATGAAAAATTCTTATACAATTCTCACTTTTATATTTGACGAATAGTAAGTATTGCTGTGATGTGGTAAAGTAAATGTACCTATGTATGTACTATGTATGTATGATATATTTGAGAATGACATCGGTAACATTATTATGGTTTATCCTTTAATCCTAATATTATAAATTTGAAAGTTTGTGAGGATTGATGGATGGATGTTTGTTACTCTTTCACGCAAATACTACTGAACCGATTACAATGAAATTTGGTATGTAAGTAGCTGAAGACCTAGAATAAGGCATAGGCTACGATTTATCCCGGAAATTCCACAAGAACGGGATCTATGCGGATTTTTCTTTTAAAAATTGAACGATTAAAACTTTAAAGGAATACTGCCGTTGATAAATTTCTTTTCCAATTAAATTTTTAAAGTAACCTTAAATTAAGCTGCTTAACCCAAACCGTAAAAATAATATTTCTTAAGAAATTTTTATGTCAAAGGTATAAATATTAAATAAGTATAAAAAACTGAATTACATTTTTTGCGTTTAAGCAATTCATTTGACATTTTCTTGTAATTCCAATTAACTGAAATACCGGGTTTTCTTCTTCATTTTCTTATCTTAAAGGCGAATCAAAGAAATGAATAAAAATAGTATAACTAAAAGAATTCAGCAAATTAACAAGATTTTTCGAGTTTAGATTGTAACATTTAAATAAATTATACTCTACATACTAAGATTTGAAGAATTTAGTAAAATGGGCACCTTTTAAAAAAACCTATTTTGTTTCACAACTTCTTTGCATATACTCAAAACCTTACCATATTCTCATAATATAGGTATAATTATAATAATATTTCATAATTCGGAGTGAACATATATTTCAGTTTTTGTATCCATTTCTTTTGAAGGGTCAATTCTTTATAAGCTCTTTTAGCGCTCGATTCCTTGTTATTATTTCTTCTCTATGTTTATTGTAGTCAAGTTTGATTGATTTATTCGTGATTTGAAATACTTGGGTAAGTTCTTTTTTCTGTTGTTTGGTTTCATTTTTAGAAAGTATCAATTCCGAGCGTTTTTTAATTAGATTTATGGTATGGCGGAACATAGGTTTACTTGACATAAATACACTCGATATACGCTATTTATTGAGTAACATAAGTAACATTTAGTACTCATAAAATAGGTTTTATTGCTGTCCTACAATATCGTCCTCCAGACATATATTCTTCTATGTAAAAATGATTACTAACACGCAATTTTTGACAGTAATTTCCGAAGTTATTCAGACAATTTACCATATTAATGAAAACGTCTATAAAGCGCTCATAAAAATTCCCGTGCGTGTTTTCTATTTTATGAAGACAATAATATGTTTATGTAGTAATTGATATTACACGACATGTCTGAATTGTAATATAGCGGAAATCTGCTGATAAACAATATAAGTTCGTGTACATTTTGTTTTATTAAACGACGCTTGGCTTATGAGATGTCGTACTCATATTCAATTCGAATTTCCTGCTCAAGACATTTTTATTAATAAAACAACAAGCACGAATATATACTTTATAGGTTACATAAGACACACAAACACAAATGGTAGATGCGATAAAATTGGAATTTTCTTTTGTTACGCAGAACATCGTTTTATACTTTTAAAACTACACAAAAGCAACCATTACTCCTTAACAAGACTTAACTACAAAACAGTGTAAAGAAAAACACTAAGTACATCGTAAATAACTGTATACCGCACATCATAATTTAACAAGAGCTACTTATCTCGCTAAAAACTAGAGAGAATTCCGCATTGTTGATAACAAAATAATCCCATAAGACTGTGATCCTGATATGTTATCAAGTAATCTTTGCGATATTTGGTAGATGCTTTCGTCTCCACCAAGGGCATCGAGATGTGATTCGAGCTGATGTAAATATTGTCTGTCGTAGTTTATTTTGTTGTGAATTAATCACTACGTTTGCATGTATTGTTTTAGAAAGAGGGATAATCTACGAGTACTTTCAATTTAATTTGTTACTAACAATCTATGAGATATTGAAGATATATTACATACATTAACAAGAAATCATTGCTTGTATCTATTGTATAATTACTATCTTAATTTTTTCATACTTTTTGATACTTTAAATAGGAAATTGCAAATGAGATGAAAGTTTTTAGCAGCTCGAAAACACTTTAGAATAGGTTTTCATTAGTCCGTGTTCGTTATCTAGTATTCATGTGAACTAACAACAAATCCTTATCAAACAAGATCTTTTCCGCGTCATATTTAAGGAAACTAAAAGAAGAGGAAACTTTGTATTGGCTCAGTCCCAAGCATGTCCCAAGGCTGTATCGAGTGATAGCATTTCAAAACTTATAAATGGTGTATTATATTCTGTGTCAGAAACTGTGATGCGTGTTAAGAACGATCCTGCTTATATTATAAATGCGAAACTTTGTAAGGATGGATGTGTATGTGTACGTTTGTTACTCTTTCACGCAAATACTACTGAACCGATTACAATAAAAATTTAGCACACATATAGATGGTAACTTGGATTAACACATAGGATAGGTTTTATCCCGGGAACTACGCGGGTTTTTCTTTGAAAAACTTTGGTTTTTATTTGCGGGCGACGCCGCGGGCGGAAAGCTAGTTTATTCATAAATCTATACTGCTAGCTGACTTGGCAAACGTTGTTCAGGACACATCACTTACTACCACAGATAGTATAATACTATACTAGAAAATAGTTTGCGACCTATTTTCAATCATACGGAATAGACACAAAAAATCCATAAAGATTGGTCAAGCTGTTTCGGCGGAGTTTGGTTAGACTGTAATAAAATAAATTTTATTTACCAATACATATTTTTCTCCCTAAAAACATCATAATCTGTAAGTAGTTTTTGACCCTATTAGTAACAGACAAAGTAGCAAACTTACTATAAAAGTTTGCACTTCACTATCACTACATAATATAAAACAAAGTCGCTTTCTCTGTCCCTATGTCCCTTTGTATGCTTAAATCTTTAAAACTACGCAACGGATTTTGATGCGGTTTTTTTAATAGATAAAGTAATTCAAGAAGAAGGTTTTAGTATATAATTTATTAGGTTTTAGACAAAGCGGGCGAAGCCGCGGGCGGTTAGCTACTTATAATATAAATTTAAATAATAAATTAAAATATCTTGTTAATATTATTAAGCTGGCTGACTAAGATGTTGCTTTTACGCGGTATTTGGGATATTATAAATTGAAATTCATTTAACACTAAAACAAAGTTTTTAGCCTACTAGGAACAGTTGTTGGATATAACTGTTTCAGAATAATTCTACTCTTCTTCTAATTTGCTTCTCTTTATTTTTGTAAATTGATTAAATGATTAAAGTTTTTGTAAAACACCATACAAAAAGATTTTGCTAGCGTACCGGCACACGCATTTAAATGAATATTTTTATTGAATTTGCTCCATAAAATACATAATAATTTTTCCTACCAAGTCAAAGTAAACTTCAAACTCGAAATTATTAGAATCAATAAATAGAAGAACATTAGTTAAATAAAGACATATTTCCCCCATTGTTATATCATACACGGAATAGATAATTAGAGAGGGAATTTAGTATTGGGAGGGATAGGGAGGATCACACTTACCTTGCTATCAAAGTTTATGGCGTGCTTCATTATAGCCCGTTAATTTAATTGGCGGTAATTTTGTATTAAAGATCTTTTTATTATTCTTGTTTATTACACGCGTATTAGTTACTTCTGGAGCGCTTTTTATAAAGACTTTAGTATACGTTTATGTTAAGAAGGCGTTGCCGCGCGGTTTCACCCGCGTAGCTCCGCATCTGTTGGTCTTAGCGTGATGATCCTATAGCCTTCCTCGATAAATGGGCTATCTAACACCGAAAGAATTTTTCAAATCGAACCAGTAGTTCCCAAGATTAGCGCGTTCAAACAAACAAACTCTTCAGCTTTATAATATATAAGTAGCGCTAAGTAGGTAATATGTAGTACTAAACATATTTATGTAGTTGATTTCGTTCAATAGTTATTTTCCGTTGTGCCTTGTACTAATGCCTGCCTTTTAAACGTGAGACGTATGACATACAATGTGCGCATACGAAGAACAATTATCTTATATAGCTGTATGTATGTATATTTATTTTGTACTTCTTACCTACCTCCTCCTTCATATTACTCCACACAGTAGGTTGCCTGGAAGAGATCACTCTTAAGTGATAAGGCCGCCTTCTGTGCTGGACTAGATATGAGTTTTAATTTATAAGGACTTATTTGTATGCCAGCATACTACAGTGTAAATAAATAAATTGTCAAACTCGTTAAATTATTTTTTAATGAACTATGAGCAAAATAAAATAAAACTTCACCCTTTTTCTCTAGAATTAAACAGAATGACCTACCCCAACTCGGTCATTGTAGAGAAAATTATAATTATACAAAAGTACGTATTACCTTCTTTTATTCTCGGCTAAGATTAATCTAAAGGCGAATTTCAAGTTTCATTTAATTCAGAAGAACAATACAAAGATTAATTACTGCTTTTTGTATTGAAACTGAGATCCTTGGATCTTGAGTTAAAAGAAACTGCGAAATGGTTGGGATATTATAGCATATGTGATTTTTCTCAGATAGTAAATGGCTGGGAATTTTATCGAATAGATTTTTTATTTTATTTTTACACATTTTTCTCAGAAAAAGAGCGTTTACTTGTTTATCGTTGTCTTATTTATTTATATTTAGTTCCTTTAACCTAATATTAAATAAGAACGTATTTTGTTATATATATTTGCTGGTTTGAAACTTTAAATCAGTTTGTACTTCTAGGATTTAAATATTCTTTGAACTGTAAAAAGCTACGTTATAAGTTTATCATGGACAATATTGTCTTACATGATCTGGATTTTTAACGGGTAAAAATTCGATGTGCATTTAGAAAGGATTCCGTATCCAAAGCAAAATAAAAACAGGTTCTATGTCCCTCTATCAAGACCATCCTATCTTTGATATCTTACTGGCTTTGAAAAGTATAAAGTTATGAAGGATTTAAAGGAAGTTTCTAGTCTAAGAAATGAAAATGTGAAGTGATTAATAGGAACTGTTTCAGTTGTAAGTTTCATAGAAATCTACTGTAAAATACAGGTACTATAGGAAGTTTCATGTAGGTGGATTATGAATATCTCTCAACTTAAAGGTAAATTAATAAGATAATAATATTTTAAGGCAGAGAGGTAATACTCAAAATGTTGATTTTACTAACTAAGTATTGAAATAGTTTAAACTATTCGAAAGACGTGGGTTCGAATCCCGCCATGTGTTCGATTTTTTCTATTAAAAAAAATTGAAATAGTAATAATAATAACGAGGTTTAAACAAAGAAGAAAATACCTACATAATATAAAATAGGTGTCGAGCGGTTCTGTAGCGTAGAAATAGTGCCAATTGGATTTAAAACTAAAGCTACGCTGTCAGTCTGTCCGTAGTTCCAAGCCGTAACTTTGAATTTTTCTGAGTGTGAATTAGTATGAATGCAACAACAAATAATAAAAAATATGTCAATAAGAAATGCGTTTTCAATCTACAAGCTACTCTAAAAATAGTACCAAAAGAATTGTTGACTCAACGGAAAAGTTATACTAGAAAATACTTAGTCAGTCAGTCAGTTCATAGTAACAAAGGAGGTATGGTAATTGTCTCTGTAAGTTTGTAGGAAGCAATATATTCAGTTTGGATGTCCAAGGGATGTTTGTCGGATGTAATATGGCCTGTTGACTTGGGAGTTAATATCCTGATTAATCTTATTGGCTTTCATTTTACACTGGTAAAGTAGTGTGGCCATTTAATTAAATTGTTGTTGTTGACTTTGTTCTTCAAGGTTTCCTCTTGTTGAAGGAATTGGTATATTATAAAGGGTAATAGGGTATGGGAAATAATGAATATAATTAAAATGTTCATAAATTTGTGCTGCTAGCGCATATTTTGTAGTGATTGACTGATAGCTATACCTACTGATTTGTGTAAGTTTATTATTGTTCTTATTGAAGAAAACAGCGTGAACAGTGAAATTTGCAAAAGTTACACATTACGAACTGAAATCTATTATACTTTTTTTCATTTGTAGGCGATGAGTATCACTAAGTATCAAGAATTATTTAGAACGGAAAAACTTTTGAGAAACTATATAATATAGAGTCTATATTTTAACCAAAATTAAATAAACGTGAGGACAACAACAACCTCATAAAAACTGTAACGGGAAATATTCGCAAAATGTAAAGAAAATTTAATTCGTTGGTAAATTTTATGGTCGCGGTTATTGTTTCTTAGGCTTTAATATTTGAAAGTTTACTGCCAGTATTAAACTCTTCATAATAATGACATTGCAGGATTGTTTTAGAAATTATTGCTTTAAAGTATTCATGTTTCTAATTATTTTAAAAGCATTTTTTGGCTAAATTAGAGGTTGAGCAGGGTGAAACTGAAGGTTACTTCAATCGTTTAAAAAGCTTGTTTCAATCGTTTTTACTTATACTAGAGATGATGGCAAATTGGTTATAATTCTGAGTATTTTAAAATATGTTTATATTTAAATTGTGTGTTTAACTTATTGTTTCTTTAATTATAAATATTTTGTAGGCGATTTACATCTCTCAAAATTATTTTTAAAATACATAATATGTACTGTAAAATATAGTACCACCACTAGTATGAAAAATAGAAATCTGAAAACATTGTATTTACCAAATAATCAAACTTTGCAAACACATCTCATAATCCCTTACAAACATCCAGACACACATCCTTTCAATGTATGGAACAGAAGTTCAAAGGCAATATTCAGAACGAAGAAAAATATTTTAAAATAGAGACAAATATACCGAAATAGTTACGACAGATGTTTACCACCCACGTCCATTTTCGACCTAACAAGATAGCATGAGGAATGTGGATTAAAAGACTATTAATATGCTATAAAAATTTCCATAATAATATACCTACATCTATAGGTATAAAATATAGTCAAGTTCACTGTATTACTCAGGAACGGCTGAACCAATTTAAATGATATTTAGTTAGTTGGATTCGATCTTCATCAGGGCAACAATACCTATATTTGTAACTGCATTCTTGCAAATAGATGTAATTTGAATTTCAATTTGATAAGGATAATAAGTGATAAAATTTTGAAAACAAACATTACGATAAATTTACGATGGACAGACCTGGGTTGAACAGCTAGTTTCGTATAAATCACTTTTTATTATTGTGAGCGTATTTCGTGCATATACTGTTGGGACATAAGATTCGTAATAAAAAAAGGGTTCAGGCCATACACATTCTTTCTGTCATAGAATATATTGACTCCATGACGATTTTGATGTTAATCTTTTGTTGTAGTCTATAATAATATTAAAAAGCTGAAGAGAATGTTTATTTGAACGGTTAATATCATTAACTATGGGTTCGATTTGAAAAATTATTGTATTCTTTCAGTTTAAGATAGGCCATTTATCGAGGAAGGCTATAGGCAATACAATATACCTAATATTATATATTATAATCACGCAAAGACCAATAGGCGCGGAACAATATGGGTAAAACCGCGGGCAGAACTAGACATTAATATAATGGCAGTAATTATTATAGTCCCTATAAAGATTAAAATGAAACGATCCTGTAATTACTTCAACGTAGGTACTATATATTCCCACGCGAGTCATAATCTGTCACAACAAACCCCTAAAACATATTTAAATAGGCCAAAAAGTATATTTAAAATAATTACAGAAACTATTAAATAGCTTGAATAATTTGTTTCGTGTGCAAAATTGCGAAACTTCGCGAACCTAAATGTACGAAAACATTACGCAATTATGTAATTATGTGAACTAATAGATTACCGCCCACGGCTTCGCCCCCGTTTGCCTATGACTTATTCTGGGTATTCGGCTACCTGCATACCAAATTGCATTGTAATCACTTCAGAAGTACTTGCGTAAAAGAGTAACAAACATCCATCCATCCATCCTCACATTTATATAATGGCTGTAAGTATATAATAGTATTTATTAGTAATGGTATATGTTAAATATTCATATCCCGATGAGCAACAGCCAACAGTTTGTAAAACATAAAAAGACTATGAAGGTCCCAAACACGATCTATACTATATATATTACTATATATTACGCACGATAATTAACTGATAGAACTTACAGAGGTTCTGATTTCGCACTAAAGAATGTAAAAAAAAAGACGTGTTGCACTCGGGGACTGCCGCGGTAAAGCTATTGCATGATATGCCTTCAAGCCACACCTCCGCGCCCGTCCCCGTGGGGAGCGTGAGGTTTTTCGTTACGCAATTTCTGGATTCGGTCCCCGCGCTCAAGGCCCGCGATAGAAGCTATGCAATAGCTTAATAAACACTATTGACCTACTTCAGGATCATTTGTAAGGAATTTGATAATAACATACTTAGCTATTTTCTTCTACTATCATCTTACGTCTAGACATCTTAGGAAATACAAACAAAATGTTAAAAAATAAAATGTTTATTTTTTATGTAACAAGAAAATTCATTCATGAAGAAGTAAAAGCACAATGAGGCATAATTTATGAGTGTGTTTTGATTTTTCTGTTTCACATTTTGTTGTTGTTATATGATGAATATTTACTTACTGGATTGTTTTGTTGAAAACTTCATAATGTGAGTTAATACTTATAATAATTAATAAGAGAAAAAAAATTTCAAAATAAATATCACAATGTATTACTTCCGACTAAGATCGTACAATTTGCATATTTAATAAATTTTTATCAGTTTAAATAATCGCAATATGTATTAATAAAATAGTTTTAGGTAAAGCCTGTGTGTAAAAAATGTGGTATTTAAATATTTACTGCTAGTTTTTTTTTAATGTAATATAAAATTTTTATAAAGTTTAACTAGATCGAAGAAATTGACTGTATGTTTGTTCAATTTTATCTGCTCACTATCCAGTTATCAGAATATTAATTAAACGCTTTTTACGACTGTAAGTATTTATGTGTTTACTTTATTTATATACGGTTATTTCTTGGTACGCTTGGTTAAAGATAAAATTCAAATTCAAATCAAATTAATTCAAAATTTATTTATTTTTCATAAATTTTTTACAAACTTTCACATATAATGTAAATCCCTGGTTAACCCACTAGGAAAACCTGTGCGGGGTCAACCAGTGAAGGTACAAAGAGTTTTACGTAATTGTTTCCTTTGTTTTTCAGTAATAACTTGTTGCTTTATAAGCTTTAAATAGCTTGTAGATTACGTAATCGTCACATCACCCGCATCTATTAATAACAGAAGAAAATATATAAAAAAGAATCGTTCTCGAAATGTTCAATTGTTATGAAATTATCACATTACATATTGAAGATAAATCGCAGGATACAATTAACCAAAACAATAAACATGGCCTTGGTTTAGTTCTTAATATACCAAAGATATCATTTTCAATGATATCAACAATTCTTATTACTGAATGTTGTTTATTTCAGTAATAATTGAGGTAGCCCCCAGGGCTATCTTATTAAGTTCTGTGTTGTTTATTTACAACTAGCGGTCCGCCCCGGCTTCACCCGTGGTACATGTTTATGTTTTCTTTCCATAAGAACCATCCTCATACTTCAAAAAACCAGCTGACCTGAAAAAAGTTTTCCTGCAGTCTAATTATGAATGTGGTAGTAACTCATTTCCCGATTCGTTTTGTTAAATTTTCGGTTCGTCAGCAGGACTTTCCTGAATTTGTTTTTCTTCTGACAATAACAAATACAACAAACAAACAATTGCTGATTTGCGAATAATTTTCTTGTTGTGATGTGTTGTGTGTGGACCGATTCCAACCAATCATACGTAATGCAAAGGAAAATAAGGAATCATTTTTTGTATATATATCTTCTCTATATATAAAATTCTCGTGTCACAGTGTTAGTTACCATAAAACTCTGAAATAGCTGGGCCGATTTTCATGAAATTTTTTTGTGTTCTGGATAGATCTGAGAATCGGCCAAAATCTACTTTTCATACCCCTAAATTATAAGAGTAACGCAGAACAACGTTTGCTGGAAAAGCTAGTACCATATTGGTGTTATAACATATTATATTAGATAAGAGATAGTTCTATATGTATGATGTAGGTATTTGCGTCTATACACATACATCTCAAACAAGTTGTAAATTGTCGACAGCTTAACTCTACTAAACTTTAAAGTCTCAAGCTTATCTAGTCGTTAAAGTGACATTAAAATATTATCCCGGAACGGTTAGGAGATAATAAATTTCATAATGTCCCAGGAACGGTGTTCTCACAAAATACCGTAGAAAAATTGCGCAGTATTAGAGAGGAATTTCAAATAGTGTAATAAAAATTTGCGGAATAATAAAAATTCTCGTTACATTTTAAATACCTTGTTCTTGGCTTTTTCTTGGACAACTATTATGATTCACCAAGTTGGTATGAAGGTATTTGACCTTACTTTTTTAACAAAATTTCGATCATAAACAACGTGTAAAGTATAGTTCTATGAATATACTCTTTTATACTAGGAACTATAATCGTTTTCATTCTTCTGTGAAACTATTTCCTTGTATCGCATGTGGCCCAGCAGCTTTTTCCGACTCAAATTATGATCATTTTCATATGAAGATAAATCAATATTCAAAGTAGGCACTTTAATACAAATAGTGTCAAAATTACCTTTGTTATTCCAATTCTCATACATATGTATCATTTCTGTATGTTTATTTAGTGACTTGGAAAGAATGTGTATTTTTAATACTCATATTTTCTATACAATATTTGTCCTAAATTGTTGTTACTGAATGATTAATTTATTTGTACAGAGTAATTGTAATAATCTTATTATTCATGAATAATAAATAATAATACCACAGTTTAACAAATATTATTTTCTATATACCTACTGCAGTGATAATACAGAGGAAATTTTATTCGCAAAATTATCCTGAGTTCTATACTTTACATTTAATTAAATAATAAATTTTGAAGAATCGATGAAAATAAATGTAACGTTCTTTTACATTCTGAATTTATAAATATATATAATAAAATACATTCATAATTATATACGTAATGCATAATTAAAATAATTTTATATTACCTAATTAATAATAATAATTAGAGTATTAAATTCAAATCGAATGATAGGTGGCGACACCTGATTAAAAGTTTAAGAAACAAATTTTCAGCAACAGCAGCAATATCACGAGGAAACCAACAATATTACTGAAATTATACTATTACAACACACGTTGATAGTAATCGAAATTTATTTATTACTGCTGATTAAAATTAATATATTTACAAATGTAAATAATTTAAATATGACAATTATAAAAAAAATAATTTCTTTAAGTACTTACCTCTAATAATTTTTATTTGATTTTCAGCTGTTGTTTCAAAATAGACTGCAAAAACTCTAACAATCTGCAATTGAGTACTTCACTTTACACTTTACATTATAAAGTTCACTGAAGCAACTGAAAAAGTTTAAGTAACAAAATACAAACTGTCAAAATTTTAATTCCCGCCAAAAAATTGACAGCTTGGTTTTTTTTTCTTTTTTTATTTGGCACACGCTTTTCCAGCCAGTGTCAAACAGCCAAGTTCGATCGCGGTTTGCAAGTTTGGGATGGCGGAGTGACGTGCTCCTCGTATGGTATCTGTAAACGAACTGAAGTACAACACTGGTCTCTTCAGTATCCGACGCCATGACAGAATACTTAAAGTAATGAAGTCGTTCCAACTTTTAACTTATTATTGAGAATCACACCTTCCATACTGTTATGGTTTTTGGGCTTTGGCTAGAGCCTTGAGACGTGGTAATTGTTTTGAAAACTGATAACAGAATTCTGACTCGTGTCATAGCAAATTCTAATTAAGTTTCCACGAACTATCATCAATTATTCATGAGTGATACAACTTTTGAAATGAAATAATTTTTTATGATTTATTCATTTTACTTATAACAGCTTACGAACTCAATTTTAAATTTAATTTGAATTGAACTGAGATCGAATTATAAAAAAGCTTTATAAATCTGAAAATAATAATTGTTGTAGCGTGGAAACAATATATGCGACCGTGTATATCGCGGCGGTAGGCGCAGTACGAGCGTGCCCGTACGCAGTTCACGCGAATGTTTATACACGGCCGATACGCTACGTGTGTGAATATACACACTGAGTGAACGCCTTCGTAGCTGGTTCACGTTCACTCCCGACGCTTCTGCTAGCGCCCGTGGAAACGCGGTGTGCCGTCACAGCCCGTATATAGAACGCGAGGGATTTATTTCGCGAGCAAAGCACGCGGGCTTCGCAACAATAACGCGGCGAAATAAAAGTCAGCGTTACTTCTTCAATGTAGAGCTTTCAAGGGCTGGTGAGATCTTCAATTCCGTACGTAGAGCGCGTTGTGTTCCGTTGACTGCGAGAGCTTGACTGAGCTTGACTTGACTCTACTTTACTCGACTTATTTTGCCTACGCTCGCCGGAGGGGTTACTGAGGTAAAGTTTTACCGCACGGAGAGCCGGTGCTCTCCGATCAAATCGAACGTTACGTGTACTATCTACCAGCCCTTTTCTTGCTCGTAACTTTATTCATTTCCAACATAAGATAATACAATTAATATCTTCATAAAATAACCAAAAATACCTTTACAATAGCATACAATTCGTCCTATAAAATAATTATTAACATACACAAAACGGAAGCTTACTATTCAACTTGCATATAATTTGTACCATACTTTTACTACATTGAAACAAACTACTAATTCTCTTTATCTTACTAATAACAAATTATCAAAATTAACATATAACAAAATTCTCTATTACGAAGTATAATTTACATTTCCATAATATTTCCTCCTTATTACATTAACTGCTTCTTAAAGCGCACGCATAGTACAAATGCTAACACATGTAATGTAGCTTCATATGCTGCGCTATCCTAATATTTCGGAAGGAATCCTACACAACTCAAAACTACGTATTACGTAATACAAAATATTAACATTTATTTCAAGTGTAAACAATATCAACGTCATCTCTTAAAGTCATCACCGTAATATGTGAGAAGGTTCCATAATGAACTATATTATACCAACTTGTACATAGTCATAACAAATTGTATCCAAAAATACCAAAATATAAAGAAACAAGCTAAAATACCATTAATAGTCTAACTTACCATTAAGATACATATATGCGATTACAATTATGCTATACTTTTAACTTACAATTAATTAAGACATGCGGTTACAATAATTATGCTAGCCTATATCCACTAATATGTTTTAAAAAACATAATTATATATTTACAAACATAATGCTACAATTTAATAATTTAAAAACGTTCTATTTAAACAAAATAAACAAAGTTAACAATTATACACTATAGGGAGATAACGACAGTCATACTCGCTTCTCATTGGCTATCGTACTTATTGACCTGCTCCTATTGAGCACCGTGCGGTCGTTTTTGTCTTATTTTAAACTACACTAAATTATTTTCCTAAGCATATTATTTTAATAAACAACAACGTTACGTCGATCGCTAACAATAATAAAATTCAACACGTTTTGAGGCAAGGCAAAAATATGAAATAATAAAGTAAGATTTACAAGCAATTTAAAATATGTGTAGGATAATAGAAAATATTTGAGCTTCTGAAACCATAAAACTGAAAACGGTTAGCGCTGTGTTCGAGGAGAATTAGAACCTACAAGATGATCTTTTCCCAAAAAGAAATATTGCAAGTATAAATATTCCGAATACAAAATATATAATTGTTTTACATAAAAATTGTACGTGTTTTGTTTAGTTGCTTTATACCAAAGCTTTATATCATTTCAATACATGGAATTGACAACTCGATTGAATTGAATAAAAATGTTCACCTTTAAACTTTTTATCTAAGTGTGAACACTTTTATTGCGCTAAAACGCCGTCCCATAGTTCAAAAATATCCTTTGCATATAAAAAGAGTTGCTTTGCCTTCGGAAATAACTTTCCATCTCCTTCGAGTTTGCCTAAGTGCTACGGCCTTTGTAAGTTCCGATTTGACATTTAGACCGGGCACAGACTATACAAAGTTCCTTTATATAGCTATATGTGTATCTAACTTTGTACACACTTCCTTATTTATATACTAGGTTTTTTGAAGTTAAAAATGTGCAATTTTTATATAATTATAATATGTTCGGTACATACAAAGGTTCCAATTATTGAAATGACATAAAAACCCATCGCCTTCATGTAAACAAGCAGTACTTAAAGTCAAGGAAGAATCAATCTTAGAAAAAGGGCGTAAAAAAAGTATAAAAACATAGGTATAAAACACAAATAGATGTTAGCAATAAAAATAGAGTGCTTATAAATCCGACGAATGGTAGGTACTAAGTATTGTACAAAAATGTGCTTCCGTTAACTTATTGACGTACACATAAATATTTCAAACAAACTATCGATAAAAATGGCGAATACAGCATTGTGCTTTTTAGGGTTCCGTACTCAAAGGGTAAAACGGAACAATAACAATACTAAGCCTCCACTGTCTGTCTGTCTGCCTCCAGGCTGTATCTCATAAACCGTGATAGCTAGAACGCTGAAATTTCCACAAATGATGTATTTCCGTTGCTGCTATAACAATAAGTGCTAAAAATTACCATACAATAAACGTGTTTTTTTTCGTATTTTTTAATGTGATTTTCTATTATAGATGATGGTACGGAGCCTTTCGTGCGCGAGTCCGACTCGCACTTGGCCGGTTTTTCTAAATTCTCTGCTTTTGTATATTTAGACTGCAGTTTTATGGGCTATTAATAAACGAAGAATGTAATGCAATAAAGTTTTCAACTATTCAGCAATATATTTGCGCTTTATTACGTCAATTTTATATTTTTTAATATGATTTATGTGGATTTATTGGGTATTTATTTATTTTTATTAATTTCGTAGATAAGCGCATTGTGGATAGATGAACTTTTAGTTTCCATCACTGTTATACAAATCAACAGGCAAGGTTTTTATGAATTAGTAAGTAGAAATATATGACATTTTTTTTAATGATATAAGTAATTACCTTTGAAGCATCTTCTAAAGTTTGTGTAGATAAATAAATTATGAAGATATGCTTCAATTTATGGTTAGAAATGGTTGCTGCTAATTACTTTCCATCAGGTATTCATTCCTGGTGATTGTTATTTCTATAAAAAGTAAATAATGCATTCAGGCTCTATTTAAACGAATCTCTATTTAACCTATGTATAATTTACCTACATGATAATATTATGAACTATGTTTGTCCAATGATGTTTGGGGAACGGTTAAATTTCATCTTAAAGAATAGTGTTAGTTTCCAGTGCAAGTTTCATGAAAACAGTATAAGATCTAGCTATAAAAAATAAAAATATATGTAACCTCTTCGTGTATTGTGTGTGAAAATGTTTATAATAATTTTACTTAAATCAAAATAATTAACCTCATAAACATTCACTGCGTAATTTCTACACAAAGAAATCCTCTTTTGTAGGGAAAACAATGATTTACGTATTACGAAGGTATCTGTTATTACAAGTTCAGTGACCTTACATCAAACGGGTGGTTTTGTATGAAATTATAAAGCTCTAACCACGAAGATTTTGCTTGAAGCGAATCGCGGGAACTGGCTTGAAGCAAATTCTGACATTACAAGCTTTTCTTTATATTCTTATATTATTTTAATTTCCGTGCTTATCTTACTTTACTGGGTTTTAATTTGAAAACACGTAGATTGTAAATTAAATATAAAAAACATACAGATGATATTAATTTTATCATATTGAACGTGAAATATATAAGAAACTAGCTGCGCTTCACGGTTTCACACGCATGGTTCCGCTCCTGTTGGTCTTAGCGTAATGATATATAGCATATAGCCTTCCTCGATATATGGGCTATCAAACAAGGAAATATTTTTTTCAAATCGGACCAGTAGTTCCTGAGATTAGCGCGTTCAAACAAACAAACTCTTCAGCTTTAGAATATTAGTATGACAGTAGATGTATTTACTTCTTATTTCTTTAAATCGAAGTTCTTATATTCGTAAAGTCATGAGAAAATAGTAACTCATTCTTGTATATTTTTAAAGTTATTAAACTACTTACGAACCTAATAGCTGCTTATTGCTTACTTAAGAAATATAAATTTATCGAAAGCATGCAAAACAACAAGGTATGCTGATAAAATAAAATTCTTCCTAGCGTTAAAGACTCTATTATTATTTAGTAATTAATTAAAAAGCCGTGTAAAGAATGTTCTACGGAAATTATAGATTAATAATAATGTAAGATATTTTCTTTAGTTATTTTTAGAGGATATTTATATCGAGAGTATCAAAATAGTACGTATTTGAAATCTGTTACGCGTTTGATGGTAATTATAATATATCCGCAACAGTAAATTACATGCCTCTGGGCAATACTAACCACTAATTAAAGTTCCAAATAGTTCACTTTATTAGTATGTCATTAATCACCCTTAAAAAGGATTTAGAGTTCAGTGGCTTTCCACTAAATACTAATTTGAACCTTTCCTCATACAAATTTTGTTTATACTCTGTTTCACTTCCTTCCAGGTTTTTTTATTATATTATACAATGATTCTTTTCGAAGCTTGAATCTCTATAACATTTTATCGAATTATTCTAAGTGAAAATGGCGAGGAAATGCTTAAAAGTAGGGATGTAACAACATGTAGGGATATAACAAGTGTATAATCTATTTATCTATAAAGTTGATATCGGTATCGGTATCGGTTTTGCCGATTATGAACTTTAAATATAGGTATCAGATATCAAAATCATGTATCGTTACATCACTACTTAAAAGCTTGCAAAAAGTTATGTTATTCCTGTATGAACTAGACTATAATGTAAGTACCTATATTTTGTTTTGTTTTGGAGTTGGTCAGTAGTCAGTACAAGCTGCTTGCAATTCGCAGAATCCAAATTACTAGGCTAAGAATTGGTTTCGTAATTACTAGACAGAAAACTTTATAAGAGCTCTTCATAATTCTTAAGTAACTTTCAAATCAAATCAAATTATCTTTATTTTCGGAATGTAGTTACAAAGATGTTAGGTAGGCACAATTATATAGGTTCTCCGTTCTTATACATTCTGAATAATTAAAATACAGGGTGTCCCAAAAAGTAGTGATGAACGGAAGCTGGGAGCTAGAAGACCAAGAGGGCTATCCGAATCACCCCCATGTATGTTATGTGATTTTTCGTATTTTCGGAGTTATGACATTTTTTTCAATTTTTCATCTATCGCTGAGTACGACGAGATTTTTATTTGTGGTTACGTGAATTATTGCGCTAGATGCTTGATTTTTTTTGTGTGCTAAGCTGAAAGATAGGCCAATTCAGTATGGTAACATTTACTATCGTTAGTTAAAAAAATAATTAAATGGAATAAAAAAATAATTAAATGCCAAGAAAGATAAAATTACCCAGTATGTTCACCACTTCAAGGGCCCGTAAAAAAATAAAATCACATAAAAAAGTTTTCCGTTTGGCTTTTAAAAACTTCCTCTATTTATCAGGTAGCTACCCTGAAAATTTCATTTTATTATTCAGAAGGTTTCAATCGAAAAATTGAAATCGAAATGTGTTAAGTGCAAAAATTGAATTAACATGATGATTAATAAAAACAATTTCCATAAGTCGGGAAAATTTCTATAAGCTGTAAAATTTCCATAAGAAAGGAAAATTTCTATACGCCAGGAAAATTTCTATAAACAAGGAAAATTTCTATACGTCAGGAAAATTTCTATAAGTCAGGAAAATTTCTATACGTCAGGAAAATTTATATAGATAAGGAAAATTTCTATAAGCCAGGAAAATGTTTAAAAGCCAGGAAAATTTCTATACGTCAGGAAAATTTCTATAAGCCCGGAAAATTTCTATAAACTGGAAAATTTCCATAAGAAAGGAAAATTTGTATAAGTCAGGAAAATGTTTAGAAGCCAGGAAAATTTCTATACGTCAGGAAAATTTCTATAAGCTGGAAAATTTCCATAAGAAAGGAAAATTTCTATACGCCAGGAAAATTTCTATAGATAAGGAAAATTTCTATAAGTCAGAAAAATGTTTAGAAGCCAGGAAAATTTCTATACGTCAGGAAAATTTCTATAAGCCCGGAAAATTTCTATAAGCCAGGAAAATTTCTATACGTCAGGAAAATTTCTATGCGTCGGGAAAATTTCTATATGCCAGCAAAAATTCTATAAGTCAGGAAAATTTCTATACGTCAGGAAAATTTCTATGCGTCGGGAAAATTTCTATACGTCAGGAAAATTTGTATAAGTAAGGAAAAATCATATACGCCAGGAAAATTTCTTTACGTCAAGAAAAATTCTATAAGTCGGGAAAATTTCTATAAGCCAGGAAAATTTCCATAAGAAAGGAAAATTTCTATACGCCAGGAAAATGTTTCGAAGCCAGGAAAATTTCTATACGTCAGGAAAATTTCTATAAGCCCGGAAAATTTCTATAAGCCAGGAAAATTTCTATACGTCAGGAAAATTTCTATGCGTCGGGAAAATTTCTATATGCCAGCAAAAATTCTATAAGCCAGCAAAATTTCTATACGTCAGGAAAATTTGTATAAGCCAGGAAAATGTTTATAAGCCAGGAAAATTTCTATACGTCAGGAAAATTTCTATAAGCCCGGAAAATTTCTATAAACTGGAAAATTTCCATAAGAAAGGAAAATTTGTATAAGTCAGGAAAATGTTTAGAAGCCAGGAAAATTTCTATACGTCAGGAAAATTTCTATAAGCTGGAAAATTTCCATAAGAAAGGAAAATTTCTATACGCCAGGAAAATTTCTATAGATAAGGAAAATTTCTATAAGTCAGGATAATGTTTAGAAGCCAGGAAAATTTCTATACGTCAGGAAAATTTCTATAAGCCCGGAAAATTTCTATAAGCCAGGAAAATTTCTATACGTCAGGAAAATTTCTATAAGCCCGGAAAATTTCTATAAGCCAGGAAAATTTCTATACGTCAGGAAAATTTCTATGCGTCAGGAAAATTTCTATATGCCAGCAAAAATTCTATAAGTCAGGAAAATTTCTATACGTCAGGAAAATTTCTATGCGTCGGGAAAATTTCTATACGTCAGGAAAATTTGTATAAGTAAGGAAAAATCATATACGCCAGGAAAATTTCTTTACGTCAAGAAAAATTCTATAAGTCGGGAAAATTTCTATAAGCCAGGAAAATTTCCATAAGAAAGGAAAATTTCTATACGCCAGGAAAATGTTTAGAAGCCAGGAAAATTTCTATACGTCAGGAAAATTTCTATAAGCCCGGAAAATTTCTATAAGCCAGGAAAATTTCTATACGTCAGGAAAATTTCTATGCGTCGGGAAAATTTCTATATGCCAGCAAAAATTCTATAAGCCAGCAAAATTTCTATACGTCAGGAAAATTTGTATAAGCCAGGAAAATGTTTATAAGCCAGGAAAATTTCTATACGTCAGGAAAATTTCTATAAGCCCGGAAAATTTCTATAAACTGGAAAATTTCCATAAGAAAGGAATATTTGTATAAGTCAGGAAAATGTTTAGAAGCCAGGAAAATTTCTATACGTCAGGAAAATTTCTATAAGCTGGAAAATTTCCATAAGAAAGGAAAATTTCTATACGCCAGGAAAATTTCTATAGATAAGGAAAATTTCTATAAGTCAGGATAATGTTTAGAAGCCAGGAAAATTTCTATACGTCAGGAAAATTTCTATAAGCCCGGAAAATTTCTATAAGCCAGGAAAATTTCTTTACGTCAGGAAAATTTCTATGCGTCGGGAAAATTTCTATATGCCAGCAAAAATTCTATAAGTCAGGAAAATTTCTATACGTCTGGAAAATTTCTATGCGTCGGGAAAATTTCTATACGTCAGGAAAATTTGTATAAGTCAGGAAAAATCATATACGCCAGGAAAATTTCTTTACGTCAAGAAAAATTCTATAAGTCGGGAAAATTTCTATAAGCCAGGAAAATTTCCATAAGAAAGGAAAATTTCTATACGCCAGGAAAATGTTTAGAAGCCAGGAAAATTTCTATACGTCAGGAAAATTTCTATAAGCCCGGAAAATTTCTATAAGCCAGGAAAATTTCTATACGTCAGGAAAATTTCTATGCGTCGGGAAAATTTCTATATGCCAGCAAAAATTCTATAAGCCAGCAAAATTTCTATACGTCAGGAAAATTTGTATAAGCCAGGAAAATGTTTATAAGCCAGGAAAATTTCTATACGTCAGGAAAATTTCTATAAGCCCGGAAAATTTCTATAAACTGGAAAATTTCCATAAGAAAGGAATATTTGTATAAGTCAGGAAAATGTTTAGAAGCCAGGAAAATTTCTATACGTCAGGAAAATTTCTATAAGCTGGAAAATTTCCATAAGAAAGGAAAATTTCTATACGCCAGGAAAATTTCTATAGATAAGGAAAATTTCTATAAGTCAGGATAATGTTTAGAAGCCAGGAAAATTTCTATACGTCAGGAAAATTTCTATAAGCCCGGAAAATTTCTATAAGCCAGGAAAATTTCTTTACGTCAGGAAAATTTCTATGCGTCGGGAAAATTTCTATATGCCAGCAAAAATTCTATAAGTCAGGAAAATTTCTATACGTCTGGAAAATTTCTATGCGTCGGGAAAATTTCTATACGTCAGGAAAATTTGTATAAGTCAGGAAAAATCATATACGCCAGGAAAATTTCTTTACGTCAAGAAAAATTCTATAAGTCGGGAAAATTTCTATAAGCCAGGAAAATTTCCATAAGAAAGGAAAATTTCTATACGCCAGGAAAATGTTTAGAAGCCAGGAAAATTTCTATACGTCAGGAAAATTTCTATAAGCCCGGAAAATTTCTATAAGCCAGGAAAATTTCTATACGTCAGGAAAATTTCTATGCGTCGGGAAAATTTCTATATGCCAGCAAAAATTCTATAAGCCAGCAAAATTTCTATACGTCAGGAAAATTTGTATAAGCCAGGAAAATGTTTATAAGCCAGAAAAATTTCTATACGTCAGGAAAATTTCTATAAGCCCGGAAAATTTCTATAAACTGGAAAATTTCCATAAGAAAGGAAAATTTGTATAAGTCAGGAAAATGTTTAGAAGCCAGGAAAATTTCTATACGTCAGGAAAATTTCTATAAGCTGGAAAATTTCCATAAGAAAGGAAAATTTCTATACGCCAGGAAAATTTCTATAGATAAGGAAAATTTATATAAGTCAGGAAAATGTTTAGAAGCCAGGAAAATTTCTATACGTCAGGAAAATTTCTATAAGCCCGGAAAATTTCTATAAGCCAGGAAAATTTCTATACGTCAGGAAAATTTCTATGCGTCGGGAAAATTTCTATATGCCAGCAAAAATTCTATAAGTCAGGAAAATTTCTATACGTCAGGAAAATTTCTATGCGTCGGGAAAATTTCTATACGTCAGGAAAATTTGTATAAGTAAGGAAAAATCATATACGCCAGGAAAATTTCTTTACGTCAAGAAAAATTCTATAAGTCGGGAAAATTTCTATAAGCCAGGAAAATTTCCATAAGAAAGGAAAATTTCTATACGCCAGGAAAATGTTTAGAAGCCAGGAAAATTTCTATACGTCAGGAAAATTTCTATAAGCCCGGAAAATTTCTATAAGCCAGGAAAATTTCTATACGTCAGGAAAATTTCTATGCGTCGGGAAAATTTCTATATGCCAGCAAAAATTCTATAAGCCAGCAAAATTTCTATACGTCAGGAAAATTTGTATAAGCCAGGAAAATGTTTATAAGCCAGGAAAATTTCTATACGTCAGGAAAATTTCTATAAGCCCGGAAAATTTCTATAAACTGGAAAATTTCCATAAGAAAGGAAAATTTGTATAAGTCAGGAAAATGTTTAGAAGCCAGGAAAATTTCTATACGTCAGGAAAATTTCTATAAGCTGGAAAATTTCCATAAGAAAGGAAAATTTCTATACGCCAGGAAAATTTCTATAGATAAGGAAAATTTCTATAAGTCAGGATAATGTTTAGAAGCCAGGAAAATTTCTATACGTCAGGAAAATTTCTATAAGCCCGGAAAATTTCTATAAGCCAGGAAAATTTCTATACGTCAGGAAAATTTCTATAAGCCCGGAAAATTTCTATAAGCCAGGAAAATTTCTATACGTCAGGAAAATTTCTATGCGTCAGGAAAATTTCTATATGCCAGCAAAAATTCTATAAGTCAGGAAAATTTCTATACGTCAGGAAAATTTCTAAGCGTCGGGAAAATTTCTATACGTCAGGAAAATTTGTATAAGTAAGGAAAAATCATATACGCCAGGAAAATTTCTTTACGTCAGGAAAAATTCTATAAGCCAGGAAAATTTCTATACGTGAGGAAAATTTCTCTTTGAAAAAATTTCTATAAGTCAGGAAAATCCATAAGTCGGGAAAATTTCGATAAGACAGGACAATTTCTATACGTCAGGAAAATTTCTCTTTGTGGGGAAAATTTCTATAAATCAATAAAAAATAATATTATAGATGAATTATGATAAAATACGTATTTAAGGCGATAGAAACTATTCAATTATAAATTTATATTTAAACATGGTATGCATAATAAATAACCTTGTAACGCGCTGTACCTAATGTTCAAACGTAGCCCGGGGTGGGCCCCTTCTCCTTCCCCCCCCCCGCCTCAGCACCGCGCACCCCGCTCGCCGCAGTAGCCGGCGCGGGCCGCATAGTTATCTAGAATGTTCCCTTGCGTAGTCGCCGCAGCGCGCACGCCGTTGTTAATCGTATATTTCGATAATTGTAAGAACAATGATATAATATGTCTTTGTTAATTTATATCTTAATAACATATTGTGTTAAAGTTAATAAAGTACTTTCAACCAAATAATGTTATAAGTGGCGCCCAACTTGCGGCCGCGAACCAGTTTAAACAAGTTCGTGCCGGTCGACCGCTAACGGTTTTCTTTGTTCCTGTGTTCCTGTTCTCTGGTGCCTACGTAAAGAGCGAAGATGCCTCCACGTAAAGTACGAACGGACACAAAGACAAGTGACGCTGACGCGCAGTCCAGCTCGGATGAAGATACCACAAGACCTTCGCCAGTGCTCATGTCTGGTGACCAGCTGACTTCATTTCTTACCGCCTTCGCGAAGACTCAGGCGGAAGCAAATCGGCAGCTCGTCGAATCCCTCATGGCATCGCACGCGGCAGGTGGGTTTCCCGCGCCGACGCCCTCACCGACACCGTCGTCGATTAACAAAACAGGGAACATGTCCAAGTGTACGGCACGCTTCGATGGTTCGAACCGTGATCCGGAAGTCGTAGAAGCCTTCATCGACTCCGTCGAGATGTACAAAGAGTGGTTACCGATGACCTTGCGCTTCGTGGTCTCCCGATGCTGCTCCATGGCGAGGCTGCAGTATGGTGGAGAGGGATCCGGACGGAAGTGTCCTCGTGGTCCGAAGCCGTCAGACGACTACGAAGTATGTATGGTACTCCGTGTCCTGCTCATAAGCTATATCGGAAGATATTCGCTAACGAACAAAGTGAAGAACTCGCGGACTCCTTCATCATACGTATACGAGGCATGATTGCTAAGTTTCCTTACGTATTACCTGAAGAAGCTAAGATAGATATGATATACGGATTATTACATAAACGTATTCGTAAGCGATTACCTCGAGGTACGGTTAGCAGTATTGAGTCGCTAATCGACAAAGCCCGAGATATAGAAGAATCCATTACGGAAAGCTCCAGTGCAAGTACTTCATCGCAGCCGGCGCCGGCGGGATCGACGCGCGAGCGGCACGTGCGGGAGGCCGGTACGCGGCCGCCGCGCGCCGCCGCTGCGGCCGCCGCCTCGGGCGTCAATTTGGCGGGAAACGGTGTGACGTCCCCGTCGCTCAGTGGTGCTCAGCAATCGATCGCGCGTTCGCAGGTTCAATCCGTACGTAATATTATGTGTAACGAAGTGCAAAGTGTCGCTAAAAATAATATCGCGAGTGAAAAGTTATTCTGTGCGTATTGCAAAGGTCGAGGTCATACGCGTGATTTGTGCCCAATGAAAGACTCTAAATATAAATATAATCTATCGTCTAGTGATAATAAGTCTAGCCTTGTTTGTTATGGTTGTGGTGAAAAAGGGTATGTACGAACAAATTGTCCAACATGCAAAAATAATATTGTATCGAGTTTGACTTGTAATATTAATAGTAATTCAAATGAACCACAACGTAATATGTTTTATTCAATAACTGAGACGCGGGATTGTTGTAATGTTAGTACGTCGAATAATACCATCACGCGGGACCGCCCTATTTTGAATATTGAGATTTTTGGTTTTTGCGGATCAGCGCTTATAGATACTGCCGCCCGGCGTAGTATCGCGGGTTCATCACTGTATGCACTATTGTTACGTCTAAATGTTAAATTTAAATCGCAGACTATGTCGATTAGATTGGCTGATGGTAGTATTCGTACGAATAATGTATTGTTAACATGTGTTAATGTGAATTGTATGTCTTTGTGTATTCCTGTTGAATTTGTTGTGTTTCCCGATGCGTCAAATAACGAAACGCTATTAGGGATAGATTTTATTACTAAATCTAAGTTGGTCTTGAATTTTTCTTCCATGACATGGTATACAGCTGATCGGCCTCAGTTCATTCACCCCCTACTGACGGAGAGTTCTCGCGAGGTGGTGGATTGTGCCTCTCTCAACCTACTGAGGGAAGATGAGGGCGCTTTGTTGACTGAGGAGGAGCGTGGTGGTTTGCAGAATCTTTTATGTGAGTACTCAGATATTTTCGATATAGTCGGAGAGCCGACTCCATTTGCGGAACATCACATCGATACAGGCGACCATCCGCCTATTGCTTTGCCCCCGTATCGCGTTACGCCTGCCAAGAAGGAGATCATGCGCGCCGAGTTGGACAAGATGTTGGCAGAGGACGTGATCGAGGAATGCGAATCCGCCTGGGCAGCACCATGTGTCTTGGTACCAAAACGTAATGGTACGTATAGGTTTTGTGTCGACTACCGAAAGTTGAACGCGGTCACCAAGACGGATGCCTACCCTATGCCGCGTATTGACGAGCTCTTACAGTCGACCAAGAAGGGTTGTGTAATGAGTTGTCTGGATCTTCGCAGTGGGTACTGGCAGGTGGGTACCGCCGATCGTGACAAAACGGCGTTCGTCACGCCTTTCGGTACGTACCGCTTCAAACGTATGCCGTTTGGCCTTAAGAATTCGCCAGCGACGTTTCAGAGGCTTATAGATCGTTTCCGATCAGGGTCTACTCTTGGCGGTAAGACTATTTTAGGTTATTTGGATGATCTTTTGGTGATTTCGGAAGACCTGGAGTCCCACCTAGCAGATCTGCGTGCTGTATTCGAGCGTCTCCGTGTGTTCAAGCTTCGAGCAAACCGAGAGAAGTGTGTGTTTGCCAGAGACCGACTCAAATACCTTGGGCACGTGATATCTCGTGATGGTATATCACCAGACCAAGAGAAGGTAAGTGCTGTTATAGAAATGAAGGAACCGACAAACCTGCAGCAACTTCGCACCTTCCTCCAAACCTGCTCATGGTTCCGCAAGTTTATCCCAGAGTTCGCCAAGGTGGCTGAACCACTTACTCGCTTAACAAAAAAGTCTCAGGCGTGGGTATGGAATTTGGAGCAAGTTAAGTCTTTTGAAACTCTTAAGAAACTCCTGACCACGGCCCCTATTCTTGTTCAAGCAGATTATACGAAACCATTCGTATTGCGGACTGACGCCAGTAATTATGCACTCGGCGCAGCCTTACTCCAGGGGGAGTCACCGAATCAGGAACATCCAATTGAATATGCCAGCCGTCTGCTCACTCCAGCCGAGCAGAATTATTCCACCACGGAGAGGGAGGCCCTCGCAGTGGTGTGGGCAGTAGAACGATTCCGAGGTTACATCGATGGTCACCAGGTCAAAGTGATAACAGATCACCAACCCTTGAAATGGCTTTTCACTCTCAAGTCCCCAAGTGGCAGATTAGTACGTTGGGCCTTGAAGTTGCAATCTTTCGACCTGCATATCGACTATGCCCCAGGGAAGGTTAATGTACTTGCCGATACGCTCAGTCGTCCCGTGACATCAGATGGTCCTGCATCTGAATCGGCTATCTGTCCTGTTGTTGTTGATGTACCGCGCTGGAATGCAACCTCCACCCGTGATGCGCAGTTAGCTGATCCGGAAGTTGCAAAGATCATCCAAGACCTCGAAGGTAAGGATGAACTTAATATAAATCGTTGGTCTGAGAGAGGCTATCTCCTGAATCAAGGTGTTTTGTATCGGTATGTACCTGATACTGATTCCGAGGAGCCTCAGCTCGTCGTACCGGAGAGCCTGCGGAAAGAAGTCATGATCGAATGTCATGACTCGCCTACCGCCGCTCATGGTGGTATTGATAGAACAATACACCGTATCTCGCAACGTTTCTATTTTCCTGGGATGAGACGGTTTGTGACCGAGTATCTGAAGACCTGCATCGAGTGTCAACGCTACAAGCCATCAACCCTCAAACCAGCCGGCTTGCTTCAAACTCCTGTCCCGTCTCAAAGGTTTGAAACTATCGCAACTGATCTTTTTGGTCCGTTGCCTAAAGGACCCCAAGGTGAGAGATGGATCCTCATAGTGGAGGACACCGCTAGTAAGTGGGTAGAAGTCTTCGCTCTCACCGAAGCCACAGCAGAGATGTGTGCTAAAACTCTGGTCAATGAGGTATTTATGAGATTTGGTCTTCCTAGACGGATGATTTCTGATAACGGAGTGCAATTTGTGGCAGACGTTATGCAGAAGGCGATGTTTGTTCTAGGTGTCAAACAGAGTCTGGTGCCGCTATATCATCCCGAGGCGAATCCCGTTGAGCGGAAAAATAGGGATCTAAAGGCTCAGCTCGCCATCTTAGTGGAAGGTCGCCATCAAACTTGGCCAGAGGTACTACCGTTTGTACGGTTTGCTTTCAATAGCTCAGTAACTAAGTCTACGGATCATACTCCAGCTTACCTGACTTTCGGTCGTGAGCTACGGTCACCCATTACTGCTCAGGCAGACCTAAGAGCAGTCGTGGAATCCGAGAACTTTGTTCCCCAAATTACGCCTTACCTGCTCAAGCTCGCAGATAGCGTCTCAGCAGCCAAAGAGACTCTAGAGCGGCAACAAGATGTCCGTAAGACATATGCCGATAAGGGTCGGACGTCTACCCATGACTACCTGGAAGGAGACTTAGTCCTAATGCGGACCCACACGCTTAGTAATGCCGCGAAGGGAGTCACCTCGAAGTTCAATCCAAAACGAGATGGACCGTACGTCGTTTCTAAAAAGGTGAGTCCTACTACCTACCTCCTAGCTCATGATAAGACAGGAGAAATCGTCGGTAAGTATCATGTGTCAGACTTGCGTCCTTACCATGCTAGGGAGGGTGAATGTCCTGAGCCGATTATGCCTAAACGTAATAGAGGTCGCCCACGGAAGGTGACCTAACTGCAGCGCGCTTGTCATTTTGTTTGACCTCTCGGGAGACCCTTCCCTGGTCAAAAGGGGGAGAGTGTAACGCGCTGTACCTAATGTTCAAACGTAGCCCGGGGTGGGCCCCTTCTCCTTCCCCCCCCCCCGCCTCAGCACCGCGCACCCCGCTCGCCGCAGTGGCCGGCGCGGGCCGCATAGTTATCTAGAATGTTCCCTTGCGTAGTAGCGCGCACGCCGTTGTTAATCGTATATTTCGATAATTGTAAGAACAATGATATAATATGTCTTTGTTAATTTATATCTTAATAACATATTGTGTTAAAGTTAATAAAGTACTTTCAACCAAATAATGTTATAACCTTATATTTCGTGTTTCTCAGAAATAATTCAGAAGAGAACTTAATACAACGGTTCCGTGAGATGGACTACTGAACCGATTACAATGAAATTTAGCACACATATAGAAGGTAACTTGGATTAACACATAGGGTAGGTTTTATCCCGGAAATCCCACGGGAACGGGAACTATGCGGGTTTTTCTTTGAAAACGCGGGCGAAGCCGCGGGCGGAAATCTAGTGTCTTAGATATAAACACTAAAAATTGTAAAGTATTTAAAAACGAATTCAATTATTATTTAGCAAAATTCGAAAATCCCCGAATTTGCATTCGCGAGCGTATTCATAGTGTTTGTTTATAATATAGGAGTGGCAACGTCGCACGCAATTGCTGCTGTCATGCGATGCGCAACGTCGCTTGAGAGCGGCGCTCCGAAAATGGCTATTTTCCCATAGTAAATCTTTTGTTTCACGCGCAGGACTGTGGAAATTTCTCTTTCACTCTTATTGGATTTCGTATGTAGGCAATGTACTGAATGTTGTTTCATAGGAGCGCAATCGAGAGCGCTCCGTAAGCTCCTTTTCGCGCGTTATTTATTAAATGAACAAGAGTGTATGTAATGTATTTTATTTGTAACTAGCGACCCGCCCCGGCTTCGCACGGGTGCAATGCTGATACTAAATACACTACAAAAAAACTGTGAAGTTGTGAACGTTATATATAAAAACATAGCGGCTCGCTCCGGCTTCGCACGGGTATAAAATATATAGCCGGGCGGCCGGCCGGTGCCGCCGCAAACGCTACGTCCCGCAATTTTTATATCTGTAATATCTTCGAAAATATTCACTTAACTCATACGGTGTAAAGGGCCATATAGATCTATATTGAATGAACAATGTATTCAAGGTATTTAATTGGTAAAGGATTAATGCTGTATTGGTTAAAATCGCTTCGAAAATTATTTGTCGTAAAAAGTAAATGACAAAAAAAAGTTATTGTGGGTTATCCATAAGAGATAGACATATACCACCGCGGACTTTTCTGTAGACCTTTTCAATGTGTATAATACTTAGTACATTATTTTGATAAAACTCGTAGGGTTCAGCCTGCGTTTGCAATGTAAGCGGAAAAAATGTAATTTTTTACGACATCACATTAGAAACCTCAAAAATAACAGTACTTCTGCACTATTTGATGGATGTTATTATACATATAAACCTTCCTCTTGAATCACTCTATCTTTTAAAAAAAACTGCATCAAAATCCGTTGCGTAGTTTCAAAGATTTAAGCGTACAAAGGGACATAGGGAAATAGGGACATAGGGACATAGGGACAGAGAAAGCGACTTTGTTTTATACTATGTAGTGATGATGTGTAAAGGTACTTATTTTATTGATATTAGTATTGGAGTTTTTTACGATAGATTTTAAATAATGAGCAGGTATAACTTTATTATAATTATTTATGGGAGTTCACTGCACCAGCGCTCCTGAAGACGAGCCGCCTCTGAATACAAATGGAAAGGTTCCATGTAACATACATAATTATATATTCCTTTTGAAGGAATATTCAAAGTACAATAGGACAGATTATGCTGTATCTGTCTTGAAATAACGCAGGTCAATTAACATAGGAATGTTTAGACATCAGCATAATGAGCTGTTTGTATACTAATGGGGTATAGTGACGTAAATCACTTCATCCTTGGACATTTCTTAATGTAAGAAAGCTTTGCTTTATCATAATTCATAATATAGTTTGTAAGCACGAAATATTTCCAGACTGGTTAGCTGTAATATGGTTGTTGTAATTTATTCTCTCACACATCACATCTATTCATGCTCTCACATTCTGTATAAGAAAATAATTTTCGCATAAATGTAAGTAGGTACTGCTATTTCTTGTTCTTCTTTCTTGATGTAACTCTTTTTTGCAGTTTTATACTAGGAAAAAATATATGTATATTTTATGTAGATATAGGTAACCATAGACGATAACGTTGATAAATATATTTTTTATGCAGAGACCGGTGCGGAGCAGATCGGTTTCACCCGCGGACGAACCAGTGTGCGAAATCAAGTAGGTGTCCATACACCAACTTGATTTCACAGCATTTATTGCAGCATTAGCTTGATTAGCAGCTGGTATATATGGTTAGTATTGCCCAGAGGCATGTATAACCCATATATAAAGTTTCATCCAAATCAGTGCAGTATTTTATACGTAAAAAGATAACAAACATCCTTACAAACTTCAGCCTTTATAATACATATAAGTATGATATCTTCTACATGTAACATTTCATTAATACGTTATAATACCAGGAAATCATACGAAAATAGAGAAAACTTGCTCAGTAAGCCCTTTAATATATCATTCTACAACTCAATCATAAGCATAATCCGTTATTACGCACAAAATTTTGTTCCGGAAGCATTTTCTGAAACCCCAAATGGATTTAAGATCACGACCCTAATCGAAATGTTGAAATACAGCCCCAAAATTATATAAGCCGAGTCACGTAACGGTTTTTAATTTACAAATCCGTTCCTTTAGTGTGAAAAATGTGTTAAAAACGCTTTAGGGAATAACGTTTTTCCTTTTAAACACATTTTACAATTTGATCATATTCTTTTTAATAATGCTACATTTGAGCACTTGACTTATCGATCGACCAATTTATAATGTAAATATTTAAGAAAAAAAAGAGCGTGGGTGCCGAGCACACGTGTCAGAAGTGATACTTCTTTGGCGTCGCCTTACTCCATGACGTATTGCCCAGACGCAACCTTGAAATTTTACTCTCAACGCGCCTCAAGAAGTTTCACTTCAAAACACCATGGTACAAACCAAGGCAAGGTTGGTATTCCAATATACACATTTCATTCCATCTGATCAATGAACATTCAATCATAAAACTAAAACGAAAACATGTCGAAAGCACTCGAAAGAATATAAAGCTCATAGTCTATATTTGAATAAAATAAATCTCGCCTACATTAAAGAGTAGAGTACCGTTTCTATATTTGATTTATTTCAAATATCCAAGTACCCGCCAACGTATATTTGTCAAAAATTGTAAATTGGCTTCATAAATAACTTTGTTCGGTCCCAAAAGAAATGTAAGTAAAAGCAAATAATTTTTCAATTTATAGGTACTATATTTAGGGATATTTCGATAAGTTTAACGATTTATATAAACTTCATAGTATTATGTGGTATTATAATTATGAATCTTGGAATTTTCTTTTTCACATTCTCAATACCTTTACCTGTTGCTGGAGCTTGTGGGATATATTTGTTTCACATCTTGAGATTTGTGTCTCTATGTTGTTCATAAAGAAACGAAGTTTATGAAAATTACGTATGTTCTATTAATAAGTAGGTGAATCTACTTAGAAAAAGATTAGGTATCCCACAATTTTCACCTTTTTTGCAAACGAATCTTTGACTTTTTCTGCAACAAGTATCACCATATTTTATTTAATTCAAAACACATAAATAATCACTTCATCTTACTAGGTACCTAATTGATACCGCATGAAAATCTATCCTGATTTCTATCTTATTGTAAAATCAACAAGCTTCGAGACTGTAAGTGCTATTTTAATTTATAGCGATATAAACGTTATACCTACATTTCTTTCATAATCACCTTTTATTACGAATTTTTGTTTTATTATTAAAGAGAATAGCCATAAATGCGAGATTAAAGATCTAAATTAGCGGATGAAGTTTATTTATCACGTGTCTCATTAGACGCGGTGGGTGGTCCGTGCTGAATCTCATAATGTTGAGCCGAGCGTTGATATGAGACATTAAAACTATATACAAGCTGCATTTCATGGTTTTACCCGCTTTTGGTATAATTTATCAGAATCAGGAATAAAGAAATTTAAAAAAATGTTTTCTACGGCAAGCTCTATGATAATTTGTTGGATTTTGAAGTCGAGGTTTAAATATTTGTAGGTCCTTATTATAATATTTTATTTTATAAGAAAATGTATTAAATAGTAACTTCAGTAAGTTGTGAAGCCTTTCATCTTTTAAACCATGCCTAATTTTCATGTCCAGTTTGACAATATCTTTCAACAATTAATTTGTGTAATAGAGCTCTTAACATTTAGTTAAATTAACTATGAGCATTTACTCCATATGTAAGTTAGGCACGAAACATAGCGAACGTCTAGACCTTGGTAAATTACTAAGACACAAAGCAATTAAGCCTAGAACTTAATGATTTTAGATTAGTGTAGTATTTAGTACCTGTATGTGGATTAAAGGGCACACTAATTATTAATTACCTGTTTTATGGATAGACTAGCGGTCCGCCCCGGCTTCGCCCGTGGTACATATTTCGCAATAAAAGGTAGCCTATGTTCTTTCTCAGGGTCTAAAGATTGTCTGTGCCAAATTTCATCAAAATCGGTCCTGTAGTTTATGCGTCAAAACCATACATACATACATACCTACATAATTACAAACCTTTCCTCTTTATAATATTAGTATAGATTAATTATTTATATGAAAGATAACCTGCTCTATTTTTCAGATTGAACATTTTCATCGGACAGCGGAGATTGTTTATGTAATTAAAACAAATACTTATAAATTAATTCAAAAGTGAAAAAATATTTAAAATGGACCATCATTGAGAATAAAAGTTATGACTCCTTAACTAGATGGCCATGTTCATTAATTAAACTTTGATGTTCTCACATCTCGACGAGCGAAATCATTTGCCCCTCGTAAATAAATACGTAATGGGCCCTCTTCACAATCAGCAGTGTTGGGCAAGCAGAGGCAATCATCATAGTGTAGAGGGCCTAAATATCTGCCGTCTTTGTAGTAGTTTATTCGTAATCGCCGTAATGGTGGCAAACATCGACCATCATTTGTTGGGCCAACGCTCGATTGCGAACAGGCACCACACGGTTCGTAAAACTTACACTTCGTTAGTTGTCGGAAAAGCAGAGAGCGTGAAATTACAAATACCCGGGAAGATATAAAACACCCGGGTATAAGAGCTCGTCAGTGCCTTGTTAGTACTGTGTGGTTTGACAGCTTCTTAGAAATATTTGCCTGGAGACCGTCACGTTTTGGGCATGTATATTAATATGTAGGGCATCTTCTCGTGCGTAGAATGATTCCTACACGTGATAGTGAAGTCCCATGTCCCCAAGTGGGGTAAGGGGCAGATGCATTATGCATACACCTGTTTCACTGATCGATTTTCTTTAGGGACAAGTAGGTGATCAGCCTTCTGTGTCCTGCCAGACCGAGACATTTTTTTTTCTTCGTCTCCACTGGGAATCGAACCCAGGACCCCTCGGTTCTACGCTCACGCGTCAACCACTGAACCAAGGAGGCCGTCGCCTACACGTGATGGTATATAATAATTATGTCCATGCTTTCGTTTCAATGTAGTAGCGACGAATCTTCTTTTCTACTATCGCGATACGCAGAAGATTGATGAACGCAAGTATTTATATTGTTACCTACAAATGTATAGTCTATAGCCGGATCCACACAGACATGGCTTCACGCAGCAATTGTTTCGCGTAGCTGCTCGCTTTGTGTGGACGTTGACGTAGAAAACACAAGAAAATCCTTGACATGTTTTATTAACTGTTGTACTCACAGTAAGAGCGGTTTCAGACTAGCGTTTTATACGCGCGTATGAGCTCGTTTTTGGAAGCGCATGTAGGCGCGTATAGGCGCGCCTTTTGTCACACGCTCGACTCGTACGAACGTTGACGCGCTTCTAAGATCGTATAAATGCGAGCTGCGACTTGCGAGAAACCATTATCTCGCAGCTCGCAGTGCAGTTCTGGGTAAAGTGTATTAAAGTGACCGGTCATCAGTTTTGATGCAACTATCGGTGACACCCAGCATTTTTTTCGTAGTCTCAGTCGACGGCGAATAAGTAACGCAAATAGTAATGTTTCTTTGTCAGAATCCATGTTGATACTACCGGTGCGAGCAAACACGCCGAAATATGCCCGTTTACGCGAGTATGGTTTAGAAGCGCGTAATGTAGCGCGCATATAAGCGCACGAAAGCTGAAACGACCGTATACGCGAAAAAAAATACGCTAGTCTGAAACCGCTCTAAATAAATGATGATCTGAATTCCAGCGTGACCTGCACAATGTTAATAACACCAACAATTCCCAACCTGCTTCTACCAGCCCCACTTCAAAATTAGCAGCAGAGTTTAACACCTTTCGCTCCTTTGTTGTATCTTCTCTGCATACTTTGCAATTGCAAATTGAGTTCCTCTCAAATGAGTATATCAAATTGGAGATAAGAAGTCGGAGGAAAATGTTGTTATTACATGGAATACCAGAAACCTCAAAAGAAAATCCTGCGAATTTAGTTGCCAAAGTAGTGGTGGATAACTTAAAAGTATCTCAGTTTAATCAGGAAGCTATTTCCCGGTGCCATCGTTTAGGTTCAATGAAGTCTGATAAGCCCAGGCCCATTATTATTAAATTTAAAGATGTTGCTTTAAGAGACACCATTTGGTTTTCAAAGACCTCTCTGAAGGGCACTGGATACACACTGTCAGAATTTCTTATTAAGGAAAGACATGATGTTTTCATCTCTGCAAGAACCCGCTTCGGTGTAGCCAATTGTTGGTCCAAAGATGGTTACATCATTGTTCAAGCTCCAGATGGCTCAAGACATAAGATCACAACAATGGCTGATCTTGAAACCATTCCTTCAGCTGCCGGGGGTTCAGCTTCAACAGCCACAAATTTGCCACAAGCCAATCAATCGAAGCCGGTTTCAAATGTAAGGCCCAAGAGGTTCGGCAAAGTTAAGTAAGCATTCAATGCATGTTTATTTCTATCGTATATCTTGCCCAGAAATGGTTTAGCTATTTAATTCAGTTTCTTGGAGTTCTCACTATGTTAATATCTCTTCCCTTAATTTGCTATGCTTCTTTATATTTTCATACTAGCTGGTGCGTTGTGCGCGGGCTGCAAGCAGCCCGCGAGCCCCTTTTGCCCCTGGGTTGAAGCAATAGGGCAGTCATTAGAAAATGTGTTAGAATTCCAAGTCCATTTATAATTTTCTGCTAACTGCGATTCCACAGTCAATCGGAAGTGCTTATAAATTCCCCAATCAAATATTTTCTACTCCGGGGGGCTGTTCACTTTCGAAGGTGCGTGGTGTGTCTCATCCCGGGGCAGAAATCATCAGTCAATTGAAACTGCATTCGAATTTCCTGTACATTTGTTACTATATGCTAACAGTGATTCCACAGTCAATCGGAAGTGCTTATAAATTTCCCATTCAAATATTTTCTATTCCGGGGGGCTGTCCACCTTCGAGGGTGCGTGGTGCGCGAGCTGCAAGCAGCTCGCGGCTCATCCCAGGGCAGAAATCTTCAGTCATTTGAAAATGCATTCGAATTTCCTGTCCATTTGTTACATCTGCTAACAGCGATTCTACAGTCAGTCGAAACTGCTTATAAATTACTTATTCAAATATTGGTTAAATTTTTGAAACGTGATCCCGAATTTCATTTATTTGAGGTGTCTAATCAATAGCGGTGACTTTTCATAATAAACTGTTCAAGACAATAAATGTGTGAAGATGTATAAAACATATTGAAAACTTCAAGTCTTTTTAGTAGCGCATAATGCGCTAAAAATATGCGCTTTCGGCACTAAAAATATCTAAGTGAAAGCCATAGGACTACAGTCAAAGGGTGTATCGAATAAGATATCGTTACACTATAAAAATAACTACTTTAAAAAAACCGACTTCAAAAACGGAAAAGTAAAAAATAATTAATTACTACATATTATTATTTAGTTGTGTTATTCACTATATAGGTTTGAAGTCGGTGCCAAGCACTAAGCACTTATTAAACTACGCTATTTTTTGATACAAGAACTACCTACTTGCAATTCAATTACATTATTCGCAATACAAAAAATTGGTTATTTTCGATACAAAAACTACACTACTCTTGGTGTAAGTCCTACGCTTATAAAGCGTGAACGATTGGCTCATTAACTCAATAAATGTGTGAAGATGTGTATATTATTACGTATTGAAAACTTCAGTCTTTTTAGTAGCTTCGTTTAAAATCAAATTCATTATGCTTTCGGCACTAAAAATAAGAACCTACTTTTCCGTTTTTGAAGTCGGTTTTTAACGTGATAACGTTTTTAAAATCGTTTTAATCGGGTGACATGTTCAGAAACTTGTGTCACACCAAAACCTCACGAGCGCGATCGCAGGTATAACGAGAGAGAGACAGACCGATCTCCCGTCTCATCTCGAGCGCTGACACCAATAAGACGTTATCACGTAAACATCTCGATCGTAAACCTACTTTACAAACAACCAATTTTTTAACGTAGTTTTAATAATAATTGAAATAATAATATTATAAATAATTGAAAAAATAATCAAATGTTTGAAAATCTTACACCATGTAGGTACTTCATAATTTGATCGATATATTCATTAATCATATTATACTATGTATTTTTCTTATTCAAAAGTATAAAAAAACGAAATATAAGAAAAAATGAATAAGTCAATGCTCAGTTTTCGAGCAGCCCAGTCTCTAAGATCCCAGCCGATAAATTACTTGTCTTTAAATATATTATACAGTATAATACAAAATTTAAATATCACTAATTTCTCTTTCAGTTTTGAACGACTTCGATATAGAAAGCGATTTTTTTAACAGAAGCAATAATGAAAATAGAAGATTGAAATTATTTAAGTAATGAAAAAATGATCTCGAAATTTGCAAAACGTGTTTTTAAAAGATACCTACAATACAAAATAAGATACCTAAATAATGTGTTTTAATTTCATTGAATATATTCATATACCTACTTGAATAAAAATGGTTACCTCTTGTCTTGTTTATAAACTAACAAAAAACTGAATTATATAAACAAGTCCCCCTGTCGAGTGTAGCTGATTCGGTATGTAAAACCTCGAAATTAACAAATAGTTTGTTATCGTTATTTTTCATTATCTAGTTACATTAAATTGAATTTTGTTGATTTTTTATTGAAGTTGTTTTCTCAATATTTCTAATCCTTTAGGTATTTTAGTAATTTAGCTGCAAGCCAACAATTTAAATAGTCAGGACTATTAATATTAATTAGTTAAAATCTTTAGTTTAATTTTCATTTATTCATTCATCAGTGCTGTTTTTTTGATTCTATCATTTTAAAATTCTCTTTCTCTTTTTAATTTTTATATGATAAGGTATAGTGCCTTTTTTAATTTATGTACCTACTGAATTAGGTGTTACGAAGCCTACCTACCTTTATTATTAATACCTACGTTTATTATAAAAAATATAGTTAGGTATAAAATAATATAATGTTACATCGCCATCATTTCATCTTACATAGTAGAATTTTTTAATTTGTTAAGTTCTTCATACACTGTGTTTTTGAATCGAACATGTGAAAAATGATTCATGATCATTAATTAAATGGCATAAGAAAAAGCTAATTTTAAGTAGGTAAGTACTAAACATTATCTTGTGTAGTAGATGGTAGGCAATTTATCTAATCAAAACTTTAATTATTTCAATAATAAAACAGCTATCTACAATCTACATAGATTAATTATATTAAGTTTCATAAAATCAATATTAATAATTATTTTTGAATTGCGAATAAAACAACAATAATTGAAACTAAAATTATTTTATTAAAATGACTATATTATTCAACTAATGGTAACACATTTTTTCATTTTTAAAGAAAATCTATAGGTATAAAATATAAATTTATACAAAATCAAAATAACAAAAAACGAATAACATACAACTTAAATAAAATCTATACATAAAAAAAACGTAGGAAAATATACTGAATATTTTTATAACACTTGGGGCGTGATCTACAAATTAATAATCGAAGAAGAAAATACGCTACCCCGAGCTAGACGCAAACAGTACTGCATTGATTAACTTCCAAATTTTGAATAAATATTATGAAAAGGTCGGATCAACATAATATAGGCTATACATATTATTATAACATCGTTCCTTAGAAGCAATTGCAAGCAGCCCGCGTCGCATCCCAGGGCAGCAATCTTCAGTCATTTGAAAATGCATTCGAATTTCTTGTCCATTTGTTACTATCTGGTAGCAGCGATTCAACAGTCAGTCGGAAATGTTTATAAATACCCCATTCAAATATTTTCTACTCCGGGAGGCTGTCGACCTTCTTGGTTGCGCCGTGCGCGGGCAGCAAGCAGCCCGCGGCGCCGTCTTTTGCCGTTGCTATTCAATTTCCCTTCCTACTATGGAAATTTCCATACAAAATTTTCGAAAAAAAAAATTTCGCTTTTTACCAAAAATTTTTATGTGCCTGGAAGCGGACCAGGTTTTGAAGCATTTTTTACTTCGGCGACCCCGACCTAAGTGCCACCGGTTCAGAGAGCCGTTGAATTTCGTGATGTATGGAAAATGGAAACCAGGGGTCGGAGAGAGATTCTGAGTATGCAGTATTGTAAATATGGCCGATAAGAGCACAAAAATCAATTTTTAGACCCATCGTAAAGTAACCGGCGCCACCATCTTGCTTTGAAAAATTGGCCATTTTTGAAAAAAAAAATGGCGTCCAATTTGAAATTTCTCCATTGCCCTGGTAGCGCCCCATCTTCCTGATCATTTTTTAGTTCTACACCCCCCACCTATCTGTCGCCGTTTCGGAGAGCCATTGAATTTCGTGATGTATGGAAAATGGAAACCAGGGGTCGGACAGAAATTCTGAGTATGCAGTTTTGTAAATCTGGCCGATCAAAGCTCAGAAGTCAATTTTTAGACCCATCGTAAAGTAACCGGCGCCACCATCTTGCTTTGAAAAATTGGCCATTTTTGAAAAAAAAAATGGCGTCCAATTTGAAATTTCTCCATTGCCCTGGTAGCGCCCCATCTTCCTGATCATTTTATAGTTCTACACCCCCAAGCTATCTTGCGCCGTTTCGGAGAGCCGTCGAATTTTGCGTTGTATGAAACTCGGAAACCAGCGGTGGAAACTCGATTATGAGTATGCCAACTTAATGTGCGGCTCGATTAAAGCCCCTGTGCCAAGTTTCAGCGCGATCGGACCAGCGATGGCCGTTTTAGAAATTTGTATGGCGGCGGCCATTTTTCCGCCATTTTGAATTTTTTTCACTTTCTGTGGTAATTGCTCGAGGTCTACTCCAAGTTTAGTTCGAGCACCCCAGATGTAGCTGCTACCGTTTGCGCGGGCCGTTGACCGTCTTCGCGGGCTGTGAGAAAGTTCAGGGTTTCATATTTTTCTGGATATCCTGGGAGCTGGGCGAGTATGAATGCGTCATTGGTGTGTTTCTCCATTGCACCACCTCGGCTATAGGCACCTTTTTATGTTTGCGCCAAAAATGGAAAAATTCCAAAATCGAGCGACCCACTATGGCTCCCTGGTAGCGTCCCAGGGTGGTGATCATTTTTAGTTCCGACACCCCCCACCCAACTCGCACCGTTTCCGCGGGCCGTTGGATTTTACGTTGTATGGAAGTCGGAAACGGGGGCCCGGAGCCACTCGAACGGGGCACCGATCGATTCGCCGGCTCGAACAGAGCACGTGTGCCAAATTTGAGACGTAAGGATTCATAAACGGCGATTTTGGCAAAGTACGGCGGCCATCTTGTTTTCGCGAAAATCGCCATTTTTCCACCACCCCTGGTAATCGCCACCAGTTCCGAGCATTTTTTGTTCAGACACCCCCCCTCCAGATATCACCGTTTTTGCGCACCTCCAGGGGTCCACTCGGTTTTCGAAGGTGATCGAGATCGCTATATTTTTCCTCTGGTCACTCGGCGCACCTCTACACGATCACGTCATTATCCCCCCCACTTTCCGCGTAGTTTCCGAGAAAACCGATGTCAGTCAGTGAGTGAGTGGTAGTGTAGCTTTATATATTATTTATATTTTCATATATGAGCTTTTGGTTGTAATTTAGTAATTAGTATATTCTTATCTTGTTATGTACCTACTTTAGTTATAGTTAATACATATTAATATTACTACCCTTACATTTTAATGCTAGATACCCGATTGTAAATTTATTATTGTAAACAGCACTTTGGCTATTGTCATTTGTCAATTAATGTCAAACTTCACTTTTTATAATATTATCAGTTGCGTGGATACTAGCATATTTGAATTCGCACAGACAGTAATTGTTTTAGCTTTTGTTGTAATTTTTATATTTTATTTTATTTAAATGTAACTGGTGGTAAAGGTTATGTTTGAGAGTTAGATTTCTTATTATATTTTTATTTGCTTATTATTAGTTATTTAAATATATATACGTAGTATATATTATATTATATTATATTTTATTATTTATGAATTTAAATTGTAGTACAGAGAATGAAAGTTTCATTTCGCTAAATTCAAGCAATGATTTCTCAGAAGATGACAGCTTCCATAGTACAACCTGTTCTCCTACTCCTTGCATTTCTTCCCTTTTTTCTAATTCTAAGAATACCTTAAATATTGTACATATTAATGCGCAGAGTATTCCGGCACACTATCCCGATCTCCTAGCTACTTTCGACTCCAACCCTGTTCACGCAATTTTAGTTTCTGAGTCCTGGCTAAAACCCTGTCTCCCTTCCTCTTCTTATAGTCTTCCAGGATTTAATTTGATTAGAAATGATCGCATCGGCCGAGCAGGCGGCGGGGTGGCTATATATTTGCGGTCTCAAATTTCTTATTCCATTATTAGTTTATCTCCTCAGCCCCCACCTGGCGATGCGGCCGAACATCTTCTTATCGAAATTACTTCCTCGAATACTAAAATTCTTCTTGGTGTCTTCTATTCCCCCAACCTTACAGTTAATTATTTCCCGTCCTTCGATCACATCCTTGAATCCTTTTCACCACTTTATAAGCATATTATCTTTTTGGGAGACTTTAACACTTGCTTACTCAAGGGTGATCATCGCAGCAAAAGGCTTTCATCTATTGTAGATTCTTTCAATCTGAAAATCCTTCCTTCACAAGCTACCCATACCGCTTCTAACTGTATTCCATCTCTCCTCGATCTTGTCATTGTTTCCTCTCCAGAGCATGTCACCGAGCATGGTCAGTGTTCGGCCGACATGTTTTCCTCACACGACCTTATTTTCCTTTCGTATAATTTAAAACCCCCTAAGTTAAAACCAAAAATTGCCATGCATCGTAATTTTGCTAAAATAAACACAGAGCGCCTTTCTGAAGACGCAAGTAAGACTGATTGGTCGGGTATTTTTTCAGCCGATAATATCGATGAGAAAGTGTCTCTTTTTAATTCTCTGATTATTCAACTTTACGATGCGCATGCCCCGCTCCGTCCTGTTAAGTTAAAGCACTTACCAGCTCCATGGATGACAGATGATCTAAAAAAACTGTTAAGAAAGAAGGCGCGAGCAAAGTCTAAATTAAAATTGTCTAACTCGGATACCAATCGGGAAAAATTTAATATAATTCGAAATCGCTGCAATACTTTATGTAGGGATGCACAACGTCAGCACTTTTCCAAATCCATTGACAACGGTGACCCGTCGAAAATGTGGAAATTCCTTAGATCCCTTGGTCTTGGTAAATCCCCGCTCATTTCCTATCCTAGTACAGTCCATGTCAACGACCTTATTTCCCACTTCTCCAATCCCACTTCTGATTTCCTTCCTAACTTAAAATCCAACACCTTAACCCATCTTAATACCTTGCCCCTCCCTACTACGCCTCCTTTCGTATTCCGTCGGTTCTCTGAGTGTAGCGTTAAGAAGAGCGTGTTGTCAATTACCTCGAAGGCTGTTGGTAGTGACTGTGTTGGTCGAAGCATGATCATTCCAATCCTTCCCATCATTAATCCTATCATTACCCATATCCTTAATTTTTCAATTTCTTCAGGAAAATTTCCTAGTGATTGGAAAAATGCTCATATTCTTCCTCTTCCTAAAAAACCGAATCCTGCGACCCCATCTGATTTCCGCCCTATTGCTATCCTGCCTTTCCTATCCAAGGTTCTTGAACGGTTGGTTCAAGAACAACTAAGCATTTTCCTAAATCATAACCAACTCCTAAATCCTTTCCAGTCTGGTTTTCGACCAGGGCACAGCACGACCACTGCCTTAATTAAAATTACTGACGACATCCGCCGAGGTTTCGACAGCAAAAAGCTCACCATACTTACGCTGATTGACTTCAGTAATGCATTCAATAGCGTAGATCATGATGTACTGCTAGCTGTTTTACGCTCTCTTAACTTATCTCTCTCGGCTGCTGACTGGGTACGGAGCTACTTACAGGGTCGTCGTCAGCGTGTACTAATTGAGGAACTTTCCTCAACTTGGTGCAATGTGTCCGCTGGTGTTCCTCAAGGTGGCGTTTTGTCTCCCCTCCTTTTTTCCATATTTATAAATTCCATTTCCAATTCTATTGTGTCACCTTACCATATGTATGCAGACGATTTTCAATTATATAACCACGCCTCACTCCTTGAACTTCCTGAAGCGATTTTCCAAGTAAACGCTGATCTTGCAGCAATTGTCAGATGGAGCAAAAATCATGGTTTAACAGTTAATCCTCTCAAAACCCAGGCTATTATATTCGGAAGTAGGCAATTAATCTCAAAAATCGACTGGACCAATTTTCCGAACGTCATCGTTGATGGTGTACTTATCCCGTACAGCACGCAGGTTAAAAATCTTGGCCTGACTCTTGACCAAACCTTCTCCTGGGATGAGCAAATTAAACAAGTGAAAAAAAGGGTTTTTTCTTCTGCTTTTTCCTTACGGCGCTTACGCAACTTTCTTCCAATCTCAACCAAAACTGCGTTAGCTCAATCCCTCCTCCTTCCTCTCCTTGATTTTTCTGACTCCTGCTATCCTGATATTCGTGAATATCAGCTGGACACCCTTGAGAAGCTTCAAAATTTCTGTGTCAGATTTATATTTGGACTACGTAAATTTGACCATGTCTCTGAGTTTAGGAAAAGATTAAAGTGGCTCCCCATCCGCCAACGCCGGGATACTCATTTGCTGCATCTTCTGTACACTATTCTTTTTAGCCCTAAGTCACCGCAATACTTAAAGGACAACTTTGAGTATTTAAGCTCTAGCAATTCCCTCTCTCTTCGTTCTTCCAACCTGTTATTACTTTGCACTCCTATCCACCATTCCAATTTTTTCAACAACTCTTTTACTGTTCGTGCTATCCAACTTTGGAACGCTTTACCTGAGAGTGTTAGACGCGCTAAAACGCTCTCCTCTTTTAAATCACTGTTAAAAGATCACTACCTTTCCTTACTGTAGCTTTTTCCCTACCTTTCTGTTTCTGCTTGCTGACATCTGTAACTGTAACCACTGTTTTTGAATGTCTTATCATCTGTGTACTATGGCTTGTGTATAGTATGTATTTTGTAATATGTATGTGTATGTTTAGTATGTATTTAATATTATGTATGTGTATGTACAATATGTATTTTAGTAATATTTTATGTATGTATTTTAGTATGTACCTACATATTTTTGAAGTATATAATATGTAATATTTAGTTTATATTAATATGTGTGTATATGTGTCTATTTTACATTATTTGCAATGTATTGTTATATGTAATTGTAATTATAGTCATTTATTTTGCGCTATCCCACGACCTTCTTACATTTCCTTTCCTACCAGGTTGCCTGGTAGAGATTGCTGTTCAGCAATAAGGCCGCCTTTTGTACAAATGATGCCTTTGTAATTTTGTTCTTTTTTTCTGCTTTGTCCATTCATGTTTGTACAATGAAGTATTATAAATAAATAAATAAATAAATAAATGATGTTACTTCCTTCAATCATAATATATCGCGTTGAATCTATCTAATGGTTTTCTATATTCAGAACTTTTTAAGATCTTTTATAATTAAATTATATCACAACTACAGGCCTGGTCTATAGTTTTAATTTACGTAAATACTAAACAGGTGTATCTGTGATTGTTATAATATGGTATTTATCGATGATCGCCAGCTGTTTTTATTGAAAATAGACCGCCACAAAATAAGTAGAGGCGATATTTATAACTGTTATGTATGCAATGTCATAAAATATCATGTATGTGTAGGTAGGCAGAAATTAATTAAAAAACAGTTTGCATTGATCTAGCGTGTTTCATTGACGTCCCTTTCATATTTAACATTGGCGACGAGGAATTTTTACCATCACGCGTTTAAACTATTCAGTAACAAAATGCCTATCGGTCATATAGAACCCTATAATATTAACAGTAACAATTGGGACGCTTATGTTCGTCGTGTGAACCAATTTATAAGTTTAAATAAGTGTATTAGATGTGTAGGTAGGCAGAAATTAATTAAAAAACAGTTTGCATTGATCTAGCGTGTTTCATTGACGTCTCTTTCATATTTAACAATAACAATAAATTGTACTCCGTTTGAAACTTATCATATAAAATACAATAAGGTCGTGTGGCGAGTGCAAAAAAACCTTATTGCCAAAAAGCAATCTTTTGTGGGCAGCCTTTAAAAGAAAGGACATGTCATAAGTTGGTTACGCAAAGGCGTATGATAACATATTATACTTTAATGTAATTTTACGAATTAATTACGTGTCTTTATAAAATATTGGAAATCATAGACTATAAATTATAAAACATCAGAAGAATATTATAAATTGTTTAATGCAAATTCTGAAACTTTTAGTTTCAGAAACGCTATTACAATTCTAAGAGCCCAGTCAAATAGTAACTCTTTTTATCGGTATAACAATTTTTAAAAGCGCCATCTATTTGTATGATGCGAAAATAACTGAAACCAAACTGAAGTGAACGAAAAACGGCTACTGTAGTATTTCTGAAATTCAACATTGAGGTCGCTGTAAGCAGTGAATTTGATACACAAACGTAATTATAGTAGAGCAATATTTGACAGTTCAACAAAATTCAACAACGTAACCTAGTAACGATGACATAGAATAACATGATATTTCGTTTCGTTAGAACTGCACATTTGCTTAACTTTTTTCAATTACGATTACATATAATAATAATGACCGATACAAGTAATTTTAAGATTTAATTTTACTTATAAACCATTCTAAACATAATAAACAATTTCTGAATTAAAGAACTGACGTCGCTACAATTTTGTGTCAATAAACTTTTTTTCTTTCTAAATACCAAAGACGTTACTCTAAAAATCGAAATCTGACATCTAGAATCGAGTACATTGATCACTTGTGAATAAAAATCATCATAAATTAATCTTTAAATTAATAAATTTGTTTCAAGTTCGATTGACAAATGTTTCAAGTCCGTATCGATTAATTCACTTTAATCGATGTTTATAAGCACGTTACCTCTCTTTGAAGATAAAATTGATAGACGTCAAATGTTGCTTATTAAATTGGCTCGACTATAATTTACATAATATCTTAAGCATACGTAATGTGTGTTTATTAATACATGAATAACAGCAGTAAGTTTCTATATTTTGTATTATTATTAGTAAAAAATATCTACTTTATAGATTTTATTACATCTTATGGAATGTAATTCACAAGCACAGTAAATATATTATGTTTAATATGTATTATGTGCTAGAGTGCTAGACAGTCAGTGAAACTCCTTCTAAGTACCTTCATATACTTGCATGTGTCTTCGAACACCGACTATTCCATTCGATTTACCTTAGAGAATCTAGAATTATTAGATGCACCTATGTGCATATATAACAATAAATTACCTGTGCTTTTAATAAACATGTTGAGATACGTTTTATCCTTACAGACAATTCGTATAACTTCAGAGTTCACCGTTTGACAAAGTAATATAGTATTCCGATGGCTTATGAACCCTTTACAAGTTGTTGTGGCTAAGAAATTGATAGCTATCCGAACTTTAATCAAACGAAACAAAAACAAGTTAGCAAACTCCACAATCTCGAAGGGGAGGCGCCAACTGATGGAGTTCAAAGAGTATTCTAAAAGTACTTCATCAAAGGTGCGAATTCGGAAAAATGTGATCAAAATTACAATGAAACTTTATAAAGAAATATACAGTAAAAATTTCAAATTTACTTTTATAAATTGGTGGAATTTTTTAATTAATAGAGCTTTGTTCTCATATTTCAAGCGAAGTTAATATTGTGTTAATGTGTGCGCGAATCACTCAAGTTCAGCTAGCTCTTGTAGTCCTTTTAAAATAACGCACAACATTTCACCTAATATACACTTTTTCGCTGCGAAATCGGTAATGCCAGTTTTCTCTCATTTTTTTGCACTATTAACTACTATTATTAGAATAGATAAACAGATTATTTTATGAGCGCACTAAAATCGCTGAATAAAACGTGTGATTAATTTAATCAGCGATCTAGTACAACTTTTAACTGGCAACCCGGTTTGTGTCAACTGAATTAACTTGAAGATAATTAGTGTGCAGTAGTTTGCACAACACATTTCAAAACATTTGCACCGTAACTGGGACGTAGCAGTAATAAATTATATATTCCTCTCATTGACGAGTAAAGCACATTTTCTTATAAATTAGGGGCTGATTTCACGGGCTAAATGTCAAAAATTTTAGATAATTGACATTTACGGTACCAGGGTATGATATCACAAACGAGGTTGAATTCCGCAACTTATTGCAAGAAAATAAGTTTATGAAGAGAATAAGAAAAAGTGTACGAAGAGAATGCAACAGTGGCACGTGATAAAAAAGAAGAGAAAGAATATGTCAAAATTTACGATTTATTTACAATTTTTGACGTTTATGGTACCAGGGTATCATAAACGCGAAGAGGTTGAATACCGTAGTAAAAACTTATTGCGAGAAAAATTACGAAGTGAATGCAACAGTGGCATGTGATAAAAAAGATGCGGGAAATGTCAAAATTTAGGATTTTTAACGTTTATGGTACCAGGGTATCATAAACGCGAGGAGGTTGAATTCCGTACTAAAACTATTGCAAGAAAAATTACGAAGTGAATGCAAAAGTGGCATGTGATAAAAAAGATGCGGAAAAATGTCAAAATTTACGTTTATGACGTTTATGGTACCAGGGTATCATAAATGCGAGGAGGTTGAATTCCGTACTAAAACTTATTTGCAAGAAAAATAACGAAGTGAATGCAACAGATGTGATAAAAAAGATGCGGAAAAATGTCAAAATTTACGTTTATGACGTTTATGGTACCAGGGTATCATAAACGCGAGGAGGTTGAATTCCGTACTAAAACTTGCAAGAAAAATTACGAAGTGAATGCAACAGTGGCATGTGATAAAAAAGATGCGGGAAATGTCAAAATTTAAGATTTTTAACGTTTATAGTACCAGGGTATCATAAACGCGAGCAGGTTGAATACCGTAGTAAAAACTTATTGCAAGAAAAATAACGAAGTGAATGCAACAGTGGCATGTGATAAAAAAGATGCGGAAAAATGTCAACATTTATGACGTTTATGGTACCAGGGTATCATAAACGCGAAGAGGTTGAATTCCGTACTAAAACTTATTGCAAGAAAAAATACGAAGTGAATGCAACAGTGGCATGTGATAAAAAAGATGCAAAAAATGTCAAAATTTACGTTTATTTACCGATTTTTGACGTTTAAGGTACCAGGATATCATAAACGCGAGGAGGTTGAATTCCGTACTAAAACTTATTGCAAGAAAAATAACGAAGTGAATGCAACAGTGGCATGTGATAAAAAAGATGCGGGTAATGTCAAAATTTAGGATTTTTAACGTTTATGGTACCAGGGTATCATAAACGCGAGCAGGTTGAATACCGTAGTAAAAACTTATTGCAAGAAAAAAGACGGGTTGCACTCCGGGAGTGCCGGCAGAAGTGAAAACTTGATTATTAACGTTCAGCATGTTTGATATTTTGGAATGGTATCCGTCTTACGCATGGAAATCATGGAATATAAGGGCTAAAAAAAAAAAAAACATCCGTCTTACGCTTTTTCGATCAGGCCACGTGTCCTGACGCGAGTTTAAGATTTTATACCCAACGCCGCTAAAGAAGTTTTCACTTCAAAAATTACGAAGTGAATGCAACAGTGGCATGTGATAAAAAAGATGCGGGAAATGTCAAAATTTAGGATTTTTAACGTTTATGGTACCAGGGTATCATAAACGCGAGGAGGTTGAATTCCGTAGTAAAAACTTATTGCAAGAAAAATTACGAAGTGAATGCAAAAGTGGCATGTGATAAAAAAGATGCAAAAAATGTCAAAATTTACGTTTATTTACCGATTTTTGACGTTTATGGTACCAGGGTATCATAAACGCAAAGAGGTTGAATTCCGTACTAAAACTTATTGCAAGAAAAAATTGGTTGTTATTTTAACGTTTATGGTACCAGGGTATCATAAACGCGAGGAGGTTGAATTCCGTACTAAAACTTATTGCAAGAAAAATTACGAAGTGAATGCAACAGTGGCATGTGATAAAAAAGATGCGGGAAATGTCAAAATTTAGGATTTTTAACGTTTATGGTACCAGGGTATCATAAACGCGAGGAGGTTGAATTCCGTACTAAAACTTATTGCAAGAAAAATTACGAAGTGAATGCAACAGTGGCATGTGATAAAAAAGATGCAAAAAATGTCAAAATTTACGTCTATTTACGATTTTTGACGTTTATGGTACCAGGGTATCATAAACGCGAGGAGGTTGAATTCCGTAGTAAAAACTTATTGCAAGAAAAATTACGAAGTTAATGCAACAGTGGCGTGTGATAAAAAAGATGCGGGAAATGTCAAAAATTGACGATTTTTTACGTTTATGGTATCATTAACGCGAGGAGGTTGAATTCCGTACTAAAAACTTATTGCAAGAGAATGAGTAAGAAAGAGTGAATTTAATCACACTAATTTAATATGTTCAAAAATGCATTTTTTTAATTGTTTCATACTTTGAACTTTGATGACTCTCTTCGCTTACCGATAAAAAATATAAAAACCTATTATTGACCAGGATAAACCGACACAGGTAAAGTCTTTTTTTTGTTTGATTATTATTATTCTTTGTTTTTTTCTTTATAAACACGCGATTATTAGCTTCACTTTAAAATTTTCGTGTGAACGTATACATATTTTAATCCATAATTTAATACTTTAATATAATATTATAAAGGTGAAGAATTTGTTTGTTTGTTTGTTTTTTTGAACGTGATAATCTCAGGAACTACTAGTCCGATTTGAAAAATTCTTTCGGTGTTAGATAGCCCATTTATCGAGGAAGGCTATGTATAATAATTACGCTTATGCCCGATTTCACCAGTAAACAGTCTCCTAAGTAAGGGTTACTTATTTTAAGGGACCCTTCAAATCACTACCTAACCTAAATTCCTTTTCACCATCATAAAAGTGAAGTCCCATGTCCCCCTAGTGGGGTAAGGGGCAGATAAATTATACATTGATCGATTTTCTTTAGGGACAAGTAGGTAATCAGCATTCTGTGTCCTACCAGACCAAGACATTTTTTTTTCTTCGTCTCCACCGGGAATCGAACCCAGGACCCCTCGGTTCCACGCTCACGCGTCAACCACTGTACCAAGAGGCGGTCAAAATATATTGAAATTACAAAATAATTTAAGCCATTGTATTTTAATTAGGTTTTTTTGATTATAACATAACCCTAGTATCTATAGATATTATGTACAACATAGTCGTTTAAAACATACTTTTTTCAACACATGTAATGGGTAGTTTTAAGGTTACCTTACCTACCTGTTATCTCTGCATGGACATGCGTTTATATTGCATGTTATAAAGATTTTCGTATCGTATCGTGATACAGCTTACAGCTTGTCATAATTATTATGGTCTCTATAAATAATCTGTGGTATCACACAGTATCAGCAATATCACTGGACGCGCCGTCAGTCTGAATTAAGAACACTCAGTGAGCGCATGTGGTGTAACGTACGGATTGCGCGCGAATTTCAAATTTCGAAAGTTGGAGTGAAAATTAAAAAAAAAATCTGTTTTATTTTTAAACTGTTTTGAAAGGTCTGTTTGTTGATGGTGTTATTTTTGGTGAGTACTTATTAATTTTTATTGTAGAAGGGGCATGATGATGCGTGATCGAATTTTTTCCATTCGTTTTAAATTTGTATTTATAAAGCATTTGAATGCCATTAAACCAAAAATATCAAATTCAATTGCTTATTTTTAAAATATTTATGTGTATTCTGCGCCTATAATATTCTAAAACTTTTTAAGAGGTCTTTCTTCTTATTTTCATATGGTTATTTAGTTATAATGCAAAATATATTTAGTTTATAATAAATATCAATATTATATAATGTGCATCTTCACTATCTAGTCACGATAAGAATATATTTCTAAAATCTTGAACACGCGGAATAAAAACAGTGCCCAGATAAAAATACGCAACAACCACTAATATCTCTTTATGTATATGATTATTGATTACAGTTAGAATTTAGGTTTAATAAGAAGAACTGTTTGAATGCTTTAATTTTATTACTGAGCCAAAGCCAAAGTTATTTTGATAGATTTTTTTCATTTGTGTTATACAACCAATAAGAATTTTCTTAAATTCTCTCATTAAAAATTAAATTGTATATTACCTAAATAGAAAAATCTATCCATATAGGTAATAATTGCCACTTTATAAATTGCTGTCAATTATTTTCAATTTATTACACGTCCTTACAATTTACGTTGCGAGTACAATAAGGTAAGAAATTAGACTTGTAAATAGTTCGTGATTGCCCATATTTGCTCAATGTACAATACAAACTGTATTTATCATCAATCATGATCTACTCGTAGGTATATGGATATAAGGAAAAACGTTATTACGTGATGTAGGGTTTTTAAAAACTGCCATATAATTTTTGTAGTAGGTACCTACGAAAAATCTATGATACGATAAAATTGTATTTCAAAACTTAATGAAATACTTGGATATTGTAATACTACTGTACCAGCTAAGAGAAAAACCAAACGATAAATTATAACATGAAGAAATTAATGGAAAATTTGAAATGCAAAAATCCTATACAAAACCATCGAGATAGTATGTAAACATAAATTTAAACATTTTTTCCAATAATATTTTTATAAAAAATACAACCAGGACCAAACTCATCATTTATCATATTGATACGAGTAATCCATACATTTAAAGAATATGGCTGAACAATTGATATCGAGTTCCAAACAGCATTCAAACATCAAATTTATCCCTTTTCCCAATATAACACGGAAGCCCCAGAATTGATCGAGTGAAGCTAATAAAGAACATCTCGGACTACTTACAATAACAGATTCAGATTTATATTAAAAGGCAAATTGGTAATAAAATATCTACCACCCATATTATAATATCTCAATTTTTACCGTGGTTGCCAGGAAGAGATCACTATTAAGTGATAAGGCCGCCAAAAGTAGTAGTTAGGTAGTTAGGTGTAAGTAGTTCTTAGGTTACCTATCTGTACAACTATTAAAGAGTTAAATAAATAAAATAAATAAAAATATCTCAATTATCGAACTAGGCATTCATTGCAATCGTTGTGTTCAATTTTCATTGAATTTATCTAATACTGCTAGCTGTGCCCCACAGTTTCACCCGCGTGGTTTCGCTCCTGTTGATCTTAGCGTGATGATGTATTCTCCACAGTATTCCCTATAGCTTTCCTCAATGAATGGGCTATCTAACACCGAAAGATTTTTTTTTACTATATTAATTTTTAAACAGACACACTTTCGAATATAAAAAAAAATACTATGCATTATGAAAATAGTCGAAACAACTTCCTACTTCATCAATATTCCCAATGTTTATTTATGAACAAAGTCCATTCAGCACTTTATATTTTAACACCTTAGTTCTCTTGGGATTTGACGCCCACAACCTTTTGGGTACGATTATCCCTATTATTTATTTATCGCCAATAGATTTTTGTGTTGAATTTATTTTGCAATATATTCAAGCTCTGTACGTCATATTATGAATATAAAAAGTCTATTGTTGTTTTTGCTATGTTTGAATATTATGTCTGACCTAAGACCTCAATAGGAATTATATGAAAAATTGAATAATGATTGTAATTTAATATGTAACCTATTATATAATTTGTTGCTAATATTACTTCTATTCTGGAACTTCTGAAAATCAGCACTTCACAACATGACGTGCATGCTGAGTAGCTGCCCTTTTTAGAACCACACTGATCAGCCCTAAGTACAATTTCAATTGTATTTTCATTTTTTTTTTGTATTTTTTCTATTTGTTTTGTGTGTTTCTGAATTAACATTCTTTCTATTCATATCATGCTAAATCCTGTTTTTGTTTTCTATAAACTTATAAAGGTTTTTGTATAATTGACCGTGCTTAACTAAAACTCTATGTTCCTATGGTTCTACTGCGCCTATTTTTGTAATAGCTTCAAAACATGGGGAATCTTATCAAATAAATTAAGTGTAAGATGTTGGCCTTTATAAACTACACTTTATTTCTATTTACATATTAATATATCTGTATTTGATACAAACCTCTGATCTAAAACCAATCCTACTTAATATTATAATTGCGTAAGTTTGCGAGGATGGATGTGTATGTGTATGTTTTTTACTCTTTCACGCAAATACTACTAAACCGATTACAATGAAATTTGGCACACATATAGAGGGCAACTTGAATTAACACAAGGGATAGGTTTTATCCCGGAAATCCCATGGGAACGGGAACTATGCGGGTTTTTACTTAGAAACGCGGGCGAAGCCGCGGGCAGAACGCTAGTAAACTATAATATAAAAACATGGTTTCGCTTTGTGACTCCATACTTCGAAATAACTTCTACTGCGAAATCTTATTCGTTCAACCAAAGCAGGAGACAGGAAAATCCACTCCAATTAACTTTACGGTATTTGATGCTTTGTGATACAGATAATAATTCGGTAACCAAGCAACGCGTGAGGCATTTGAAACACGTAACATCGACATCAGTGGCTCTGAACCCAAATATTTGAGCAATTTATCACGATTACATTTAATTGGGTCGGTGGGTAAACATTGACTCATCGACCTTCGGGTACTGCCAAGATCTAGTGCTATCTTAAAACCTTGAAGTGGATTTTAATGTGCAAAATATTACCCTTCTTCGTAATATGCTAGATACGAGTAAGAAGTTAGAGAGTGTGCTAAATTCAGCTCATCAAGTGCAGGCTATCGAATTTATATGTTTACTAGCTTTCTAAAGTAAACTAGTTGACTAAAACCTAATAAATTATATACTAAAACCTTCCTCTTGAATCACTCTATCTATTAAAAAAATTGCATCAAAATCCGTTGCTTAGTTTTAAATGTTTAAACATACATAGGAACAGAGAAAGCTACTTTGTTTTATAGGTACCTACTATGTAGTGATTAATGGAATCCAATCTATGACACATGTCTTATTAAAACAAAATTAAAAACACTTGTTAATAAAGCAGTTTCAATAACAATATTTCGGTCTAATTTCCGTGAGATCTTCAGGCGTTTTCAGGACAAATATTTATCTGAAAAGGTTTTCTTTAATTTCGTACCGTATATTCGTTTACTTCTATTTACTTCCAACAAGTTTATTTACCGTTGAACATATTTAATAGATCGACATCGCTTTAATTACACGAGCAGAAAATATAATTATAGCTGACTTATATTCCCTTGAAATTAAAACTACAGGCAATGGTAATTTGCTGAGTGTGTTTTATCATTTGGTTGACTTTTTGAGTTACGTAATTTGTGAAAATGAAATTTAAATTCATTTAGTAGATAATTCAAACACTTTTTTCCTTGTTAAAGTTTAATACAGTAAACTTATATTTCTACCACAGTATTACAATATTTATAGATATTGTAATACTGTGTTTCTACTAGCTGTGCCGCGCGGTTTCACCCGCATTGCTCCGCTCCTGTTGGTCTTAGGGTGATGATTTACGAGTATAATCTTCCTCGATAAATGGGCTATCTAACAACGAAAGAATTTTTCAAATCGGACCAGTAGTTCCTAACATTAGCGCGTTCAAACAAACTCTTCAGCTTTATAATATTAGTATGGATTTCCAGTTCCTTGTGATTGGTTAGACAAGCTCGAGTTTATAGTCTGCAAGAATCGATAAAAATGTTTTCAATCAGCTTCAAACATAACATAAATCAATATCATAAAAAATAATTATGGAACTGTTATTTTACGAATAATAGATAGTGTAACTAAAAATTGCTGCTTCACTTCGTACCACATATCTACTCACAGTATCTACTAGTCGAAACCGACAGCCTTAGTTATTCTTGATACACACACACGCACAAACAATAACCTTCAAAATTTTCAGTTATTTCATACAAAAAAATCAAACTATCCTGTTAGTTCGATTTATTTTTCAGAACCTTAGAAATACCACAGATTTATCTCATAATATTTTATTAGTCTCTGGCACAATCAAGGTCAATAACCATTACGTCAAAAGATACAAGTGAATTTAAAATAATTCAATACAAGTTCAATATTTTAGTTATTACATTATCTATGTAATAAAAATGTCCGATTTTGATCGATACGAGTAATACAGTGGATAAGTTTGTTTTAATAATAACGAGTTTTGTATCGCATCTTATCTATAATAATATGTTGTTCCTTCTGCGACGTAAATCCAGTTTATTCAACCACAAATGAATAAATATTACAGGACAATTTTTTCACACACGGCACGATCTGATCCCATACTAAGGTTTCGCTTGTGTTATGGAGACCAGATGGTTGATAAACATACATATATAATTTTGAATAAATACTTATTATATTAATAAAACCCAGACATAAATAATAATCAATAATAATGGTTGTTAATAAATTTAAATTTTATCATTAACGTTTTATCAAAATTTATCCACCTCAATAATCTTAAATTTTAATGCTTTGCTTTTGTATATGTCCTGTTTGGTTATCCAGGTAAGACTGATCCAGCATTTGAACTGCTCAATCTCTTCCGTGATTTTTCCTCAGCACAGAGCATCAAGTTGCTACATTATAACCGTAGTCACTGAAATAAACTTTCAATTTTGATCTGTGCACACATGACACTTGACACTGGCAGAATCCGTCCTTTTGGGATTGGGAAGGCCATAAACAAAAAAGAAGAAGAAGAAGAAATTATGACAAAGTTACGTTGACGCCTGACGGTCATATCTTCTTGCCATAACAAAAAAAAAGGACGGAAAATAAACAATTTTCAGAGCTATTTCCTCTTTAAAAAAATTTACATTCGCTTAAATAATTAATAGCGCCCATAAAAGCAAAATCAAATTATGAAACGTAAAACTCTTGAGAGATTTACAGAAGGAAAATTGTAAATGATATTCTTTCAAAAACAATTATTCCACGCCGTATAATATTATCTTTGCTCTTGATGCGTGTTTTAACGGGCAGGCCTTTCCATAATTACAGATTTTATTATTGATAAAAATTATTTAAGAAAATTTTGAAATTGTCAAATAAATGTTTCTTTCTTTCAAATTATAACCGGTAAAGGAGACCATTTTTTTTGTTTGGAGAATAGGCCCACCTCAATTTCTTAGTACTCCATTGAAAAGTTACATTTGGGGTTGCATTTTTTAGAGGACCCAATTTATTTTTTTTTGATGTGTAGGAGGGGTCAGTGTGAAGCTATCACCAAGTTTGTGGGGTCGACACCCTTGTCCCACGGCCGCCATCTTGAAAATAGCGGTTGAAATGGTTTTTACGATATATCTCTTCAACTATTTATCTGATAAAAAAAATTTTTGGACATTATTTGTGGCAAATTAAATTCTCTACAACTTTGATCCAGTAACTTTTTGTCGTAAAACTATAAATAAAAAAGTTATAAGTTAAAATGTTCAGAAATTAGAGCTATTTATATTTTTAAATAAAACTTTTTTTTATCATTTTATGAAGAAACTATATCAGACCATTTTTGTAGATTGTTTTTCGAGGAACAACTTTTATATACAACATTTTTTCATTAAGTAAATAGCTAAGGTTTTACAGCGATCCGAAGTGAGTACTATTTTTCAGTACTCTTAAGTATACAGTTACATATATATTATGTGTGTACTAATAATAATTTGTCATCAGTAATTGTTTTTCTTTTGTTATTATACATAATATTTTAATAATTAATTATGCAATATTATTAATAATTAATTATTGACTCTTTTCCCCACCACCCAAGAGGTAGAGTCTGGCAGCGCGTTTTTATTTACGCCGAAAAGCAGGGCTGAAATGTTCTGCAGTATGCTTCCATTGTTCTGGAGTCTGGGAAAAGAGCCAATAGCCAATTTATGTTTAGTTAAGAGTACTGAAAAATAGTACTCACTTCAGAGCGCTGTAAAACCTTAGCTATTGACGTAATTAAAAAATGTTGTAAATAAAAGTTGTTCCTCGAAAAACAATCTACAAAAATGGTCTGATATAATTTCTTCATAAAATGATAAAAAAAAGTTTTATTTAAAAATATAAATAGCTCTAATTTCTGAACATTTTAACTTATAACTTTTTTATTTATAGTTTTACGACAAAAAGTTACTGGATCAAAGTTGTAGAGAATTTAATTTGCCACAAATAATGTCCACAATTTTTTTTTATCAGATAAATAGTTTAAGAGATATATCGTTAAAACCATTTCAACCGCTGTTTTCAAGATGGCGGCCGTGGGACAAGGGTGGCGACCCCACAAACTTGGTGATAGCTTCACACTGACCCCCCCTACACATCAAAAAAATAAAATTGCGTCCTCTTAAAAACGCAAGGTTAGGCCAAAAAAATGTAACATTTCAATGGACTATAGCGTATATTAATGAAATGTGTGTTAATTTGTTCCTTGAAGTCCCCAGATTACAGTGGTGACATTACTTTTACATGTTTTAACCGGAATCTTTAGAAATACGTGTGCAAACATTCACCTCATTACTACATAAAAACTAACTGATAATGAGCGATTTGTCTTGTGTGACCCATCCGAATCATTGGGTACAATATATTTAAATAAATGAATAAATAAATATTAGAAAACATCACATACATTGTCACGATTCCAAGCTCGGAAATCGGACACAACGAAGGTACCACAAACACAGAGACCCGATTTGGTTATAAATAGTATAGAAAATAGATATATAAGTGGGTGTACCTCAAGTTTCTGGACCTTAATGCGATTTTAGCGATTGGGAAAACTGATTCAATAAGAAATTATTAGTTAAGTAGGTAGGTATTTAGGTATGTGATATTTTATGACTAGGAGTAGGTACATAATATTAGGATAGGTATCCATTTGCACAGCTATTCTATTATTCATGTTCAATTGTAATATTAAACGCTCTTAAGTTGTAGCAATTTAATTTTAAAATAGGTAATAAAAACATTGTTTACATTCATTACAAACGCAAGGGGCTACGACAGGAGGAATCTGACATTTTCCGTCAAAGCAGCCAATAGATGTAACGTTTCGTTACACGGATTTTTTTAGCTGAGTAGAAACAAATTATTTTATTAAATAAATGACAGGATTTAAAATCGCTATCAATCACATTCTTCCATATAAATAAGAATAAAAACAGTTTCTAAAGTGGTTTATTGAAGGCAATTTTTTTCGCTTTTTGGTTTTATTTTCATTCTATCGATAAAAACGTTTCGTTCCAGTTTTTTTTAATGTTGGCCATTGTCAAGAAGCTTATATCTAATACACTGGAGATTGCACTATGACCATTAACTTGTCACAAGAAAATATAACCTTGAATGACGTCAGTGTTGTTTTTTGTCTCTTTCTGTGGGTGACCACAGTGGTTTGTATATTCAGGATTTTTCGAAATAAAAAAAACTAAAAATCATGGTCTATAAATAATAACGACATATATTTTTAACAGTATTTATATTATAATATTACTGGTCAACTTACATGAATAATTATCATCTTTATAGGTACATACCATTTTAATTGGTAGAGAATGATAGTTTTAAATAACGCTTGATAACTTTTGATCTCATAATACGATTTTTTAATTAAAATGAGTGCTACATACATTAAAACATCATTTTGGTTACTCAAGCTTCAGTCTAAAACTTTTCAATATTCCAAAAGGAGAGTTGCATCGCTAGTGTTGATGTGTGGTAACGATATTACAGTTCTCAGAAATTCGTATGTCTTTCAGGAGCTGTACTTACGGTTACTAATGGTTTCATGGTGGTTAATTATAATATAATTAAAATTACTTTATCCACAGTTGAGACGCAGTAACAAGAATGTGGTAAATAAAAAGGTATAGCACTTTTCAAAAGGTATTTTTTTTCTGGACCGTAATCCTCAGGCTTAAAATGCAAACTGCATATTCTGGCATGTTGATAAATTTTACCCTTGATAGGCACTATGGACAGCCATTTATTTCTTTTTATTTCATTTTTGGAAAGCTGAAATAAGTAAAACAAAAAAAATTTGGTAAGTTAAAAGAACTATTAATTTCTATGTTAAAGAAGAACAAACATAAAACCACATGTGAGTGCAATATCGATGTCGTGCGTTGTTTCATTACTAGTATAAAAATCTTTGAAATGGTGTTCTAAATGTTCATCATAATTTTGTTAACTATTACAATATTTTCTCTTCGCTATCCGTAAAAACTCGTCATCATGGTTACCTTACTTGTTAAATTGGTTTATTGAAAAATGATGAAATTATTAGGAAAAGAAGATAGATAGAAGATATTTAGCATGATTGATTTCTAAAATGATGATAAAATTGACGATTTTTGCCATGAAAATGATTCTAAACAGGTAAATGCATGAGTATTGAGGAATATTGTAAATAGCGTAAATATACACTTGCCTGTGAAATTTTATGCCAGAATTTGGTGTCCAAAAACTTCTGCAATTTTTCACAATGCAATACATTATTTATATTCGGAAAATATTTATTAAATACGCAACAATATTAACTTAAATATTCGAAGCGACGCAATTTTTTTGACACTTATGCCATATTGTCAAAGTGAGAGTTGCTACAATTTTATTATGGTAACTACCCATAATCAGGGAGTATCGCTTTTTAATAATTGGTTCAGATACTTATTTTATTTAGCATAAATAATAATTGTCTCATCCAACAATGCTTCTGAATGACGTTGTTGGCAATTTATCAACAAACTCATGTACAAAAACTAACCTTTTGCACAGAATATTACAGCATACATAGTAGCCTTGGGAAAACTTCGTATTAACAGTGGCAATACCAAGTTAGGAGTGAAAGTTATAAAACACAACAATTTTCTTGTTACACGTCAAATGTTCATACCGAAATCTCCAGTGTATAAGATATAAGCTTCTTGGCCATTGTTCTTGGTTTGTAGACAGCACACTACAGCAGGGATGATATCAAAATAAGGCTTTTTAATTCGATTTCATGATTCCGGTTTCGTTTGTAAAAAAACGAAATTACAAAATTCATAATATAATTTTATATTTTTACACGTTTTTTTTTATTACTATACGTTACCGAGTCTTGGTGGGCCCACAAAAAATTGTCTCCTTTCTATTTGTTTATAATATCACTAGCGGTCCACCCCGGCTTCACCCGTGGTACATATTTACGTTTTCTCTACTTAAGAACCATCCTCGTACTTCAAGGAATATAATAAAAAAAGAATTATCGAAATCGGTCCACCCGTTCACGCGTGATTCCGTGACCAAGGAAAACGGGTTTCATTCATTTATATATATACTAGCTTATCGCCCGCGGCTTCGCCCGCGGCTTCGCCCGCTTTGTCTAAAACCTAATAAATTATATTATACTAAAACCTTCCTCTTGAATCACTATATCTATTAAAAAAAAACCGCATCATCCGACGTTGTTCGGTTACGGGAATAAAAAAGTTACATCTTATTCACGACCTACCGAATATTTATATAAAATTTCATAAAAATCGATCAAGCCGTTACCGAGAAGTAAGGCAACTAATACTGGGAGCCGAAAATCCTACCAACATTATAAATGCGATGTTTGTGAGCATGGGTGTATGTTTGTCACTCTTTCACGAAAAAACTACTGAACGGATTTGGATAAATCTTAACAGTAATATATACGTAAAAGGTTTATACATCAGAGTAACACATAAGCTATAGAAATACATGCTTTTGGCAACGGGTTCGTCTGCAGGTGAAACCGCGTGCCACAGCTTGTTTTGGATAGTAGAAAATAAAGTAATATATACTCAAACTCAAACTCAAACATTTATTTATTCAATTAGACTTCTTTTAGAAGCACTTTCGATTCTTCAATACATATTTTTAACAATTACCACCGATTCGGAAAGCAGTATCTATGGAGAAGGCAAGAAACTCTATAGTTGCTCTTTCTATAAAAAACGAAACCCTAAACACAAATCAGGTCGACATACGATGTTCAAGCAAAATAAATCCTAGAGTATTATCGCTTCCATTTGAATAAATCTTCTTCGAAGCCTACAAATACTTTGAAATTCTTACGTTTTTTGAATATCAATATATTTTACTTCGTGTCTTTCAATTCTTGAGTTTTATCTTCAAGTTTTATAACAAAAAGGTTATGGAGCATTCTTCTTTACTAAATCAGAAAACTATAATTTATCTCTGTACCAAAATTCATATAGATTCGATTATACCCATAAGGAAAGTACATCTATACATTCTTAAAAAAAAGCGTGTGTGCCGAGCACACGTGTCAGAAGTGAAACTTTTTTGGCAAGATTCAAATATACCAAAATCGTCGCCTTACATGACGAGACGGTACCTTGAAATTTAATTCTCAACGCGCCTAAAGAAGTTTCACTTAAAAAAATCTAACCTCTTCATAATATTAGTATAATATTATATTTATTCTGACGGGATTAGTAATAATAATCTTACATGATCATCTTCTGTAGACATCACAAAATCATCACTTGTCGTGTTGGTTTTTATGAAATCATTCCTTATCATATCTCTTGTCCAAGATGATCAATGCATTGATTAAATGACTCAGAGAATTGAAAATGATTGTACATGAATGATAAATAAAATCTATAGAAATCATACTATTGTTGCCAAATTTTGCTCGACTTTTGCACTGTTTGGAATAACCCGAAATCAATTTTGGCTTTATTGTGTAGGTGAGTTATTTAATCGAACCTCGTCACCACAGGATTTTGTAAATGGAAAAAATGTACCTACCTGTATAAGTGTATAGTCTATACAAGAATATCATAAAACAGCAACTGTTACCAGACATCAATACATAGTATAAAACAAGTATAAAACAAAGTCGCTGTCTATGTCTGTTCGTCCCTTTGTATGCTTAGATCTTTAAAAGCACTTATCTGATTTTGATGCGGTTTCTTTTATAGAGAGATTGGTTCTCGAGGAATGTTTTAGAATATAATAATTGGTAAAGTTTACACAAAGTAGGCGAAGCCGCGGGCGGGAACTTAGTATAACTGTAAATGTATATTTAGTTTATGCCTGCTAAGGTAATTGCAATAAAATTTTAAGAATTAAATCGATATTTTTCTGAAACGTTCCTTTTCCATTATTATAATTATAATTGTTACCTAGTTATATGAAGATTTATCCGTTGAAATATATTATATATTCTTAATGTAACCACCCTGAAAATAACAATAAAACCAATGAACCAAAAGGTCCGATTAATAGTAATTAAGCACGCTTATCATGAATATTCAAAATGTAATCACCTACAAACACTAAACAATTAAAAGCAAAACATTAAAAGTAATGAGAAAATGGAAGGTCGCAGTTTCAATTGGTATTTTAGTATCTAGAATTGACCAAAATACAAATTATAATACTTCTTCTAAAGGTTAGGAATAACATGAGTGAACAAATTAAATTTATAAAACAGTTGGTAGTTGGTAAGTCTCCTATGACATACATTTTTAAAACATACCAATTGTATTAATATTATATTATATCTTCATAGGTTTTCATTCCTCCTTTTTTAAAGTGTAATAAAGGTAAACTAGACAAAAACAACGTAAAAACGCAAAACAATTTTGCAATTTGTTGTTAAACTAAACAGTACCTAAATTCTAAAAAAAATCTCATAATTATCATTTCAATTAATTTTTTTAAGTATGTGTTTCATCTTACACTATCTTATATTAATACTTCAGAAACGCTAAACATATTATGAGTCAGTGTAGATATCGATAATAGCAATGTTTGTCTGTCTGAAGTACCTAATATAAAATCTAAAAGATTAATCTCAATCTTCAAAAGAGGATCATCGCTGCAAAAGTATGGTAATTTTATCGCACGCTGAGAACGAAAGTGACCTAATTCAAAATTTTGCAAAAATGAGTTATACTCATAAAATGACTCAGAATAAGGTAATCTATCATTTAATAAATCAAAAACTATCCTATGTCACCTAGAAATCGAAAAACACGTATGTTGCGTCTCTTTATAATTTGCGTATTTTAAACGTCCCTCCGCTAAAATAGTGACCGTTTTAGTATTATGTCGGCACGGTGATTACCTTTCTTAGTTTTAAAGTGATTCAATCCTGATTGCGGAGTTTTTTTACCGAAAGGTAAGTAAATATTTTATCAATGTTCTAATCTTAAAAAGACCTTTATTCGTATTAGGTCACCTTCGTACTAAAATGCAGGGTTTGAATTGTGACTTAAATCATAATAAGTCATTTTTGTATTATCAACTATTCTAAAGGTAACGACATATTTCACGTTATGCCTGTACTTTATTAAATGCTTTCTTTGTTTAAGTGTATTATGTATAAATAGGCCGTTTTAATAATATTTTGATAAGTTAATTTTATGGCGTATTAAAGTTTATGTCATTGTTTCAATAATAATTTGTTTAAATATTTATGTTTAGGTCATTAGATGAAGAGATTAAAGATGATTTTATATTACAAATGGTTCAAGAAAATGAAAAAGAAAACGAAAAATTCATACCCAAAAAGTTATCATGAAATACAAGAGTTTCCTCGCTGAGTGATCATCATCATCTGAGGCTCTACAGCTGCTAGTGGGCCTTGGCCTGGTCCAGTATTTTCTTCCAGATCTCTCAGTCCTTTGTCTGAGTTCTCCAGCTTTTCACAGCAATCGTTCGATGCCATCCAACCATCGGAGCTTCGGCCCATCTGGTTTTCCATAGAGAAGACGCAGAGGTGCCTTGTTGTCGTCCATACTTTTCTTAGTTAACTTTCGGACCCGTATGTTAGTTACTGGTCTTAGTAGGGCCTTTTATAGCAGTACCTTTATGTTTCGGGATAGCAGTTTCGATCGAAAATATCTTAGAAGGCCGAAGCAGCCATAATTCGTTTACATATTTCTGCAGATATTTCGTTCTGGTTGGTACACAAAGTCACGTACAGCCACGAACTTGACTTGTAGACCGAGCTTTTGGGCAGTTTGGTCTATAGCAAGATTTGCGTTAACAGCAGTAGAGGATCATTGCTGGTAGCGTCCTCCCGATACAGGTCTATATCATCCGCGTATCTCAGTATTTGTATCTATTCGAAAAATAAAGTGCCCGATGTCTCAATTTCTGGAATCTCGGATACATTTTTCTAAGGCTATGTTAATCAGAAGGCTGGAGAGCGCATCACCCTGCCTAAGGCCTTCCATTGCCCTAAAAGGTTGCAAGATACTGAATGGATCCGAACGACGCTTTTTTATTTTTTTTAACGTCATTGCTGTGAGTAACACCAATTGTGGTGGAATGCCGATCTCAGTCAACGCTTGGTACAGGCAATTTCGGTGAACATTGTCGTATGCAGCCTTGAAATTCACGAAAATAATATGGTGTGTTATGACATTGAACTCAAGTGTTTCAAAATCTGATCAGTAGTCGACCGGTTAGGGCCCCAAGCGCACTGGTAGTCGCCTAGTTTGTCTTCTGTGTATGGAGATATTCTATTGAAAAGGATATAGGCGAAGATTTTATATGCCGTGTTTAAAAGAGATATACCGTGATAATTCTGGCAATCAAATATGTCACCTTTCTTGTGCTGTACACACCGCTGTAATATACCCTATATTACAGCGATATTCCACTCATCGGGCGTATTAGATTATATTAGAAAAACTTTACTTAAATTTTTCTTATGTCACTGTTGTGGCAACCCTGTACTTAGTCTGTGGTTCTTGTACCTATGCAATGTGTAAAGCAATGTGCTTTTAGAAAGAATAAAGAAAATTGTGTGCTAAATAATCGTTGTTATCATTAAAACCCATAACTTAACAGGGCGTCGTTTTAGACTTCCACACCTGGACTATCAGCTCATATAAAATTTCTCCTTAAAGCTAGTTTCAGCATATTTAAGCAATTCCACAGAGATGTAATCAGTTCTTGGTGGCTTATGAGTTTCCTAATGGCCAATTTAACTTCGTCTATTTGTAAGCAGCGAGATATCTGGGATGTTAGTATAATTTTGTATGGCAGAAGATGTTTCAGCAGTTTCTGTGCTATTTAGCAGTTCTTGGAAGTACTAATTCCATCTTTTAATAATATCGTTCTTACTATTTAGTAGTTCACCATCTTTACTTTTTCAAGCTGAGGTTCTAGGTTTGAAATCTTTCTACCTCTATTAGTTTGGCTGTAAAAGTTTCTCGAGTCCTTCGTTGAGAAACTTTTAGCAATCTGTTGACATCAACACATTTCTTCTTCTTTCTCTTGTGTAGTTATTTTTTTTCCTTCGTCGCACTTTTTGCTCTGACCCACGTCTGCAAGTGTAGGTCTACTGTAACGATAGGTATGCTTCATTATTTTCGTAAGTAACCTTTTGGCATTTGTCGTAAAACCACTTGTTTCTGCTTCGTATCTCATTACCTAGATTTTCACTCGCAGCTGTTAGTAAAATTTTACTTAGAACTTCCCAGGATCTTACTTGCGTTTCTTTCGCTATTTATCTATCTGCTCTGAGTCAAAATTTTTAGATAAACTTTCACTTTAAGAGTTGCGAAATAAATCTATCTCCCTTTGTATGCCCTGTCCCTATGTCCCTTTGTATGCTGAAATCTTTAAAACTACGGAACGGATTTTGATGCGGTTTTTTTTTAATACATAGAGTGATTAAATAGGAAGGTTTTAGTGTATAATTTATTAGGTTCGAGACAAAGCGGACGAAGCCGCGGGCAGTAAGCTAGTAATATTATAAAGAGGAAAGGTTTGTATGTATGTATGGCTTTCACGCATAAACTACTGGACCGATTTTGATGAAATTTGGCACAGATAATCTTTAGATCTTGAGAAAGAACATAGGCTACCTTTTATTGCGAAATATGTACTACGGGCGAAGCCGGGGCGGACCGCTAGTTACTAACTAAAACTGCATTTTTGTATTACTTTTTTTAATTAAATATACTAAAGTATATTTTTTTTTTGATTAATAATACCAATCTTAGAGTTGATTGCCCATACGTATTATGTAAATAGTAAAAATGAGTCTTGAAACAAACAATAAATATAATTTCTTAGTTAACATTTGGTTTCATTAGACTACTTCTCATTAATATTTTAATACTAAGTTGACATAATTCAGGTTACGTCCAAATGCATGCATAGAAAAAAAATACTAAAGTGACTCATTCCCAAACTAGTCAAAGATGATTTACAAGTTTTCAGTACTAAAGTGACGCAATATCTAATGGTAATTTTTAAAAAAAGATAAAAAATATTTAAATTTAATTTAATTTATTTTTTATGGGTTGTATGGGTGGACAATATCCTCTAAAATGATATCAGACTTTAATATCTTATATAACTTTGCATGCGAACAAATTATGACATGATTTGTAAATAGTTCTGTAAATTACGAACAGTTTTTTGATGATTCCCAAAAAACAAGAATTTCGTATTAGGTCACTTTCATTCTCAGCGTGCGTTATTATGCAGACCAATTCGCCTATCTGTTTGAGTGAATTCAAATACGAATGAATATTTTGTCTTTGATATTGAAATACATCGATTTGTTTTTAACCGATTTCAGAAAAAGGAGGAGGTTATCAATTCGGCCGGTATATTTTTATAACTGCAATATGCAACATTATTGAAGTAGCTATAGGTTTAAATATTATGCTTAGGTAATAAATACGTACTATCAAATATGTGTATTAACTTATAATTATTATTATTGAATTTATTCTACGTTGGGTTTCGCTATAATTTAATTCATCCTACCTCCTACTTATCACTACATAGTATAAAACAAAGTCGCTTTCTCTGTCCCTATGTCCCTTTGTATGCTTAAATCTTTAAAATTACGCAACGGATTTTGATGCGGTTTTTTTTAATAGATAGAGTGATTCAAGAGGAAGGTGTAATTTATTAGGTTTTAGACAAAGCGGGCGAAGCCGCGGGCGGTAAGCTAGTAATATTATAAATGCGAACGTTTGTGAGGATGTGTATGTGTGTGTTTGTTACTCTTTCACGCAAATACTACTGAACCGATTACAATGAAATTTAGCACACATATAGAGGGTAACTTGGATTAACACATAGGATAAGCTTTATCCCAGAAATCCCACGGGAACTATGCGGGTTTTTCTTTGAAAACGCGGGTGAAGCCGCGGGAGGAAAGCTAGTTATACGATATGCATCACCATCTTTAACACAGAAGCTAAGCTTAATCCACTAAAGACACTATTTAAGTCTATTTCGTACTAAGAAATAGTTCAAAAGAGTATTTGCAATGATTGCAATCTAGCTTATCCAGTAAAGAACCAACAAATCTTAGAAGTTCTTCGCTTTCTATTCTCGAATAAGTTAATGCAAAAACATGCAAAGGAATGCAAAGGAAAAGAGAATTCATGGAAATTTCCGCCAAAATAAATAAAAAAGAGTGTTTGTACCGAGCACACGTGTCAGAAGTGAAACTTCTTTGGCAAGATTCAATGATACCAACATCATCCATGACGTGACGGTATTGCCATGACGCGACCATGAAATTTAACTATCAACGCGCTTAAAGAAGTTTCACTTCAAAAATAAAATATGTAGATAATAAACGCCGAGTTTTCTGATGAATAAATAGATTCCAATGCGACATAGTTACGGAAAATGAGTTTCCCTGAAACCCTGTACTTATTTGTCAACTATAAAATGTGCTATCCTTTTCTAATGTACGCGATTGGAGCGAGATGACGTCTCTTAATTAGTTGGTGACAATAGTGACCGCCATTCTTTAGTAAATACGATCGCTATAGACAGAGTTTAGTAAATCACTTCAACTGTATTGCGTTTCAATTTTATTGCTAAGCTATGAGTGAATTTTTATTACTTATTTTGTATTAATGTGCAAGATTTGATTTAAAAAATATTTAAGAATATGTCTTTTAGCTTTAAAAAAGGGAAAAAGGCAATAAAGATGTCATTATGTACTTAATTATGGTAGGATGTATGCTTGCAATTATATGAATGTGAACTGCACTTAATATTTGGGCAAAACATCAATACAAAATTACGTTCCAAAATAATGCTTTTTATGTCTAAAAAATTTATATTGCAGATAACACATATTAAAATTGTGAAAACCCGATCCCTTAACCTCCAATGAAAACTAATAAAAAACTCATATAAAATTAAATTGGATTAAGGAAATTAAATTTATCCCCAAGTTCAATATTTAAAGAACCTCACAACGTGTTCAGAGTAAAAACTTTTTTATAATGAACCACGAGGTCAGCGCGGTCATTTCAAAAGTATTGAAGATATCGATAATATATAGATTGATCGAATATATAGATTGGGATCTCAGTGAAATGGGACTCTTTCCTTCTCCTAAGTGTCTCATAAAAATTTATTGTTTTTGCATTTCTCCTTTTTAAATGGAAATCTTTGTCGGATTATGATCATTTTCGTCGGACGATCTGAAGTTTTTTCAACTTTTACAGTTTTGATGGTATGTTTCTTCTACATTCGACTGACCGGTTGGCTTGGTTGGTAGTGGCCCTGCCTTCCAAGCCAGAGGTCGTGGGTTCGATTCCCACCCGGGGCAAATATTTGTGTGATGAACATAGATGTTTGCTCTGTGTCTGGGCGTTAATTATCTATATAAGTATTTATTTAAAAAATTATATATGTATGTTTATCAGCCATCTGGTTTCCATAACACAAGCGAAAGCTTAGTATGGGATCAGATCGTGCCGTGTGTGAAAATTGTATTAAAAAAAAATTATCATGTTGCACATTTTATTTGGTACCTACTTTATGTTTTCATACCAATAAAATACCTAATTGTTCTGTAACTTTTCAAAGTTCCCTAGGCGCTTTATATTTTATTACAATAATTCATTCCAAATACCTTAACTAAATATTTATATATTAAAATACCTAAATACAGAAAAAGAAGTCACAACAGATAGAATGCATTTTAGCATGCATATTTATTGCAGTAAAATCGGTTGCAAGTAGTACAAGTGGACTAAATTATTTAAGGAATCAGAAGAAAATCACTGATAACTAAAGAAATAGTTCAACTACTAACATTTAAGTTTAAATGCTTCCAAACTTGACACATAAATATAATTGAAGATCCTATTCTGAATTGAATGTTATAGAAAACCAATAACATATCATAATATCTACAAGAAATCGTTTTTTCACATTAATTTATCGACTATACTGTTTGTGAACCACGACAGCTTTGACTTGTCTTAATGTTCAATAAACACATTGAGCAAATAAAAAGCCTTTCAAGTCTGATATTAATACCCGAGGTTATTGAAGGCTTGTCGCTTTTTATTTATTTGCTGATACAAATCGTATGTATTTGTAATTGATTTCTATATGTTTTCCGTAATTTACCAGAAAATTGTAAAGATCTGAGCTCTGAAGTAAAGTTGATCTTTGTTTCATTTTGAAACTTCATTAAGCGGGTTGAGAGTAAAATTTCAAGGCGACGATTTTAGTATCTTTGAATCTTGCCAAAGAAGTTTTACTTCTGACACGTGTGCTCAGTACACACGCTTTTTTATAGTTAATTTAGAATACAGATAGATTATGATCTGAATAATTATATATTATAACGCGTATTTGCTGTAGAACATTTTACTACATACCTACGTGGCAAAATTTTCGTGACATTAGACTTACCTTTTTGGCCCTCACTTATTAACGAAGTCTTTGGAGTGTGACTTACGATAAGGATTATAAGCCCAAAGATCTACTATATCATATAAATATTTTATGGTTAAGTTTTAGTTATATTCCCTAGTATAAATAATGTAGATGCTATAAAAAAGTAGTAGACAGGACATTTTTCCATCAGACGTCATCGTATTTTTACAAACATTTTTACTCTGTGACACGATCAGAGCTAGAACAATGCAGTAACATATTTTCATACAATTTTTTATGGTTTCCGTACCTTTTTTAATTTTTGTAACTCAATGGTTATGGTTCCGTTTCTAAAGCATGTAGGTACAATAGTAAAATAATTTTTATCTGTATAGAGCAGGAGCGACTAATTAAAAAATTCTTAAACAGATCCCATATTATCCAGAATGTCATCAGTTATTAGAGGCATAAATCTATATATATGAAAATGAAACCCGTTTTCCTTTGTCACGACATCACGCGTGAACGGGTGGACCGATTTCGATAATTCTTTTTTTATAATATTCCTTGAAGTACGAGGATGGTTCTTATGGAAAGAAAACATAAACATGTACCACGGGCGAAGCCGGGGCGCACCGCTAGTATTAAATAATACAGATATTATAGACACAAATTAAACATCCATCCATTCCAAACATAATAATATACCATAAATTCAATTGCCTTTTATATCAAAGTGCAAACGTGTAGAACAATTGAAACTTGGCAAAACCTCGACTTCTCGCCAACAATATAACTAGTTCGGGACAATTTTGTGATTGTACACTTTCAATTAACTTGCCAGTTTAAAAAAAAAAAGTTAAAATTTTGGGTCTCTGTATTTAATATCACACTATATACTACTGTGTGTTATCTGGTTTCATGTGCACATTATTATTCAACCAAAAACGAATTTAAGAATAAAGATAAGTAGATTAGGCATAGGAGTCGAAGATAAGACAAACAACAGATGGATGAAGCAAAACTTTATTATTTTTTTAACAAACAAAATACGTATAAATTAATAGCATACAGACGTATCACTTAATAATGATTTATCCCAGACAACCCAAGCAAGTAACAATGAATACATTACAAATATTAGTATAAATAACGTTATACATAATAATAAAATCACAACAAACAAAAATATTATAACACAAAGCAAATTTTGACCTCAAAGGTTGTTTTCACCTTATTTGAAAGGTTAACACTCAATGGAAAGGCTTTCTCAGAATTTTATTTTCACTTTGCATAAAAGCCACTTCGAAGTTAATTACGATTAATCACTTATAATACCACAAGAGCTTCAAAATTATCGGGTATTTTCCGATAGGTTCGTTGCAAACAAATGAAGGAGTCAAGTTTTTAGTCAAGGTTAAAAAATCACGAGCGCGAAGCACGAGTGATTTTTCCTGAAAAACTTGACGACTTTATTTGTTTGCAGGGAACCTTGAGGGAAATGCCAGATAATTTTGAAGCTCGTGTGGTATTCGGGGGATTATTTTTCCGTCCCAAATGTCGGCCAATAATTTCACAATTGAATTCAACCTGTCAGTTTGACGTCAACGACCAGAGAAAATTTTCAAAAAATTATCAGTATAATATTATACCATGTAGGTTGTACCACGTGACGTCGAATGGTGCAATTCTATTGGTCGATATTTGGGTCGGAAAAATAATCTCTATAATGGACTACAATGACACGAAAGACAAAGGTTCATGATATAACTATGTATCTCTCGTGCAGTTCTTTATTTCTTTTCCTAATAATAAAATACAGCTCCCAGTACTACTGTTTCGTTCTCGTAAAATTTCCTTTGTCCCATTCATTTTTATTTCAAGAAATTTTATATCGAGCACAGTTGCTAGACTAAAACTGTAATTTTATTTCAAACTAGCGGTCCGCCACGGCTTCGCCCGTGGTACATGTTTAAGTTTTCTCTACATAAGAACCATCCTCGTACTTCAAGGAATATAATAAAAAAAGAATTATTGAAATCGGTTCAGCCGTTCTCGAGTTATGCGCTTACCAACACATTTTGCGATTCATTTTTATATATAAGAAAGATTGCATGACAGGCTTTTTAGTTTGCATTCGATATTTTTAACTATAACCTTTTTAAGATTATGTTTAACCTCCTGTTAGTGAAAACTTAGCACAGCATAACCTAAAGGATACGTAATAATACGGACTCCATAACTCATAAAATTAATATAGGTAAGTATAGTTTTACGTAAAAACTAAAGTCAAGGGAAATATGATTTATTCATTCAATAAAACAATATATTTCACAAAGAGTTTATAAATAATTTTCACTTATAAGATATCGAAACAAAGCGTGATAAAACCTAACGACCAAGGGAATATGAAGTAATAAAATAAACTAAAGCTACACAAAAAACAGCTACTGTGGAGAAATCTTATCTATTACAGGTAGCTTCATAATTTTCGGATACGAATTTCCGCACAAATAAATAATTAACCACTTGACGAGGCTTTTGATCCACCGAAGGACAGGATGCTCAGATATTAAACACGTGATAAGCAAAGGATTTAGTTTGCTTAGCTACGATAATAATATAATGTATTCATCATTTCCCAATTTAGTACTGAGTAATGCACAATTTACCTACTATGACTGGTGAACAAAAAATATTATTGCATATTATTTTTTTCCCCAAACAGAAAATATAATCAAACATTTGTGATTTCTTAACATATCGATAATAAGTTCGTAAAACTTTTTACCTTCTAAACGTTCCAACGAATAGCCATTTTCCCCTAATATGATTATAAAATACGTGTGACACTCGGGGACTGCCGCGGTAAAGCTATTGCATGCTATTGCCTTCAAGCCACACCTCCGTGCCCGTCGGAGTGGGGAGCGTGAGGTTTTTTGACTTTTTTCGTTACGGAATTTCTGGATTTGGTCCCCGCGCTCAAGGCCCGCGATAGAAGCTATACAATAGCTTAATAACGATCATTTTCCACCCCACAACTAAGCGCAATGAATACAACATTTAAATACTTTATAAATAAACCCAATTTAAAGAGACCCAGGTGTTTCTAATCTAATTCTCTAATCTGGTACAACAGCTGTACATTCAATCATGTTACGAGCTGTAGTTATCTCAAACATAAATTTTTTGTACATGTCTATAAACTACGTAAATCTCACGTTTTTCTTATTTAAGACTAGACACTAACCCTTTTTCAGCGCAGCATTAATTTGATATCATTGAAACTAAAAAATAAATACGTGTGGCACTCGAGGACTGCCGCGGTAAAGATATTGCATAGCATCGCTGTGCCGGTTGGAGTGGGGGGTGTTAGGTTTTTCGTTACGGAATTTTTACATAAGGTCACCGCGCTCAGTCTGGGATAAAAGCTATGCAATAGCTTAATAAACAACATTATAAAACTAAACCGTAATTAATATCCTAAAAAAACATCATAAAACTTTAATCATTTTGTTCATTATTTTATGTGTTGTCATGTTTGTATTTGAAAGTTTCACAAACTTAAACATCGTGCAGACTTAAGACATGCGGTCCAACTTAGCTCTTAGAAAATTGCTGGTTGTTTGTATTAAAATATGCTTAAACTTGTAAGACATTAGTGAAACTAAAGTACTATATAAAGTCAACAATAGTTTTAATCTTTTCATCTAAATTATACTGGGACAAGATGACAATCGAAATTTCAATTTTAGCAGCAGGTAAGCTTACTAGCTTTCCGCCCGCGGCTTCGCCCGCGTTTTAAATAAAACCCGCATAGTTCCCGTTCCCGTGGGATTTCCGGGATTAAACCTATCCTATGTGTTAATCCAAGTTACCCTCTATATGTGTGCTAAATTTCATTGTAATCGGTTCAGTAGTATTTGCGTGAAAGAGTAACAAACACACACATACACATCCTCACAAAATTTCGTATTTATAATACTAGTAGGATAGTAGGATGCACCAGAATAGCGCAGCTTGTTTAATATAAATTATATGAAAGTTTGTGGCTATAGATAGATTAATGAATGTGTAATTTCGTTTTCTTTTCGATTATTTCTTTTTCTCATTTGTTTTCAAATGACTTTAAAAAGAGAATAAGGATCTTAATTTAACTGTATTTTTTGTTTGTTATCACATAACTTTTGACTGGGGGAACCACATTTTTGATGATTAATTTTTTATTTGAAATCGTATATTTCGTAGCTCGTTTAGTTCCCTGTAAACTTATTCCTGCTCTGAAAATTTGTAGGTAATATATCTATTTATAATTAAATAATTTCATTCGACACAACCACTTCTATTCAAAATTCCATCAAAGTCTTTCATATTCAGAGCTAATCTCTATTCAATTCTTGATGTTATAGTCCATTGAAATGTTACATTTTTTAGGCCTGACCTTGCGTTTTTTAGAGGACGCAATTTTATTTTTTTGATGTGTAGGGGGGGTCAGTGTGAAGCTAAAACCAAGTTTGTGGGGTCGCCACCCTTGTCCCATGGCCGCCATCTGCAAAATAGCGGTTGAAATGGTTTTAACGATATATCTCTTAAACTATTTATCTGATAATAAAACAATGTTAACATTATTTGTTGCAAATTAAATTCTCTACAACTTTGATTCAGTAACTTTTCGTCGTAGAACTATAAATAAAAAAGTTATAAGCGAAAATGTTCCGAAATTAGAGCTATTTATATTTTTCAATAAAACTTTTTTTTATCATTTTACGAAGAAATGATATAAGACTATTTTTGTAGATTGTTTTTCGAGGAACAACTTTTATATACAACATTTTTTCATTACGTCAATAGCTAAGGTTTTACAGCGCTCAGAAGTGAGTACTATTTTTCAGTAGTAACTATACATAATATATTGGCTATTGGCTCTTTTCCCAGACTCCACAACAATGGAAGCACACTGCAGAACATTTCAGCCCTGCTTTTCGACGTAAAAAAAAACGCACTTCCAGACTCTACCTCCTGGGTGGTGGGGAAAAGGTTCAATAATTAATTATTAATAATATTGTAAAATTAATTATTAAAAATATTATAATAACAAAAATAAAATAATTACTGGTGACAAATTATTATTAGTACACACATAATATATCGTATTCTGTATAGTAAAGAGTACTTAAAATAGTACTCACTTCGGAGGGCTGTAAAACCTTAGCTATTTACTTAATGAAAAAATGTTGTAAATAAAAGTTGTTCTTCGAAAAACAATCTACAAAAATGGTCTGATATAATTTCTTCGTAAACTTATAAAAAAAAAAGTTTTATTGAAAAATATAAACATCTCTAATTTCTGAACATTTTCGCTTATAACTTTTTTGTTTATAGTTCTACGACAAAAAGTTACTGAACCTAAGTTGTAGAGAATTTAATTTGCAACGAATAATGTTAACATTGTTTTATTATCAGATAAATAGTTTAAGAGATATATCTTAAAAACAATTTCAACCGCTATTTTCAAGATGGCGGCCGTGGGACAAGGGTGGCGACCCCACAAACTTGGTGATAGCTTCACACTGACCCCCCCTACACATCAAAAAAATAAAATTGCGTCCTCTAAAAAACGCAACCCCAAATGTAACTTTTCAATGAACTATTAATGAAACGTCAGAAGTATAATAGCAAGCGTGTAGGGAAAGATGATTTCGAATTAATTTCCAATAGCATTAGAATTGAAGGGCTTATTGCAATCAGCGCTGAATCTTGAATCATTGATAGGTTTTGACATAGGCGTTTGTATGGTGATCGATGTAAAAATGAAATATGTACTATATACAATAGTATTTAAAATGAAATTATTAAATGCAATCTAAAATGATCGATAGGTACTGATTTGTTCAGAACTACCTAGATGTATTAATATAATAACAATTTAAATGTGCTTCTTATAGAAGTTAAGCAAAACGAATAATAATTGATTGAGTTAATTTATGGTTAATTTCTTAATGATGATTGATGATGATGATTTTGTGACAGTTTTATAAAAAAAAAAAAGAACATACAAACCTTTTCAATTGTTCATAGCACACATACCGATGTTACATGTATTTATCTAACAGCCATACTTCGTTCTAATAAATAAAAAAAATATTAATAGACACATCAACTTCCACATTTATTTATTTGTAAAGATATTAAATTGCCAGACGTTTTTCTTATAAATGTCCCGCAAAGTGTGCGGAGTAATATTTCCAATAAAACCTCAATAAATAATAAATTCTCAATATCCGGAATGTCACGTAAAAGTCAATTCTATAAATAAATGTTATTATTTTAGCTTCAGAAATCACTCGTTTATATGTCGGCTTGTTCTTTGCTGACTGTACTTATGTGTATTATATGTAATCTGATATTATTTTGGAATCCTTTGAAGTAGGAAGTTCCTTATCACAAATGGAAATCACTTTGAGATGAAAAAAGGCGCCGTCAATGTACTCTATTTCACCGTCCCATGTTTTGGAGGTTTAACGATATCTTTGATAACAAATATTATGATACTTTAAGCGTTTTGATATCAGTATTAATGTTATGAAATGTTTTGAATTTATGTAATAGTAGATTTGGATTTTTATATTTACGTAAATTATATATTCATGTCGTAAACTTTTGTCCTAAAACCAAAACTGCTTATTGAATTTTGGTGGTATACAATAACAATGTGGTAACAATGTTTATAAGCTTTAAATAATATATCTATGCTACATTCCATTTAACTTTCTATAATAACATTGTAATATCAAATAATTCTAGTAAGTACCTACTTAATTATAATTATTAAAGGAACAAAATAATGCCTTCAACTTTTTCACAATGCATAGTATTTTTACACGCTTTATATTAGCTTCACCTGTATGTTTGTTTGTAACCGACTTCTTTGGGCGCGATTTTGACCCACTTTAAACGGCCAGATTTCGTTCAAACTTTGTAGATTTATTGAGGACCGATGACAATACACTAATTTGATAAAATTTTCTATTTTTTAGTTCGGTTTTCTATAAAAAGCGTGTTTTTTAGTTTTTTTTAACTATTATTATTTGTTTCTTATTTCCTTTCACCTCGTTATTTTAAATTATATATTGTAAACGACGATTTACCTTTAAGGAAAATTGAAAGAAACTTCAAACCATTAGGCAGCTGTTAGAAACAGCTGTGTAGTGAAGAAAATCGTTCAGAAAACATTATAACTAAAACCGATATAGTTACTTTATAATACAATAGTTCGCACGCGGCTTCATCTCCTTTCATTTAACGTTATGATGAGATAAAATCTTAGTATTAACTTGTGACACATAGTAGTCTGTGTGCTCCAAAGTTTTTTAAGTTTATATAAATTAAATTGCAATACAATATAGAATTCTTACATGGAATTTGGACATCACTAATATCCAATAATAAAACAAATATGACTGTTTTCTATACAATATGTTGTTTTGTAACAAACATGCACTATAAGGCAAGGGACGCTTAAATTAGGTTACTTATATCAACAAAACTATTACATGTTACCATTCATATATTATAAACTAGCTTTCCACCCGCGGCTTCGCTCGCTTTGTCTAAAACATATTTCCTACAGTGCCATAAATTCCATATCTTATATGCCTTTGAAAGGACCAACTACGCAGACAGATTCTGAAGTTTCAAGCTTGTTGCTTTTACAGTCTCGTGTGGGCAGAACATGACATCAACAAAACGATAAACATTATTTATCTAATTCTTAAATTTGACTTTGACTGACCGGTTGGCTTGGTTGGTAGGTAGTGATCCTGCCTTCCAAGCCTGTGGTCGTGGGTTCGATTCCCACCCGGGGCCAATATTTGTGTTATGAACATCGATGTTTGCTCTGTGTCTGGGTGTTAATTATCTATGTAAGTATTTATTTAAAATTATATATGTATGTTTATCAGCCATCTGGTTTCCATAATACAAGCGAAAGTCGTGTGTGAAAAATATCCTGAAATATTTATGTATTTATTTAAATTCAATCATTGTAGTCACATTTTTGAAAACCATTATCATTATCAGTCCATATGCTTTCCCACTGCAGGGACACGAGCCTCCTATGAGAGTAGAAAACATACTTGTATTTAATACTATGATTACGTTTTGAAGTGATGAAATAATAAATCATTTTGGCAAAAGAACCGCAGTCTCATTCACCTATCAATCTAAAATCCATTAAGCTGTATATGGATGAATACAAATCTACATATACTTATAATATAAACACCTTTATGTTAACTGAATGAATTAAACCTGAATAATATTATAACTCTCTAGTGCAATAAAACAGTACTTTATAATCAAAATATCACGTGCATCGATGTATATTCATTTATCGAGAACTAATTTCATTCGATATCTTAATTCCCATGCACTTATAATACAGTCTAAACGAGAGAAACATGACCGAAATTGTAAACACGAATATTACATTTCCTAGAAAAACTAGGTGAATAATTTTCAGTTCAAATTTGTAGCGTACTTCAAGTTCAAGCAAATATTTAATATGATGGGGTTCTAATTATAATCAATTAAATTTGAACTGATATTTGATATGTTACTGGTTATGTTTTTAGTTTTAATTGAACTATGTAAGTTTGAATATTATTTAGCAAATTGATAGCCTAGGTCGTTAGCTTTTGCCTTTAGTGTAACAGTAACACCTACTATCGTATTTTATATAAGGCTTATGTTAGCTATAATTAAGACAATTATTATCATTCCATATATTTCAATTATTATTTCCTAAAATAATGTTAACCATTTCGTATGTATCTATGGATTTGATGCACCAAATGTCTTGACAAGACGAATCTATCTACACTTCATAAGCTAAAATCTATCGAGCGGCGAGCCATTTACTCTGAGTGCGCCAATATTTGATGCCAATGTTTCATTCATCAAAACCGTCTTAAAACAAAACTTCCCTTCCGCTGCAGTCGGTTAAAAATGAGAAAACAATAAAGTTACTATAATATAAAACAGTATAGAATTTAATGAACGTCAACCTCATATTACGCTGGAAAAATAAAAACGCTCACATAAGCCCTTAAATAAACTCATAAAAACTGAGTATAAAGACCGCGGGAAGTAATAATCGTCACCTGTCGCGTTTACAGTATTAATAGCGAATCCAGGCGTTACCATGTCTTATAGCAGTTTTATTTCCAGTGTGGGACAGTGATGGCGCTAGACGGCGTATATAGCGCTGTCTTTTTTCCACGCTGGAAATACTGCTTCAAAACATAGTACGGGGGCTGGTTCCGCTTTGTTTTTAGATTTAACATTCGAAGGGTGAAATAGCGCGATTCAATAGGAACATCAATCGTAACCACAATTCGCTGTACGCGTTGGAAATGCAGATATGATACTTACAGTGGCATAGAGCAATAAATTTTTATGAATTCGAACATTTCTGGGCACAGAAAATTTGCCTTTTTGTGTTTATATATACTTTGGTTACTCCAACGACGGGTTACTCAGATGGACGGATGGTATTCGATGTCAAAATTAGCTTGTACGTCTCTATACTTATAATTTTTATCTTTTTGTGATTTTTAATCAAAATAAGACTCAAGTTCAGTTGCACTAGCAGTTTTATTCTATCCCAATTTTAAACTGCCATTGTTTCGGTATTTTCATTCCATGAGCTTAAGTTATTCTTTTAGATGAATTTCTTCAAATACTATTTTATTTGAGCATTATACAATAAAATGCTTAGAGATCCTTAAAATAGTAGATGCAAATTTTAGCCATTCTCTACATTCTTGCCGATATTCCCAACAAAAACAAAAAATTACGTTGTACGCCTTTAACGTCTAAATTTATAATACTCGAACAAAATAAATACAAAAAAATAACAGGATAATAATCTGTTTCTTATAACATCTTTGAGTTATTTACAGCTTTACGAAATAGGGGATAAATGGAAAAGATATTAGTAGCCTCGGTCAGTTTGGGCGGGAAATAGGCGGTAGGTATGAAGGTCAAAGGGTCTGCTATATTTATGAAATGAATTTGCCGTATCAATTTACATAATAGAGCGCTAATTAAGCAGAAAATGGACGTAAGTAATGCTTTTACGCTTTTGTTTGAGAAAAGCTGGGGAAAATACATTAGTAAATAATTAATCTGTTATTTTTCTGTATTTATATTGTGAGTTAATTCAATATTATTGTGTTTTATGTTTGGATCGAGGTTGGAACTACATATAGTTTCGGTTTGGCAGTGACTCAATTTTAACCAGGAAGGTTTAATGCTTGTAGATTGTAATATTTAAAATAACCCATAACTTGCAATGTAGTTTTATTATCTCTTGATGGAACTACATTTTATATCTACCTAGTTAAGATTCTTTTAAGGAAACACACAATTCAAAAGTTCCACCGTTATTTCCATTTTTATTACAAAAAACTACGACCAGTTTCGACACATTCTCAGATTACAGGTATCTCTATATTTAAATAAATAAAAAAATATATAAATAATATAAGTTCCAGCGACATTTTCCTACGATGTGTTATTCATTAACAATTTTAAGGTATCATACACATGCCTTGATCTTGAATACTATAGAAAAAAACAAATCAGATTTTCATCAAGCACAAAGGGAAGGAAAATACCTTGAATCAAAGAAAAGTTGCGGATAATACGCTAGAGATCACTCCGGTTGTACACAAAAGCTTGACTTTACAGAGATGAAATGAAACTCTGAATGCTCTTTTGAGATAAGTTCCCACGAGGAGTGGAAAGTTGGATTTATTGCCTGAGAGGTGATGATACAGACTTCGTAAATATCGAGTGTCGGCGTGATGCTTTGAAAAATTGTAGCAGGTAAAACACAGAAGGCCGATCACTTAGTAATGAATTTCAATACCTAGATATTTTTTTTTTATTCTAGGTGAATAAATTTCATGATGTCATTAATTATAAATTAAAAAAATTAAACGTTATTGTTGTAATTGTGTTCATTGTATCGTTGTTGTAATTGTGTTCATTGTTGCGTTATTGTTGTATTATTGTTGTAATTGTGTTCATTGTATCTAATAAGTATTTTTTTTTTATTCTTATAATTTTTTACTTTAAAGTGCCTACTTAATGTTTAAAAAATTGGAAAATGACTAAACATTACCTGTAGGTACCTTGATTGTTATTCCTACAATAAACGAATTAATATTACTGACTTGTCTGTAAAGAAATAGTGTAGCACAGTGTAACACATGTATATTACATTTGCCCCACACCCGACAAGGGACTTGGGACGTGATCAGGAGACCAGGAGTGGTTACTAGGAATCTTTGAGGGCCCTTTATTTAGGAGCGGACTTCTTAGGACTAGAACATATTACTTGACCTCGCGTTTATAACTTAATTATTTATTTTAAATACCTTTAAATTAAACGAACATAGAAGTGCATTATATTATGATATGAAGGGTTTATTCTTCATTAAATATGATTTAATAGGTTTAACGATTAGCGTAGTACTACAAATCTCATGTTAGTTATTCGTTAAAGGTAAAGTAAGTTCGTAAAATTGTATTGCTCTTAAAAACAATAGTGCCTATAAAACGTAATATACAACAATAAAGGCGATCATAATAACGAATATGTTGTATTCAAAGTTTGTATGCGAATAAAATATTTCACATTTATATTTTATACCATATAATATCAAAAGCTTAACAGCAAAACGATTCCATTTTATTTGTCAATGTTCGAAACCGTTTACAAAGCTCTTTCCAATTGTTTTCAAAAACCAACATTAATTTATTATCAGGTATGTATTCAAACCTGAAATTCCAATATTAGTATTTTGACTTAAAAGTACTTACTCAAATCTGTTTTTTCTTGAGTTTCTGGCTTTCATATTTCTTTCTAAAGTTATATTACCTTAAAACTTTAACTACGAGTATATTTGGACAGATGTGTAATACAAGACATATGTGTTTTCTCTCACACTTGTATCATGTTACTACATTATTTATTTTGAAATAGCTTCGAAGTGGTTTTGCAACTTGCTTTGTTAGGCGGATCCCCACAGAGCAAGCAGGCTGAGCAATGGCTGCGCGAAGCAGCTCGGTCAGTGTTGACGTGACTCGGCAGAGGAAATCTTCTCAATTCCTCTTCGAAGCTACTCACTCTATGGGCGCCTATTATATTATAATTTGCGCATTCTTTAGTTAAATTTAACTATTAAGTTGTTCAATAAAACTCATCTAATCTTTGTCGTTCCATAATATTGAGTTAGCGATACAAGCTGTCTTAGTGTAGGCCTGCAGTTCATATCTTAATCAACAGGTTCTATTATAATATCCTTGTATAATTTTTTATAGGATTAATTAATTAAGATAATGATTATGTATTTAATTGTATTTATGATGAATAAATGAATAAATGATTTATAAATAGAAATTCAGGGGATTTGTTTATTTGCTGCTCTTATCACTATGAGATTTGAAGCACATTGGCAGGGGTTTATATTTATCTGTCTAAGACCGTCCTTATCACTAGCACAGAATACATAATAGTAGCTAAACGCTACAGAACGGACACTCTCCGCCTCCCGCCAAAATTAAACACTTACCTCACCCCGCGCGATCGTGATTAAAATGGGCCATATTTTTATGCAAGGACGATACGCAACGAAGATTGACAACATTAATCAAATTGACTTAAAGTAATTTTATTATTTTGGATTTGTGATTATCGTTTTTCGTAGAAAATGGTTAGATATTGTGCTGTTTACGGATGTATTTCATCAGAAAAACGCGAATTTTTTTTTTACGCTAGTCACAAATGTGCCAACCATAAAGCGTTAACACACACATTTGCAGTCTCTACAGTGTGACTGTCAAAACGATAATTTTGTATGGAGTGTCCGGGGTGTGTCACTAGGATGTGAGCTCTTCGGATCAAATCACATCGCTTATTTGCGTAAATGTTGGAATTATAGATAACATTACATTTAGCACAATTTATAAATTAAATTATAGAAAAACATATGGTATGAGTCGTGGCACGTAAGTCTAGCGGTGACCTTCAATGTTTTACGGCAAGTTCGCCTTTATTTCGTTCAAATAGATCCCTTCCACTTCAAGGTGAGCGCTAAACTTACGTGCCGTGAGTCCTACTGTTAACTGTTTTAAATAAAAGAACCTCATTTTTTTATTTAAAAGATTATAGACGCTTGAGGTTGCCTCAATTCTAAAAAAAACACGTCCGACTACCTTAAATCATGATAATACTGCTTTGAATTATATTTCTTTTTGATATAGATCAACATAAAGGGTCAGGTTTCGTACCGACTTCCTGATAACGTCACTGATAGACTTTTTTTGGCTTATATTTGCAAACATTATCATTTTATCTAACAATTAAATTAAACAGAACATACCTAGAAATTGTGAAACTCGCCCTAATATCCATAAATATTAATTACTAGCTGTGCCGCGCGGTTACAGCCGCAGACGAACCCGCAGGCAAGAGCAAGTAGTTCTATGTACTCATACTCTGATGTATAACCTATATTACTATTAAGTTACATCCAAATTTGTCCAGTAGGTTTTTCGTAAGAGAGTAACTAACATCCAGCCAGACCCATAAACTTTCGCATTTATAATATTAGAAGTACATTAGAAGCAGATGTAACATCTTACAAATGCAATGAGTGGAAACGTGATCTAACGTGTTGGCTTACAATGCAGTACACACATTATTAGAGCACACATAACACAATTTGCTGAAAATGTAATCCGCACTACAAATGCTGTGTAACGTCAAATGAATTGTTATTTTAACTGCATTTGCAGTGCTTACAACGTAATGCTGTGGTAATGCGTTGGTTAAATAATCTGCATGTGTGAAATATCTTAAAGCTTGGTTTAAGCTCATTTAAATGAATAAAGTGAAAAAAATATAATAATATGTATCTTAATTGTGCAACTATTCGAATTTAGTGTACTACTATTGAATAATATCAACAGAGTTTCTTAGCTCCTCTTTTCTGTATCTCGCTACTGCTTTCCGAATTGACAATAAATATTTTCTATGTATAATAACGATTCAAAGCGATTGTAAAATAGATGGATAAATGAATGTTTGAGTTATACAACAACATTTTACAGTACATAAGTTTATTATTCAAAGCTGTCTATACGAGCTAAATAAGGGACCCGTGTCAGATATCGATGTCTATAATTCAATTTAAAATGTCCAACCGAGTTTCCCCCGAGGGTTAGGGATTAAGGAAGGGAGGTTTTATTAAGTCCAATATCATGTTTTTATTGTATTGAAAAGTTGGCAAAATTTTGTAAGGAGGGCTGATATCTGCTTCGTAAACGAGTTTTATTTTTTATTATGAAGTCTTGTTTGTTCTAATTCATAAGATACTAGCTTTCCGCCCGCGGCTTCGCCCGCTTAGTCTAAAACATGATAAATTATATACTAAAACCTTTCTCTTGAATCACTCGGTCTATTAAAAAAACCGCATCAAAATCGGTTGCGTAGTTCTAAAGATTTAAGCATACAAAGGGACAGAGAAAGCGACTTTACTTTATACTATACTAGCGACCCGCCCCGGCTTCGCACGGGTGCAATGCTGATACTAAATACACTACAGAAACTCAAACTCAAACTCAAACATTTATTTATTCAATTAGACTTCTTCTAGAAGCACTTTTGAAACGTCATTAGGTACATATTTTTAACATTTACCACCGATTCGGAAAGCAGTATCTACGGAGAAGAATCGGCAAGAAACTCCATAGTTGCTCTTTTTAATCATGTCAGTTTTACAATTTTACAAATTACATATGTAACATCATAATATGTATATTATCATAATATGCCAAAGAACTGTCCTGTGAACTGAAAAACTGTGAACGTTGTATATAAAAACATAGCGGCCCGCTCCGGCTTCGCACGGGTATAAAATATATAGCCGGGCGGCCGGCCGGTACCGCCGCAAATGCTACGTCCCGCAATTTTTAAATCTGTAATATCTTCGAAAATATTCACTTAAATCATACGGTGTAAAGGGCCATAATATAGATCTATATTAAATGAACTTACTAACTACTATTCAAGGTATTTAATTGGTTAAGGATTAATGCTGTATTGGTTAAAATAGCTTCGAAAATTAGCCATTATTTGTCGTAAAAAGTAAATGACAAAAAAAAGTTATTGTGGGTTATCCATAAGAGATAGACATATACCATCACGGACTTTTCTGTAGACCTTTTCAATGTGTATAATACTTAGTACATTATTTTGATAAAACTCGTAGGGTTCAGCCTGCGTTTGCAATGTAAGCGGAAAAAATGTAATTTTTTACGACATCACATTAGAAATCTCAAAAATAACAGTACTTCTCCACTATTTAATGGATGATATTATACATATAAACCTTCCTCTTGAATCACTCTATCTATTAAAAAAACCGCATCAAAATCCGTTGCGTAGTTTCAAAGATTTAAGCGTACAAAGGGACATAGGGACATAGGGACAGGGAAAGCGACTTTGTTTTATACTATGTAGTGATATAAAGTTATGTATGCTCTAAAGAATTACAAGTAACCATTACTTTTCAGTTCGATAGCTTTATCAAAATAAATACATCTATACTAATATTATAAAGCTGAAGAGTTTGTTTATTTGTTTGAACGCGCTAATCTCGGGAACTACTGGTCCGATTTGAAAAATTCTTTTGGTGTTAGATAGCCCATTTATCGAGGAAGGTTATAGGCTATATATCATCTCGCTAAGACCAACAGGAGCGGAGCACTGTGGGTAAAACCGCGGAGCACAGCTAGTTTCTATAATAAGTCTCTTTTCACATAAACATTAGCGTAAGGAAGCATTAAAGTTTGGTTACAATAGCACATTGACCACAGATTATCGCAAAAAGCTGAGAAAATTCACAACATAACAAGTTCACGCTACAACCTTCGAACAAATGTGTGATAAAATAAATAATGGTGTTGATAACATCTAGGCTGACAAAGTAAACAATGACAATATCCCATCGCGCTGAAATTGGACAAAGCAATATAAATTGCTCTGTAAACCCGAGCACGCGGTTGACCAATCTGCGGCGCCTAGTGTACGATGTAGCGGGAAATATAGAAAGTGATATTTTAACCCTACTAATAGCACGTGGATAGTAGGATACTTGAAAGTAGCTTTTTTGTGCGAAGCTATAGTGTGTGTGTGTGTCTGTGTGCATGTGAGAATCTGATTATGTGCGTGTGTGTGTGCGTATATAACTTATAAGTTATAACTAATTTAACGTAGTAGGTATAATGTTAACAATGTCATGTCCTCATCCCATGGAAAGCCGTCGTGAGCGACTTACCCTATGAAAATTTACAACATTGACATTTCATTCCAATAGAAAATTCATGGAAATAGTACGTATACTCCTCGTAGTAGGTATGGTATAAATCAGATGGTCTTCTGCATACGTAATTTTAAGTCCTAAAACTATGACCTTATTAGACTCTAAGAGCAGTCAAGAATGTGTTTTACATGTAAATTATAATTCTACTTCACTTACATGATACGTCTGTAAATTCGTGGAATGTTAGCTGTAACTCTGTAAGAAAGGCGTCTAATGATACCTAATGATGCCATTCTAGGGAATGGGTGCACGTGTGTTTTAGTATAATTAGGATGTATTAGGGAAGGTGTTATTTTACATGTACATATTTGTACATATCTACATTGCAGCTATGTTATATACAAAAGTCTTATATGATGATGTCTATGACGATGTCTGTTCAAACTACATATATTTTAAGCAATATTCATGAATTTTTGTATTTCCATCTTTTGGCGATATAATAAAAAATTGGGAATTAAATTTTTAGGACAATACAGAAGGAGCATTATGATAAAAGATGCACGCTTAATCTCTAGGTTTTAACCAATCTTAATCTTAAGAGTGAATTTTTACACGTAGAATAATTATGTCTATCCGATATCAGCCAAAAATTACATAAATAAGTAAAAGCTATACACATAAAATCTGTCATTCACAAATTGAAAATAAGTCATATGCATAACGATTAACGGGTTAAAATTATCACATCTTCAAAAATCATAGAAACATTTTCCTACATTTTTATCGCTTTCTCTTATAACTTGGAAAACGTTTTTATCTGATATCGCTTCAGCCCGCTTCTAACGCGACTTATTGAATCACAATCGTTATACCATCAACACTCAATAACGACCTTTTTTTCACCTAAATGTCCAATTTATAATCAAAGTCATTTTCCATTTTAATTACTCGCTGATAGGACGAAATTGTAATTTTACAGAATTATAGAAGTACCTTATAGCGTTAGAAATGGTGTACTTTGCCCAACTTTGCTTCAAAGTTCAAACGTTTTGATATTTTAAAAGTATTTAAGCAGTGGTTATAAAACCAATAAATCCTTTAAAAATCTATACAAAGAGGTTATAATATAGTAACTGCTGTGTTTAATATAATTATGTGTAAAAGGTATAGGTATTAACATTTATGAATAATCACTTCTTTTAATTCATAAGTCATCCTAATTTGCTGGTTGATCTTAGTTGTATTATGTTTTAATTTCAAGTTTTAAACTATGCGCAACAATTTGGCCCTTGTCAGATGAAATGCATTTTTACCCATACCCATTTCATATTTTCCCAATTCTTCATATTTTCTTCGCGAAAACTAGTTTCAAGTGTTAAAATATAATATTTTCCAGCACTATGAAATGAAAAGGAGGTACATTCGAAATCCTCTTTCGAAATAAAATGTCATGCTCGAATTCACCGATGCTTCTCATATATAAAGCTTTTGGAGAAATCAGATGATTTAAAAATGAGCTTTATATATTGTGAAATAGAATTTTATTTGTACAAACTGAAATCATGGTTTTGTTAAACTACTAATATTTTCTATTTCTAAGGCATCTATACGCCGTTTTCTTTTTTTTAAACAATATCTGATAACCTACTTTAACGGTAAAAGCTGGGTTCGACACCTGAAATAAAATTTACTCATTTCTAGAAATTTTAAAATTTATAAAGTATTAATAAAAATACAGTTCTTTCCACGTAATAAATCATAGCTCGTAATTTATTGTCCCTTTTTCAATGCGTAATGCATATCAAATAACACTAAACATTATTTTAATTACGATGACAAAAGGTGATTCTGGTGAAGGTAATTCTTTCATTCCAAAAAAAAAAGTTTTTAAATTTATAAACACTTTTCTTTTTCTTCGTCCAAGTCTAGGCGTTTTTATTCGGATATTAAAATAACATTTTCTAACGCTAGTTTCAACATAGAATTAATTTCGCTAACAAACATGACATTTTACGGTTTATCCATTGTGGTGTAGTAATCCTGTAAAACAATGGACAATATATGAGATTCACTGAAAACTATTGTCCTTGCGGTGCGTTCAATTTTCCTAGAATGTGTTTTGAATATTAATTTAAATGTGTGAATGAATAAAGTCGTATTGTTAAATAAATTCAACTAAGTAGACGTTAATCTTATATATAAAAATGAATCGCAAAATGTCCAACACATAACTCGAGAACGGCTGAACCGATTTCGATAATTCTTTTTTTATTATATTCCTTGAAGTACGAGGATGGTTCTTATGTAGAGAAAACGTAAATATTATGTACCACGGGCGAAGCCGGGGCGGACCGCTAGTGTTAAAATAAAAGGAGAGGTTCGTTTGTTTCTAATGGATAAAATCAAAATGTTATTTTAAAATTCGTTCATTACTAATTACTAGAGATTTTTAGATTTTATATAAAGTAGAAGAAGTAGAACCGGCCGTAGATAGTAAGTCCCAAAGTAAAAGTAAACAGAACTACTGTAATTTTTGTTAAACGTAGGGTTATCGTAGATACTTAATACCTGTAATTATAAAAAGTTTCATCACAAATTATTATTCTTAAAGGAAATCTCTCAAAATGTATGTGCAGAGCAAATAACTCAATTTTCATGGCTATGTATAAAGCATTACGTTTCAATACAAATTTACCACGAAGTCATATCAAATAACTCAATCCGACATGTAAGGGCAATTATTCTATGAATATTTTTATTATTTTCCTCTAAAGCTATGTTTGATCTTGGTGTTATTACCACAAAATTTGTTTGATCTGTAACTCAGTGTAATTCAATATAGGTATCATAATATTATGTTTAGTTACATAATATTAAATTTATTTTATGTATTACTGGCTGCTCATCTCGGCTCGCACGTGTAGGTATCTACACGTCTTACAAAAAATCTTTTTTGTAAGTTTTTCAATTTTTTTGTATTTTTATCGTATATAGGTGTAGATAAATTGAAGAAAACGAAATTATTGAATCCCGTTCCGCCATTTTTAACTTATAAGTGGTGTTAATAACAGCTCTTCCCTCTTCTATATGAGTAAAAGACAACGATGTAACCGATAAAGTCGTATTAATGGCAATATTTTTAGACTAACAAAAAATAATGTTCTTGACCAGATTTTTCAAATCCCGATCTCAATAAATTATAAAGAATAAACACAAACCTCGGTAGCTCAAAAACAGTTTCTTCTTAGTAATTAAAAATAAAACGACCTTTATAATCAAATATTTGAGAACAAGGGGGTTTTTACTTCATACCTACTTAAAAGTAAGTAAAAATCTTCAAAAAATCGTAAAAACTACATGAAAATGAAAGAAATTTTTTCCTCAGTGAGCCAAAACTATTAAAGTATAGCTTATAGTACATTTCCACTACAGCCCATTAAGAACACTAATATAAATCACGTACAGCCCATTCGTGGCATGAAACAAAGATTTATATAAGAATAATGTCCAGGCTTCGGCTCCGAATAACCAATTCGAACTTTTTTTTCATATGGTGTGGGATAAGATGAATGACGCATATTTAAATAAACGTGACACGGGTATCTATAAACTATACATAGATTATTGAAAGTTGAACATATAGTTTCAGAACTTAGTGGAAAACAATTGATTCTTGTTTCAACATAATATGAAATAACGCACTGTCATTTTATAATTTTAAATTTGTGCAACAATTAAATAACAATTCAAAGTTAATTTTTTATGCAAAATGATAACATTATACGTATACAGATTTTTACTTTTTATCAACAACTAAAATGTATTTTTGTTGCATAAAAACCTTTAACTTTTCCTAAATAAAATATCACAAATTGCATGCACAAAGCATTATACACAATCAAAAACATTTCGTTTTATATTTAATCAATCAAACTAGCACTCGCAATCATCCATGCTAGAATACAGTTATTTTTCAGTGATCCATACATACTATTCATGTTCCAGCAAGGTCTCTCGGCCTCAATCCATCAATACACAGAGCTTACAAAAGAGCTTTGACAGATCAAATCGGTTCAAAATTGCAATACCTATACCTAGTGTAAAAATTTAAATTAATTCTTAGTATTTTTCAATATTTTTAAGTGAAATTTATTTAGGTGCGTTGAGAGTAAAATTTCAAAGTCTCGTCATGGCAATACCGTCACATCATTGAATAAGGCGATTATTTTGGTATTTTTTAATCTTGCCGAAGAAGTTTCACTTCTGACACGTGTGCTCGACACACACGCTCTTTTGTGATATAGGAGTATTCGTTAGAAATAAAATACTAATATGAGTTTAATATGATCTATGATGATGTTTTGAGGTATTCGTAAATGGCTAGAAAACTAGATGACTTAAAACTTTTATTACATTATTTTCCTGCTACTGTTACTTTGTTTTAATTTATTTCCTAAATGTCTAATTTATTACTTCCCAAAGAAATGCAAAGAGAAACTATATAAAATTCATAATAAATTACTACATCATTCTACAATTTGTTTATATACGTATTTTGCTCTAGTTTGTTAGAAATACAAAATTATACCCATTTAACAAGAACGGCAATAAACTTAAATGAGCATTAACAAAACGATAGAAAGCGCTTCTAAAATAAACTTAATTGAATAGAATATAAATGTTTTCTTTGACTTCGAAAGCGGTTTTAACTACAAAATAATTTTCTATAATTCAATCTATTGGTTCTTGAAAATGTTTTACTAAGCAGTTTCACTGCATATGAATAAGTACCGAAGAAGCTATCCACTGAACGAAATTGTTGTAATATTATTTCCAATTGTTATATTTAAATGTTTCAAAAAGCTTTGTGTTTATTTTACAAAGTTTATCATACATGGGAGATTTTTAAAGAAAAGAAACAAAATTAATCTCGAAGTGCGATATACGAAACCGCGTCTTTCGCCTCCCTCCTCGTGATCGATTTTTTCTATTCTTTAAAAATGTCTCTTTTATAAAGCACTAGCGGTTCCGCGCGGTTTCACCCGCATTGCTCAGCTCCTGTTGGTCTTAGCGTGATGATATATAGCCTATAGCCTTCCTCTATAAATGGGCTATCTAACACCGAAAGAATTTTTCAAATCGGACCAGTAGTTCTTGATATTAGCGCGTTCAAACAAACAAACATACAAACAAACAAACTCTTCAGCTTTATAATATTAGTATAGAGTTGAATGCTATCGAGCTAAATAAATAAAATTTACATCATAGAAAGAAATACGTATAAGAAGTTTTAACAGATTTCAAAGACTCTTATTGTTGTCTCTTATTCTACATGAAAAGTTTCGTAACACCACATTAGTTATAAGAGCATATAAATCATATTTAAATAGCAAGAGCAAAGTTCAATACATAAACCCTATGCTAAGTCACACACATACATATGCATTTTAATCCAATTTAAAGTAAATCTCTAAATACACAAATAAAACAGCTTAAATTATAGAAAATACACCGAAAATTTTTTAATCACATAAAACGAACAAATTCAGCTGAAAAAGATAGTTAAATTATTATTAATACGTCACGCGGAAGCCAATTCCTTATTATCTCCGTCAGTATTAATGAAAAATCAAATATAACACTTAATACTTTAAATACTATATTTGGTAATATTTGACACGCACACACTAACTACTATTTACTCAACGTTTTATGGTTCTTATTGTATTTGATTGTACATTATGAGCACTTTATAAAGCCGAATTTAGATAGCTAGTGACGTCATCATGACGTGCATTTGATACAACTTGGAGGGCAAATGATAAAATAAGTCAAGGGTGAAATATTACATGGAAAAAGCCTTAGTACTAATAAATAATCAGTCAATCACTTTATTATGTTATTATGTTCCCACTGCTCGGACACGGGCCTCCCGTAAGGGATCAGGCCGTAGTCCACCACGCTGGCCAAGTGCAGGTTGACGAATCACTTTATTATGTATCGACAGAAATATAGCAATATATTATATATGTCCTATAGCCTATAGGCACTAATCACTAGACAAAGATCCCTTCATTACCTGAAAGAAAAGGAATAATAAACATAATTAGAGATGATACGTAAACATAATATTTTATATGAAACATAAACAATCAATAAAACAGATTTTATTTGTATTCTGCTTTTACCACGAAATTTCCACGCTTTCAGTTTTATATAACTGTTAAAAATTTAGATATTTTTCTCCATTAATGTTTGTATTTTTTCGCTCTATCTTGTATATAATACAAGAGTATTTGCCAAAAAGTAGGTATTTCCATTTAAATTTGAAAAAATATTGATATGAAAGTAATTATAAGTAATCTAACTAATAAATTATCGAAAACAATGTCAACGAACGTTTCAGACAATAATGCTCTTTGTTAATCAAAGAAATAATATAATTTCTTTCATATCTAAATTCAAGAATACACGCGGAAAGTCATAAAGATACGCGTTATTTATATTTCACTCGTCTGTTTGAGACGTGAACAGCTTTTTCCACTTTAATCTTGTTTTTGGTAATTTTTTTATTATATATTTCTTTTGATGAACATAGACTAGAAGATAATATAATTATGCCGCGTTTGTCTCTGTGTACGTGTACGTACGTATGTGTACGTACTGTACGTATGATAAAGTTTGTACCATGAAAATTTATCTTATCCACGCACACGAAGCTGCGGGCAACAGCTAGTTATTAAGTAGCTAGCGCGGCTTCACCCGCGGACGAAACCGCGGTAAAAGTATTTCCGATATTTCGATAGTGTTATTCTGGTACATAAAGCTACATCACTGCCAAGTATTATCAGAATCACAAACAAACATAATTTATCCATCCACACAAACTTTCGCATTTATAATATCAGTAGGATTTTTTATTCTATGTACCTATGTTAGCTTTTGAGCAGTGAATATTGTAGTATCGATTTTAAAATGTCATTGAACATACGAAAGGTTATGATACAAAATATATTGAAGTATTTCCAGTGAAAATGCATACCAAAAATTCCGCAAATTTTTTAATCAAAACCAATGGGCGGTTTGTGCGTTTCAATATATTTTGCTTTTCTACACAAAAAGGACTATATGAAAAATTGTGAAATGTTTTTATAGTTAATTGTGACTATAAAAACCTATTCAAATATAGGTTGTACATGACTCAAGAGGAAAACAAATCTTTCTGTGTTTTATTTGTCTAGTTAGTTACAATAAAAAGCAAAGACATGAATAAATACACTAATACATTTTCCTAATATATTCGTTCCCTAATATGATAAATTCAGCGTAAACACCGAAAATAAATTTGAATATATTTGTTATTACGTGTGTAATTTACTTAACAATGTCTTTCCTCGTACATTTTCGAATAAACCTCGTTTCGTATAAAACAATTTTCTTGAACAATGTTTGACGGAGCAAATCTGATCTTCATTTTTCTGAAAAATTTACATTAAAAAAGTTACGTTTTTACGCCTTTTATCGTGAGCGTAACTTTTTAACGATATAACTTCAATCATTGATATTTGAAAAGATTGGTATTACAAGCAATTTTGGCATAGATATTATTATAATATATGATGTTACATATGTATTTTGTAAAATTAAATTGTAAAACTGACATGATTTAAAAGAGCAACTATGGAGTTTCTTGCCGGTTCTTCTCCGTAAATACTGCTTTCCGAATCGGTGGTAAATGTTAAAAATATTTAATGACGTTTCAAAAGTGCTTCTATAAGTCTAATTGAATAAATAAATGTTTGAGTTTGATTCAAGAAAATTCTATTAAACATTTACAAATACATATGATAGAGTTCTTTAAGGATCTAATAAAAAACTTGTATTGTTAACTAAGTCTTATCAATTGGAGCAAAGTGTTAGATAGTAATTCGATATTTAATTTTATAGATACACTAGCGTCCCGCCAGAGGCTACGAGGACCGAGGTAGTTTTGAAGAATTAATCATAGGGACGGACAGACAGATGACAGACGATGTACTGATTCATTTAAAAGCTCTATTAAATTAGTAAATGTAATTATATTACAGACTAGCAAACCGGGCGAACTCTGTTTCGCCACCAGAGACACCTTTTCTTTGCTATAAACCTCACGGAGCCCGAGACCTTTCCAACGAATGCAAAACCGTGGAAATCGGTTTGTGCGTTCTGGAGTTATAGTGTCAGGAAGGAAAACCCGACTTATTTTTATATACCTAGTAGACGAAGAGATATATCCAAATATTTCAAAATCAATTTAAAGAATGATTGTCCTCGTATGCAATTATATGATTCAAATCATTCTTAAAACATCACTTGGAACAGCTGCAGAGTTATATTACCTATTTTAAATATTAAAAAGATAATATTCATATTAAATATTACATCATTTTTCCTCAATAACTAGTACAGGTATAACAATACATTATTTGGGAACTGTTTATCTTATCATCAAAAACGTTTTTGTGTACCAACCTGTTAATACTTTTAAACCTTTGAGTATCGCGATCTACTTAAATGCATTTGGAATATTGTTTCAACAATGACGTAATATTGCCGAAATATGAAAATAAAAAAAACACATTTATTTATCTAAAATGACCTACTTGCAAAAAGAAGATAGAAATGTTAAAATACGATGATGCCAAAATGTTAACATGAACTCGTAAAATAAGTTATGTTCAGATAAAAGAACTGTATTTAAATGGATTTATTAAGAAACTAAATTTCTGTTATTTTCCAATGCAGTATTCATTAAAACCCACATTATATAATGAGCAATATTTCGTACATTTTAATTTAAATATTTTAAATTATCTTGTAAAAAGCAAATGTTTTGTCAGACTTTTCAATCACACAAACAGCCTCTACAATCTACATAATATTAATTATATTATTACGCATTAAAACATAATAAAAAAATTGGTTGTCTGTAAAGTCGGTTTACTGACGATAGTTGAACGTGACAACGTCCGATTGTGCTTCTTTGTCGCTCGTACCGCGCTCTCGCTTGCACTTCAAGCCTTACATGGAACGCCTCAGAGCGAGGTAACGCCGCATGAGTCATGTTTTTTCGTGCGTGCAACCGGCTCTATCGAATTATAAGACGTTGTCACGTCAAAAACATGTAAAACGAAAGAGACATTGAAATTACCAGATATACATTCAAATCTCACGTACATTGTACATGTACTGACATTTATAACCCTAGAAAGAGTAATGGAAAAAGTTTTAAACTGTTTTGTTTTAAAAAATACCTTATTCAGAAACAAGACGTCATGAACACGTGAACTTAGCTCATAAAAAGCCCTCTATTTGTCTTTAGTCTTTGTTTAGTAACTTTTGTAATAACACTGCGTTTATTGTGATTGAATAATTTGAAAAGTTCGTATTATTTTCAGCAGGTCGTACTTTGATGAGAAAGATCTTTGATGAGAAAGTATTATAATTCGTTCAATGTTATTGACTTCCATGCCAAGAGAAAAAATTATAAATATATGTAGACTCTTCGATCTTCGTATTAAAGGTTGCATATTGATTAATATTTATAAACAGGGATGTATTATAAGTTTAAGGTTTAATTTAATTAAACTTATTAAACTATTTAATAAAGGACGATATCTAGGACGATTATTGCACAAAATAATCTCCACTCACCAGCAATTTTTTTTTTTGCCTAGGTGTACAAGTTTATAATATTATTATAAAACGTTAGATTAAGTGAATTGTAAATTATTTTAAATAAAAAAATGTCTCTAAACTTATTTCTATGCTTATTTAATATAATTTTACAACATAACTCAGAAAATATTTCTAAAGTATCGAGCATGTATCGAGCTTTGGGCCTACCAACTTGACGATCGTACGGAACATGTACGGAACGTACTCAGTTGCCTACGATAATATCTACAGAATCTTGCTCTACATCTACCTACCATCATGGTAAAGTCATATTTTTATTTATTTTATTAAATTATTTGTTATTTTTTTTTTTTCATATTTATTCGAAGAATATGAAAGCAACCTTATTCCTAAGCTACATATTTTTGAAGTGAAAATTCTGTAAGCTCGTTGAGAGTATTTCAAGGTCGCGTCATGGCAATACCGTTACGTCATGGAGTAAGGCGATGATTTTAGTAACTTTGAATCTTGCCAAAGAAGTTTCACTTTTGACACGTGTGCTCGTCATACACGATTTTTTAGTTATTTATTGTTTTTATGTTTATCCGAAGAATATGAAGGCTACATTATTCCTTAGTTACATATTTTTATTTTTATTCCAACGAGTGGCTAGTAAAATATAAAGAGAAGCACAACAAGGGAAAATCCAATATCACATTATGGTTTTTTATACGATTCTAAACGGGTTTACAAGTTGGTTTAACGTATAAATAATAAAGATCCTTGAGGTCTTTATTATTTACCCTCTCACCGACCGAATTGGGGTTAATTGTCTGTTTATTTGCAGTAAAAAGCCACGGATGCTCCCGTTTCTTTACTTAGATAATATATTTCGAGGTTTGTTTTATTTTATTTTAGTTTTATTATCATCAGCATATATATGTTCCCACTGCTGGGACACGGGCCTCCTATGAGGGTACAGGCCATAATCCACCACGCTGGGCATATGCGGGTTGGCGGATGTCACATGTCTTCGAACTTTTGGTTCTTCGACATGTGAGTTTCCTTGCGATGTTTTCCTTCACCGTTCGAGTAGTGGTGATGTCAACAACATGCAAAGATAAATTGAAAAATCTAAGTATAGGCTCGAACACCCTACTTATAGATTTGAAGTCCAAGGTCCTTACCACTGAGCCGCCTATATTTTTACTTCACTTTTATTTTAGTTTCACTAAAAGGTAATATCAGAGCGGAGAATACATTAATCTATAATACAATGCTAAGCGACCTTTTTACGCAGAGCCTTCAAGTGTCATCAAACGATATGAAAGCACTTTGCGTAGCTTGAAAACGAGATATTTTTTCATAATATTATTGTATAGAAATTACTGAAATGTTTGTGAATTTCATGAAATAAAACCTTTTGGATGTGACATTTGAAATGACTCTGACTGATGTTTTCTGCTTTAGCAAATTCATTTTTGCTTTATAAATATAAATTTATAAAGAATAGAAAAAATTCGATCACGAGGCGGGACTCGAACCCGCATCCTTCGCGCCATTCCGGGGCGGATGCCTCACCAACTCAGCCACTCGTGACCCGCCCGAGTGATCGAATTTATTCTATTCTTTCAGTTTTATGTGTCTGAAGGGACACACCGCGCGCCATCTATTGAGATGATTAACAACCATTTCAACCAATATGAAGCACTTTTCAGTGAATACAATATTGTAACGATGGAACACGACCTTTTTTGTTGAATTTATATTTTTGGTTTTATGGCATTCAAATGCTTTATCAAATGCTTTATAAATATAAATTTATAAAGAATAGAAAAAATTCGATCACGAGGCGGGACTCGAACCCGCATCCTTCGCGCCATTCGAAACCAAAAATATAAATTCAACAAAAAAGGTCGTGTTCCATCGTTACAATATTGTATTCACTGAAAAGTGCTTCATATTGGTTGAAATGGTTGTTAATCATCTCAATAGATGGCGCGCGGTGTGTCCCTTCAGACACATAAAACTGAAAGAATAGAATAAATTCGATCACTCGGGCGGGTCACGAGTGGCTGAGTTGGTGAGGCATCCGCCCCGGAATGGCGCGAAGGATGCGGGTTCGAGTCCCGCCTCGTGATCGAATTTTTTCTATTCTTTATAAATTTATATTTATAAAGCATTTGATAAAGCATTTGAATGCCATAAAACCAAAAATATAAATTCAACAAAAAAGGTCGTGTTCCATCGTTACAATATTGTATTCACTGAAAAGTGCTTCATATTGGTTGAAATGGTTGTTAATCATCTCAATAGATGGCGCGCGGTGTGTCCCTTCAGACACATAAAACTGAAAGAATAGAATAAATTCGATCACTCGGGCGGGTCACGAGTGGCTGAGTTGGTGAGGCATCCGCCCCGGAATGGCGCGAAGGATGCGGGTTCGAGTCCCGCCTCGTGATCGAATTTTTTCTATTCTTTATAAATTTATATTTATAAAGCATTTGATAAAGCATTTGAATGCCATAAAACCAAAAATATAAATTCAACAAAAAAGGTCGTGTTCCATCGTTACAATATTGTATTCACTGAAAAGTGCTTCATATTGGTTGAAATGGTTGTTAATCATCTCAATAGATGGCGCGCGGTGTGTCCCTTCAGACACATAAAACTGAAAGAATAGAATAAATTCGATCACTCGGGCGGGTCACGAGTGGCTGAGTTGGTGAGGCATCCGCCCCGGAATGGCGCGAAGGATGCGGGTTCGAGTCCCGCCTCGTGATCGAATTTTTTCTATTCTTTATAAATTTATATTTATAAAGCATTTGATAAAGCATTTGAATGCCATAAAACCAAAAATATAAATTCAACAAAAAAGGTCGTGTTCCATCGTTACAATATTGTATTCACTGAAAAGTGCTTCATATTGGTTGAAATGGTTGTTAATCATCTCAATAGATGGCGCGCGGTGTGTCCCTTCAGACACATAAAACTGAAAGAATAGAATAAATTCGATCACTCGGGCGGGTCACGAGTGGCTGAGTTGGTGAGGCATCCGCCCCGGAATGGCGCGAAGGATGCGGGTTCGAGTCCCGCCTCGTGATCGAATTTTTTCTATTCTTTATAAATTTATATTTATAAAGCATTTGATAAAGCATTTGAATGCCATAAAACCAAAAATATAAATTCAACAAAAAAGGTCGTGTTCCATCGTTACAATATTGTATTCACTGAAAAGTGCTTCATATTGGTTGAAATGGTTGTTAATCATCTCAATAGATGGCGCGCGGTGTGTCCCTTCAGACACATAAAACTGAAAGAATAGAATAAATTCGATCACTCGGGCGGGTCACGAGTGGCTGAGTTGGTGAGGCATCCGCCCCGGAATGGCGCGAAGGATGCGGGTTCGAGTCCCGCCTCGTGATCGAATTTTTTCTATTCTTTATAAATTTATATTTATAAAGCATTTGATAAAGCATTTGAATGCCATAAAACCAAAAATATAAATTCAACAAATTCATTTTTGCTAAGTTTACTTAATAAAATACTTACATTTACTTGAATTATTTGATTCTTTTAATTTAACCGTTTATCGTGTTATTTATATCTTTAAAAACCTCCATGGAGAAAAACATATGTTAAACGAATACATTTTAATAAAATTTACAAACAATAGACATAGACATAGACACACAATTACTTACAACAAACAATATTGTCCCAGTTATTAATTAGGTACCTAATTCTTATTAATTAATTAATTCGACCACTTCTTCTGTGATCCAACAAACTTCCCTCCTCTCCTTCACGACGAATCCAAAAGCGGACAGAATGCCTCGATATATTCAAATTCCGGGATATCGCACTGATACTGCTTCCCTCATTAAATTGGGCAATTATTTGTGCTCTTTCGGCAATGGTCAAGTTGGCAGGCATTGAGATGATTTTATATGCAGTTGATTGAAAAATAACACGGAAAATATATCGATTTTTTGCATATATTTGACAAAATGTCAATTGTCAGTTTTCTTTTTCAAATGGAATTCGGTTGTCTATTTAAATAGTTTTTATTACTTTTGTTTGGAAACATTTCAATTGCTTTGTAGAAACTAATGTCCTTTTCATTTATACTAAAGGTTAAAATGTCATGTACTTATATGTGACATATGACGTATTTATACTAAATACATAGGTTTACGTCATGATAATGTTGTCTCTTTCAGTAATATCTTTTTATAACGAACCTTGTTGTAATTTTCGATGACCGGGAAACTAAATCAAAACTGGTACACCACTTTCTTGGCTGACCGTACATTTGCGAAAAATTTGTCAATATGTCATATTTTATAATTTTATCCAAAAATAATTAAAGTAATTCACTTGATTTTTTAGAATATAACAAGCGAAATTGAATTCGTCACAATATCTATAAATGCTTAAATTTAATACTCTTTAAAAATATTTGTTCTCCGAGATCTCATTATAATTTCAAAGCAAAATTTTGTTTATCTACGGATATTTATTACGTTTCGTAGTCTCGTGAATTCGTGCCTAATCGTATTATATTTTGTTGGAACAATACATAAATAGCTCCATAAAAACAAGGGTATAATCGTAAATATGTATGGAAAGTTTTTACACATCAGTCATCACTATTTACATACTATATACGTTAGTTGTTTAGAATTTTTCAACAAAAAATCCATACATAAAATTCTAGTTTTACATGCATTGTAATCGAAACAGAAGAGGCAAATAAAACTTTATTTGCATTTCAATTTTGAACTATTGAACGGACATGTATGAATTATTTATGAATATGATATTCGTATATTGAAAAGGGATTATTAATAAGTACATGTTGAAAACTGCCAAAGGGAAGTAAAGAAATATAAAAGATTTACCTCATGAATGTTTAATATAATGTTACAGTTTTGTCTTCCTGAATATGGTTATTACGTTCCGTTTCCACGTATATTTTTTGAATAAGGGATAATAGAAGCTAAATAAATATTGAGTAAGAAGTAAGTAAACTAAGTATTTGTGTTTATAAATGTAAGGATGAATGTGCAAGAGCTTAATATCAATAATTGTTGTATTTTCATTTGACTGAAAAGAATAGAGAGCTACAGCTTGATGTATAATTATTTTACAATTGTATTTCAAGTAATACAATATTAATATTTTTCACTAATATCGTATTGTTGTCATAAATAAAAGGTATTGAGTAAAATACTAATGCTTCATGGGATATGGAAATGTATAAAGTAAACAAGCTTTTAACTGAACGGAAAACTCATTATTTGAATTTGATGTAGTTTTAGTAACTTCATATTCTATTCAATTAACTTATCTGTATTAGGTTTCATTAAACAAAGTACGTTAACAGCATTAAGGCACAAATTTTGTATTAGCTTAACAAATATTGAGCAATCGAGTATTTTTGCTTGTAAATAATATGTTTAGGAATTATCTGATAAACGTATTTCAATATTACGCCTCCTTGGTACAGTGGTTGACGCGTGTGCGTAGAACCGAGGGGTCCTGGGTTCGATTCCCGGTGGAGACGAAGAAAAAAAAGTCGGTCTCTCGGTCTGGCAGGACACAAAAGGCTGATCACCTACTTGTCCCTAAAGAAAATCGATCCGTAAACAGATGTATAATGCATCTGCCCCTTACCCCACTAGGGGACATGGGACTTCACTTTTTATTTCAATATGTTTTATTATTGAGTGTACACCTACGGACTTATGGAATGTTTTGACTATCTGAGACATATCATATTTAAGTGATATATTTAGAGGTAGGCAAATAATTCTAATTTGCTCTTTACTTTTTCCTAGGTAAGTATATAAAGAAAACACTTACATTTCTAGGTAATATTATGTTCAAAAAGAAATAAATGTTACCATTTTCAATTAACCTACTCTTGACAGTTTTACTACCGTAAAAATAAAATCATTATATTTATACGCATAATCAAAAATATACATATATACAAATACAATAACCGAGTTTCTGTGTGTCTTATAATAAATATACTTCGCGTCTGAAACAGAAATCAACTTTGTAAAGGGCAAAAGTTTTTATCGCAAACCTGCAGAGGCTGAAAGAGGATACTATAGTAATTGAAAATGCTTCGCGCAATGATGCGACTAACACAAGAAAGATAGTCGAAGGTATACACGATAGACATGCGGATAAAAGCAAATAAAATAAACCATCATTTTCTTAGCACGTAGAGTGAAGAAAAGCTGGTAATTGAACATCCGCTGCTGTGAGATAGCGCTTAGTCTAGCGAATTTATATTTTATTATATTTAAAAAGCATTTTATACACGTAGACTGTAGAGGTTATAATAAACGTTGTGCCCCGTGGTTTTACCCGCAATGCTCCGCTCCGTTTGGTCTTAGCGTGATGATATTATAGCCTATAACCTTTCTCCATAAATGGGCTATCTAACACCGAAATAATTTTTCAAATCGGATCAGTAATTCCTGAGAATAGCACGTTCAAACAAACAAATTAAGTATAGATTTCGCCCAAGCCTTAAATCATGACGCTCAATCATTGTTATTCACTTAAGCTGAAAGTATGAAGGATCTAAATTGTAACGTCTATTTCGATATTTGATCGATTGATTTATACAGTGTTATTTATTTCAACTGGGCGTGGTAGCAAATCCAAAAGTAAGAGGAATATTGAAAAGAATATTAGCTTAGCGGAGTCACGAGGCAGATTTAGATGAAAGGCCTTAACTGTAATCTATATTGGAATAATATATATATATAACATTTTTGGAAAATATGCTTATTGGCCTATTTCGTTTAGTTTCAGCTTTGTTGAATTATTAACCCTGTATATGAAGTCCTACAGCTATATGAAACATTTGCATTAAAAACCGTTTTCCTTTTATCTGTAAATTGTGTTATAACCTAATGATCTGTGAACTAAATGTACCGAATGAAAACGTATACAGATTGGCGACCAGATAAGCTAATCACTGAACTCATAGCATCGATTACTCTTTCCTTTGGACATTCTTAGTTGACTAATGGATTAAGATCGATGGTCGGTAATTAGTGGATCCAGGAACTAATGATATTACGTATCTGGGTAATGAGTCGATTGATAAAGTAGCAATGGTTTGGTAGATTCATAATTTAAATTTTAATTACAATACTACAAATAACCAACCCGCACTTGGCTAGCGTGGTGGATTATGGCCTGTACCCTCATAGGAGGCTCGTGTCCCAGCAGTGGGCTGATGATGATGACTACAAATAACTTCTATATAATTTTTTTGAATTCATAGTTTTGAAATATTACAATGAACGTGGTCTCGAATCGATAGAGTTTTTTTATAGGAATTTAGTTAACCATATTTATATTATATACTACATCAAAGGCGTATTATTTGAGTCTTTGAGGTGGAATATTTAATTTAGTTTCTAAATAACTTGCACAATTATCAATATATATTTTTCAAGAATACACTTCAATATACTGAAAGAAATAAGAGAAATAACTATTAATTGCTTTATTATTACGCCTAATTCATTTGCTAACTGAAAATGTTTGATTAGATTAGTTCATTCTCTAACTAAATGTTCTCCAGACGATAATTTTGTTCCAAATGGCATAACAACGACCATTAAGCACTGAGATTGATTGTTACACATTCGTAATTATTGACGAACCGAGTAATGGACTATTCAGTAACCCATTAAATTTAATGGCTCTTCACAATGGGCAGCGTTGGCCCAACATTTGATCGTCGATGTTTGCAGCCATTAGGATTATTTTTCATCCGAAATGTTCTATGCTACGTTGCTGCGTTTGTTATCCACCAATCAAATTCATTTATGCACGTAGTGTAGCATTGGTGGAAACGGTCACATAGTTTCATAGCATTGCTATTTTATTTTCGTAGCATTCGTAGCAGAAATTCACCCTTATGGCGGCATATGAATAAAGATCTACGATGACGGCCGATCATTGAGTCACAGACATTTAGTTCTACACTTTGGTTCTACACTATCGTGATTGCCTCTACTCGCCCAACGCTGCCCATTGTGAAGAGGGCCTATAAGGCTACAATAGCTTGTATTGGTGACTTTATTATCAAATAATGCGAGTATGGTGTTTATTGTTTTATAGATAACTATGATAGTTTTATTATTATAACGAACAGGAACAATTAGGCTGATAAGTCGTGAAAGTTTTGGCGGTTTGTTTGAAATATTTTTATTTATACAAACGGACTTACTTGTATACGTATTTTTATGCAAATTTAATGATGATTATTATCTATAAACAAATAATTAATGAATATAACTATAAACAAATAAATATTATTTTTATGGTTGTGTTTTGTTTATTATTCCCATAATATATTATCATTAACAATTTAATTTTGTCTTACTTAATCTTAGCTTTCACGAAGTGTATAAGACGAACACGTTAAAGCACTTAGACGGAGCTTTTAAAATTATGAATTTGTATTTTGTATTGTATTAAGGAAATCTTTTGTATTTATAGGTATATTTATAAAACCTTATCACAAAGCTTTCAACTTTTATCTTAAATAATAGAGAAAACCAATAAATGTTAGTAATTGATTATAAAGCACAGATAATATAATACTCTGTTGTAATCAGTTCAATCTTAAATTATTATCATAAATGTGAAACCTTCCCAAGCATAAGATAAAACATTAAACGTATCACTAAACGCCGTAATCTCTATAATGAGAGCATCCTGTAGCAAATTGAATCGGAGATGCGTAACACTTAATCATGGGAGCCATGATGAAGAGACCCTACCATGATATCTTAAAGCAGTATTAATACCAGCGTGGAAAAGGGACAGCGCTATATAGGTCGTATAGCGCTGTCACGTTCGCACACTGGAAATAGGTAATGCTGCTTTAAGACGGTACGAGGGTTGGGTTCAATGTAACGGTAATATCCTAAATCCAATGCTATTAATGCAGGAAATCTTTCTATTACCTTGTGTGAGGCATTTATTTCTTTTATGTAACTATTTTATACGTAGTTAGTAACTAACTATAGTTACTTGTATCTAAATACTAAATTAAACAAATTAAGAACGTAAGTTTAAAATAATTGGCTAATTCACAAAAGTTTCTGTATAAATTCAATTAAATGACGCGAAAATATCAACGAAAATTACGCAAACCAAAAATAGAAGTAAGATTAAATTTGTAAGTAACCGAGTCGAAACCTGTTACAACTTTTTAAACCAAATCAATGTAAAAGTAATTAGTAAGTGATTAGCAAAGCTAACCGAAGATTCTGGAAAAGCTAATTAACATTGTGAAAGGGACCTACGCTATCTAGTATGATAAATTGCTTAATTTGATTATTGCAAAGTTATATTTATTCATATTTCCTTGTTTGTCTATGGCAGCAATTTTCCGTATTTTACGGAAACTCAATTAACACTCCAATGTTTGTGGGTTGAAATGTTTATTAAAATATATCAAATTATCCTAAAACAGCTACTGTGGCAATTTGATATCTGTAAATCAAATTAATATTACTTTTCTTTTGTTTCAGATATGCAGATTATCATCTCACGAAGATTAATATAAGGAACGATTATGAAGCAAATACCACCGTACTTATGCAGTTGATAAAGCAATTATAATACAGCATGAACTTCGACCCTTTCGTCGATTCATGTACAACGATCTATCAACCAAACCTGTCCCATAAACATGCAAACACAAACAACCGACCTAATCGGTTTATGATGCCAAGTTAAGTAATCTATAAATTATGCAGACCGAATGGAGTGCTAATGAATCCTCGTACAATGAAAGTTACAGCAATTTCAGCGATAGCTACCAAAATGAGAACATTACTATACCGCCCGACCCCATCGAGGACAAAGCGATTCAAGCCGCTTTTTGCACAGCCTACACAATCATTTTCGCAGTCGGCATCTTCGGTAATGCCCTTGTTTGTTACGCTGTAATTAGGAACCGGGCCATGCAAACTGTTACCAACCTATTCATAACGAATCTGGCCTTATCTGATATTTTGCTGTGCGTATTTGCCGTACCTTTTACTCCCTTGTACACGTTTCTCGGCAGATGGGTCTTCGGCGGTCCACTGTGCCACATAATGCCTTACGCTCAAGGTTGTAGCGTCTATATTTCCACTCTCACTCTAACATCCATAGCTATCGACAGATTCTTTGTAATAATTTACCCCTTTAAGCCCCGGATGAAAATCACGACGTGCATTGGACTCATTATATTTATTTGGGTCTTCGCTCTCACCGTTACCTTTCCTTACGGATATTATATGACACTTCAAGATATTTTCTGCGAAGAAAAATGGCCGTCGGACCAAATCCGCAAAGCCTTTGGGGCCGTTACGACTATCATGCAATTCGTGCTACCTTTTATAGTAATGGCTTTCTGCTATACTTGTGTTAGTATAAAGTTGAATGATAGATTAAAATCCCGACCAGGAAGTAAAAATAGTAAAAAGGAAGACGCCGAGCGGGAAAGGAAAAGACGAACGAATAGAATGCTCATAGCTATGGTTGCAATTTTTGGCCTTTCATGGCTGCCATTGAATTTAATTAATATAAGTAGTGATTTTTATTCATTCGCCGAAGATTGGAGATATTACATGGTACTGTTCTTCATAGCGCATTTTATAGCCATGTCTTCGACTTGTTACAATCCGTTCCTCTACGCGTGGTTAAACGAAAACTTCCGAAAGGAATTCAAGCAGATTCTCCCATGTTTAGGAGCACTGGTGACGAAGAAATCTAAAAGGAATTTCAATCAGTCTGATAGAACAGGAATGTACCGGTCGGAAAAAACGTGTAACGGAAATGAGACCGTTCAGGAGTCGCTGCTGACTTCGACCATAAATAAGATGCCTTCAGTTAGATATAAGATAGAGTTAAACGATACTGTGAAAGTTTACGAAGACGATGTGGACAATGTAAGTCCGGATGAGAAGCCGGACAACCCGAGTCCGAATGAAGACTGCGTTAAGATGTATATGTTTGTAGATAAAACTGTAGTTACGTCGGATAAGGAGCCTATTGTATCTGCACTGTAAATAATGGTGAGTTAGGTTATTAATAATTTGTTTTTCATTGCAATTGATAATTTTTTACATCTATATAATAAAAATGAAACCCGTTTCGCGTTGTCACGGCATCACGTGTGAACGGCTGAACCGATTTCGATAATTCTTTTTTTATTATATTCCTTGAAGTACGAGGATGGTTCTTATGTAGAGAAAACGTAAATATGTACCACGGGCGAAGCCGGGGCGGACCGCTAGTTTTTAATATATTCATGAAAAAATTTGTCACATTCCTTATACGCTTATTTGGAAATACTAAACAATTAGTAAAGTTCAACAATTCAACAATGAGTAAAGTTATAGTTCCTATTAAACACAATTTAGATTCATTCCTCCGTGTCCTTGTAAACCAACAAACATTCATTGACAGTACTAAATTTCACAGTTAATATTCGTAGCGTTCAAAATAAAAATATTTCTACGCAGTGACTCATTACAGATACTTCAGTGGGTTTATTAATGTTGATCGAACGTAAAACCACGCAAATTTAAGTGCTACCAGAGTTTGTAATAAAAATTCGGCCATAAATCAATCTGTTATAGGTCGTTATAGGCAAATCGGTTAATAACAGGCAAGGATATCTTACAATAGCAATATTTACGGTAATCATTTTTTATGGTTTTAGTTAAGACACAGGTATTTATATTATCTGTTTTGATGTTTACATTTACTCTAATGATAACCTTAATTTTTATTAGGTAGGTATGTACTATTTTTTTAACTTTTATACTTCTATTTTTTTGACATTTAATTGACAAAAAAGACGTTAATTTTACGAAAATAAATTTAATTAGAGTAAAAAAATCATAACTAGTTCATCATATAACGCATTTAAAATAATATAAGGGTCGTTGCTATAAAACATTTAAACCCAATTATTTACATATAATATATGTATGATATTCAGCCAGACAAATGACACTTGATTTCCAAAATTATACACCACAATGGTTTACATTTAACTCTATATATACATCCATGCTATATTAGCCACTATATACTTACCTAATACCTATACAGGGTGTCCCACTATTGGTATACTAAGCGCGAAGGGACTTGTAGTTTTGCATACACTGATCACGTAAAAAATACTTAACAAAATTACATCAAAAAATTTTTGCTAAATTTTTCCTGAAAATCCATGTTTTCTCCTCTAGCTTCGCGCAGCCGGCAAATACCGCTTCGCTAATGTGAGCATTTTGTCTATGAAAACATAATCTTAAACGATAGGTCACGTGCTGGTAGCAAAGCTGGGCGGGTTGCTTGTTATGGGTGTACACATAGAGTTTTAACAATTCATCTATTTGAAAAAAACTGCGTCTGGAATTTTATGAGTATTTTTTACGTACTCAGCATATGCAAAACTATAAGCTCCTTTGAGCTTAGTATACCAACAGCGGGACACCCTGTATAAGAATACAAATTCCGTGATAGTACTATGTAGTCAATCTATATTCAGGTGCACGTGGAGGGGTGTATGTGACAGCAGCCGATTGCCAATAAAATATTTATTTTACTTTTATGAAATCGAGTTTACACCGATATTTATTTCCTTGTTTGTGGGTAGTTTGTTGTTTATTATATTGGGTGGTTTATTACCAACCTTTATTCGAGTGTTAGCTACTTGAAATAACTTATAGATTATCTTTAGGTGATATAGATAGGTCTTTCATGACTAATGTCTATCCATCAAAAATATAATTTATTTTTTCAGTTAATAATGCCACATTACATGCCACGACAAGGAATTACATATCCGTTGGAATGAACATTTTGCGTCCATTTCACATCATATAGAGGTAATATATAGAGAAAATATCAATAAGGCTCAATTATTCAAAAAATCTCCAAATATTTCACACAAAATTTTACCTCAAATCGCGGAAATTTACAAAATTACGATTACCACATCGCAATACAAATTTACATTTAAATTAGCACACATGAAACGCGATGGATTATCAGCAAATAGCAGCAAATTACATAACTGTTTGCTAATAACGGAGATTTAGCGATGAATCTAACATGAATTCTCCATCGTGTAATGTTTGTTCCGTGTATATCTGTAGCACAGATAATGTAATACTACACTAGTATATATGTAGTAACATAGCAAACATTAAGTAACGAAATTAATTAAATTATCGCAAGTTAAGAATTGATCACTTCGAATGCGTCAAAAGCGTTGTTTAAACTACATCTATTGTACTTTAAAATCAGAAAAATAATAGGTTGATAAAAAAGTATTAGGTATTATTGCACCTAAAATTGATTAAATTACACATAGAGCCGATTTAGAGTCAAGCGTACTTAACATACCTATCTACGTCTTTATTTTTAAAGTGTTTGAAGGAAAAGTCTGTAGATTATTATCATCATAGTCCTGCGCATAATATGTGCAATTAATTTATGAATTATCCGTCTCACAAGATAATGCGACAAATTTATTAAATTATTATCCTACTATCATCACCAGTCCTTGTAAAATTACAATTAAATTCTTATCTTGAAGTCAGTATGCATAATTCTTATAAATTCGTTCAAAGTTAAACATTTATTTATTCAATTAGACTTCTTATAAAAGCACTTTTGAATCGTCTTAACATTTTTTAACATTTACCACCGATTCATATTCGATTATGGAGAAGAACCGGCAAGAAACTCCATAGTTGCTCTTTTAAAATCATGTCAATATTACAATGTAATTTTACATAGTAATATGTAACTACATAATAATATATGCCAAAGAACTGTCCTGAATAAATAAGTCTAGTCTTAGTGCTTTTAAATTGTAGCAAACAGTAATAAACAGAAAAATAAGATGTCCCATTACGCACGTGGAAGCACAGATAAGATAAAATTACGCAGATTATTAGATTATACCCGTATACATCTTGTTATCAGAATATCTGAAGATATAATGATTAGGACTACTTAGACATCCTCCGAGGAGATAATTAGACATATATTGTTTGAATCCTACTAGAAACACGTCACAGAATAGTTAATAGTACAGGTACTACGTTTAGGTTTATCTATACCTAAAGGAATATTGATATTTGAATTATTAACTACATAATTATAGTAACAACAAAAAAAATTTAAATTAACATTTTTATTATATTTGACAAAATTAAAATTGATTAAAAATTTAAGTTTTGATTAAAAATGGAATTTTCAATGGTCCTCCAACGTTATGTGAATATTCTATCAATCTCTTTAATTTATTTTGAACAGCTATTTATCTTTAAAAAATGACTTATTCGCTATATTACGAAAACGTGAGTTCTCAAAAGCACTCGTGTTATTTGTTCCGCTCGAAATAAAAACAGATATTTATTGCATAACTGATATTATTGATAGTCGCATCTGCGTAGTAAATTATATAAATGAAAATACGGTTGTAAAAATAAGCTTTTATTGGAATTATTACGTATTGAATGGTCGTAAATAATGTCAATATTTTTATTTTGAGACTATGGTAAGGTAAAGAATGTTTTATAGGAAAGTGTTTAATTTTTCTTGAATAGAATTTTGAAAAAAACTTTTATATGGATTTTATAACACATTAAATTAATAAGGAGAGCAAAGCAGCCTATTCCGAGATTTAACTTATAAATAACTGAAAAATTATTAAGGATACGATAGGATAAGATATTATTAAGGATACGTGTATAATCTTTATTTTATAGATAACTTTCCTCCATTCAAATCTAACATCAGAAAACCCATATTATCAAATAGAATATAGTATCATAACATAATTCCAAATAATATATTTGTATAGGTACCTAAAAGAAAACGTTAAGCAATTATCATGAACGTTGTTAAAACATAAAACAGAACCAGATTTTCCAACATTCCTTCATTTCCTTTTTGGATCATATCGTGAAAAGCTTGCTTTTACGTAATGAAAACTCGCCTGTGTTCTTTCTCTTTGTAAAATAAAACCTAACCGGTTAGTTCTACAACTTTGAAACAAATGTTTGCTAATTAAATTGTTATCCTTCAGATTTCATTAATTAAATTATTTAACAGAATAGAAAATTGCTTTGAAATCGTTGAACAAGAAATCTTAAGTTAAACAAAGACAAATATAAAGAACGCAAGTTTTAGGATTTATGATTTCATTGCTTTACAAGTAAAATTATCTTAAAAGTTTGTAAATAAATATGTACCAACCCAATTTAATATTTTTTCATATCTTTTCGTTCGAATCATATTTAGAAATCACGTTTCAAAAATTATTTTTAAATTGACTTTGTTAATAAGTTAATCTTTCAAAACTACTTACTATCGTTGAATCGACACTAAAGTATCTATACAAACAGATTCTTAATTGAAACGACCATAATTAATCACACCTATCTAATAGATTGGTGTTAATTTTTTATGTCCCATTAAATGTAATGTGTAGACGCGTCACCGGAAGGCAATTAATCAAGTGGCTAATAGCCAAGCTTCATTTGAGAATATAATATAGGACAGGATATTGTAAAATTCGGAAGTTTTTTAGCTCTTTTGATAATGTTGATTCCAGAAAAACAGACACATTAAAATTCGTGAAAAAGCCATGAAAAAGCGCGCAATTATACGCAAACTGAGAAAGTAGAGTAGTGTAAAATAGCCTTTAGAAAGTAAAGTAAAGTAGAATACATGGCCTTTACTGTAAATAATCTTTTTGTAAATGTAAATTCATTAAGAGACTTTAGTATGAAAAATTATCGTGTCTCAGTGCTTGTAACCAAACTCCTTCGCAACGTGTTGACCCATTTTTATTAAAATTTTCCAGCTAGCTGGACACATTTTGTATTCAATTTTTAATAGCCCTAAATATAAAAATAAATATAACCTATGTTTTAATTGTTACCTCTACTAATATATATGTTTGTTTTGTTTCAGGTACTTATTCCCCTGACGAAAGCGTCTGTAGATTATAGAAAATTCACGAAAATAAATAAAACCAGCTTTAAGCTCATATTATAATTAAATGTTGTAGACATGTGAATAATTAGTGTACATTATAATATACGTAATAAATTATAATAGTATTCGCATAAAGATATGTATATATGTACTTAAATTGTTAAAAGAAAAGAATCAACATCAATTATGTTCGTCAGAACTTGAGCCCATTGATGTAAATGCTTTTCTAGTAATAATTGTAATGTTATGTGATTTTTGTGTAATTTTGTAACTGTAACAGAGTTATTAGGAAATATTGTCAATGAAAGGTAATATGTGCAATTTGATGTTCAAATAAAGTGTAACTAAGTTTTATTTGTTGTTTTATTTAAAACTAAGTTTTATAGTCAACTAGCTTACCACCCGCGGCTTCGCCCGCTTTGTCTAAAACCTAATAAATTATATACTAAAACCTTCCTCTTGAATCACTCTATCTATTAAAAAAACCGCATCACAATCCATTGTGTCGTTTTAAAGATTTAAGCATACAAAGGGACATAGGGACAGAGAAAGCGACTTTGTTTTATACTATGTAGTGATAACCATAGCAATTATGAAACTAATTACTAAACCTTACCTTTGGTAAAGACCTTGCACCCTCTGAATGAAAATGTTCCAAGTACTTATTGTAAGTGATAATTTAGGTTTTAAACACCTACAAACGTTTCACAATAAAATTAATTGTCTGTATATTTGATTGCGAACAATATGTGATATAAAAAACATTAAAGCGAACGATGTCGCGGCACGAAGCTAGTATAAAATGTAATTGTATCTATAAATCTTTTACAGTCCTCAGTGCAGGAAGTTATCCTCGGAACGAACAAATATAAGATATTGCAATTCGATTGCAGTTTCACACTGTGCGACAGGGACGGGGATGTGTGGAACTTTCTGTATCTTTTCTTTTTTGTGTAATAAACTTATTATAGACTAGCTGTGCCCTGCGGTTTTACCCGCAGTGCTTCGCTCCTGTTGGTCTTAGCGAGATGATATATAGCCTATATAGCCTTCCTTGATAAATGGGCTATCTAACACCGAAAGAATTTTTCAAATCGGACTAGTAGATCCCGACATTAGCGCGTTCAAACAAACAAACAAACTCTTCAGCTTTGTAATATTAATATAGATGTGGAAATGCAACGATTGGCACAGTATTATTTGTTTTGTCAATGAAGTTGAAACATAGTTTCATGAGAACAATGTAAATCATATCAAACGTATTACAAACAGCTGGGCCTAAAGGAAATTTGGGAACATTGAATTCTGAGTCGTAAATTGTTAGTTTATTTTCGTTTCAATATGATCCATAAATTACAATATAACTTTCAAGTATCCTAGATCCTTGATATTCTTTTTTGTTATGTATTAAAATATGTAGTAAGTAACTAATTCCTAACTCCCTTATAGTGCAAACATGATGCATTTAGATTCATCCAATCTCAAAGCTTTACCTACATCTGAAGAAGCATCATGGTATAATTAACATGCACTGCAAAGACAAATTAAACACATAACATGAGCCATGAAATTGTAGTTTAACATATTAACTGCTCACTTAACCCGAGGTTAGCCACAAACTAGGGAATTTACGTAAGTGCATCTTGCAATATACGTCAAAATGTCTGCTTCAACAAGTTCTGTTTAAGTGCAGTTTTATTAGAGTTACGCTGAACATAAAATGCGTTATAAATACTGAGAGAGTCCGCCTTGACCCGTATTTAAATGGGTTTTAGTTTTGCATTTCTAATGGCCGGGATACACGAGGAATAACTGATCTGTGACTATGCTCAGAATCTATGAATAAATCTCATCGAATTGTTTGCATTAAACAGGAAACCTTAAGTGAAGAATATATTATACGTATATACATACTCATTTCGTTAAAGAAATGGAAACAATACTTTTCAGCGTTTCTTTCTTAAAAAAATCATCTGTTGGTTCGCTGTTTTCTTGCTGATTGCCTGACTATTTTCGTTAAGACTTTTCAAACACATATTATAAAAGTATATTTTATACACGTATATAAAACATCGTACGCGCTTGAAGTGGCGTGCGATATAGCGCAGAACTAATGACTTACAGTATTCCAAAAGTAATAATGCGCATTGAAATCTTCGTCGCTGTTCGGCAACTGTCATATTCCCGGAGCGTCCGAAGATGATATCTATATAGAGTGGTTAAATGCATTTTCTTCATGCATAATTTAGTCAAATTATATGTTTTGTGCTAAAAGAAATTAATATGTATTTGTAAGTAACGATTTTGTTTCGATAATTCCTTGTAAGTAAATAGCGAGTATAAACCCACGATTGCGAATATATCTTTGTTGGATTGATTTACTTGGAAATTTTTATAGTTCTTTTAAAGTGTCTTACTGAAGCTGGTGTAATGATGGAAGAAAAGAAGGTTAAAATAACACAAAATTTATCACTACATAGTATAAAACAAAGTCGCTTTCGCACTGTCCCTATTTCCCTATGTCCCTTTGTATGCTTAAATCTTTAAAACTACGCAACGGATTTTGATGCGGTTTTTTTTAATAGATAGAGTGATTCAAGAGGAAGGTTTTAGTATATAATTTATTAGGTTTTAGACAAACCGGGCGAAGCCGCGGGTGGCAAGCTAGTATTGTATAAAATATGGTTTTCAAACACAGGTTTATAGCATTCAAATGCTTTATAAATATAAATTTATAAAGAATAGAAAAAAATCGATCGGGACTCGGGAATAGCGCGAAAGGATGCGGGTTCGAGTCCCGCCTCGTGATCGAATTTTTTCTATTCTTTATAAATTTAAATTTATACAGGTTTATATTTAAACCATATATCTGATCATTAAAATCTCAGTTCAAAAGTATTTACAGTACTGATCATTCTTCAATATTATGACAATTATAAAAAAATAAAAATAAAAACAATCAAAATCAGGGATTATCTTTATTTCTGACATTTTAGATACATCGGAACTTTCATTATGCTCTTCTTCATTTTCACTTTCCCTACTGCCATCACCTGTGTAAATCATTTCATCGATGAATTTAATTCACCTTTAAAAACAAAACCAAGAAGGGTACCTATGTAATAGCAGCTCTATATAATTCCACACAGAGAGAACACGTGCAGTCACTACCAATATTTAAAGACGACTGACGGATTTTTTAGTTTTTTGACTGACAGGCTACCGTCACCTACCGCCCGATTTGTTTTTGATTGTGTATGACCGTGAATTGACTTCTATTTCTTTTGAACAAGGTGTAAAATGCAAGTGCGTTGTTTAGGGCTCTTACGATTCAATGATTCGAGTGTCTTCGGAAATACGACAATTAGCGAAGATTTGCATGCGCATTATTAAGTTTGGAGTACTGTATATTTCTACGAGTGTCTGATAGTTATAATTGCTTCTGTTCTGAAAATAAGTTCAAGGTTATAAAATTAGATATAGGTCTACCAGAATCTGATGGCATATTTATATTTAAAAAATAAAAGATTTTCATGTGGCAACTTTATTTGACAACTATGAAATTGGTTGTCAAATTATTTGTGTTGATGACTAATTTTTAGGATTTTGTCTTCAAAATCTTCGAAATGTTGATAATACCGCTGCGATCACAAGCAAGAGGTGTTGTTTACAATGTGTATAGAAAAATATTCGATGAAGAAGGGTCAAACACATCACAATTTTCAATTTTAAAGCGCGTGAAAGATTTTATTGCTAAATTGGACTTACCCGTTTTGATACTTTAAATTAAAAATGTTATAAATAGGTAACTATAATATTGTTTGTTGATTAAATAATTTTATGAAAACGTAATAGAGGAGTTTCCAATTCGGCTATTTGTTAAGTCCAAGGTGTACAAGTCAATTTTATAATGTGTTAATACTTACGAAAATAAACATGATTTCATTTTATTATTGTTTTATTTTATAAAAAATTATAAACAATCGTTAAATATAGTAAATAAGTTTTGATCTGCATTATCATTACATCCATATTTTCACATGCCATAATGATATATATTCAAATATAGGTATGTGTAAATACATAATATTATGTATTACCTTTAGAAAAGTAATATGTATATTATAGATGTAATAAGTACCTACATAATAATACGTGGATATCTCATTATTAAATACAGTATTATCCACTTGTGTAATGTGACTAATGATATTGAGGACAAAATAAAAAATACGCAGTATCAAGATCGTTCAGTCCATTTTCCCTAGGGTTGCACACTCAAAATTTTGATTTCCCTAATTGCCATCAGATTCTGGTTTACCTATACTTTCGTATAATCAAGAGCACACAAGAGTCTTTATTTGCCAGATCACTTTACTCTAATGGCCAAAGAAATCATATAATCGAGTAGAAATTAAAAATGTTTCTTGTCTAACGATCTATCACAGATGATATAATAAATACCTACTATGGTTCCTCACTTGTAATAGATATTGTATTATTACAATTTTACTTATGACTAGCTGCGCTCCGCGGTTGCACCCACGTGGCTCCGCTCCTGTTGGTCTTAGCGTGATGATATATGCCTTCCTCGATGAATTGGCTATCTAACACCGAAATAATTTTTCAAATCGGACTAGTAGTTCCTGAGATTAGCGCGTTATAACAAACAAACAAACATCTTCAACTTTAAAATATTAGTATAGATTTAAAACAAATCTCTACGACCCAAAACCCATTGTAGTAGGTATTGGGGTACATTATACTGAAACCAATTTAATTTGACGATGTATCGTTTCAAAGTTTTCAGGGGTTTGCTTTGATCTGTCCCATCGCGGTCGGTCGAGCGAGTATGACTTTCCAAGTTCCACCACAAGTACAATGATTGGGCTGCTTAATAGCAGCAATCAATATTGCTTACTAAATAAGCGGTTATCCTTGGAAGAGCGATACATCTTGTATAGATATATAGATTTCTATGTTATCTTTAGTATTGGTAAATTTTTCAGTGAAGTGATGAATAAAAAACTAATGCGTCGAAAGTATGGGTTCAAATGCCAAGGGAAGGCTTATTTTATGAATAATTATATTCATAAAACGAAAATCGTTTGTGTTTTCAGAGCACATGAAATGAAATGTTTACCATATAATGGGCTTAAAACATATCTAGTTGTTTCCAACCACACCTAATACTTTTCGCAAATATTAAGCTATTGCATAGCTTCTATCGCGGGCCTTGAGCGCGGGGACCGAATCCAGAAATTGCGTAACGAAAAACCTCACGCTCCCCACTCCGACGGGCGCAGAGGTGTGGCTTGAAGGCATAGCATGCAATAGCTTTACCGCGGCAGTCCCCGAGTGCCACACGTCTTTTTTATATTTATAAAGGGTACGCGTAATTTTCCACGATATAATATAGACACATAAAGCAACATTTAACCAATTTTAGTAATGAACTTCATACAACTAAATAAAACTAGCACAAGCTGACTAGCGAGTTAGTTATTTCAACAGAAGTCGTTTTCATAGTTAATGATTTACTATGGCATATATTGTCATGATGGTCGAAAACGATTGAATTCTATATAAGAATATAGAAAATACTTACGACTCTACATCTAATGTAATGATTTATTTTATTATTTATTTATTTATTTATTATTACATTCACATTTCATAAACAATTACATTCAATATATCTGAATCCCTATCGATTTTTTTTTCTCAATGTATCGTAAAATTAGCTTTCAACACATGCAATGATAAAACAGTTAGTAATATGTTTACCAGTTTTATAATTATTGAATTTATTGTTGTTTATTTTCCTTGAATAAAATAAAATTCCCGGCTACTTACGAAGTAGAATACAGACGTAATTCAACAATACCAAAGTTTACACACGTGTCAGTTCTAAGCGGTATTACTGTCCGTTCCCAATTAAAGTCTAATTGACTTGACAAGACAAACAACTTAAAATTCGAAACTAAAATAAAACAGCAAGGTATCTCCTCGTCAAATTGTCCAAATACAGTGAAATTTGGATGGCCCTTAATTAATTAAGACTGACGTTTTGGCCGGAGTCATTAGTCTAATAACGTTGACTAATTACTACCATGATTGCTACAATTAGTCTGCCGATATAGGCTGAAGATTTTTACGAACCCTCAATTTTAAGGAAAGGGGCTTGGTTATTAATGGGAAGTAAAGCTTGGCTATTTATTGGTAAATACTGTAGTAAATTTAGAAGATATTTCAATTAACTCTAAGATATTTATTTATTTAATATTTCATGAGATCTTCAATGCATATATGGTAAGTAACTTAATCTTGATAAATAAATAAATTACGATTTATGTATGATGAAGATATAAACGAAACAAATTTTTTTCATCAATAAAGCGTATGATATCGATGATTTCATCTCGGCTAACAAAAACGTCGCCTCAATTACTCTGATAGATTTTTACCACGTTACAAAGGTTTTAATCGATATGAAAGTAAGACTTATGATATTACGAAACAGCCTTAATTTTAATTAATAAATAGAAATATTTAACATCAAAAATATGTCCGCATTGCATTTCAAAGACTCTGTTTAAATATATATTAACAGACTAAATTAATTCCACAATGAATCTTTTAAGCAGAAAAGTTTCATGATTAAACTCCTTTTCTCGAACAATCCTTGGACTTTAATCGTAAAATTAAAACAAAAAACGCGGCACCACAGATTATATAAAATAGAACAGACACCAAAACATTCTTCCGCCTTTTTTTCGTTTTAAAATAATATTAGAGAACGAGCTATGAATACGTAATCATGTGTGAAAACAGTTGGTTTAGATAGCTCGGAAAATTTTGATTGTTTTTTATTTTTCTGTGTTTGTTCTTAATTTACATAGCTTATAAATTACTTTGTAATAAGGATCTAGGTCATATGAAAAATTTATACGAAATTTATGCAAATAATTTTCATGTTTAAATTTCTAACTAAATTACAAATGGCGAGTATGTTTTTAAATTAAATTTTAAAATTTTGAGTAGTTTATTAATTGAAAATTTAGTAACTGTCATCTTAGTAATTATATGTTGAAATATTGTATAATGTGAAGCCATAATATTACGAATTGTAGTTAAGGTTATATGTATATAGATAGATGACACTAAAGATTTGTTATTTTCCCAACTAGATTATTTTCAGTTCGGCCGTTATTTTTAAACATTAATGTTCACCATTATACGTAAGCAAAAACTTCTAGAAATTTTAAAAACAAATGTATATTAACAAGACTAGAACTACGACACCTCTGCGGCTCATTACTTTAATGTACTAAACAAACCATCGTTTTAATAGCACCTAATTATATTTATAGAGTATACAATTTCCTTTTAATACACTCCTGAGACAAATTTTGGTCGTAAGTGGCTAATTAGCTGGCTTTGATTACGTGGGTCATGAAACCGTGGGTAATAAGGTAGCTGAAGATATATTTATTCAAACCGAAACTGCCTACCTAACTTCATAAGGATATACGAATTTAGAGTCAATAGCTGGGTCCACACCGGACGATCCAACGATCCCGCGATCCGCGATCCAGGATCGCGGAGCTAGGATCGTGGATCGTGTTAGGCCGATCCACCTTAAAAACTTGCGATCCCAAATATGCGCTCCAAGCGATCCTAAGGCGATCCGTGATTCAGCCAGTCTAACTCTTGTACAATATGGAGTCACACGTACAACGGCGGCGTCTTGCCGTTGCAGCAGTAACTTTTATTATACTTAAATGTTTGCGCAAAAAATCAAGAAAAAGAAATCGACGGTTTTGGGTGAAACAATTTTACAAAAATCGATTGGCATCTGGGACTCAGCTGTACGCAGAGTTAGTTTCAGATGAAGTTGAACACAATTTTGCAAGAATGAATGCTAATCAATTTGAGATATTCGACTTTCTGAGATGTCCATGGTGAGGTGGATCGCGAGAACCAACACAACCGTCCACACCGCGCGCATCACGCAATTGAGGCACCTTTGAAGCGGGCACAAAAACCGACCCCAAACGGATCGCGCGAGGTAGGGAGCGCGCGCTCCAAAACGCGTGCATGGATCGCGCGCGGCACGTCCACACCGCCTGCATCTTTGGATCGCGCGCCTGCCGCGCGCGATCGGATCGCGGTGGATCGTCCGGTGTGGACCCAGCTAATGATATTATAAGTAAAAAGTAGGGTATATAGGTTACCAACACAACATTCGATCTTCAAAAACGGCATAATAACGCACACACGATTAGACGTCAAAGTCACCCTGAGCGATAATAACCTATCTTCACCTATTTACTTATTACATCTTACTAGATTTCCGCCCGCGGCTTCGCCCGCGTTTTCAAAGGAAAACCCGCATAGTTCCCGTTCCCGTGGGATTTCCGGGATAAAACCTATCCTATGTGTCAATCCAAGTTACCCTCTATATGTGTGCTAAATTTCATTGTAATCGGTTCAGTAGTTTTTACGTGAAAGAGTAACAAACATCCATACATCCATACAAACTTTCGCCTTTATAATAGTATTAAGAAGTAGGATTTAGAAATAATTTAAGATAGGAAAAAAATGTATTAACATCGAAGCAAAAGCTATATTCATATAACAAAGTTAGGTCTTACATCTGTAATTGTATAAAAAATCATTGCGAAATTAAACGATCATGAAAGCTCTATAAGAGAGAAAAAAATATACAGACTGATTTTGTACCTGACGACATGTCATTCACAGATTAAAAAAGAAATGAAGCGTTTATCAAAAGAAACTCATTGAATCGTACATAAAATATGTTACATTATGAGTATTCCAAACCAAGATTTATATTTATTTCAAATCTTATTTTGTTAGATGTCGGTACAAAATATATCGAATACATATGATATAACGGTTACGTCAAAACCAGAAAGAAATATTTATTGTATGCGCTATAAAAATGTTCAGATGTAGGTATGTATAATGTATGTTTAAAAATATACTAGACTAGCTGTGCTGTGTAGTTTTACCCGCATTGCTTCGCTTCTGTTGGTCTTAGTGTGATTAGCGTGATGTTGGTCTTAGCCATGTCTTTTTCCTCGATAAAAAGGCTATCTAACACCGAAAGAAATCGTACCAGTAGTGCCTGAGATGAGCTCGTTCAAACAAACAAACTTCAGCTTTATAATATTAGTATAGATAGTATAGATTTCATTATACACGCTACATGACGACCTTGCCACTTAAACTATATTTTGGTTTGGAAAATAATAAAAAAATCGATCCGCATACCTATTGCAACACTGCATCGAAAATATCTCATACGACTCCACTGTATTTTTGTTGGCCTTTTGAAACGTGACCGAGTTACGTCCTGACGTGCGTTAGGAATCCATACTAATATTATAAATGCGAAAGTAACTCTGTCTGTCTGTCTGTTACTCAATCACGCCTAAACTACTGAATCAATTTGCATGAAATTTGGTATGGAGATATTTTGATACTCGAGAAAGGACATAGGCTACCTTTTATTGCGAAATATGTACCACGAGCGAAGCCGGGGCGGACCGCTAGTGTGCTATATTTTTCATCAAAAAATCAAGAATGCTCTATGCATTTGTTGCATGATTTATTGGTAAAGGAAAGGCGGATAGTTATCTCATAGAGAGGATCACTGATGATCAGGTTTCTATTAGAGATGAAACGGATATCCGGTAACTATCCGGTATCCGGCCTATCCGGCCGCCATAATACTATCCGGCCGAATACCGGATAGCTACTATTCGGCCGGATATACATCCGGCCGATTAAAAAAAAATAGCTGGATAAAAGAAACATATTTCTGAGTAATTATTTGCTTTATTTAGCAAGAATCACATTTCCCCGAAATCAATAATTATTGAATATGTTACGAAACTTGCAAGATATTATTTTACTTGATAGGTATTAAAATTATTGCAATTAGATTATTTATTATTAGATACATTACCTGCTTTTTTCGCTTCGCCGCCACGAGAAATATTAACATTGCATAATAAACAAAGAGCTAACTTTTTATTTTCAGTGCTTATGTCAAAGTATTCCCATAAAGACGATCTTTTCTTCACCGATGCCATTTCTCGTTGCTAAATCTTTTAGACCTATGTATATATGTATGTACTTAAAATAATAAGAGCACAAATAAAATTATAACCTAAAAACGATCACGCACGTGTCTGCCCTGCATGCAATCGACACAATAATAAAATTGTACAATTGTTAACTTCACTCATCAACGAAAAGACCCGAATCGAACCGAGTCCATCCTATTGTTCGCGCGACGCCTACGCAAACGGCTAAGTTTCGCCGGATATTCGGCGGCCGGATATTCGGCTATCCGGCCACTTGGTCGGCCGAATATCCGGTATCCGGTATCCGGCCAAACTGCTATCCGTTTCATCTCTAGTTTCTATCCGTATGGAACATAGTATTAGCTATTGTAGTTGAGAAATCCTTTGTCCTTGATTTTATCATAATCCTATTTTTTTTGACGTGATAACGTCCGATTGAGCCGGCTGCACGCACGAAAAAACATGACTCATGCGGCGTTACTCGCTCTGAGGCGTTCCATGTAAAGGCTTGAAGTGCAAGCGAGAGCGCGGAACAAGCGACAAAGAAGCACAATCGGACGTTGTCACGTTCAACTATCGTCAGTAAACCGACTTTACAGACAACCAATTTTTTCTTTTTCAGTAGCAGTGTGACTTTTATATTTCAATACGTGTCGAAATTACAAGTACAAACTCACAATAAATTATTTTTATTTGCCGCAGTATCTACTACTCTAGAATAGCTTATAATTCTCTAAGTCTATCTTATGAGAATCCGTAGCACCTTGCAATGATTAATGCGTATGCCATATTGTTGTGATATTCTATACTGGATTTAATTATTATTAAACAGGAATAAACACTTAATACGCAAGCTTAATGAGGATGTCATTTAATACTATCGACTTTGCGAAACGCTCGTAATATAGCGTTGTATAATCTGTGACGTTAAATTGATTTATTCATGTTTCGGGTTGAAGGGTTAATTTTTTCGGGTGTTTTAGGTTAATCTGAAAATTTGATTATTCAAAAAAATATTTTTATTGGCTGTTATCTGTTTGTTTCAAATAGTAGTTTCCCATTTATTATTATTTAAATTTGTAAGATGTTTATTTAAGTATTGTTAATACAAAATGACTTTAATGAACAAAATAATACTATAAAATAATAACAAAATTGTAACCGAACTGTAGTTACGAATGAGATGTTTTAATAAATGGAATCTTTCCATAAAAAAGAGAGAGCGTTTAATTTTCCTCAAACTTCTTCCTACCTGAATTTGTAGATTAAAGAACTCTTTCCTAATTAAAAAATAGGATTAATTACATGAAGATTTGTCACTGATACTGAATAATAATAATATTAGTTAAAATAGCCACAAATGAAATAATTCAACTTTCACAGAGGAAATTTCATATTGCCTTTTATCACCTTTTCAAATAGGCCCGTTTTTATACGTGTTACATAAATTAGTTTTCAAAGAGAAGTTTCATAATTTTGGAAGCCAAATAACTAACGGGTCAATGGGGTCAGACGTCAAGAGACAACGACGTAGTCTATTTACATGTAGGTAATAAATTCGTAGGAAAGACAAAACTGTATTTTTTTTAAGAATACCTGTGGGCGTGATCTACAATCGATATCGAAGCCAAAAATATAGTTTTTAGAATTTTTGTCTGTTTATCTGGATGTATGTCCGGGCTAAACTCACAATATACTGCATGGATTTATTTCAAATTTGATACAGATATAGCTTGAGACCTGTGAAAGGACATAAGATAGGTTTTATCCCGGTAATTCCCCAGGAATGGTCACTACGCGGGTTTTTCTTTTACTACGCGGGCGAAGTCGCTGGCGAAAAGCTAGTTTTAATACAAAACCAAACGTGAACGTGATGATCGTAAAATTGTATAATTGATTGAGATATTTTATCGGTTATTTGCAACGGTTTAAATTTCACTCACAATTTGTGTAATGTGAATAAATATAGCTGCTTTTTGTAAAATTTTGATGTGCGAGTTCATTAATTTTTGTTACAATTGGAAAAATGTCGATAACTAAACTATATTATAAAGAGAATTGGGAAGCAGCTATTATCTAAATTTCTTCGCAGAAAATTTTAAATCCATGCATTACTATTACGTACAATTAACAACTAGCGCTCCGACCCAGCTTCACCCGTATGTTCACGTTTTCTGTCCATAAGAAATTTCCTCGTATTTCAAGGAATATTATAAAAAAATAATAAACGAAATCGGTTCAGCCATTCTCGAGTTATTCCAACACATTCTGTGATTCATTTAAATATTATAGATCCTATCCTATATCCTATCCTACTTCCTACTAATAATAATTGCGAAAGTTTGTGAAGATGTGTGTGTGTATCTCTTTCACGCAAAATCTACTTAACCTTTTACAATGAAATTAAGCACACATATAGAGGGTAACTTGGATTAACACATAGACATAGGATAGGTTTTATCCCGAAAATCCCCCGGGAACGGGAACTATGCGGGTTATTCTTTGAAAACGTAGGCAAAGCTGCGGCGGAAAGCTAGTTTTTAATATTTGCATGCCGGGTTTCTGGTTCTCTCTAAAGGAAACCCACAGGCTCTAATTTATCCTTTAAGTAATTAATATTACGTCCGCTAAGTTCATTTTTACTTTTCCGACATGATTTCTCATGGGTGTTACGAAAAACCGTTTTTTCACCAACTTGCAGTCGAATCTAAATGAGGCACGAATTTGGTAATCAATTTTTGTGTACAATTGTTTTATTTGTTTATAATCAAGTTAAAATTCCCATGCATTTAGGAAATAGGTCAGTTTTTTATGCTTTGGGGAATTGTGTAGATATTTATGATAAATAAGTGAAGAATTATAATTAAGTACCTATTACGTAGCGGCAGTTTATTTCTAGAAATGCTCTATAGCTGAAAAAATATGAAGTACATACTTTTTATGAAAAAAAAAAATGTTTTTTTGTCTTTACGTAGGTAATATTATAAGTGTATATGTGTTAGTAGCTATATACATTGGTAATCTACGAAAAACAGATTTCGTTTCAAACACATAAATTATATTTCGTCAAAATATATTTTAACCAACTCAGGTAGATTTAAATATAGCAATATACAAAGGCATAAAAGATAAATCCTCTTTATCGGCAAGAAATCGGTAAAGGATTAAATATTTTGCGAGCATTATTTCTGAATAATAAATAGAAAGAAAAATTTAATCTGAATCAGTCTGAAGCGTATAAATGCGCTAAAAATAACCTGAAAGCTGATTTTATTTACTTAGATGTAGATTTCAAATGATTCAAGGTACCGAATGCCATTTTTAACACTATAAAGGAGAGTCCAATAATTTTTGCAATTAATTAATTCTCAAAACTAGTACAATACAAAAAAAGACAAAGAACTAATATAATTGAACTTCAAAGAACGAATATAATTGTAACACAGAAGAGTCAACTTTAGATATTATAAGCTTCTTGGAGTCAACTCCAAAGTATTAAATCGTATCCATGGCAACCGACAAATGGTTAGTGGTTACATAATCATGTGAATGACGTAGGGTTACGTGTAGGAATCTGAAATAAGCGAGTAATAAGAATTCAAAATTTAATGGGCCCTCTGCACAATGGGCAGCGTTGGCCCAACAAATGATCGTCGATGTTTGCCGCCATTATTGAGTGACCGGTTGGCTTGGTTGGTAGTGGCCCTGCCTTCCAAGCCAGAGGTTGTGGGTTCGATTCCCACCCGGGGCAAATATTTGTGTGATGAACATAGATGTTTGCTCTGTGTCTGGGTGTTAATCACTACATAGTATAAAACAAAGTCGCTTTCTCTGTCCCTATGTCCCTTTGTATTCTTAAATCTTTAAAACTACGCAATGGATTTTGATGCGGTTTTTTTTAATAGATAGAGTGATTCAAGAGGAAGGTTTTAGTATATAATTTATTAGGTTTTAGACAAAGCGGGCGGAGCCGCGGGCGGTAAGCTAGTTATCTATATAAGTATTTATTTAAAAATTATATATGTATGTTTACTAGCGACCCGCCCCGGCTTCGCACGGGTGCAATGGCGGCCGGCCGGTACCGCCGCAAACGCTACGTCCCGCAATTTTTAAATCTGTAATATCTTCGAAAATATTCACTTAAATCATACGGTGTAAAGGGCCATATAGATCTATATTAAATGAACAGTGTATTCAAGGTATTTAATTGGTTAAGGATTAATGCTGTATTGGTTAAAATCGCTTCGAAAATTAGCCATTATTTGTCGTAAAAAGTAAATGACAAAAAAAAGTAATTGTGGGTTATCCATAAGAGATAGACATATACCACCGCGGACTTTTCTGTAGACCTTTTCAATGTGTATATTACTTAGTACATTATTTTGATAAAACTCGTAGGGTTCAATCCTGCGTTTGCAATGTAAACGGAAAAAATGTAATTTTTTACGACATCACATTAGAAACCTCAAAAATAACAGTACTTCTCCACTATTTGATGGATGTTATTATACATATAAACCTTCCTCTTGAATCACTCTATCTATTAAAAAAACCGCATCAAAATCTGTTGCGTAGTTTCAAAGATTTAAGCGTACAAAGGGACATAGGGACACAGGGACATAGGGACATAGGGACAAAGAAAGCGACTTTGTTTTATACTATGTAGTGATCAGCCATCTGGTTTCCATAAAACAAGCGAAAGCTTAGTATGGGATCAGATTGTGCCGTGTGTGAAAATTGTCCTGAAATATTTATTTATTTATTTACTATGACGAATATGAAAAAACATCTACAGTGACGGCCGACCATAGACATTTAGGCCCTCTGCAGCTGCAGCTACACTATCGCGATCGCCCAACGCCCAACGTTGGCCATTGTGTAAAGGGCCCATAGTAACCTTTGACCAATAAACTAATAGTTCGTCAGGAGCCAAGACAGCTATTAAATATTTTATCACATACTTTTGTTTCATAATTTGAGTGATAGAGACAAAACTGTTATAGAGTAAACTGTAAAATATTTTATAAATGAGGCCCTTTCAATTTAAATCGTAAACGTGATTATCTAACAAGGTATCTTAAAATGACATTATGTAATGATATGTGAACATAATGTCAATATGTGTGTTTGTATGTCAGTCAGTCATTCACGCGAATAGACCGACAAATGATTGTATTTGATTATCATGATATCACACGATTCGTAATAATGTAATTAGTGCTGGATAATACGCAACTTCCTATCATGTGATTTTGATTTATTACGACATATCGCAAACATTCTAATAGGAAATGTGTAAATCACTACATAGTATAAAACAAAGTAAAAAACGAGAACAGTTAACCTATGTTTTTTTTATCAAACATAAGACCAATCTTATTAAAATAACAATTTACGTACTCAATTTTGTTTGAATTAAAGGTAAAAACAAACATAACCTTAACATTAGAATGACAAAACCTACAAAGCGATTCTACGCTTTACTTTTATGTTTTAATTCTTAATGATTATGAAAAAATACGAATTCGTATTAATAATTTATTAAGGTGATTGCTACGATCTGTTCCCAGCCAATGTCCCGCTAGATGGCGCTGAATTCTACATTTCTAGTTTATTTGAGTTTTTGCGTAATTGGAAAAGATTAAGGTCGTAGGAATAGTCATGGCGATTACTGAATATTATATTTTATTTAAATATGTCATATCATTGCCTTAAAATCCACCCAATTCGGTAAAACCATGCGTTTTAACATCTGTCATTGCATACAGGGTCGTTTACACACACAGACGTATACAAAAATGATAAAGATTGAACTCTAGATGGCGTGAATGTAAAACAAGTTTTCCATTTTTCTGTATGGGTAGACAAAACTTCAAAACGCCACCTGCTACGGTTTATATTATGAACGATTAGCTTTCCGCCCGCATTTAAAAAAAACCCGCATAGTTCCCGTTCCCGTGGGATTTCCGGGATAAAACCTATTCTATGTGTCCAAGTTACGTTCTATATGTGTGCTAAATTTCATTGTAATCGGTTCAGTAGTATTTGCGTGAAACACACACATACACATCCTCAAAAACTTTCGCATTAGTAGGAAGTAGGATTGTTATAAAAATAAAAGTTATATTTGTTGGCGTAAACTATTTTATTGTTAATTTTGGGAAATAAAAAATGTCAAAATTGATTACAATAAAACGCAGTTTTATTTTATTACATTATAATTTTGTTTTTTTTATCAAAACATGTATTTGAAGAAGCATATAATATACCGATCTATGCCTATTCACTCAAAACTAATAACACTAATGATAAGTAAATTATTTCAGTAACATTTCATAACCAACACTCATAAACAAGATACAACAACAAATCTAAAACACTATTTATTATGTGATAATAAACAGGAAGGTGAAAACATATTTCCGATTTCGACGCACTCACGCTTTGTAAAACATAGTAACATAATGATGTAAGCATGTATGCCTAATGAAATATTTTTCACCTTTTGGTTTTACAGTAAATACAAAATAAAAAGAAATATACAGTGGTTATGTAGATTCTAAACAAACTACAACCAAAATACAATTAGAACAAAAATCATTTGACTTGTTGATTTCACTCTCTGCCTTGAAACTTCCTGTCTTGAAACCACTGCTGCACTGGTGCTGCAAAGAAAACATACTAAATATATTTGTTACTTTGTGACAAATACTGTTTGGCATTCACTTCAAAATGGTAGTACCATCAATCTCCAAAACTTGACGGTACCTCCACTGCACTCTCTTGAAACTTCCTGTCTTGAAACCACTGCTACACTGGTGCTGCAAAGAAAACATACTAAATATATTTGTTACTTTGTGACAAATACTGTTTGGCATTCACTTCAAAATGGTAGTACCATCAATCTCCAAAACTTGACGGTACCTCCACTGCACTCTCTTGAAACTTCCTGTCTTGAAACCACTGCTACACTGGTGCTGCAAAGAAAACATACTAAATATATTTGTTACTTTTTGACAAATACTGTTTGGCATTCACTTCAAAATGGTAGCACCATCAATCTCCAAATTTGCTCTAAAATAAAAATCGCCTTCTATTCTTTGCTTGAATTTTCAATTGATGTTGCAGGAGCATTTTTCACTGGAATAATAATATAATTTATTATATCTAAATATAATATTTTTTATTCAGATCTTTTCACGTAAAGGAGGCCTGTGTCCCACCAGTTGGAACATATTGATGGGCTTTATGAAGTAAATAAAACTGTGAGTGTACATACCATTCAAATCTATACATTTCGCATTTTTTTGAACACGTCTCAATATTATTTCAGGCAGAATACAGTTTTTAAAAAATTCAGATAATTTGGGCATCATATTACTGATAAATTCATTATCTCGACAAACTTCTATTACAGTCAAAGGTTTAGTGACTGAAATAAAACATATGAAGTAGCACTTATTCATTTTGCTGACACGCATTTGTCCTTGGATCTGAAATAAAATTTGAATATAGTAAGAAATTTCACATTATACCTATTAGTGTCTTGTTTAGAATTTTAATGTGTCGAAAACTATCAACCTTAGAGAAAAAATACAAAGAATAAAAAGGGTTTATTTTAGGCTATTCTTGCCGATAAAACCATAAAAAATAGGTATTATATAGACTAAAAAAAAATTTCAAAATTTCGTCTAAGTCCAGATCCCATTGTAAATGAGTATATTATAACTCGATTATCTCGAAAACTATCAACCTTAGAGAAAAAATACAAAGAATAAAAAGGGTTTAGTTTAGGCTATTCTTGCCGATAAAACCATAAAAAATAGATGTTATACTGACTAAAAAAAAAATTTTCAAAATTTCGTCTAAGTCTTTTTTCCATAGCGCCCCCAAGGAGCTACACTCCAACCGATATACCTCGTGTCATCGTGAAATAGCGCGAAATCCCTACATCCAAACTTGGCCGTGTTTACGTCTTCGTAACTAATTCTGTTTCTGGCTTCTTAGCCAGAAACAGAATTAGTTGTATTATGCAGGTTCACTTACCTCCCTTCACCATAATATCTCTTCATTGAACTTCGAACTCGTTTCAAAGATTTGCGCGCCCCCGAATATCCGTGTTGCCTGTACGACGCCTTGCTTGTTCGAACAGACATTTTAGGCGTAATCTAAATCTGAAAACAAATGAAAAACAAATGAAAAACGAAAGAATGCTTACTTTTAGACACTCAGTATTTGAATAAAATATAATAATATCGTAAGTCACAACCATATGTATTGAAAGATCGCAATTCGCAAGTGAATTGAAGAAAGATACCTAGGGTCCTAGGGTACTTACCTAGTCAGAATCCTTTATGATTGAGTTGCGTTCTGAAATAAGATCTAGAAAAATAAAATATTACAGTAAAATTTACTTATCTTTATATTTCAATGTTATCTTTATATACCTGGTATAAATGGCCGACGAATAAAAAAAAATCTTATTAGATTAGCGATTTATTTTAATTACGGAACAAAAAAAAAGGATTGTAAGTAACTGAATTATGTTTGTTTCTGAACGCAACATAAGTTTTCGACGACGCGCGACGTGAACGGAGTACGAGTAGAGTTATAGGTATACCACTGAGCAAGTAAGGTATACCTACCTACTTTGATAAAACAATCTAATAATATTGTGTGTCTGTCTGAAAATTCGGAAAAGCATATTTTGCCAATATTTGCAAGTTTGTGACTACTTTCGTAGTTTAAATATAGTAGGTAAAAAACAATGGTAATGTAAATTCTAAACAAACTACTACCAAAATACAATTAGAACAAAAATCATTTGACTTGTTTATTTCACCCAGAGGCCAGAGGTGGCTCGTGACAAAATTGTATAGGTGTTCACTTGAAATAAAACAACGAAAATACAATAGCGTTAGCGGGATGATTTATTACAAAAAAATGAGCACCACATTTTATAAATGTCTATAACACTAAAAATTACAAAGTACAGGCTATTTCAAAACGAATTCAATGATTATCAATAATTAGTAAATCACCGAATTTGCATTCGCGAGCGTAGGTATCCATAGTGTTTGTCACTGACGGTCACTGACCTCTATAACTCAGTGGTGTTTGTGTGGCAACGTCGCGCGCGCAATTGCTACTGTCATGCGATGCGGCAACGTTGCGTGAGAATCAAAACGCTACTTGAGTACGGTTTATTATGAACGATTGTTATAAAAATAAAAGTTATACAATATACATATTTGTTGGCGTAAACTATTTTATTCATCATTAATTTTGGAAAATAAATAATGTCTAAATTGATTACAATAAAACGCAGTTTTATTTTATTACATTACACTATTGTTTTTTTTTTATCAAAACATGTATGTATTTGAGTAGTTAGTAGCATATTATATTCTGAATTTCTGATCCATGCCTATTCACTCAAAACTACCTAATAACACTAATGATTTGTAACAGTAAATTATTTCAATAGGTAGGTATTTGAACATTTCCCAACAAGACGTAAGAATAATTATTCGTAGGTATACAAGATACAATAACAAATCTAATACACTATTTATTATTTTATTATTTACTAGCGGTCCGCCCCGGCTTCGCCCGTGGTACATGTTTACGTTTTCTCTCCATAAGAAGTAAGAACCATCCTCGTACTTCAAGGAATATAATAAAAAAAGAATTATCGAAATCGGTTCAGCCGTTCTCGAGTTATGCGCTTACCAACACATTTTGCGATTCATTTTTATATTAGACTAGCGGTCCGCCCCGGCTTCGCCCGTGGTACATGTTTACGTTTTCTCTACATAAGAACCATCCTCGTACTTCAAGGAATATAATAAAAAAAGAATTATCGAAATCGGTTCAGCCGTTCTCGAGTTATGCGCTTACCAACACATTTTGCGATTCATTTATATATATATATATATATAAGATTATGTGAAAATAACCAGGAAGGTGAAAAACATATTTACGAAAACATAGTAACATATGGCTGTCGCTACAATAATTATATTTCAATTTTATCTTTTTATACCTAGTAGAACTGGCCGACGAATAAAAAAAATCGTATTAGAATACAATATATTACGGAACAAAAAAAGGATTGTAACTGAATTAGGTATGTTTGTTTCTGGGCGCACCGTTTTCGACGACGCGACGCGCGACGTAAGCGTATAGGTATAGGTACCTACTTTGCTAAAACAAACTAATAAAATTGTGTGTCTGTCTGAAAATTCGGAAAAGCATATTTTGCAAGTTTGTGATTACTTTGATAGTTTACCGATTTATAATAATTGTAATTGTAATTGTATAATATATAATTTGCAATGTGGTGAAATTTCATAAAAATCACGGGCCAATTTTTTGTTTTGAATCCCACCGAAAATATAATTGCGTTATTAGAATAATTAATTACTATACCTACCCACGATCAATTATTACAATATAGTCTCAAATGCATACTAGAGAAATATTGCAATTTGATTCAATTAAAATGCATAGCATACAAAAATAAATTCACAACACAAGAAATTCCGCGCGCAAATCATAGCGCGTGTCAATGAAATCAAGAATGTTTTATATCAAGCCGACGCGGACGAGCGACGACGCGACGCCGAACAAAAGTACCTACGACGGACGACCACGCTTCGAGTTGCCAAACACACAGCCAAACAACAATAATGAGTAATAAATTGTTTACAAAAAAAACAAGTTTTCCATTTTTCTGTATGAGTAGACAGAACTTCAAAACGCCACCTGCTACGGTTTATATTATGAACGATGGTTATAAAAATAAAAGTTATATTTGTTGGTGTAAACTATTTTATTGATCAATAATTTTGGAATTTAAAACTGTCAACATTGATTACAATAAAACGCAGTTTTATTTTATTACACTATTGTTTTTTTATCAAAACATGTATTTGAAGTACCATATAATATTATGCTGATCCAAGCATTTTCACTCAAAACTAATATCACTAATGATTTGTAAAAGTAAATTATTTCAATATACATTTCATAACCAACAAGTAAGAATAATTATTATTATTCCTACCTACAACAACAAACCTAAAACACTATTTACTATGGGAAAATAACCAGGAAGGTGAAAAACATTATATTATTATTTACGATTTCGACGCACTCGACTTTTAGTAAAATATAGTAGGTAAACATAATATTATGGTTTTGATTTTTGCTACTAGTATAAGAAAACTGCGTGTTCAAACTACTTGTTTGTCTGTCTGAAAATTCGGAAGTACTTTGGTAGTTTACCGATTTATAATAATATTGTATATATCGTTGTTTAAAAAATATTCAAACACAATAAAATATGATATACTGATTTATCACTGGTTTCAGTGATGAACTGATGAGTCAATGTTAGCCACTATACTTTCGTCATACGTGTGTATGATTGATGTGATTTGCAACGTGGTGATATTTCAGAAAAATCACGGGTCAAATTGTCCCACCGAAAATATAACTGCGTTATAAGAATAACTATACCTACGATAAATTATACATAATACAATATAGTCTCAAATGCATACTAGTGAAATATTTTATTTGAATCAATAAAATAAAAAAAAAATAAAAAATAATAATAATACAAAAATAAATTCACAACACAAGAAAATCCGCGCGCAAATCATAGCGCGTGACAATGAAATCAAGAACTTTCGAGCCGACGCGACGCGGACGACGAAGGAGCCTAACAAAAGTACCTACAATCATAGGCGGCTCGTGACAAAATTGTATGGCCGTGTTCACTTGAAATAAAACAACGAAAATAGGTACCTACCTACAATAGCGTTAGCAGTACAAAAAAAATGAGCACCACATTATAAATGTCTATTTATACACTAAAAATTATAGAGTATTTCAAAACGAATTCAATTATTATTTAGCAATAATTAGAAAATCCCCGAATTTGCATTCGTGATCGTATTCATAGTGTTTGTCTACACTAATATTATAAAGAGGAAAACTTTGTTTGTTTGTTTGATTGTAATGAATAGGCTCATAAACTACTGGACATTTTACCAATGTTTGCAAGTTTGTGATTACTTTGATAGTTTACCGATTTATAATAATTGTATACTTATATCATTGTTTAAAAATATTCAAACACAATATGATATAGGTACTGATTTATCACTGGTTTCAGTGATGAACTGATGAGTCAATGTTAGCCACAATACTAATCACTTTCGTCATACATGTGTATGAACTATGATTGATGTGATTTGCAATGTGGTGAAATTTCATAAAAATCACGGGCCAATTTTTTGTTTTGAATCCCACCGAAAATACATATATTACTAATTGCGTTATTAGAATAATTAATTACTATACCCACGATCAATTATTACAATTTACAATATAGTCTCAAATGCATACTAGAGAAACATTGCAATTTGAATCAATTAAAATGCATAGCATACAAAAATAAATTCACAACACAAGAAATTCCGCGCGCAAATCATAGCGCGTGTCAATGAAATCAAGAATGTAATTTTATATCAAGCCGACGACGACGCCGAACTAAAGTACCTACAGTACCATTTACCTTCAGTGTACAATACAGTTTACAGACCTACGACGGACGAACAATAATGAGTAATAAATTGTTTACAAAAAAAAACATAGTTTCTAAGGTCATTAGTTTTATTTTATTTTATTGTTATTTTCTTTGAACGATTGGAAATGAAATTACTCAATTTTTACACAGAACTTTGATTTATTAGAATTATGCTCATTATGTATAAGATAACGAACGCGAATGCACGACATCTAGCGCGTCAATGTCTAAACATCGCCTTTCGTTTAGACATTGACGCGCTAGATCTGTAATAAGTATATAGTCTATGCGCTAGATGTCGTGCTTTATGTCGTGTTTCGCTTGGCAAAAGTCACGCACACTACTGTAGAAGTGTCAAATTTTTCCGGTATTTTACTGTTGTTTTTCTAAGTAAATATTGTAAATTATTGATTAAAAAGGTCGAACGCGCACACATTTCATTATAGAGAAGTGATAAAATGATTAGTTTTAAAGAAATAGTGTCTGTGTTAAGTGTTTAGAGGTAATCAAAAATGTATGGAGGGACGGTCGGAACATCCACCTTAAACAAATATCGCAAAACCTACCGCGCTTGTTAAACAAATTCTCTGAAACATAATTCAAAAAATGTATCAATGATAATTTCACTTGAAAAGCATTTCGTATCCTAAGGGCATATAAAGTTTGCATTACATTTATCAAATATCATTTCAACCGTCATGTTCTTTCTGAATTCCTTCATAATACTTAAAAATTCCACAATTTTCCGCATCATTTTCTTTAATAAAAGATACGCCACGTTTCTTACAATTTTCCTAATGTCATACAAAAATTAATTTTACAGCCAAATCTTCCATTACAAAATATATAATGAAACATTTTTATCCGTCTGTTGTGGAGAGAAATATCACATACAATTCCAGTTTATTCCTTTGATGTGAAGTTAATTAATGATAATGTCATATCTTGAGGGTTTTGCTGTTTTTATAAATATTTCTTTAACGTAAAATTGTTTTTGAATTTAATATTTAGATCGAGTATCTTTTTATTCGTACACAATTCATAATTCATGTTTAAATAGCCTTGTTTATATTTTGATACTTTTATTAATAAATCTGATATATTTTTTGTTTGAATATTATTTTCGTGTTTTGTTTTTGATGCTATTTTTACCTAAAATTTTCCATAATTTCAGAATAAGTCAAGTACTAGTAGTATTATATTATTTGTTGTAATGCCATTATAATAATATTATTATTTTAATCATCATCACTACATAGTACATAGTATAAAACAAAGTCGCTTTCTCTGTCCCTATACATGTCCCTATGTCCCTATGTATGCTAAAATCTTTAAAACTACGCAACGGATTTTGATGCGGTTTTTTTTAATAGATAGAGTGATTCAAGAGGAAGGTTTTAGTATATAATTTATTATGTTTTAGACAAAGCGGGCGAAGCCGCGGGCGGAAAGCTAGTTCAATTATAACATTTTCTACCGACTCAAAATGGCATCTTATCCTTTTACAAACTACATTCCATAGACAAAACTAAAAACAATCAATACTAAAATTGACTAATAATGCCAACACTCAAACACTTTTAGCAAATTGATAATGAAAGTTAACCTTAATAAAACCGTCTGCTTGTCACTCCAACCACTTCTAATAATCCAGCCACACGACTCGACGAGTGGTATGGGAAGTGACGAGGGAAGTAGGCAGGGACGTAGTGTGGCCACGTTACTCGTCATGCCACTCGTCGTGCTCATCGTCCTGCTCACTACTCCCTATTTTGTCGGCTTTTGCGCGCGAGTCAAAGGACCGGCAATACGAGTGCGAATTAGGGATGGGCGTCATGGAATCAACGGACTAGTTAAATTAACCGTCTATATGTACACTCAACGATTCGACTAGTCCATCGCTCACCAATGCACTAGTTGAATTCAACGGCTAAACAGTCTTATTGATAAGAATAAATTCTTTTCTTTGAAGTTTTTAAAAAATATATTTTTGGTTTACAAGACCAATGTTTTGAATTTAAACTATAAAAACAAACGATAATAAGTTTTTTAGTAATACTTTTTTTAGGGAGTATAATTTTTGTAAGAAAGCATAAACATTTATTAATTGTTTTATTGAGATTAGAATTTATTGTTTTAAGAATTTATTTAATAATAGTTATTTATTTTACACATGGACTAGTCGAAGATTTCAACTAGTTGAACGACTAGTTGATGAACGACATTTAACGATCTAGTCTCGTTGATGAAAAATACGTCGACGACCCATCCCTAGTGAAGAGCGTCGCGATTAATCGCGCGAGTAGAGCAGTGTGTGGCCAGACGGCAATATCGAGGCGAGCGGCAGCGCGATGAGCAGGACGAGGAGCAGGACAAGGAGCAGGACGAGTAGCAGGACGAGTAGCATAGTGTGGCTGGGGTATAGAACTACCACCCCCTTCCCAACCTAGGCCACTAGAGGGGTTTTTCAATAACATCGAAGGGTCAAAGAACACTGGTCGGTAAAATTTGCATGTCATAATTGCAAGTTGATTTTATTTATCGCCCACAAGGGAGATTTTCAATTTAGCCGATATTTAACGTGATTAGCGTTTGTATGAAAGGAATTTATGCATTGGTTTTATGGAGATTAAAAAGTTGTTTGACGCCTATAATTTTAAACGTGGATTGAATTTTTATACAATGGAGTTAAATGTTAATAGATATGATATTTTGTGTTGCTTTCTTGTTTTATAATATACGGTAATGATAATTTCATATAATAAAATCTTTATGAATTATGAATATACTAGCTTACCGCCCGCGGCATCGCCCGCTTTGTCTAAAACCTAATAAATTATATACTTAAACCTTCCTCTTGAATCACTCTATCTATTAAAAAAAACCGCATCAAAATCCGTGGCGTAGTTTTAAAGATTTAAGCATACAAAGGGACATAGGGACATAGGGACAGAGAAAGCGACTTTGTTTTATAATATGTAGTGATTATTTTATGAAGGGCTCTAGTTTATTAATTAATTAAATGAGTTACAGGAAGCATTATTATATTTTACAAGGGCAACAATAAAAATGATAATAGTTTTAATTCAAACCTTTATCTACTAACTATGTTTTAACTTTTAATAGATTTTTGTTTATTTATATAAAATTAGGTAATCCCTAAATTAAACTAGTAACGATTATTTACACTAAAACATTATGACGTCAGTATAATTCAAGGAACGTGTGGCCCATAATCAAGTAAGGGGATAATCCCTCATGAGAAGCTTATAGCAAGGCGATTATCCTCTAACCCTCGTATTAACGTAGTCTCATTAGATGATATTTATTAGCTGGACTAATTTAGAGTTAATAACTTGAAACTATTGAAAAGTATCGAAGTCTATTAGAGAGTATATAATGCTCTTAATAGGAAATACTCTGAATGAATTGAGATTTATTTCCCAAAGGAAACTAATATAATAAACCTCGCTGTGAAGGCTGATAAATTATTAACGTCGTACAGAATAACTAACTATTCTTGATACCAAATGCATATGTATGTCTGAAATAATTAACAAATCTCTCTTTAGTATATAGCATTAATTAAAAACTGGAAGTTATTTTAACTCGTGTGCTTTTACATACTTAATTTAAATGTAAGAGTGGCAAAGTATATCATACAAATTAATGGTTTTGTATGTACCTACCAATGACTAAATGACGCTACTATTCAGTTAAGGTAACTAAAAACACACTTAAAATTTTATGGTCTTACCACAAAACAATAATTTAAACACAGTCTAACTTTAAACCAGGGATCTGTCACTTTAATTGTTGACTATATGTGAAATAAGACAAAACCAGATTAAAGCCGCGCTTAAAGTTAAACACTGTCTAGAGTTTTTTGTGGTAAGGTTATTTCCTTATCGCAAACGTAACTCTACTAGGTATACTTCTCTTACAACAAGAAAGCTCCAAAACCATAACACTAGTATATCACCAATCGTGTTCAGTTGTACATCACACGATATGTTTGTTTGTACCTCAATTAGTCGAAACCAAACAAAGCCGCACCTTGCAGCCAGCGCTTCGTAACCAACATAGCGGGAAGTTGTAATTACATAACTTGTGATAAGTTTCTATTTGCAGTCTGTACGTAGTATTATCTATGTTATGTTATCTGTGCTATAATATTATCTGTGGAACAGCTTAACACCTAAATAGGTTTGAATTTTGAACACCGAATTCATTTATAAAAAACAAATATCGACCTCAAAGGACATAGAATTTTTAATGCTATTTAAAATCGATGTTAATATTTGATTTACAGTTAGTGATGATTATGAAAATACACCTAATATAGGTTAAACAAAAATTAGATCTAGGTACTTCCAGTATCTGAAGATTTAACGATGTTTCGATTTAAATAAAATATCCTAAAGCAATTTTAGTTGGAATATAAAAATATTTATCTGCTTCAAGTGTTTTTAGTTATAGTGTCCATATAAAGTACAATAATAATTGGTAATTTCTTAATATATTTGGATTAATTATGATATACCGATACCTTTAAAGTCTTATCAATTCATCATATTACTTTACAGTCCGCCCCGGCTTCTCTCATACATACACAGCCTATAAGACAGATAACGTGACATTCAATCGTCAAAATATTTAAGAAATACTTCAATAGACCCATAGATTTCTCGCTACAATGTCACAAACTCACAAATTCACAAACTTTATTGCTTATTAGTATAAGTATAAATAGAGTATACATAACAGATACTGGAAAACTCGCTGTTAACATCTATTGAGGTCAAACTAAAACCGATTGGCGAGAACTTTTAATTCCACTCGTATCGTTAAGGATTTTGTAGAAACTACTGCATACTGGAATAACATAAACTTCAAGTTTCTGTTGTAAAATCAGATCAGATACAAGGATTTGTAATATTTCGGATTATTTTTTACATAAATTAAAAATAAAGATCATTAATTATAATGATAATAGATATTAACGTTTTTATATCACACTAGCTTCCGCCCGCGGCTTCGCCCGCGTGGTATTTTAATAAAAGGTAGCCTATGTTCTTTCTCAGGGTCTAAAGATTGTCTGTGCCAAATTTCATCAAAATCGGTTGAGACTTTACTACAGTTACAGACAGAGTTACTTTCGCATTTATAATATTAGTAGGGATGTTATTACGTTTTTATATCACATGTTATGTAGGTACATACATTCACGAACACCATCTACTACTTAGTTCATTCATAGGTGTTTCGTTTTGATCTCTACATTTCGTATTTAAAAACCATACATACACTTTCCTCTAGAATCGTTTATTTCGTTTTCACTTAATTATTTCATAAAAATGCCGTTATTAAATATTTAGATCCTTCAACAATAATATTTGCTTGTTCAAATATCCAATAAAGTTATGCCGACGAATAGCAACAGATAAAAAAATCTTCAATAAATATCAATTTTATGGATGAACTGACAGGATTTAAATCAAACCCATTTTATTGAGGAGGATCAATTTTACTGTCCATTTTAATATAATATTTTATTGCACTTGAACTATTAAAGGAACAATACCCTATTTTATGGATTATAAGATTATATTAAAACGCTTTACTGTTATTATTTACGACTTTATTGAAGTGAAACTTCTTTATCGGGGTTGGAAAAAAATTTTGTGTAACATTTTTTCGTTACGCGTGACATTTTTCCGTTACGCGCCATCTTTTTCTTATCCCTACCACGCGTGATTCGACGTATTTCTGTAAAGTTGCATATAGTAAATTATTTTTTGAAAAATAAGGTCATAAAGAAGTTTCACTTCTTACTAGTACACGCACAATTTTTTTTTGTACATAAAAAAGAGGAAAAAATATTGTACTTTTATCTGCCAGTACAAACAGTGGTTGTTAGGTGGTATACTTCTGGGTATAAAAACTATATTTTACGTCATATAAAAAACACACTACACATACAAAACATATTCTATAAGCTCCATATAAAAAATCGCTATCTCTCATGAATATAACATAGGTCCAAAAATTTGGGCGTTTGCAATATTTGGGTGGCATCCCGGTGCTCGGTTTCAATTTAATCACCTCGATGACGTCACAATTTTTGCACGTGATTCAATGACTCTATTATACTAGTAGACGCGGCATACGCCAACATCATTGCACTAAAAAACAGCGTAATTAATACATACCTACTTACTAACGCATTATCACCAATACAGTTGTTCTCTCTTTCACTCTCACGCACGAGACATAATACATGTCTCACTCATGTACTTCGTAATAACAACTGCCGATTAAAATATAAAAAAGAACGTCCAGCCACGACGCTGAATGGTGCGTGACTAAAGGTGGGTTCCCACGGCATGTTTGCTTCACAAACCCGACCGCGCCACACCAGACCACATGCCGTGGGAATCGGTGCGCCTGTGGACGTCTGCCGAGGCCCGTGCTATCCATTGGAAGTCGGTAAGATCAAAGGTGCGGCGTGGCGCGGTGCGACGGCGTCCGTCGACGTCCGTCGTGGTGCGTCGGGGCCTGCCGTCTGTAGCGCGTATGCGTCGGTTGTAAATTGTAATCAATCATTTCACCTGCGGCCGCGTATGCGAGTACACGTGCCGATAGAGTGGACGAACGAACTTATTTTCGAGTTTTTAACTCTATACCAAAATGAACCAGCGCTATGGAATTGTTCAAAACCTCAACATAAAAATAGAAATTATGTTAATGATGCGTGGTTACGAATAAAAACCAACTTAACACATAGAAATATACCTATCGTTGAATTAAATTATTAATCAGTAGGTATGACCGTCCACACGCCTCGCCGGACGCACACATGCCGTGGGAACGCTCAGTTCAGATCGCGACGGACGGCGACAGGCGCTTGTCGCTTGCCGAGGTTTGTGAAGCAAACATGCCGTGGGAACCCACCTTAAGTGAAACTCGGGCACTTAGCTGAGTTTTTTCTTGCCAAAATAGAGAGCGGGTAACGTATCTAGCTTTTTTATATATCATAGACGTGATTCAACAGTTTTGTCTTGTTGTCTTGTGATATGAAACTTGTACTAATGATGTGTATAATAATACTGTGAAGATTGAATAAAGTTACTGTTTTGCTTTTTAAGGATGTATCTTGTATCCTTACATAAAAACAAGTTTCTAGAAATTAAGTACGCCTTCTTCAAAAAACTAACAATGTAAAATGATCCTGATTCCTGACAAGAGCACCTATTGTACTAGAAACTACCTTTAATTACACATTTTATATACAAGGCCATAGAAGTAATACGTATAATTTATAAAATGTTTCTTTAACTTTTAAATTATTTTATATCAACGTCCCTAAAACAACGAACGACTCAATTTGTAGAGTCTCTTTCTGTTGTCTTAATCTGGCACGCAATTGTTAACAGATAACTAAAACTATAATACCAATATTGAAATATAAGGTAAATCCTGAAACCAATCAATTTTAATCAAAATAATATAATTTAATCAACTAGCAATATTATCGCTTCAATGGAAATGCTAATGGCCTGGTCGAAATATATTCAGCTCTGGAGAGATACAGATTTAGTTATATCAAGATTAACAATGTAATAAATCAGTCATTTTGTAAATGTTATGAGCATTTAAAATAATAATAAATAATTAAGGTCTCCATTTGTCTTGGTGATATATAATTGAAAATATACACATTCCAATTTAACCGTTTATTCATTGTCTAATGTTTGAAACAAAGTTGTTAATGGTTTCATCGTCTGCATAATCTATGAATGAAAGCAGCTTGCATTTTTCTCTTACCAAGAATTCATATACTCTGTATACTTTATTATTTTAGAAAACTGCATATTCCACCTGATTACTCCCTTACAATTATAGTTTACTAGTATACCGCCCGCGACTTCGCCCGCTTTTTCTAAAACCTCATAAATTATATACTAAAACTTTCCTCTTGAATCACTCTATCTATTAAAAAAAACATCATCAAAATCCGTTGCGCAGCTTAAAAGATTTAAGCATACAAAGGGACATAGGGACAGAGAAAGCGACTTTGTTTTATACTATGTCCACGATACGATATATAGGTCCACGAATCCTGTTCTCTTCTTGACTTTACTATCTGTATGTATGTATTCATAAAACGTGATTCTGGGTTTTTAACATAATTTTTATATTACTATCGCGTAAAATCGACTATATTGGTGCAAATTAGATAACCTTTATCCTGGCTATTGTAAACGATCGTTCGATAATTTCATTAAGTTTCGATACTGCAATAGAAATTGAAATAGAGATAAATATCCGCTTCCCCACAAGCCAGACAACATGCAGACATGTATTGAAGTTTCGGATTTAATTATTCGTGAATTAAACCATTGTTAGAGAGAATATAGTTAGTAGAATCAGTATTGTTAATACTTAGCTGCTTCATGAAATTAATCCTACCTTATTAATAACAGTACGAGTATATAGGTTTATTTGAGCGAACCAAAATATATGACAATATAATAATGACAAGACAATAATATAAGAATCTACTAATTAATATACCTACCCTATTTGCATTATAATACATATTTTCGATAGATATATTGTGTTTATGCACATATCAATTTTGCTTTTCAAATTAAAAAAATATGTTATTTCTTTTATTTTACCTCCGTATATTAACTAGATGGCTATCGAACCCTAACTAAAACCCAATAAATTTCACCTCTATCCCCTTTCTTATCCTAGAAAATAATAAACATAAACCCGCTAAAGCTCGTAGTTTCAAATTATTTCTTTATTATGTTGTGTACGTTTTAGAATTTTAAAGCATAGTTCAGCATACAAGTATCTCATAGACCGAAATTCATGCTATTTTTTTACACTCATTCTTGATTTCTTTAGTAGGTATATCATCTTATAGACCGAAAACCGTGTTAACTTTTACCCTCTTATTATTTCTTAAATGTATCATATCCCTATCTTGTATTTAATGTACATTAAGCCATTGAATATTCGCATACAATGCATCAAATATTCACTTATAATACCACAAGAGCTTCAAAATTATCGGGTATTTTCCGATAGGTTCGTTGCAAACAAATGAAGGAGTCAAGTTTTTAGTCAAGGTTAAAAAATCACGAGCGCGAAGCGCGAGTGATTTTTCCTGAAAAACTTGACGACTTTATTTGTTTGCAGGGAACCTTGAGGGAAATGCCAGATAATTTTGAAGCTCGTGTGGTATTCGGGAGATTATTTTTCCGTCCCAAATGTCGGCCAATAATTTCACAATTGAATTCAACCTGTCAGTTTGACGTCAACGACCAGAGAAAATTTTCAAAAAATTATCAGTATAATACCATGTAGGTTGTACCACGTGACGTCGAATGGTGCAATTCTATTGGTCGATATTTGGGTCGGAAAAATAATCATTATAATACCACAAGAGCTTCAAAATTATCGGGTATTTTCCGATAGGTTCGTTGCAAACAAATGAAGGAGTCAAGTTTTTAGTCAAGGTTAAAAAATCACGAGCGCGAAGCGCGAGTGATTTTTCCTGAAAAACTTGACGACTTTATTTGTTTGCAGGGAACCTTGAGGGAAATGCCAGATAATTTTGAAGCTCGTGTGGTATTCGGGAGATTATTTTTCCGTCCCAAATGTCGGCCAATAATTTCACAATTGAATTCAACCTGTCAGTTTGACGTCAACGACCAGAGAAAATTTTCAAAAAATTATCAGTATAATACCATGTAGGTTGTACCACGTGACGTCGAATGGTGCAATTCTATTGGTCGATATTTGGGTCGGAAAAATAATCAAAGAAATTCATACAGTAAGCTATAATCCATTTGTCGTCGTCCCCGTGATTCGCTATCAGCCAGACTGATGGTAGATATGACAAAAACTGAATAAATTCACGATCAGACATACCCTGTGGAGATATAAAGCAAATGGAACTGCATTAAAACTAGATCTTTGAAACAAAAGAATGGAAAAGACTCTTGAATACGAACTTAAGATTGATGTATCAGCGCTTTTTATTACATGAAGTAAAATTTATGTTTTGTAGGTTTGAAATAAAAATAAAAGCGTAGGTAATCATGGGCCAATTTAAACAAAATAGTATTTATACCGGAGTAACAACAGTAGAATAAGACATTTCTTAAACAATTAGAAACTTTATAACCCTGAAACAATAAGAAATAGAGGTTGGAAATCCATCTAGAACTACTAAAACTAGAATTTTTATGTTTAGTGATCGCAAAATGTCTTTAGACGTAGATTAAAACATGTTTATTTTTAAATTATAACATGATTATGCAAAAGATCCCGCTTGTATCTAAATTATATTTTACTTTTTACACTGTAATAATTCAGAAACTAATTAATCAAATGTATTACCATAATTTAAAATAAGTTCTGATTAAAATTTAAATATAAACTTAGAGAGATAAATTGTAAAAATTGTATAAAGAGGAAACTTTTCGGACCAGTGAGTCGTTCTTAATGCAATCTGTCTGTTTATTTTTGCCTTTCGTTGGTATGGAATTATGTACTTATACGATTTAAATACACCAGTATAATAGGGAGTTTATTGTAAATGGAAATTTTAAATATGTTTTAATTTTTTAATAAGTTACTTGCAATGTTTCACTTGGAACGTTATACGTTTAGTAATTAGTTAATCCCGCTGTTTATACGTTGAAAAGTTTTTGGACTTCGTTAATCAACAATAACGGCTGTAACGATTTATATTTAATTTTATACATTGGCCAATACATTGATTGAAACCGGTCAAAGAAGCTATGAAAGGTAATGGTGTAAATGGTAATTAGTGATTGCAGCTATTCAACTATAACTACATGCTAAATGGAATGGAGCCCACGAACTGGACGACGAATCGTGGGACGACCTCCCACAAGATGGACAGACGACCTGGTCCGAGTGGCAGGTAGCCGCTGGATGCAGGCCGCCGGTGACCGGTCGTACTGGAAATCCTTGAGGGAGGCCTTTGTCCAGCAGTGGACGTCCCACGACTGAAACGAACGAACGAACATGCTAAATTTATCTAGGGAATGGTTATGTTTTCAATTAGAATAAAGTTTTTTAATACACAGTAGTACCTATATATCATCACTACATAGTATAAAACAAAGTCGCTTTCTCTGTCCCTATGTCCCTATGTCCCTTTGTACGCTTAAATCTTTGAAACTACGCAACGGATTTTGATGCGGTTTTTTTTAATAGATAGAGTGATTCAAGAGGAAGGTTTATATGTATAATAATATCCATTAAATAGTGGAGAAGTACTGTTATTATTGAGGTTTCTAATGTGATGTCGTAAATAATTACATTTTTTCCGCTTACATTGCAAACGCAGGCTGCCCTACGAGTTTTATCAAAATAATGTACTAAGTATTGTACACATTGAAAAGGTCTACAGAAAAGTCCGCGATGGTATATGTCTATCTCTTATGGATAACCCACAATAACTTTTTATTTGTCACTTACTTTTTACGACAAATAATGGCTAATTTTCGAAGCGATTTTAACCAATACAGCATTAATCCTTAAACAATTAAATACCTTGAATACATTGTTCATTTAATATAGATCTATATTTACACTGTATGATTTAAGTGAATATTTTCGAAGATATTACAGATTTAAAAATTGCGGGACGTAGCATTTGCGGCGGTACCGGCCGGCCGCCCGGCTATATATTTTATAACCGTGCGAAGCCGGAGCGGGCCGCTATGTTTTTATAACAACGTTCACAGTTTTTCTGTAGTGTATTTAGTATCAGCATTGCACCCGTGCGAAGCCGGGGCGGGTCGCTAGTTATGTATATAATCATATGCAATAATCGAATAATTGCGTCCAAATTGTATTAGGACCTGTTGACAATCGATGCTTTATTGATTCAACATGAATATACAGTTCATTATGTCATCAAATAATGCAATATTAATATCATTATCATATAGTAGTTGATTAAGAGATAGTTAATGGATAATAAAATAAAAAAAAATGGATGGTGGGTATAAATGTATTGTCATCATTATATTCATCATTTTTTAGTACCTATCTGTTTATTACCATCGATAGATACAATCTCAATAAATTAAATTGAACTTTGGGATTATTTAATATTACTTTTAGTGTACAAGTGTAGGGATGCGTTCCTACGATATTGTAGAAATATTGTAGTCGTAGTCAACCAAAGGAATAGTGTGTGATATTAGTTTTAGATCTTTTACTGTGATATAGGATTAAGTTGAGTGTTTTTGTGCCGTCTTTTATTAAATTGATTATTTATTTTATTTTATCGTATTTTTAAGCAAGTATTGTACTTATTTAGTCATTTTATCGTAATTTATACCAGTATTTTTTATCTTGTTTAAAGTATTATTTTATATTGTATTTTTTATTGTATTTTAAATTTTTTTTTTATTGTATTTAAAAAATAAAAGCACAAAATGTCTCTGGACTATAATCCAGAGGTGGCGCGAACACCCTGTGATGACGGGTGCCTTATAAAAAAAAAAAAATATATTACTTTTTAAATCTATTTAATTAGAGCGATCACAGCACTTATGTTCCTGTATACTAGGATTACTCGGTTATTGAAATTCGTTTTGTACAAATATAATTTATAAAATTGTTAACTTTGCAAAAAAAAAAAGAATCATACTTAACGTAAACAAATTGAAATAATAATCAGTAAACTTTTTCCACTTACAATTTTAATGAAGGATAGCAATATGATACTGACAGAAACCAATCAAATGAACTAATTTCCACCTAATTTTATCTTTGAGAACAACAAGATTCTTATTTCTTAGTATTATTAGTATTAATCGAACACATCAAACGCTGCAAAGCAAATCAAGGCCTTAATTTCGAAGGATATTGAAACAACAAACAATAATTCAAGATGGACGAATACTAACTGAATTTTAAAAATAACACAGTATTAGAATATTTATTTATAAAGTTCAATTAACGCGGTTCACATAACATCCGCTGTTTTCAGTATTACATTGCGATAACGTGTTATTTACGGCCCATTAATGCTATTATAATTTAAACGTTATTACCAAAATCTCCTGAATCTTGAATCTATAAATCTTTGTAATTATCTTTTTATCGCTTTAAAGGGCTGAATCAATTGAAAGATACAAAAACAACAAAATATTTAGTTAAAAAGCTAATTATAATGTTGTTAAGCTCAACACTACATGAATTTAAATACATTTTATTTATTTATTTTAAATAAGAGCAGGTATAACAAGCTCTGTCGTTTGTCTGTTGAATGAATTTTTTTCTTTATACTTTGCACGAATTTGTCTATAATCAAAATTATTCACTAAAATAATTATTGGAAAAATAATGTAGATTCAAATCGACTTTACATTTTTTTCCAATAATCCTATAACGATAAAAAAACTGGTTTAACTAAACTACAGTTAACTCGATGTATGGTTTAATGAAACTTCCACAGACCATTGCAGCTATAGACAGCGCGCTTGTCGGAAGAGATGACAGTCCCTATGCTCTATTTGTTCTTGTAGCTTCATATTTCAGGCTTATAACGTGTGATATAAAGATATCTATGTGTTAATGATGAGTGCTAATATAGTGTAAGTATTTATATGTGGGATCGTAATGTTATTATACATCATAGAAATCAAATTTGATAAATTATAGCTTTGTGATTATAGCGCTCAAATTTCGTATACCTTCCCCAAAATTTAAGCGATTTGAGACTTTGAGAGAAGCGATTTAATTAATATATTTAAACAATTTTCTTTATCAACATCGAAGTAAAGCTAACAAGATTTTTTTTTTTGTATAACTTAAACAGTTTCCATAAAAACGTTACACTATTATTCAAATTTGTAAATAACAAAAGCGAAGACCGTATACATAATAAAATGACTACAAGATGTTATGCATTGGTTTTAAAATCTGCCCGTCTAAACGAGATATTGAAAAGTCACAGTTTGATACATAATTCATTTTCGTTTAGATAAAAATCTGTTTTCCTTCAAGTTATAAAAGAAAAGCTTCCTTATTAAATTCAACCTTTTTTCTCACCCACGCATAAAATTGCGCATTTTCAATTTTACTCACCCATTATTTTTAAGCTATTGCATAGCTTCTATCGCGGGCCTTGAGCGCGGGGACCGAATCGAGAGATTCCGTAACGAAAAAACCTCACGCTCCCCACTCCGATGGACACGGAGGTGTGGCTTGAAGGCATGCTATAAAAGAGCTTTACCGCGGCAGTCCCCGAGTGCCACACGTCTTTTTATTTTAATAATTTATAAATATATCTTGAAGATCAATTGAGAATCTTTTTACGAAGATTTTTAAAAAGTAAAGATTAACTGAGTATCTATTTCAACCAAATATTAGTTGATACGCAAAACAACGAATATAGTTTAACATAAACTCTCATACGAAAAGAGAAAAACAATTCATTGATGGATTCGTTCAAAGCGAACTCCATTATGTAGTCAAAATACGGGACAAAAACAGTTATTTTTCCTTTGCTGAAAGTGTGGGCGTAGCTTTCAGTAATAAATAGATGGTTTCAGCCCATGACTATATGAATGGCATTATGTCAAGCTAGGGTTAAGTGGAAAATTTAGGGCAAAAGATCGAACATGGAATATCAAGACTTCGTAGAAATAGTGAATCAAAAGGATTTGTACTATATATAGGTCACCCCGGTCGCCCCGGTCGACTTACATGTATTGTTCATACATGTAAGTCGACCGGGGTAGAAACACGGTGGTAACAATAAAATTTAGCCTTTATTACTCGTTAAAGATACATTCAAGTGATGAAATAATTATCAAAATGTAGATATCTATTGTATTTTTTTTAAACAAGATGAAGATAATAAATGTTTGCCTTTATTTATTTATTTATTTATTTATCCTTGACTTACAGTACAAAACATACCAACACGCACAAAGATAACAATTATTACAAAGTCTGACTTAAAAATAATATTTATTACTCGTTAAAGAATGCAGTACTCACATGATGGAATAATTCTCAAAATGTATCTATTGTTTTTGAGTCTGATAAACAAAAAGTCAAATCAATAGCTACTAATCCTTACGAATCCACTATATCCCTACTTGTTAATAATAGAGTCTTTCAGTCACAACGGAGTGATTTTATAGTACAATATTTGTGTTTATAAATAGTTAGTAGAGTGACACAAGCTACTTTTTACCGCTGTGAAACATCTCATCCCCGCGGGAGCTTCCTTTGACTACGCGACCGGAAAGCTAGTAACCCAATATTTGAATTTTTCACAACAAAATGTTTGTAAAAACTGTCAAATATAATCCTATCCTACTAATATTATAAATGCGAAAGTTTGTGAGGATGGATGTGTGTGTGTGTATGTTTGTTACTCTTTCACGCAAATACTACTGAACTGATTACAATGAAATTTAGAACACATATAGAGGGTAACTTGGATTAACACATAGGTTTTATCCCGGAAATCCCACGGGAACGGGAACTATGCGGGTTTTTCTTTAAATCGCGGGCGAAAAGCTAGTAACTATAAAATGAAAAGTTCTATAAAAACAAACAGAAATAGTCAAATAAGTCGTATTTGAAGACCGTTCAACCGTTTTACAACTTCATATCACACTGGATTTCCGCCCGTGGCTTCGCCCGCGTTTTCAAAGGAAAACCCGCATAGTTCCCGTTCCTGTGGGATTTCCGGGATAAAACCTATCCTATGTGTTAATCCAAGTTACCCTCTATATGTGTGCTAAATTTCATTGTAATCGGTACAGTAGAGTTTGCGTGAAAGAGTAACAAACACACACACACACACACACACACATCCTCACAAACTTTCGCATTTATAATATTAGTAGGATTAAATTGACGTCAGCTTCTGTTGTTAGGATGAGCTGTGGATAATAAAGTTCGCAACATAAATAACTTTGGAAAATTATCAATTTAATAAAGCCTCTTACAGGAGCGTAATTAATAACTCATAATTATATTAAACGCTTCATTTTGGTAAAAGGATAATGTTCTCAAATTGTTTGTGTTTTATATGTTGGAGAACTCTGTATTTAAAAATTATAACATACATAGGATACATAGGATGTTTTTGAATGTGATCATAAAATACATTTCACTCGATTATCGTTATTTTCTTTCTCTCGAAATGGATTTGTTAAATAGTTTTTGAAGTGGTACTCTTTTAGGCGCGTTGAGAGTAAAATTTCAAGGTTGCGTCATGGCAATACCGTCACGTCATGGAGTAAGGCGACGATTTTGGTATCTTTGAATCTTGCCAAAGAAGTTTAACTTCTGACACGACGTATGCCTGGCACACTCTAATTTTTTTTGGATATACTTACTTAATATAGTAGGTAACTATCTTCTACTCGTCTCGTGTCTCAAAAACCTGTTAAAATCTTAACATCTCATTATGAAAGGCGACCCCACTGGGCTATGAAGTAAACATCCAAACTGAATCTATAATATCCAGAGCATTGAGATACCACACGGGCTACGGCATACATTTTGGTATATTCACTGTTAATATTGACTATCGTTGTTACACGATGCTGCAAAATGTAACTAGAAATCAGTTTTGCGTTGTGCAAATTCAACGTCACTTTAGTACGTAGGTTATAAAGATATTTCTGAATAAACATTACAGAATATTCATGGGTAGAATAAAATTGATTTTATATTGTGTATAGACTATATTATGTTTAGACATGTTATTGTTCTAGCAATACCAGAATGTTATAGGATAAATATATTTTACAAAAAAATATATCTGCCCCCTTATTATCCTTTTAATGAAGTCGGTTAAAAATGGCAACATTATATTTACGAAAATACTTTGCTTCAGGATTTTCTACAACATTATTATAAATAAATTATAAAGAAATAAGGGAAATATTATATTACATTGAAATACATTCTTGATTTCCATTCATTTTATGTCACAATATAAGTACGTATACCACCACATTGCGAGTAAGTAACACAGCTCTCTTTGAAATAAAGAACTACGTCACAAATAAAAGTATTAAAAAAGTTACAGACATAATTAGATGCGACTTTTATCTTACGTAAAGGATAATGAAGGACTGTAGAGATGGAACAATGTTATTAAAAAGTATTTTTTTCCTTTTCTTGATGAAAAATAACGACTATGAAAATGCAGATCTAATGTGTTACGTTGCATTTAATTCTAACGAGCGAATGCCCATTCTAACCCCACTATGTCAAATTATTTTAGTGTAAACAGGTTAAGAGCATTCTTTCGTTGTTCTTAGTGCGTTCGAAAAGATTCTATACAATGTTCTAATACTGAAAAACACTGAATACGAGTTTTCTTACACTAAAAGATCACGAAAAAATTCTCTTGCTCTAGCTCTAGCTCTGTGTTCATTTGATGTAAATGCACCGTTATGATTGTGAAAATAAACATCAAATAAATAAATTTGGAATTAGCGATTTGAAATAAACAATGAATCGAATGACTAATGAACAAACTTGTTATTAAATTGTATAAACGTCAAAACTGACAAAATTCTAAATCAGTTACAAATTGTTCTACAATAAAAGTTACTAATTCGCAATTTCTTACAGCTATAACTTATTTATATAAAGAGCAAAAGTAGATTAATAAAATATATTAGTTTTCGAACACTTCAAACTCAATTATGAATGTTAAAAATCAATAAAATCTCGTAGCACAGTTCACCTATTCCAATATGTTTTTTCAGAACCGCTTTTTTATTGCACATGTTAAATGAATTATACGAAAAACCTAACACAACGTTTGGTATTTTAAAATACTTACAGATTTTAGGGAATTTCCAATAATCGTTATATAAATATTGAAATTAAATTCACACTTTTTTACATTATATTTTGTACATACAATTTCTCAGTTATATTGTCTTCAAGATTTGTTTTCAGAACAAAAGGAACCGTGCTATTTTCCACGAATCGTCAAAGATAAAAGTAGTCTAGTTTCGCCTTCATATTATATTCATATTCATTCTTGTAGATGTATTTATTTATGTAGGGCCTAGGGCTATAAAAATGTATGATAGTGATAGACAGATATTGACTATAAAATAGCGAAAACGGTTCTAAAATTTAATATGCAAATTAAAGTTTGAGTTAAAGAAATTAATTACATAATTTAAAAGAATAAAGATAGTTATTTTTTTATCAATGAACCCAATTATTTAAAAAACTAGCCTAAATAAATAATCCTAAAATTTAATATGCAAATTAAAGTTTGAGTTAAAGAAATTAATTACATAATATAGATAATTCATTTTTTATCAATGAACCCAATTATTTAAAAAAACTAGCGTAAATAAATAATCCATAACATAAACGCAAGATATATTCCTCAGTCCTCTTAACTCGAACCATACGCTCCCAAGAGCGACAAAACTAAAGTGACTACTAACTTATAACTCGTTTAATATCAATAGACAGTCGGATCGTTGTCATAAACGTACTTTCTATGCCTATAAACTTGTGGGTTGTATTGACAAACACAACTTCATATTTGATCTATATTTCTGCGGTTTCTCGAGGGTATAAAGTTTCCGCTAGTACAATATTATTGAATGTAAATCATACGGTTGTTGGTTGTTTGACTACGCCATTTTTAGACTCATACGTAAATATTTTTTTAAGTAAATAAAACCAACTTTTACCCACGCGTTTGGTCCTATAAACAAAAAGTTTTTCAATAAATTAGGATTCGCGTTGAATGTACTTGTTGTTTGATTTACGATTAATTACGCCCGTAACAACAACATAATGATGCTAAAATTACTGATGTGTTAATAATGAGGTAAAATTTTAATCCCTGTGTGATTTTTCCTGAAGTAGTGAAAGTGACTCTCTAATAACAATTAATATTATAAAATATATTATTTTTTGTGTACAAATAATTTAACAATGAAATATGAAAAAAAAAGACGGGTTGCACTCCGGGAGTGCCGGCAGAAGTGAAAACTTGATTATTAACGTTGAGCATGTTTGATATTTTGGAATGGTATCCGTCTTACGCTTTTTCGATAGGTCACGTGTCCTGACGCGAGTTTAAGATTTTATACCCATTACAGAAAAAGTGCTCAACGCCGCTAAAGAAGTTTTCACTTCAAAAAATCAATGACTCTAAATCAATAATGAATGAGATAACAATTTAAAGACAAAACATTGTATGCAAGGATTATGTCCGTATAGATCATTTATTTTAACTTCTAAAACTCTGAAATCACATTACAACTTGTATCCCCATATTAAATATCCTCAGATTACAATGCGTAACTCAATAAAATTAAAGGATCTGTTTCCGATGTAGGAGAAAGATACAAACCCAAATATTTGAACATTAAATAAAATCCAACGTTCGTACGTTTGTTTGCATTTACAACGATACCAATTACTGAAAAATATTACACAAATAAATACGGGCCCATGTCTAAAATGTTTCATAAAAGAATATAAAGAAGCAACATTTATTTTGCTGTGTAAAGGCTTTGCCTAACAAACCTTAAAATCCGCAAAAATATTTAACGTACATAAAATACTTGGAATGCGAGTCCGTTTTATTTTGGAATAAATAAATGTGGTTGCTTACGCGGGATCTTGTACGATATACTTTAAGTTTATCATTATTTTTGTGGAACAAAAACTAACAAAAGCCTGCAAATTTTTAGAATTAAGCCAAATTAAAATGTTATCACATGGGAAGCATTAGCTTTCAGTTTTTAGCAGTGGAAAGTTCTGAAGTAACAAACAAAACAAATACAGTTGAATTGAGAACCTCCTCCATTTTGAAGTCGGTTGATCTTTTATGTGAAATATAAACATATTTTTTTCTATCTATAGAAGTATTGTGTCGCACTTTTTTATCCATGGATTAAATCAGTTTGCGGCTGCTAAGTGAAATTTTAGTTCGCCTTAGTGGTTTGTGGAGCAAAAAGTGTCCCGTCTGTTAGACAGCAGTCATTACGTCTTGTCAAAGGCTCTAGGACGACTTAATTAACTTTAACAAATGATTCACTAACCAGAGTGTTTGAAGCACACTGTAAATGATTGAATTTCATCTAATTTAGTAAGATGTGCAAGTTATTAGAAGTTGTGATACTGTAAGTTCCTGTTAATGCTACTAATATTATAAATGCAAAAGTTAGTGAAGATGGATGTTTGTTATTGATGAAAAATTGAAGGAAAATTCATCAATTCATCATTTTGATTGAAATTGAAAATTGAAATTTTATTCCAAAATAAAGCGGACTCACATTCCAAGTATTTTATGTACGTTTAATATTTTTGCGGATTTCAAGGTTTGTAAGGCAAAGCCTTTATTTACACAGCAAAATAAATGTTGCTTCTTTATATTCTTTTATGAAACATTTTTTTTTTTCCTTCTTGTTATTCTATCATGTAAAAACTAACGAACTGATTACAATTAAATATGGTAGCTGATGGCCCAGAACGAGACATAGGCTACTTTTTACGGAAATCCTACAGGAACGGGAACTATGCGAGATTTTCTTTGAAAGCGCAGGCGAAACCGCGGGCGGAAATCTAGTTATCCATAATTTTTTGGTAATTTATACAAGTCATGATGATTAATTATGCCCTTATTATAGAGTCTTCACAAAACCGGTTCCATAACCTATAATATGATAATCTAAATTTTAGTCTATCTTTGAATCTTATTTCACCATCCATAATCCATCCATCCTCAACAAATATTGCGTTTATACCTATAAGATTTATTAAGTCCATTTAATGTTAATAAAAATGTTTCAAATTTATTATTTTTAATTAATGGTCATCCATAGGGATCGGGATGAGAGGATTTTCTGTAATAAACCTGATTTAGCACCGTGTGAATGAACCTTAAATTTCGCAGCTGGGTAATTTGTGCATTTACATTAATATTGTTTGTATTTTTATTTATCTTTTGAATCTCTACATGTAGCAAAATCGTTGATCGATATTGTAGCAGCTGTTGTTGTCATTAAAAAGGGATTTGTTAAAGAAACTTTCTATACTTAGTAGTTTCGTAAAATGGATTGTTAAGCTAGTATTAATTTAGTAGATAAGTACACTTTCAAAAAGAAAATTAATGGCCTTTCACGTTAACTCAAACAATATTAAGTGATATTGGGTCCACTCATAAAAGTGTGAGCTTTATTTCATGTTTTTGTATTTTAAAATGATTTTAATATGACATTTACCTACATCAATATATTTACTAATATTATAAAGAGAAAAGACTTGAATAACCACAATTAAAAAGCTACAACTTTACCGAATAACATAGAGTATGTTTATTTTTCAAGCAAGACTGAAAGAGAGACTCATAAATTATACAATACTATATTATTTTTATAAACTTTTCTGAGTGTAGGATATTTTAATTAAGGAATCCACATGTGCACCATATTATAATTCTTAATTATAATTCCTTCCAAAAGTTTGGTACCTTTGGACACACGTGTGTCTAATATTGTAAGTATTCTTACCTCCTGTATTAAAAAGAGCGTGTGCACACGTGTCTGAAGTGAAACTTCTTTGAATTCAAAGATACGAAAATCGTCACCTTACTCCATTACGTTGACGATATTGCCATGACGTGACCTTGAAATTTTACTCTCAATGCACCTAAAGAAGTTTCACTTCAAAAGTATTTCAGTCAATTAAGATGTACCATACACGTGTTAACATCTAAATAAAGCCTTACCTGTGACCTCATTACCCAATTTTTGTTAAAAGCACAGCGAGGCCAGGATTTATAACCCAGTGGGTTTGGTTTTAGGATCCGAATGACTCCCCTGGTGACATCCCAGACTAACTAGCAACATGCATGACTAACTAGCTACCGTCTGAATATGACAGTATCTTTATGAGGTATTCATTATACTAATGGACAGTGTACATACTGTGTAATATAAGGTATAAAGTATTTTTTATATACAGAATGTAATTTTAACAAATTTGAGACTGTTTGTTGCATGGGTGTATCAAGTAAATTTTCGAAATAATTTGAATGCAGTTTTCTTTATTTGAAAAATACTGAAATGTTTCCTTTGAGTATAACCCTCTATTTAAAGTATTTTAAAGTGTACTTTCCTTCTAGGTGCTAATATAAAATTCTCTTCTGTTTATCATAGCAGACTAGCGAGCTGGTGGTTCCATTGATGGTAAGCGACCGCAAAAAATACATGTAAAACTTTTGTAATTAAGCTATTGCATAGCTTCTATCGCGGGCCTTGAGCGCGTGGACCGAATCCAGAAATTACGTAACGAAAAAACCTCACGCTCCCCACTCCGACGGGCGCGGAGGCTTGAAGGCATAGCTTTACCGCGGCAGTCCCCGAGTGCCACACGTCTTTTCTTTATTGCAGGACTATCCAGAAGAAGCTTTCATTTTTAAAGCATTATGACTTTTAAATCCAGGAATATCTCAGTTGTAAAAATGACAGAAACTAGAATTCTCTATTTTAAAGTGAAACTTGTATTACATCGTCTCAAACTTTTTGGTCTGTGTAGCGCATGTCGCGTGACGGTCGGCTGCCGAGTAGGTATAAAGCAGTGTTCGGAAAGTTTCACTTTTACCGTGGTTTCATAAAACCACACAACATTTTTAAAAATATTCTTATCACGCTCCCAGCCACTTCCCAAGCATGTATTATTTCAAACACTGCTCGTATTTGTACGTTAGCCGCTTGGCAACAGTATCAGCTGTTCCATTGTATTTTACAAAATACAACAACAAATAGTCACCAAGAAAAATAAAAGATACAATCTCGTACAAATTGTGTAATCGAGTGGAAGAATAATGTCAACGATTTTCGCAATTCTTTCCTAGAATGACAGTTGCAATATTACTCGTTTATAGAAAATGCTCTGCTATTGTTTAGAGTCTGCTTTAAAAGCAGAAGTTATGGCTTGCTTCTGTCTTTTATCAAAGGTTAGTGTTAATTTATCGTTTGTCTGGACGCTTATACTTATGTACCTACATTTCATACAAAGATCGAAAAAAGTTGTCGTTGATAAGAGCAAATTGCAGCTTAAACTAATCTAGTGAGTTTGGTTTTTGCTAATTGTGCTCAATATTGTGCTACAATGTTATTTTCAAACTTTAAATAAATAGATGAAGGCTGTTCTTCTGGACAGCAACGCTCATCATGCACCATCTGAAATATAAGAGCATCTTCACACAATAATTTACAACTCACCTTGTTACTTATTATTTTAATACACAACAACAAACCACCGCTTAGCATTTAATCGGACATAAACAGTCACAATAAATCTCAATACAAAAACAAAGGCTTAGGTTGAAAAAGTTAACACACATTATGCTAAAAAGGGAATAATTTTGACGCATCACCCCATAATGTGATGAAGGGTCTTTTAACATTTCAAATTTGACTCAATTTGTGTTGTATTAAGATGAATGGAGGGCTCATGGGAATAATAAGTCTATATATTGTATGTTACCGGAAATATATAAAATCTAGGCATTGTATATGATTACTTTGATTCTCAGTTTAACATTATGTTTTATTTATTTTATTTTCAGAAAGCGTTCATATTATAGATTTCCTAATACGAAATGGGAATTATGTACAATTCCTAGGAAATGCATACGATTGCCAGAGTATATACGTACCTATTAAGTTATTTTTAAGACAACATTTTATAAACTCAAACATTTATGTATTAAATTAAATTTCTTTTAGAAGCACTTTTGAACCGTCGCGTCGTAACATATTTTTAACATTTACCACCGATTCTGAAGGCAGTATCGGCATCGAAAAGAAACTCCATAGTTGCTCTTTTAAAATCATGTCATACTTTTCCTAAAAAGCTTCGGATTTCCGTAAATTCTAGAAAATACATCTGTACTTCCTAGGAGATGTATACAATGACGTATTTAATATATTTCCAGTAACATATTATACAAAATGTGTACTCAGCTTTACGCACGTGCATCGACATTAGTTGCCCAATGGTGACAAACTTTTATTGGCACATGAATAATAAAATACAGTTCGTAGAAAACTAGTGGGATGATGTTTTAGTTAATGTTTTTCGTGTTTATATAAGTAATAAAAAAGTAATTGAACTTATTGTTAACTATTTTTTCATCTTATGATGTTACCTAAGGTATATTATTATTCTTAATACATATAATATATTTCTTCATTATTGTAGCGCCCATCGCTACAATAATGAAGAATAGACGGATATATATATTACTAGCGACCCGCCCCGGCTTCGCACGGGTGCAAATGCAATGGCGGCCGGCCGGTACCGCCGCAAACGCTACATCCCGCAATTTTTAAATCTGTAATATCTTCGAAAATATTCACTTAAATCATACGGTGTATAGGGCCATATAGATCTATATTAAATGAACAATGTATTCAAAGTACAGTGAAACTTGGTTAAGTGGGACCTGGATAAGTGAGAAACCTCCATAACTGGAACTCATGCTGGGGTCCCAACACTTTGGCACTGAATTACCTCTCTTAGTGGGAGGAGGTAAACCTCTATATCTGGGATTTGTTCTTTCGATTTATCATCATAGTTACCTCTATAACTGAGACAGCGAGTAAATTTTATATGCATAAACCTCTGTAACTGAGATAACATTGTTTGTTTACTTATTCTTATTCTACTCACAAAATCCACAAGTAATTCCAAGTACGTAAGTACAAATTTTGATCTTCAATTACCTTCAGTTTTAGTTTCGCTTTACTATCATACAGATGTTTATTTGAAAAATGTCAAATTATTATTGGAACCCTCTGTAAATGAGACAGATATTTATTTATACCTGTATATCTGAGACACTGGGTAAGTGGAATACCTCTATAAGTGAAACGACATTGCAGGTCCCTTGATGTCTCACTTAACCAGGTTTCACTGTATTTAATTGGTTAAGGATTAATGCTGTATTGGTGAAAATCGCTTCGAAAATTAGCCATTATTTGTCGTAAAAAGTAAATGACAAAAAAAGTTATTGTGGGTTATCCATAAGAGATAGACATACCATCACGGACTTTTCTGTAGACCTTTTCAATGTGTATAATACTTAGTACATTATTTTGATAAAACTCGTAGGGTTCAGCCTGCGTTTGCAATGTAAGCGGAAAAAATGTAATTATTTACGACATCACATAAGAAACCTCAAAAATAACAGTACTTCTCCACTATTTAATGGATGTTATTACACATATAAACCTTCCTCTTGAATCATTCTATCTATTAAAAAAAACCGCATCAAAATCCGTTGCGTAGTTTCAAAGATTTAAGCATACAAAAGGGACATAGAATAGAGAAAGCGACTTTGTTTTATACTATGTAGTGATGTCGTGGCCATATCGTAAATTTGCTCATTTCATGAAATGATTGATCATTTCACGAAATGGTTGCATTTCATGAAATGGTTGAATGTCTGTTGGCCACATCATGATGTGGTTTGAGCAGATCAATGATAAGAAATCGTTTCTCGATATGGCTAACTAAACGCGCGGTTTTTTCATGAAATGATCAAAATTATTTGATCATATCGTAAAATATGTAGTTACATTAGTTATTGGTAGAGGCGCTGCTAGCGCTGTGTTTATGTGATAAGATGGCGGCCGCTGGCGTAAATTTTATTATTCGCAGTTAAAAACTTCCTAATTCGTTTAATTACAATATGAAGAAAGTCATAGCAAAGAATTTACGACGAAGAGGTTCGAGTACTTTGAAAACTGCGGATATCTTATATTCAAGAAAAAATGCGTCTAAAATCCTATAACTATATTGAATATCCTACTATATTATTATAACTAGATTTCCGCCCGCGGCTTCGCCCGCGTTTTCAAAGGAAAACCCGCATAGTTCCCGTTCCCGTGGGATTTCCGGGATAAAACCTATCCTATGTGTTAATCCAAGTTACCCTCTATATGTGTGCTAAATTTCATTGTAATCGGTTCAGTAGTTTTTACGTGAAAGAGTAACAAACATCCATACATCCATACATCCATACATCCATACTTACAAACTTTTGCCTTTATAATAGTATTAAGATTGTTTCTTTCCTAAAAAGTGATTTGCTTCTGGCACTCGCCGGCCGCTGCCGCGGCACGCTCGCTTTTTTCTCGCTCGGCTCGTGCGTTGTTTTAACAAAGTCTAACCTAACCTAACCTAACTGTTTCCTATTACAAAAACGATTCGCTTCTGGCACTCGCCGGCCGCCGCCGCGGCACTAACTTAAGTGATAACATGGTGATAATAAACAAATTCTTAAAATATTCTGAATTTTTGAAATATTTTATGGACTCCCTATATTTTATACGATCTGGCCAAATGTGGATGACAAAATCGTGAAACGTTGACGATTCAACGATCTGATCAAACTATGTTGGCCACATCATGAAATGCGACCATTTCGTGAAATGATCAATCATTTCATGAAATGAGCAAATCTACGATATGGCCACGACATATGTATATATAATGTTAAGATAGTATTATAGATACAAAATTTAAATTAAATTACGAGGTTCTAAATTTCGACTTAACATCAGTAAGAAACGGAATTGTTGACTTTCCTTATGAATGGTCCGAGACGTTTACAACAATTTCCAAGAAACATTACTAATGAAATGAGGTTTCTAGAAGATTCTATTATGAACAAAATTGAATATATGACCAAATTCCACTAAACGCCATCACGTATAAGTGGGTGAAACAATTCATTAAATTCATGTTTTTCAAGCGACTTATGAGGCAGAAAATGCTTATAAAAGAAAAATAAATTGAAAGATGATTAAAATTTAAGAAAACTTACCTTCTACTATTTTAATATTCGCAGACATTACTCAATATAGCAGTCTGTAGAGTCGGTTTGTTAACGAGTCTTTTATTATTGAACTAGCTTTCCGCCCGCGGCTTCGCCCGCTTTGTCTAAAACATAATAAATTATATACTAAAACCTTCCTCTTGAATCATTCTATCTATTAAAAAAACCGCATCAAAATCCGTTGCGTTGTTTTAAATATTTAAGCATACATAGGGACATAGGGACAGAGAAAGCGACTTTGTTTTATACTATGTAGTGATAATATAGAGGAAATTTATATTACGTACTAGCGACCCGCCCCGGCTTCGCACGGGTGCAATGCTGATACTAAATACACTACAGAAAAACTGTGAACGTTGTATATAAAAACATAGCGGCCCGCTCCGGCTTCGCACGGGTATAAAATATATAGCCGGGCGGCCGGCCGGTACCGCCGCAAACGCTACGTCCCGCAATTTTTAAATCTGTAATATCTTCGAAAATATTCACTTAAATCATACGGTGTAAAGGGCCATATAGATCTATATTAAATGAACAATGTATTCAAGGTATTTAATTGGTTAAGGATTAATGCTGTAATGGTTAAAATCGCTTCGAAAATTAGCCATTATTTGTCGTAAAAAGTAAATGACAAAAAAAGTTATTGTGGGTTATCCATAAGAGATAGACATATACCATCACGGACTTTTCTGTAGACCTTTTCAATGTGTTTAATATTTAGTACATTATTTTGATAAAACTCGTAAGGTTCAGCCTGTGTTTGCAATGTAAGCGGAAAAAATGTAATTTTTTACGACATCACATTAGAAACCTCAAAAATAACAGTACTTCTCCACTATTTAATGGATGTTATTATACATATAAACCTTCCTCTTGAATCACTCTATCTATTAAAAAAAACCGCATCAAAATCCGTTGCGTAGTTTCAAAGATTTAAGCGTACAAAGGGACATAGGGATATAGGGACAGAGAAAGCGACTTTGTTTTATACTATGTAGTGATGAAGTAAAGTATTATTTTAATATAAATTTAACGAAATATTAAATAGACGCGCTAACTCCTTAAATTTTGGGTAAAATTGAATTAATAAAATACCGTACTATATTAATTTTATCCCACGGTACTGTTATGGATTCCTTGACGTTGTATTTCATTAATTAAATATTGTAGATCCGAGTCTTTATATTTCGATTAGATATGCTACAGTTAAGGCAGTAAAAACTAACTGTGCCCTGCGGTTTCTACCACGTTGTACCTACAATATTTTATATAACGACTAGCGACCCGCCCCGGCTTCGCACGGGTGCAATGCTGATACTAAATACACTACAGAAAAACTGTGAACGTTGTATATAAAAACATAGCGGCCCGCTCCGGCTTCGCACGGGTATAAAATATATAGCCGGGCGGCCGGCCGGTACCGCCGCAAACGCTACGTCCCGCAATTTTTAAATCTGTAATATCTTAGAAAATATTCACTTAAATCATACGGTGTAAAGGGCCATATAGATCTATATTAAATGAACAATGTATTCAAGGTATTTAATTGGTTAAGGATTAATGCTGTATTGGTTAAAATCGCTTCGAAAATTAGCCATTATTTGTCGTAAAAAGTAAATGACAAAAAAAAGTTATTGTGGGTTATCCATAAGAGATAGACATATACCATCGCTGACTTTTTTGTAGATCTTTTCAATGTGTATAATACTTAGTACTATATTTTGATAAAAATATAGCCTGCGTTTGCAATGTAAGCGGAAAAAATGTAATTTTTTACGACATCACATCAGAGACCTCAAAAATAACAGTACTTCTCCACTATTTTATGGATGTTATTATACATATAAACCTTCCTCTTGAATCATTCTATTTATTAAAAAAAACCGCATCAAAATCCGTTGCGTAGTTTCAAAGATTTAAGCGTACAAAGGGACATAGGGACATAGGGACATAGGGACAGAGAAAGCGACTTTGTTTTATACTATGTAGTGATGAAGCACTGAAATAATTTTTCATCCTGACGTCACTTCTCGAAAAGGGAACCAAAAACCTACATCAAATAAAAGCCTTTACTTTTAATTGACATATATAAACTCTTGATGATATTCTCAAATAATATTTCATAGTTAAGTAACCTTTTACAATGATGATTATTAATGTGCTTTATAATGCGCGTAAATTTCCCGGTCATCGTTATACAGATTTAAAAACTTACCAAAGGTGTCATTTTATTGCGTAAAATTAATATGAAAAATATGTTTCGCTAATTGTAAACAATACAAACTAGTTAGAGAAGTAAAATATAAGATCGTTTACAAATTCTGCTAAAGTTTCGTCTAAAAGGCAAACTTGAAGCGGCTGTTCGGAAGTTTAAATATAAATTTTCACTGTGTTAACTATGTTTACAAAACTACAGTCTGTTTTAAATAAACCTCTGTATCCATAGAGACTTAAAATATATAAAAGATATAAAACTTTAACTGTTTAAAGAAACTAAAAAATATAAAAGAAATAATTGATTGCTTTCGATTTATCAGTGTGTCTTGTACAAATCAAACTCAAACAATTAAATATATAAAAACTATTTTCCTGTTGTTTGACTTCTATTATGTTTCTTTAATTTTATTTACACAGTTGAACTCTTAATAATTTTTGCTAACCAAACAATTTTTGGGTTAAAAAACTTATCACATAACAAATTAATGAACATTTCCTGTTATCTCTGATCACAATTTTTATTACAAATAATCTTAAACACACTTCAACAATCTATACAATTGTCTCCCATAGCTTGCACTTGAAAACAATCCTTCAACTACGTTCGACAAATCGGCAATGGTTCGCATCGAAGGCAGCCCGGCGGTCGGAACTCCACGCAATTCTCCTCACCAATGCAGACATGGTCACGGCACACGTTGAAAGATTGGAGGCACGAACGATAAGCTGAAACCGTGGTACAAGTATTATAACAGTTGATTAATTTGGTAAGAACTTAAATGGGTTCTAAGAGGTTACTGTTAATTGTTGGTTAACTAAATATTGTGGTGTTGTTAAGGATCGTTAATAGTAAGTTCGTTATTGGTTTTAAGTTTATCTATATTATAAATGCGAAACTTTGTTTGTTTGTTACTTTCACGAAAAGTCTGCTAAACTGAGACTGATTCATGACATTTAGCACACACATAGAGGGTTACTTGGATTAACACATTGATAATTTGATAGTTTTTTATGCCGAACATCTCATCTCAACCAATATACGTTGTGACTACGTGGGCGAAGCTGCAGGCGAAAAGCTAGTTATAATATAAAATACTAGCGGTCCGCCCCGGCTTCGCCCGTGGTACATATATTTACGTTTTCTCTCCATAAGAACCATCCTCGTACTTCAAAAAATATAATAAAAAAAGAATTATTATCGAAATCGGTCCACCCGTTCAGGCATGATGCCGCGGGAAATAAGGATTTATTTTTATATAATATAGAGATTACCTACGTCAATTAGCATTTTACGTTAGTAACAACTTCATTCACAATGTGATAATTTATCACATGTAAAATAAACTTTCAAATCGTTCAAAAGTTGAACACATTAGTCCTGCGGTAGAACTAATATTCGTCACATAACTTCGTAGAGCTGGCCTAAAGCAATTCAATCACGAATCGCACTCAAAACCAGCGCGCACCTGTAACATTTCCCAGTTAACGAAGTTCCAATGTCAAATGATATCTCTGTGCTGAAAACATGACTATTACGTAAGGTTTTAAATACGCTCATTACTAACGCCCCTCAAAGTTAACATTTAGAACAGAGGTATTTAAACATATTAAACTATCGCCGTATCAGTAGTATTCATTATACTGGGTTCCCATCCATATGTCCAGGCTAAAGAGGCCCACTAAAGCGTGTGTATCACAAAAAGAAGCTTTAAAAATTAAAACTAACGTCTAATAAATTCCGGAGTCCCCAGCATGTCCCCTCTATGATACTGATTTTAAATATCTTATCAATTATGGCTCCAAAATTAAGCATTTATTTATCCAACTAAACATCCTTTATTACCTCTAAACTAGTTCTCATCAATTAACATAGCAGTTTCTACAGAGAAGAGCAAGTAAAAAAGTATATAGTCACAAAGCATTTATGTCAATGATTCCCTAGATGGTTTTTGATGGGTGACCGCTTATTGCAAATGAGCGCCTCCATCAATCGTTTTCCGATTTTGATTATGCGAATTCTTCGTTGTTTTTAGATAGCATTTGTTAAAGAAGGCTAAGAGGCTATTTTGATCGGCTCGATCTAAAATAAACTAAAATGAGTCCTACATATTATAGTTCTTCCCTCAAGTGTCCTCTTCAGTTTACGACTTAGAGCATTTAGCCTCAAGAGAAAAGCTAGATCAATTGTTATTACTAAACTTATAAGATAATAGTAACAATCGAGTATTAGTATCGGCTATCCACTATAACTTATCAATGGAAGGGCATCTGTACTAGTAAGATCATCATACCGGATCATTATATTACTTACTAGCTGTGCTCCGCGGTTTTACCCGCAGTGTCCCGCTCCTGTTGGTCTTAGCGAGATGATAAATAGCCTATAGCCTTCCTCAATAAATGGGCTATCTAACACCGAAATAATTTTTCAAATCAGACCAGAAGTTCCCAAGATTAGCGCGTTCAAACAAATAAACAAACAAACTCTTCAGCTTTATAATATTAGTATGGATACTAGCCAATTAACGTTTCCCGTTTTAGACAGATACATGAAAATTCTTAATAGCATTTCCTAAAGATCCTATGCTCCATAAAGCATAATGTGACGTTTCATTTCTTACAAGGAACTCGAATTAAAGTGACACTACGTTGTTAAATGCGACGAGATTAAAGCATTTTACTATTGTACGGAATAAAATCCTTTCAGCGTCCTCGACTGCAGTTTAATTGCACATTCTAACTTTATTACATTGTCCATTCAATTTATATAAAACTAGAAACCTTGTATGAGGATATATTACACGTTGAAAGACAAACGATTAGATGGTATCGTTATTTTAATGTTAAGCTTTTAACTATTTTGTCTATACATTGATATTATGGAATATTATAAATGTGCAAGTATCTCTATCTGTCCCTCTGTTTTTGACTCCTGAGAAGGACGGAGGATAGGTTTTATCCTGGAAATCACACAGAAACGTGAACTATGCGGATTTTCTTTTGACTACGCTGTCGAAAGCGCGGGTAGATAGCTACTTAGACTAGAGTAGATAATTTTTGAAACAAAAAAAATCGCAGTCGGATGAAACCCATTAGAAAAGGAGGGGAATATGATGAAAATAAAAGGAAAAATAAATTACGGTCAATCCGAGTTCGGGAAGTGGGAGGGGGGGAGCTTTTAAGAGAAAAAAATGGTCTCTCTCGATTTCCGATAAAACTACAAGTCCTACGGAAAAAAGTTCAATGGCAAAGTTGTAGGTAATAAAAAGTTCTACAACTTTTGTATTTACAATTTTTTCACATAACCTCAAAATTTAGATGAAAAATTCAAAAAACCAAGTTTTTGGTTTTTTATTTTTATCTACTTCAAAATTTATTTATTTTTTTCTACGAAATTTGGTGGAAACTTACTTTATTATGTCCCAAATACACTGTAATTTATTTGATTGAAAATATTTATTTTTTCGCCTTATTTTGAATTAATACCAAAAAAACAACCTAATTTTCAATCGAAAAGTCACCCGTCAAAATATCAGCTTTTTCAAAAACTTGGGGAGCCTTTTATTCATTGAAATCTCTACTTTCATATTGTGTAAAAAAAAATAAACATTACCATAGTAAAGCACACTACTAACTTTGAAATATTGTAAGTAATTCATTAGATTTGTATTTATTTATTTTATTCCAACTGTAAGATAATCCTTTAACTTCTATATCACCGCAATTCTTCATAATGTGAATAAGTCAGATCAAATCTCATAAAATATAAAAATAAAATTACATAATAATGGCTCCGGTTATTGTTAAGATATAAACGGTCTCAATATAGTAACTTTGGATATATGTATATGTATTGTATATAGATTCAACACGTAAGATGTCAAAGCAAAATAACAGTAAAGGCGAAGGTAACGCAAAAAGTAAGGTAACCTGTAAACTGTGGAACGAAGTTTTTCTTTGTTTTCCCGTGAAAGCAGGCGAAATTAACATAAACCCAGGCTAAACAAATCTACAAACGTAAAGAGGTATTGTATATTGTGTGTCTCAAGTTAAACAGTTTTGTAAGGAGTTTACGAATTCTATATATAGAATGAAATCAGATCGTTCTTGTTGGAATAGAAATACACTTAGATGACTATAACATTAGCTCTGTGTATTGAAAGTACAAACAAGAAAGTAATTTAAAGACAAGAAAAATAATAAGATCGAATTTATTGTTCTACATTAGTAAATGTGATATTATATTGTACAGTATAAAACTAAGATCGTATAAGTAGAGCCCTTACTTCTTTGTTAGGTCTTGTAAAATCTTATTGTTATGGTCTAAAGTTTCAACTCTATTTCAGTCCTATTTAATCTTATTAAAATTATAAGTTAAATGGCTATACAACTCACACGAAATCGGCTTAATTAGCATATTCCGTCGTGCTTTATTAGATAATATATTAGGTACTTAGTATCTACTTTTTGTTACAAACACGAAACTTATACAGGATGTCCCACTATTGGTATACTAAGCGCGAAGGGACTTGTAGTTTTGTATACACTGATCACGTAAAAAATACTTAAAAACAACAAAATTACATCTAAATTTTTTTTCTAAATTTTTCCTGAAAATCCATGTTTTCTTCTCTAGCTTCGCGCAGCCGGCATATACCGCTTCGCTAATGTGAGCATTTTGTCTATGAAAACATAATCTTAAACGATAGCTCACGTGCTGGTGGCAAAGTTGGGCGGGTTGCTTGTTATGGGTGTACACATAGAGTTTTAATAATTCATCTATTTGAAAAAAACTGCGTTTGGAATTTTATAAGTATTTTTTACGTACTCAGCGTATACAAAACTATAACCTCCTTTGAGCTTAGTATACCAATAGTGGGACATCCTGTAGAGGGTAAAGACATAAATAAGGAACACTTGTCATTCGATAAGACAGAATAAGCGAGGCACACACCACAGAACCAACCAATATAGAAATCTATTGCAAATAATTACAATATTATTGAAATAAGTAAACTTACTATCAATGCAGTGTCCTTCATAGCAACATCCACCACAGCACTGCTCGTGTGAACCGCACTGAAAACAGTAATATTCTATTGTTAAAGTGGTTTATTGAAATAATATAATAAGGTAATGGAAAATATGGTTTGTATATAGGGTTATTCTCGTAACTTTAAATAATATTAGTAAGATTTTCTACATAATATATTTAAGAAGAAAAAAAGTCCATCACTGTAACAGCGCCATCGATGTTGCTGTAACATTATGATATTGAACCGAGGTTGCATTCTAAGGGGCAAAAAATCTAGTCATCTTGGTAAGGTTTTTATAAGTAAAGTGACTTCTTACTTTTATCAATTGTCCGTATTTAAGCAAAAAGGAACCACCCAGCAAAGACGCACTTCTGAGATATCAAAGGATTTACAAAAACATTTGCAGCTCTGTTAGATGAAGTAAAATTAAAATTTATTTTATTTAAATTCATTGATAAATTACTTATTTAAGTATGTGTATATAAATTTGCTCTGAATACTCTTAAACTTTCTAGATAATTAAGAAAATATGCATGTGGTTCCTTTTAACATTTATCAATTGATAGGTTTTCTCTTATACAAAAAGGAACCACAACCCAGGGATTTAATGATATAAATGAAACTATGTATTTATAATATCGTAATAAAGCTTTAATTAAAAAAAATATATAAAATAATACTTATAGAGGACGTTTATTCGACGTTATCATCAAATTGCATTTCGAAATCCACCGTGTCTAGTCCATCTATGTGGTCTTCTATTGCATCATCACTAATGAGACCGTTATAAAAACTGTGCATCTTGTGGAATGAGATGTAATATGGACTGAATATCGCTAGAAGGTGAAGAAAGCTTCTCCAGAGGCAGCGACGTATAAGGTTCTTCGTTATCTTCTGAAATAAAAAGAAAAAAGCTTTAAATCAAAACAAAGCCGCGTGGCTTTTATACGTAGGTATATGGCGACAGCAAAATATTATTAGTTCTTATAAAGCCGTGTCTATGACTATGTTGTATGTACATGCGCCATGTACAAAAAACTGGCTAAGTGCGAGTCGGACTCGCGCAACGAAGAGTTCCGTACCATTATCTATAAAAACGGCAAAAAAATCACGGTTTATTGTATGGGAGCTTCTTAAATATTTATTTTATTCTGTTTTTTGGTATTTGTTGTTACAGCGGCATCAGAAATACATCATATGAAAATTTCAACTGTCTAACTATCACGGTTCATGAGACAGAGGGACAGACAGACGGACAGTTCGACTCGCCTTCGTGAACAACAACATTGTCGTTAAAATACGTAAATCCACAGAGGATTCCTGTTGTACTTACTTAATGAACTATCTTCTTAAAATCACACCACAATCGGGAATGAATCAAAAGTGGATAAAGCGTACTTGCAACTCAGATTCAATAAGTAGGTACTTAAATGCATTAAATAAAACTACTTACGCGTTGTATCTTCATTATTATCTTCGGTGTTCGACTCCAATGCTTTTCTTACCCATTGCTTGCTTATTTATTTATTACTAAACATTTTCACATTTAATTTTAAAGGTAATTAACAAAAACAATAGAACTACTTCGCGGAGGAAAAAAATACCGTCACGTATTCATTGAGATATACATATGGAGACGACACCGCCTACATCACTTATGTTCCGCTCAACATACGCCATATGGCGTAACTGCACGCTCATTTTTTATTTGTTTTAAAGTGAAACGCATCAAATATGCCTTCGTGTGTGTTACGATATTGCACAAATAATACGGAAAAGTGCAAAGGAATAACTTTCATCGGTAAGTACCTAACTAGATAATAATTTTTAAAACTTAGTTAGAGCAAAAAAATGGCGCACAGATTTTGTTCGTGGTGTCTCCTCCATACGTAGTAATATTATCTCAATGCACGTATTCGAACTACTTCGCTGAATGTCACCTATATTGACAGATGTTCGACGTTTTACTTAAAAAATTGGAGCACTTGCACTTTGAGCTATTTAGGTAATGAAATACGTTGTTTAAAGATGAGAAGCATTGTAACAAGTCAAGGCATTTGGTTCCATATAGCGATGATGGGTTTCAGGATGTTTTACAATATTTATTTATGCATAATAGAACCGAATGCTTGTGGTTTTGTTTTGCAATAAAAAATTACAATTAAATTATGTATTTATTTTACGCATAACCATACCATAGAAACCTGGTTCCATTTTGTGTATTAAAAATAATTGTTATTAATAGAAATATGTGTAATGTATAATGGTACCAAGTAGGTGTGGATCTGTTTTGTATAAAATGACATGATAGTAATATCGTTTATTTGTTTGAACAAAGCAGTCCCGTGGTGCTGTGGTTCGGTTTTGCTTAATATGTATTATTCGTTGTTGCTGGTGGTTCCTTTCTGCTTTTAGTATACCTTGTTTCCAACGTAAAAATCATGTGGTTCTTGTTTGTATAAGAATTTAGACCACTTTTGAATGAGTATTCTTCAATAAAAGTAAAAAACAAAATTTGTCGAGTGGTTCCATTTTGCATAAATACGGACAATTGTCTAAAATGCTATGATGACGATTTTCGAAATGCCGCGTCGCTTACTCGACTCTACATTATTTTCTTTTTAAAAACTATATTGAAACCAAATTGAAACCTAGACTCTACCGTCGTAATAGGTATCTGATAATATAAAATAACAATATAAAAATACAAAAATATACTTAGCGAAGTTAAATGGTCATGCATTTCGCAGTCGTTACAATAATCGAACATAAGTATTTATTAGAAATTAGATATTCAGTATTCTACGACAACGTAGATCGATTAATAATTCTCCTCAGGGATCGAACTAAGGACCTCTCTATTGTAACGGTAACACATTAACTAAAGATGCAGACTATGCAACCTATAATATACATAATCTCAATTAATTAATAATAATCATCTATTATGCTATTGATATCCATAATACATTGTGTGCATTTTTAAATCGCTTTTGCAACAGTCAAGCAAAATTGCTCTATTAATATTATAGTGAAAATATTAATAGAGCAATTTTAATTTTATAAAAAATTTTATAAAAATAGTATATTATATATACTATTTTTATAAAATTATACTATACTATTTAATTTTAAAATAATTAAAGAAGAATAAGTTTGTATACCCTTTGTCCACTAGTCCGGCAATCCTGTGCACGCAACATCACGATTAAAAATAAAAAGAACCATAAAACGTAGAAATTCAATAAAGCCATAATAAAAAAAACACAGTTCTAAATTCAATTTGGAACAACAATCACTATTTCCAAAGGATCATTTTATTAAAAAAAAGTTAACGTTCGATTTGACAGAACAATTTTGAATCTGTATCTCGAACCCGCGTAAATTCACTGTAAATGTATTTTTTGCAAAACTATATTGAAAAATATAACTGTAGTGTGTCCGTACAGACATTTGATTATATTGTCACGAGTGTGCGCAGGCGACCTCGTTGTGACCGAGTTAGATGCAGCTATTACGTGTGAAACTAATATTTATTACCTGTATTGTTCTCTTCTATTGAATTATTTTGTAAAAGATATTTACTCAACTGATGTTTAAGTGAATAATTTTAACTGAAACTTGTTATTACTGACGAAAGTGTGTAACATATATTATGTGTGATATATTATATCACACAATACTTTTATCAATTAAGTAGAACTATGATTCATGTTCCTTTATTTTTTTATTAAAATTTGTTAATATTTTTATTATTCATATTAAGTATCTTAATAAAGAGTATTTCACTGTTTACTCGTACTTCCCTCTTCAATGTCGCTTGTTTAAAGTATTTTTGTTTGTTCAAGTGTTTTAAACTGACATTTTTAAATAATTATAAAACAATTGTTCGAAACTAAGTACGAGTATCAAAACTATTTGTGGTTTATACTGTGCCGAACATTTTTTTTATCAATTCAAATTCAAATCAATACATTAAATATAAGGTACTGAAAGCGTGACCTATTTCCTGTATTTATATAACTAAATATCTAAATGTTTAGCACGAGAGGGAAATCTCTTATACTATATAATGAAACCTTGTCGATGCCTTAATTAGTCGTTTAATTAATTATGAAAGCATCTAAGACATAGCCAATTGAAATTGTCATCATTACACGTAATAGGGGAGCAAGTGAACTGTATCGAAATTTGTAACTCCCTAAAACCAATTTGTTTTATCTCGCTTTTAAATATATCAGGTGGGACAGGTGACAACATTGTATTTGATTGCCCCTATGTTTTAAAATAGGAGAAAAATACTAGTGATTTCCATTATTTATTTTAACTCTACGTAGGTATAATTAGGTAAATGATAATTATGTTTTTATTTTACTGATATTTTGCTTTTGAGAGTAAAGGAATACGAAATATAAAATACGAATGCACTTGCATACAATAATAATTATTTCGCCGTCAGTCAAATAATTTTGCAGCTTATTCACAGACACTTACAAATAGTTGGTTATGGTGCCTACGTTTAATATGAAGTACTAACGTTACTTTTTTAACATAGCGAATGTTACGCTTCCAGAACTACACCGCTAATCCAATTTGGTAACCAAAGTTGACATGCATATTGTATATGTTGAACGTTCAAGTTCAAGCATAAAATGCCTTTACTAAAAACCCAAACCTAAGCCCAAAACTAAGGAGATTAATTAGGGAAAGTCATATGGGGCTGTATCATGCATTAATCATAATAACAATCAATAGAGCTTGCACAACCAGCTCACGAGTGGAGTCAAAGAAATTGCAAAGGAATAACAGTAGAATTTTTGTGGCCTCGTGCCACGTTATAAGAATGAGTAAATAAATAGTCAAGATGAAGCAATTTTAAAAGTACACTTAGGCTAGTTGGATTAATCCTTCAAGGAAATAGTTTTGAATAAAAAATCGTTTATTCGAAGATAAAAAGGTCCATTATATGATTACTTATTTGGTCTTTGAAGTTTCGGTCTCTCGTTGAAGGAATAAATACGATAATAGATAGTTAATCACTACATAGTATAAAACAAAGTCGCTTTCTCTGTCCCTATGTCCCTATGTCCCTATGTCCCTATGTCCCTTTGTACGCTTAAATCTTTGAAACTACGCAACGGATTTTGATGCGGTTTTTTTTTAATAGATAGAGTGATTCAAGAGGAAGGTTTATATGTATAATAACATCCATTAAATAGTGGAGAAGTACTGTTATTTTCGAGGTTTCTAATGTGATGTCGTAAAAAATTACATTTTTTCCGCTTACATTGCAAACGCAGGCTGAACCCTTCGAGTTTTATCAAAATAATGTACTAAGTATTATACACATTGAAAAGATCTACAAAAAAGTCAGCGATGGTATATGTCTATCTCTTATGGATAACCCACAATAACTTTTTTTTGTCATTTACTTTTTACGACAAATAATGGCTAATTTTCGAAGCGATTTTAACCAATACAGCATTAATCCTTAACCAATTAAATACCTTGAATACATTGTTCATTTAATATAGATCTATATGGCCCTTTACACCGTATGATTTAAGTGAATATTTTCGAAGATATTACAGATTTAAAAATTGCGGGACGTAGCGTTTGCGGCGGTACCGCCTACCGGCCGGCCGCCCGGTGCGGGTCGCTATGTTTTTATATATGTCGTGGCCATATCGTAAATTTGCTCATTTCATGATATGATTGGCCATTTCACGAAATGGTCGCATTTCGTGAAATGGCCAATTTAGTTTGAGCAGATCAATGATAAGAAATCGTTTCACGATATGGCCAACTAAACGCGCGGTTTTTTCATGAAATGATCAAAATAAAATAGTTACTTACATTAATCATTGGTAGAGGCGCTGCAAGCTCTGTGTTTATGTGATAAGATGGCGGCCGCTGGCGAAAATTTAATTATTCGCAGTTAAAAACTTCATAATTCGTTTAATAACAATATGAAGAAAGTCATAGCAAAGAATTTACGACGGTTAGAGTACTATGGAAAATGTGGATATCTTATATGTATTGAAGAAAAAATGCGTCTTTAATAAAATAATTATTTAAGACGCATTTTTTCTTTTAGGATATATATTTATATATCCTACTATAGTATTATAATTGTTTGTTTTTTAAAAAGCGATCCGCTTCTGGCACTCGCCGGCCGCTGCTGCGGCACGCTCGCTTTGCTCGCTCGGCTCGTGCGTTGTTTATCAAAGTCTAACCTAACCTAACCTAACTGTTTTTTATTGCAAAAACGATTCGCTTCTGGCATTCGCCGGCCGCTGCCGCGGCACTAAATTAAATGACATTAAAAAAGTTTTTAGAATATTCTGATTTTTTTAAATATTTTGTGGACTCTTTATATTTTATACGATCTGGCCAAATGTGGATGGCCAAATCGTGAAACGTTGACGATTTAACGATCTGATCAAACTATGTTGGCCATTTCATGAAATGCGACCATTTCGTGAAATGATCGATCATATCATGAAATGAGCAAATCTACGATATGGCCACGACATATACAACGTTCACAGTTTTTCTGTAGTGTATTTAGTATCAGCATTGCACCCGTGCGAAGCCGGGGCGGGTCGCTAGTAATTAATATAGGTAAAATATATTTAAGCTTATTTAGGTCAGATAATACTACTTTATCGGTACAACTTAGGTTAAGTCGGATCTTTGTGTGGGGACATCAAAAGTCTACAGGTTAAGGTCCTTGGACCTTGGCTGACACGTGCGCTAAGGTCTTGTCACAATATTAAAATCCCTTTCCTATGGGTTACGTTGGTCATAAGTGTATAAACACTAGTACATGATTTAATTAATATACATGTGGAGAAGATCGAAAAATCGATGAATATTTTTCATTGTTTCTCTTACTTACTTATAGGAATAATCACAACGACTTATGATTTATATCTCTTTATTTTAGTACTTCATGTTATCGAATATTTTCTTCATTATTATGATTCATCTACGAAATTAAATCAATATTTATTGCAAGGCATCGAACAATTCAGAAGTGATAGAAAACTGAAATTTACATCAACTCAACAAAGAAAGACATTTTAATATGAAAATTTTCAAAAGCTATCCAAATTTCATCATTTTATACTCAAATTATACGAGTAAGTACAAATCATTTTCGGCACACCATTTATTATGTATGTACCAAGTTTGGAATGGAATCGTAATTCCCGAAACTTTGCGTGTAGAATAATTTATAAAAGTTTTTCTTTCAATAAGTTATACCGAATAATCCTGGAGCTGAATTGTAAAAACTGCTGTACTCAGCGCAGAGAAAATAAAATAATTGTTTTAAAAGTCTTCAAGTTTAATATTTTGTGTTTCAAGAAATTAATGGAGATAAAAAGCCTCTGTTTTATATTCTTCAAAATATGTGTGCCCCCAAACATATAAAGTACCTAAATGTAAACAATGAGAGAGTAATCAGACATACCTTAATGCGTAAATTCGATTGAAAGTTCAAATAATAAGCGTAAATTTTTGGACTTTTTATTGAATTTCTCAAGCAGGGTAGCACTATAAAACGGACACTTTGTATAATATGTATAGATACTTATATTATTGATATACTTCTAGATTTTAGGACAAATACAGCAATTCGTTCAACAACACACGCGTTCCCGATGGCGCTATAAACTGAAATTGGCTTGAGCCTTGTTACATTCTTGGACCACAAATGTTATTTTATGACGAACTGCCTATAGACGTTATTGAAACGTTCTATTATAGTAATTCTTTTCGTACTATTACGCTCACCATAATCTATATATTATATAAAAATGAAACCCGTTTTCCTTGGTCACGGCATCACGCGTGAACGGGTGGACCGATTTCGATAATTCTTTTTTTATTATATTCCTTGAAGTACGAGGATGGTTCTTATGTAGAGAAAACGTAAATATGTACCACGGGCGAAGCCGGGGCGGACCGCTAGTATTATTATATTTTCGGTAATTATAACAAATATGTAGTTACTTATAACTAGCTGACCCAGCCAACATTCTTCTGCCAGAACAACCTTATCACAAATAGTACGGCCTGTTCTCAGAACTACAAATTAACAAAAAGCATTAAAATCGATCAAGTACTATTTACGTTGATATGATATCAATTTAATATGATATGAAAGCTATTTATGTAATAATCACGACAAATTGTTATAACAAAATATATTATTATAATTATTTGATCAACCTCACTTTTTACGTCCCGTAACAGAATAATAAATAGGCTTAAAGTTAAAATGAACTGCCCATTTCCATAGAAATTGTAGGGATGTTTTCAATGTACAACAGAAAGCTCGTAAAACGGCTAAACAAAGTGTTATTTAGATTTTTCCCAAGTCCTCCAAATATAGCTTGTAACGGATGTTAGGCGTCCAAGTTACTTTGCATATTTTATGAGATTTAAACTTCTATCAGACACTTTTAAAGTTATTTCCAAATTAAACCAAAATTGCTCAGTCTCATTATACGAATATGACAAATTTTAAATAAAGAAATAGAAAACAAAACTAAAACAACACACATTGAAATAACAAATTACACAAATTGAATAAACTAGAGAAAATTAAACATTTATTCACTTTATAATCATAACTTTTTTCTTAATTAATACCTAATATCGTATATTTACAAAACTAAATTATTTACAAACAAACTTATTAGGTAAAGTAACCGTCATGAGAAGCTATAAATTTTGTAAACAAGTGTTCAGGAGTTCACAACATTTGGACCAACAAAAAAAATGAATTTGTTTAAGATTTAATAAATTATTAAGTAACAAATATTAATTAACATAAATATTATTTAAGAATAATTATTCGTCAGATTCAGATGTTTCAACTTATATACGTTGATCACCATATTTTTCTCATTAACCGTAAAGCTCGTCACCTGTAAAAATCACCGGTAGTCACTTGTCACACGAAGCTCAAGCTATATCTCCAGGTATACCAATTAACCTAACCAATTACTTCACAATTTAAAACCTACTTCTAATATTAACCTTAAGTTTCCAAAGATTAGCGCGTTTGAACAAACAACTCTTTCTTTTTACTTATTATATATTTTAGATAAATTGTATTACGCACCTTTTGACGTTTTTTTCGTGGCGAATTTATTTCCTTAGATGTACTGGCTACTGGCTCCATTATACGTAATAACAAATAAAATTAACGCAACAATTAAAGTAACAACAATAAAAAAGTGATAACGAAACAATAACAAAATTAACAATAACAACCAGATCCGCGATATATGCAAAGCAATGAAACAACTCAAATGATGCGTTTATTTCAAAATGGCGTCCCGATAGTTCACAATCCCTGCGACGGACGCGTTCCGGTACCAAGAAACACAAACGATAGCGCTTTGCGTCGTTAAAATATGATCCGACTAAATTAAATAGGTTGTTACTTTCATATAACCCGTCTATATTTCATGTCGATTGAATATGGTCAATTTATTATTATCTCGCAGTATAAAATGTTTACTTAGTAAAAGATGTTTGTTTACATAATTTATAGCTTCTCGTGACGGGTACTTTAGTATATGTGACGACTTACTTGAAAATTTGATTAACCATCAAAGGCTCGGAGCAATTAACAAGCCTGGAGAAGTAACAATTAATTGAACGTTTCTTATATAGTGGCTCTCTTTTATTCAATACCCTAATTAATGCGATAGTAAGAGACAACACACTGTTATCGGCTTGGCATTCAAATCCACATGTAGCCACTTTTTGTTCTAAAAAGGTAGTGCTTGCCACTTTATCGAATACTAAAATATCGATAAATAAAAAAAAAACCGGCCAAGTGCGAGTCGGACTCGCGCACCAAGGGTTCCGTACAAACCTGCAATATATATTTTGTAATGTAACTAAAAATTTAAGGTTTTCGGAATTTTTCCTTTATGTGTGCTATAAAACGTTGCTTCATGCCAAATTTCAAGATTCTAGGTCGACTGGAAGTACCCTTTAGGTTTTGATTCCCTTGCGAGTACTTGCGAGTTTCAAAATATGCAGCTTAAATTGCTGTTTCTTTTGATTGCGTTGACATAGAAGTTTGATTTTGTTACAGCTTAAAGGTATTATAGACCTGAGTATTTGGTATGAATTTCAATTTAATACCTCTACGCGTTTATGAGGAAATGGGTAGTAAGTTTAAAATTATTAAAAAAAATATATTATGTGATGTAACTAAAAATTTATGGTTTTCGTAATTTTTCCTTTATCTATGCTATAAGACGTTGCTTCGTACCAAATTTCAAGATTCTGAGTTCACGGGAAGCATCCTGTAGGTTTTGATTCCCTTGCAAGTGTCGAAAATTTGCGGCATAAACGGCTGTATCTTTTGATTGCGTTGGCTTAGAAGTTTGATTTTTTCACAGCTTCAAGGGACAGTAGACCTGAGTAATTGATATAAATTTCAGCTTCATACCTCCACGCGTTCCTGAGAAAAAGGGTCTTGACAGACGGACGGACGGACGGACGGACAGACGGACAACAAAGTGATCCTATAAGGGTTCCGTTTTTTCTTTTTGAGGTACGGAACCCTAAAAATTAAGTTATAAAATTGCTTGAAGATAATTTAAGATTCTTTTAATTTTGAATTATGGATAGGTAATTCCAAATTTTAAGATTCGTTTAATCTGGAATTATTCATTTACGATGCGTATTGACTGCCTTGCATTGTATGGTAGTGGTATTTATAAAAAAATATTATTAGGTATTTCGGTTTAGGTTGTTTTTTATGGTTTCGTAAAAAGGTACGTATTTTTTCCTGTTTTCATAGATTCATTCATAGAATTATACGGAACCCTTCGTGCGCGAATCTGACTTCCACCTGGTTGATCTTTTTACAAATCAATAATCGTATCCTACTAATATTATAAAAGCAAAAATATAAAGAATGGACATTTGATATTCTTTCACGTAAAAACTACTGAATGAGTTTTTATGGAACTTTACAAATAAACATATTATAGATTAAACATCAGAATAACATATAGGCTACAATTTACCGCGGGAAAATAACTCATTCCCACAGGAAAAAATTGGTAAAAGTTTAAAATAAATTGCTTCAAATAAAACAAATAAAATTTTAAATTTTTTTTTACAACATTTTATTTCGATACTTAATTAACAAATTACAATATTTATTATTTAAAATAGATGCCACCTTAACTTGTGGCACAGCATCTCTGCAAAGCACTTTACTTTTCTTCCCGTCTGATTCGAAATGATTTGAACAAGGCCGAGAATGTTTTGAAGGCTTCCAATTTTCCCTGTGCTATAGCTTTAACCCAAACATCTTTTAATTTTTCTCAAGCCAGAAACCTGCAAATAACAATAAAATCCATACTTAAATACCTTTTTTTTTCTCCTAACCTAAAGCAGTCATTATCAATGAAGTACTTCGTACCTACTCAAGTATCGATAATTGCACAACACTATGGAAGTTATATTTTGCATTTTTTCTAAAAACTAAGCTGATTATGATTTCATTTCAATGATTACGGTTAGATAAAACATAGATGATTATGAAAATAACGTAAATTAACTTATTTATAATACAATTAACAAAAAAATTGATCAAAACACTAACCTGTGAAAAGACAAATTCCAATCTTCATCCGATTTCTTAGTACTACGGCTTTTACAGCCGTGAACAACACAAGCCATGTAATCTTTAGTAAATTATCTTTTCAGAAAATAACATAAGAAACTAGAAAACACGTTTTTCACTTCAAAAACAATAATTAAAATCACCATGCGTTAGTGACCAGACTGGTCACTAAAACAAATTGAAATGGCTACATGTCATTTCAAACTGTCGAACTGACATATATCTGTCCTCTTTTTTCGCATGACATTTTGCCATAAGCCAAAAAGGCCAAACTAGTGCTTTATTGTTCAATTAATTGTTACTTCTCCAGGCTTGATAATTGCTCCGAGATCAAAGGAGAATGACCACGGGTGGTATCGGTAAAATTTTAGTTGTGCCACGTATTTGTGATATTGTTAATTCCTATTTGTATTTATAATGATCATATGTATCACTATTAAGTCTTAATTATACCGAATAAATAGAAATAAAAGTAAAAGTTTTTGTTTTGACACATATATCTATCTCTCTTGCAAGCGTCATATGTCATACCTAGTTTCTACCTATTTGAAATGAATGTGTTCGACGCATTGTTCGACGTTATTTATTTTGAAATAATGTTTATTACGATTTACTTTTCACATTTGTCTTGTAAATTAAAATATTACCTATGTAATAAATGTAAAACTTAACGTTCATCGTTAGTTTAAACTCGATAAAATATTTTTTTGAAGTGTTGAATAAAACTATTGTTTTATTTTTATTGTCGCGAACTGCGGCTTATTTACATAAAAACTTTAATCGTTTCTAAAAGTACTAACATCAAGCTTTAAATTGAGCTATATTTCATCTTGACACAATAAGTTTGATTGGGTAACCTATTAAAAACTCGAATTTCTATTACCCGAATCTTAAAACCCCGAAAACGGTTGTTAGAACTTTTAAAAGACAGATGTAATGAATGATAAATTTTTAAAATTCCTTTTTTAATTTCCCAGATGAATCAATTTCCAGATGCACCAAAACCAGATTTTTAAAAAGTATTTTTTTGTTTCCCGTATTCTCATAATACAGATCTCATTATACCAGATTCTCAGAATACTTTTTTTTGTTTCCCATCGTACCATTTTCCAAATAAACTATTGCCAAATTTTCATAATCTTTTTATTTGGTTCCCATATAATCGTATAACAGATAAACTATTGCCAGATTTTCATAATCTTTTTATTTGATTTCCATACAATCGTGATTATACCTTTACTATCGACTGAAAATAAACATTGTCAGTAAGTAAATTTATTGTTTTACTTGTCCATTACAGACCGGTTTTAGTGTCAAAGTCGACTCAGTAGGTTAGGTTTGAACTACGACCCCCACGCTAGAACCGACTCGCTATTGTTTTACTTGCCCATTACAGAAAGGTTTAAGTGTCAAATTCGACTCAGTAGGTTAGGTTAGGTTTGAAGTGTGACCCCCCATGCACGAGCCGAGCGAGCGAAGCGAGCGTGCCGCGGCAGCGGCCGGCGAGTGCCAGAACCGACTCGCTATTGTTTTACTTGCCCATTACAGAAAGGTTTAAGTGTCAAATTCGACTCAGTAGGTTAGGTTAGGTTTGAAGTGTGACCCCCCATGCACGAGCCGAGCGAGCGAAGCAAGCGTGCCGCGGCAGCGGCCGGCGAGTGCCAGAACCGACTCGCTATTGTTTTACTTGCCCATTACAGAAAGGTTTAAGTGTCAAATTCGACTCAGTAGGTTAGGTTAGGTTCGAAGTGTGACCCCCCATGCACGAGCCGAGCGAGCGAAGCGAGCGTGCCGCGGCAGCGGCCGGCGAGTGCCAGAACCGACTCGCTATTGTTTTACTTGCCCATTACAGAAAGGTTAAAGTGTTAAAATCTATTCAGTAGGTTAGGTTAGGTTCGTGCTGCGACCCCCTGGAAGGATTTCGTTTTGCTGGATATCGTTTATTTGAATTTCAAAAATCTGGACATTGTTTGTCTGGATATCAATTAACTGTATTTAAAAAATTTGTGTTTTAAAAATCTGGCTTTCGTGCATATGGATTACGGTCATCTGGATTTTGTGCATTTAGATTTCGTATGTCTGGAACTCATTCGTCTGGATTGTAAAACGTCGTACAAATAAAGAAATGGGCAAATGAAATTCGGAGTTGCGATTATATGGCAAACAAAACTTCGAAATTTTAAAATTCGGGGTTATGAAAAAATGTCCAAACGTTTTCTGGATTATGATATTCGGAATGTTAAAATACGAGATTAAGATAGGTAACCGTTTGATTGCGATACCAAGTGCCATAGTCACTTGGGCAATCTCCTTTAATACAAAATTCCGGCATCCAATTTGATTCATGGTAGTCCCTATTTAACCTTTATAATTCCGTGTAATTTATCACTTATAATTAAATTTATATGAGATACTTCAATCTATTTAGTACATGGTTGACTTGATGTTGATGGTTGACACGGCCATTCTGAAAGTCACTTGATCTGATTGCGTTAAGGCAAATTTAATTGAAGTTGCTATAATAGGTATAGGAAATAATTTTATTAAATAAATTCAAGTGTGTATAATATGTCTTTCATTAACAATATAAGCTCTTTTACATATTTTACTTTTTCAATTTCTTTTAATAATTTTTATTATTACATATACAGTGAAACCTGGTTAAGTGAAACATCAAGGGACCTGCAATGTCGTTTCACTTATAGAGGTATTCCACTTACCCAGTGTCTCAGATATACAGGTATAAATAAATATCTGTCTCATTTACAGAGGGTTCCATTGGTAGAAGTGAGAATACAGGTTATTTCAGTTATACAGGTGCGATCATTAAATAAAATATATGGTAGGGTAGAATAAGAATGAGTAAACAAACAATGTTATCTCAGTTACAGAGGTTTATGCATATAAAATTTACTCGCTGTCTCAGTTATAGAGGTAACTATGATGATAAATCGAAAGAACAAATCCCAGATATAGAAGTTTACCTCGTCCCACTAACAGAGGTAATTCAGTGCCAAAGTGTTGGGACCTCAGCATGAGTTCCAGTTATGGAGGTTTCTCACTTATCCAGGTACCACTTAACCAAGTTTCACTGTATATGTTAGAGCGTGGCTGTATTACGTAATTAAATACTGATATAATATTTCTTAGACATCTTCACTCGACCAAAGTCGGTACAAGAATGACTCGCAACTACAGACAACCGTTATTTATAGGACGATCAAAACAACTATTCGAGTGGTGTAAGTCAGGGCAGGTGTTATTGTGTTGTTTTGATCGTTATTTTGAATATGACATGTAATATTATTATTATTTGATAATTAAATGATTATTAATACTTTTATCCATTTGATTATTATTAAAATAATTAATTAAGTTCATCAATTTATTTACTTTTAAAATATAATTTTATCGTTAAATTAAACGCGCTAACATATATATATACATCTATAGTTTTAAATAGCAATATTGAACTGGGAGTGCATTGAATATTACACTTAATATCTACTAATATTATTAATATAATCCCTACTAATATTATAAATGCGAAAGTAACTCTCTGAAGAAGATAGACAGACTTACTTTCGCATTTATAATATTATTTAGGATTTACAATCTATGAATTTAAATCGAAAAACATGCGCCATTTGATAACACAAGTTGTTAACTGTCATGGTTCGAAAAAGTTTAAATTACTTTTTAAACTAGATTCAGAAAATCGATCACCACATACGGGGTTAGTAATCATTTTCCAATCTAGCTGTTACATTGAATTTTTGTTAGTTTTTAAGGCTTCTAAAATAATTTTCACTTTTTATACTTACTCTCTCTGCCTAAATTATAAACAAAATTTGTTTAAAATGTAGGGTACTTATACAAAATTATCTAATAATTCTATTAATTTGTAAAGTAAGATGTATCATTTTAGTAAAGACATAATATATTATACGATAGAATTATTTATATTTAATTACATACTTTCATTAGGTACATATTCAGATTTGTCGTCTACAATATTCCTAGTTCGTCATATTGTTGACTTGTTATTGAGTTAACAGCTAAACTTAATCCACATTTCATCTCGTATCGGTATTGTTTCGGTACAATTCAAATACATATGTCACAATTGTAATAACAATACGTAATGGGTAAAGTTTAATATCGTTGTTTGAGAACCGCAATATCACAATCGACTTTGATGAAAGTTTTGACGACTGACGTTGACGTAGTATTTTAATCATATATTAAACCTTATATTAAACCATATAATATGTAACCATATAATATAGAACGTTGTATTTTAATTTTTAATACTTGACTATGTACTTATAACAAGGTGCTAAAGGACGATTACCTATCTGAAGAATATCTGAAAATCTAAATAAACACAAACACACACACATGCAGATTGCAGAGTAATAGTATATTACATCTATAATTGATACAAATTATGACGCCCTTGTCTATCAAAGTCATATTTTATCAATTTAATCATCCAAATACTCCTTTTCCTAAAAAATATGTTAACTATCCATTGTAATTTAAATTTCTTTATAACGAAGTCACGGGCGGCAGATGGTACGATATTAAAGTGAATTCATTTTGCGAACTTGTTATTATGAAATGGCTATAAAAATTTGCAACAGTTTATATAATATCACTTTATTTACCTTTAAAATTTATTGACACAAAGACGAAATATGAACGGAATGAGATGTCCCCTTGTGTAGCGTGGGGCAAGCAGACTTTATGTTTTATTTTATCATTTTAATCATCATTCGCCGATTGTTTTTATAGAGGTAAGATATGTATAGAAACTATAAGTATGTATAAAACATGGCACAGTCACTAATAAGTTACTAAGCAATGGTTAAGTATGTGATATCATGTATTTTTTTTGAACTGCGCTCCGTGATTTTACCTGCACCGCAAATCATACCCTATGAAAAAGTTATTCTTCAACTACTTAGTTCCGATTATTTGTCTAATTGAATAAATGAATGTTTGAGTTTGAGTTTTGCTAATATCAAGTTTGATAATCGGAACTAAGTACACAAATAGGATATAGGAATGGAATGATACTCTTTTTTATTTGCAAAAATTGTTCGTTCCAATAATGTAGGTACTAGAGCCCAGTAATACACATTGATAATATGACTATTTATTATTACTTATAAACTTGATACAAAAAATTTTAACAAATCACAGACATAGCGAAGAAAAGAATAACGAAATTAGTTCCATAATTGCTAACCCACTCCTGACACCAGCTGAACTTGTAGTAAACGGATTGTTACACTTTGTTACTAACTTGTTTAATAAGTGAGTAACAAAGTGAGCTCAACAATCCAACTCAGAAATGAGCATTGAGAAATATTCTCAGAAGTTTTGCGCTTGACTTTTATAGGTTCAGCTCTGACCCAAATTAACAATGTAATTACTTTTCTCGCGCTTTTAAACGGAAAATTCGCAATTAACTGAAACATAGTGATGTATACTGGAACGTATTAATGGAGTTACATTTGAAAGTTATGAACTGAACAATGACACAACTGAAAATTGTCCTTTGCGGTGGCGAAAAATTTCAGTTTTGCATCTTCACTCTATCGTCAGTATATTATATGTATAGTTTAGATTATAGAATACCAAACTAGGTGTTAATTGTTTTTTAAAAATAACATAATATACCATTTTCTAGAAAAGCTATTTTTATTACAACCATGAATATTTTTTTTACAAAAAATGTATGCAAATTTTCGATAATTTTAATAATGCTTATCAAAATGCTCGGTCAAGCGTTAAATAATTTCAGGTAAATGAACCCAACCCAACTTGTTGAATACGAAAACTTTATCCTTTATGCTTTAACCCACAGACCACATAATATAGAGAAGCAAGCTTATAGTAAAAACAAAAAGCTCTTTGGCATTGCTAGAAGACCAAAAAAATATCGGGAGCTTGAGACACATTCTGTTCACATGTTGTTTGGAATTAAATGAAAAATATATATTGCTATTTCCTTTATTTAAATAGCAGTGAATGTTGAAACTGGTTTAATATGACGAGAAAAACTTTTCTACTAACTAAAAAACTACTGGACTGATTTGTAAAAAAATACTGACTACTTTTATCGAGTACCTACCACAGGCTATATTTTTCAATTGCAAACCAACCTGGGTGATACCAAGAAAAATGGCTACAACATTATGAAAACTCTATAGGTAATAATATTCTAACAATTTACAAATCAAATATATACTAGTAGATACAGTTGGATAAATGAAATAATCCTCACGATCCTCTAAAAACTACAGAACCTGAGAACAATATTTTCCTTATTAACTCGCCCATTAACATGGTCCTTCGAGGCGCTAAGACTCTAGTCCTTCCAAACTAATTAAAGCAATATAGAAAGGTCTGCAAATCCACACTAAGACACAGTTTATTATATGGAACGTCTAATCTCATAAACAAGTATGGCCGTGTTACGCAAACCTTTGCCATCAACGTGATCCTGTAATCCGTTCAGGCCATTAACATCAATTTGCCCTAACCTCATCGATGCTCAGTTAGGTATGAGGTTGGCATTCGGTAAGCTTCATTAGTTGTTTTTACTTGATATGGATGTTATGAGGGAATGAGGCCAATTTATTTGTTACTTATTATATTATGTATTTGGAGAGCTTTATTAAGAAATCACATCAAGTTCGTGGATGTATTTATTCGAAAAACCTTACAATATCAATCTGTTATTTATATCTAGCTGTGCCCCGCAGTTTTACCCGCATTGCTTCGCCTACAAGCCTTCTTCGATAAATGGGCTTATAATACTGAAATAACTTTCCCAATTGGACCCGTTGTTCCCGAGAACAGCGAGTTCAATTAAACAACCAAACAAACTCTCCAGCTTTATAATATTAGTATAGAATATAGATGATACATGTTACCATCCATCTGTCATAATATGTTATGAACATCTTTGAAAAAGGCACGAATAATGCTCTACTAAAATACCCTTAAGCGGTCATCCCATCCATAATTTGACCGCACCTTATGCAGCTTGATTCGGTTATCGGCTATCGGCTATCGATCGCTAAATAAGGGAACGTGATCATTTACACTACACCTATAATTCTCCGTATTTATTTGCTTAATAAAAGTGAAACCTAAAACAAAAACCTAGATCCGATATCCTTTTATGGTGAATTTGATGAGATCTGACTGTGAATACGTCCATAAAGTTTTATATGGTCTTAAAATATTATGATCACTGTTATTTTGAATAATCTGAAAAAATATACCGTTCTAAAATATACGATTTTTGTTTTATTAAAACAATACAACAATATTGGATTTCAAACAGGACATCGTTACTTTACGCAATTTTATTAAAAAATAGCGGTTGAAAATTTCAAAGTAGTCATATTGTATTTTCCCTTTGTACGAGTCCTTTTTGATAGTGAACCTAACACTTCCAAAAAAGTAATTTATAAACATATTTTTTAATGCATAGGTAATTTAACACCTAAAATCCGCTTATTATTTTATATTTATTTTTCACAAAAGGTAATGTATAAGCATATTTTTTGGATGCATGTTTTACTGCCTGTAATCAGCTTATTATTTTAACGTGTTTCTTTTAACAAAACTTCACCAGCCTAAATCCATCAAACTGTTCACGTTTAACCTCTAAATACACAGTCAAAGAAAAACGGAAAAACTATTTACCACAAATTTTACATTAGCATTGTATGCAATCACATACTCTATTCTACGTTGATTGGAGCTTATCGTCACGGGATATCCAAATCTGTCAAATCTGTATAAGGTACAAATTCTTTGAAAGCAAAAGAAAAAAAACTCTGCTTTGCGAATAGTTCTCGGCGTACTTTGATGGATCAACGGGTTTTATTGGCTCGCCAATAACACGGTGATAAAGTTTATTCGTATATCCGGACCTCCGCCAATTTTATTCGACGTTCTCACAATGAGAACGAATATAAAATTTTAACGTCGATGTGAAACAAATACTTCATCATCATATTCATATCATATCATTATTTGTTGTAATGTTTTGGATATTCATTTTAAATTATACATAGTTTTTCTCAGAAAGAATTCTTGCTCCCTTTGATCTTAAATACTCGTAGAACGAATCTACCAACTGAAAAATATTAAACGCCGGATAAAACTCAATTCAATTATAAAGTAATATAACTGAAATTTATTCATTAACCTTTGAAATTCGGCGTAAATTGTCTTTCGGTTATAAGCATTCAGGTAAATTATTTGAATTGGCATTCACTAAAATTACGAATTAAACATTTAATTATGTTCAGAAATTCGTTGCTTTTGTTAACGCCAACAAAATCAGCATTACAACAGACGATCAGGCGCAATAAACTCTTCAAAATATTTATTCAGTTTGCCTCTTTGTAATAATTATCGACTAATTGATGGAAATTGGAAAATACTAACACTATTTCCTATACAGCAAAATTTACTTTGATACTATTCGTATAAGCATTTGTGGGACTACGAATGCACGAATGACAGAACATTATATAATAATTTCCTTAAAATAATTATAGTAACAAACAAAACCGTAAATTCAGGACATATAAATATAAATTTTAAATAAAATATAACACCGCTCAAAAAGAAAATCGACCCTATCAACAACGCGTCACAAAATTATGAAGACTTGAATAAAGTAAGCGCTTTTAAAAAAATTAAAACCGCTTTCGTAGAAAAGAATATTCAACATAAACGTCATTATAACTGATTTAGGCTTTTCAGCTGAATCACGTTGATTCTACGCTTGAATACACTTTATTCAAACACAATAGCTCTGAATTAGGTGTGACCACGCCATTGTTTAAAATAATTTTACACAATGTAGGCACTTTAATTTATGGACCGTATCATGTTAGTTGACCAGTGCTGATCTATGTTATACATATATATGTTATTGAAGTGAAACTTTTTTCAGCGCGTTGAGAGTAAAATTTCAATGTTTCAAATATCAATTTTGGGATCTTTAAATCTTGCCAAAGAAGTTTCACTTCTGACACGTGTGCTTGACACACACGCTCTTTTTATAATTTTTTAGTAAAAAATAGGCCATATGTTGGTGTTCTAACAAAACAACGTTTGGCGGGTCAGCTCGTAACAATCTAAAAATAAGAAGAGAAACACTTTAAGTTGCGAAACTATAATTGTTATCTTTTAATTTATCTGTACCCTGGAGAATGAGAATTTACAGCTGTAAGTAAATAGCTACAGTTTAAAAGAAATTAATTTTATCTGTACTCGTGTAGAAATAGCGCCGTTTTTCTTAATTTCCTTTACCTATTGCTGTAAGAACGTTTTTTTTAATATAATGTTAACGGCAACCTAAATTCTGTTGTGTTTAATACAGTTCTGACAATTATTATTTATTGTAAAAATAAGGCGTCATCCTGCAATCAATGCAATAACAACCTAACCAATATGCATTTATGAGAAACATTATATTATGTTCTCAAGGACACATTAACAAGCAGAAATATTATCAGCTAACAGCTAGCTCACATTTATTATGAAACATTTACTACACTAGACAGTAGACAGATAAAAATTCATAGATATTAACATCGTTTCAAAGCATTGGCAGTTCTAAGTTCACCTGAAACTTTATTCAATTAGAGGGAATAGCATAATATATAGGTACAGTACGTGGTTTTGTCACGGGAGGGAAATAAAATCAATTTATGTTAGCTAGGTGTACTCTCTGAGCGACGATCCAGTGCTGATCTTATACGCTATTGTCTAGCCACTGAATAACCTCACATTTTTAAGAAAAGTAAAAAGAAAGGTGTGCTTGAGAGCAATACTGGGCTTTAGGGTTCCGTGGCTGCTATAGTGTAATTTTTTTTTTAATTTTGTGGTTATTTGGTCTCGTGTTTGGAGTATAAATAACTACGTTTTGTAACATGAAAATATTTGAAATAATGTACAAAACTATTGCTTTCTTTATAAATGAGGAATTATTTAAGGAACACCGTGTTATTAAGGCGTTGTTATGACATCACTCTTTAATTGTACTTAAAAAATAGGACATAAATAATTATAGTAAGTAATATTAAACTAAAATATGATCAATTTAAGTTAAGTACCTACAATTCTAGGTAATCCAGTGTAAGCTTTGCAACTAACACATCACGCAAAAGTAAAACGCATCGAGACGTCTACGAGTACTCTACGAAGAGTATAGTATTCGAAAAACATATTGTCCTTTCTAGCCTAGGTGCTAGGCCACTAAAAAACCATAAAAGCTTTAATAATCGTTAACACGTACATAATTTTCATGAAAATTTCGTATTAACTCTTGCCACAAGGAAAGCGTAACCTAATTTCCAATAGCATGTTTTAATTAAAGATACGAACAAAATATCGTAGTCGCAATTTGCATAATAAACGTTTATTTTCCGAACGACAGCACAAGCTTATTGAATTGTTAGAATTCGGAGTGCCGTTTTTGATACGGAGCAGAATTTTATTGCTTGCTAACGATCCGTCCTGACTTTGTGTGCGTTGAAATTCACAAAATTTCACCTTTTTCGGGCAGTTTTTGTTAACATATTATTTGGTATTATGTATGAAATCTTGTGATTTTTGTCCATAATAAAAATTCTTAACATTTTTTTACTTCATTACCACTTCACGCGGCATGACTACCTTGTGACAATATATGCTACTTTTGAATATAACTTTTTATTAACATAGGCCTTAATGCACCTGTTTTAAACTTAATTATCAACCAATTTAACATTTAACTATTATTTTTCAGGAAGCTCACAAATAACAAATCATAAATAAAGAATTTTCCCGTCAAAAGATATCCAAATTTAAATAATAATTAAATGAAATTCTTATAATAAAATAATAATAATTGAAGCTAATAATCATGAATTTAATAATACTGATTTCTCATTCATCTCAAGTTATCTGCATTTAAAAGGATCGTTTTCTGTTCGCTGTAAGGGACTTGAACATTGAATTATCAAAGTCACTTCTTCATTATTTAGAAGAAAATTTCGGAAATTAATTCCAAAGTTAATTGGATTCATTCTGATCTTTTTATGAAACATTTCACAAAAGCGTAACGGAATTGAAAAACAGATTTGAGTTCTGAAGTTTTAAAAACATCATTTTATTCGTAACAATATTTTGAAAGATGTTTTCTTGTTTGTTTTGTGAAATCTGGAAACAAATCTATCTACAATTATTATTTATAATTATATCTCCAATTTTGAATTATGATAATACATTATAAGCTTTTACCAATCTTAATCTATTAACAAATTATAAGATTAAATACAGAAATAACTAAATATAAATGTATATTTACGGTATCAAAATACAACAATTTATACTAATTGGACAAAAATATCCAGCATACTTATTTCCCTTAGGCAGTAATATGTGACTATAATAGAAACTTCTAATACATCCCTTGTATGAGAGACAGGTAAATTCTAAACCAAAACCCCCATTTCCTAACAGGCTACCAATTCCCAACTGTGTGTAACAAAGTTGTAACTCACATGTCACACACAGTTTTAAAGTTACAACATTTTTCCAGTCACTAGTTTGAATATCAATAAATTTTAAGTTTCTTTTGTTCCCGTTGTTATTTACCATTTAAGATACTGTAGACAAATGTAGAAAAAAGCGTTTCTTTTATTGCATAAAAATAAGTTTAAATTTCAGTTCTTTAGCAATAGAAGAAGGAAAGAAGGACATAATATAATTTATGAAGAGTTTTGCAAAACATATTAAAAGTATAAGTGGCCATATTTTCAGTTATGAGAAAACCCACTTTTTAATAATATTAAATAATAATTAACTCGCGTAGAACCCGAAAATCCAGTATTAAATTGCATATTATATAGTTGCGGGGATTAAAAAACACGGAGTTTATCCTTAGCGATATTAAAATTCATAAGCGTGCACACAGGTGCATTCTACACTCTACGTGGCGAGATGAAAATTCGACCGTAGAGATACAAACGATTGTCAACTTTATGAGCTATACGAGATTTTACAATATCTCCAGCTTTTTCAAATGAAACTTCAACTTTTCAAGGTCGCGTCATGACAATACCAACACGTCATGGAGAAGGCGAAGATTTTGGAATCTTTGAATCTTGCCAAAGAAGTTTCACTACTGACACGTGTGCTCTGCACACATGCTCTTTTTTATGAAAAATTATCTTAATAGGAGGACATTTTCAATTAGATTGAACATTTTACGTATGTTAATAGATCCGACTGTCCAATTTTACTTAACATACAATCATTTTGAATCAATTCTAAACGTACTTTTTCCCTGCTCTTATATCTCTACAATATGTGTTAACTTTTATTCCAAGTAAGAAGGAATAGGTATAAATAAAAGTACCCTTTATTAAATTAGTGTTGATTCACGTTGTCATTAATAAGGATTTTCTAGAGCGAATTTGCTTAATAAGCTTTAACTTGTATCTTGGTATTTTCTCTTGTAAAATTTGTGTAGTTTAAGCCTAATTGCACCCCTGCAAATCGGAATTGAGTCGCTAGTCTGAAACTTTTAGTCTTTTAAATAAGTATAGGGGTCCAGTAACAACTTTGCCTTTGTTTAACCATTTTAAAAGGACGTCCTTTCATAGATTCTTTTACGAAACTTTAGCCAAAATAAATATCTATACTAATATTATAAAGAGGAAAAGTTTGTAATTATGTAATTATGTATGTATGTATTGTTTTCACGCCTAAACCTCTTAACCGATTTTGATGAAATTTGGCACAGACAATCTTTAGACCCTGAGAAAGAACATAGGCTACCTTTTATTGCGAAAAAGGTACCACGGGCGAAGCCGGGGCGGACCGCTAGTACTTAATAAAGGAGAAACAGTAACAATATCATATATTTTCCAATAAAATCTGATTACGTACGTGGAATACTCGTTTTGCTATCAATCATATCAATACAGGACCAGATGTTACCTATTCGTGTTCAGCGTCGAATACCTATAAATCTTATTACTCCAGAACTTAATTCAAAAAAGTATGTCATTCATTTTATCGGCAATGACTAAGTGGAAATAAATTGGGGTGTTTTGTACCTACACGATGAGTTATTTAATGTAGAAATATAGAGTCAATATAGAAATGTGTATAATTTATTTTGTCGGGAATTAAAAGCTGGTTTAAGGCAATTGATATTTTAATAGGTACATAAAAAATAGAAATAAAAAGAGCATGTGTGCCCAGGACACGTGTCAGAAGTGAAACTTCTTTGGCAAGATTCAAAGATACCAAAATTGTCGCCTCACCCCATGACGTGATATTGCCATGATGCGACCTTGCAATATTACCTACTCTCAAGTTCTCGACGCGCCTAAAGAAGTTTCACATCAACAAATTAAAGAAAGAACTTGTCTTCCACATAAAAATAAACTTAACAGACATGAACATTTTAATACTGTTTTCTGTTTTTATGTGTTTTATGTTTTTATGTTTTTTGACTAAGAAGTCATGGTTATGGTAGACAAGACCCTTTCAATATCACTTCAACCCCCCTAGACAAGTGGCTTTCTGTTAGCGTAAAGTTTGATAGAATAGATTGTGAATGTATGAGATTGACGTAAGCTGGAGATACGTTTATCTACAGCTTACGTCAATCTCATACATTCGTAGTCTATTCTATTGAACTTTACGCTAATAGAAAGCCACTTGTCTAGGGGGGCAGGCTTTAAAAGCCACAGGAGATTAAACCTAATGATTTTAATGCAAGCTTTTTAAAGAAAGGACAGTAAAAAATAACTACAAAAATGTCAAGCCTCATTCTCTTTACTTAGATTATTTTAACAAGTTAATTAAAACACCGACCTGAGAAACGTTGCATTTTCTGAAAGGAATGGAAAATGGAATGACAAGAAAGAACGAACATTTCATAAACACTGTGATTTAATTTAAAATTCATAATATCTCGAGTTATTTTACCTCTTTGAGACGAAACAAACAGAATGTTATCCGTGCTTTATTATACGTCATTAAAGTTTAGTATCCTAACATAGTTTTTAAGGTCATCATACTAACAACTATATGGATATTAAATTTATCTGAAATAAATGAAAAAATAAATATATCTAAAACTACATATATATTAAATAAAATAAACTAAACAGTGCATTCGTGCCAGAATCGTAATATGCAAAACGCAATGCAGTTACCTAACAGATTTTAAATTCAGCTGAATGGGTATACCAAAATCATTTATTAAAAAACATTGGCCTTTGAGAAAAATATTATAAAATAGAAAGTAGAAATACCACCAACAGGTTTATTCTAAATAGGATTTTTTTTACGTTCTTTATACGTTTTACTATAACGTACTCAAAACCTATTAACAGGTTTAAAATTTACCATTTAAATAAGATTTAAAGGTTACTTATATTATTCTTTACTTATATTTTTGAAGTGAAAACTTCTTTAGCGGCGTTGGGTATAAAATCTTAAACTCGCGTCAGGACACGTGGCCTGATCGAAAAAGCGTAAGACGGATGTTTTTTTTTTTTAGCCCTTATATTCCATGCGTAAGACGGATACCATTCCAAAATATCAAACATGCTGAACGTTAATAATCAAGTTTTCACTTCTGCCGGCACTCCCGGAGTGCAACCTGTCTTTTTTTTAGCTAACAATAAGGAGCCAGGGCAGTTTACTATTTTTCGCCCACGAGCTTTGTACTTTTCCATACTATTTACATATTTTCCTTATTCCTACATGATATAATATGTAAAGCTTATCCAAAACCGATTATCAAATTGAGCATAAAATAATAGAGGTAGATAATTATTTTCACATTTAATTTAGTAGCCAAGTTTTTGCTTTTTTTCCCTTAGTGATATTTTTTTTTGTGTTGTATGCATTTGCTATGATTCGAAAAACATTAATTTCATCGCACAGAAAATTTTCAATAACGTAAAAGTACACTCAGGATTAAAAGCTTATTTTAAAGTGGGTTAAAAATGATGCAGTGTGTGTATAACCGATTATAACTTTCCACAACTAAATTTAATTAACGAAAGCCATTTTCAGTGTTCAACGATTAAATATCATATAATCTAACATATTCACGTGTTTTAAAAATACATTTCCTTTGGGAAACAAAAATTCAGAAGCTAATATTGTCTCTTCTAAATAAAATTCAAGTCCGAGCGTAAAGGATACAATAAAAGATACGAAACCCAGCTTAACTGGACGTGAATTTGTGTTGGTTTAAAATATTACGTTAATGCATGCGTTATAGTAAATTACGATAGTATCTGCAAGTGGCATAAAACAAAGCACAATTTTTTATGATGATAAACGATACTTTACATTGTGTTTTACGTTTGCCTTTTATTAATGTCCAATTATAATATTCTTTTTGTCTTGATTGTCTTCTTTATAGTAATAAAAGTCGGAATGTAAATTTTTTAAAGCATGGAAGTAATAAAAAAATACTATGTGGATACTACACACGTAGAACCACGCAATTTTTATGACATTTAAGCAAAGAACTAACAAAATTCGATATATCAATTTATATAATTATATCCAACATAACTTGAATAACTTTGATACATCATCACATTAGTTACAATGTAATTTTCATGTCCCTCGTTTCTCTAAATTCGTCATTCCCTACCAGACAACATTAAAGTCGACTTTATGTGTTTGCGTCCATTTTATATCCATGTTTTACGCAACTTACGAGTAGATATTAATGCAAGTAATATCCCGTTATTCTCGACCCATTTCTCTGTAAGCAAAAATTATGCAAACCTGTTAATCGCGACATGAATATGCATGTAGCGTAATTATGATCCTTTGTTGTTCTTTTACTGGGACAGATAATAAATAAAATGTAGCACTCTAGCACTTGTTACTGCGTTAAATCTTCATAATTTATTACATTTAGAATATTGGCTTTTTATTTAATTTAGTATCTACGTACTACATTCATATTTAACAAGTATCTATGTTATTATAATAATTTTAATCGTTACGTATTTGTAGATATTTTATAATAGGTACCTGATAGTCTTCATTAAAAGTTGATCGATAAAACGAAACCTGTGAAAAGACTATTTCTAATAACTGAAGACTATTTAAATATTTTATACTTACCACTGCAACTCCTTTAGTTAAATAAAATTTATTTATTTATTTATTTATTTGAATATTCAATATTCAAATAGCAAGTAGCCAATAGAGTAAAGGGACATCGCATGGAAATTTCAAATCATTGATATGCTAATGTATATTAGAAATGCAAATGCACGCTAAACGCATATTGACTCAACACTGCTACGAACTGCAATAATATTTACCTTGCGAAATCGATGTGGTATTGATTTTGAATTTAAAAAATATCTACATAAGGAATCAGATTTAATTTTGCAAAGATTTGAGGTCTAAACTAATACACTTCTTGAAAAAATATATTGTAACAAATTCAAAGTCAACATCAAAAATGCCGTTGACATCATTTACAATGAATTAAAAACACTAAAGCCAGTTTCAACACTAATTGCTGATAATGCATGTACATTATATAGCCTGTTCGATAGTTTTTCCAAGATGTCATTTTAACTGACAGTTAAGCTATACAAAACATATCAGAAAGTATGTAAATCAGTCCTTAATCGGGTGGAATCAAGCCATCAGCAATCATTTTCTGCCTCTTAGCCTCCTCCCGCGCTCGTCGATCAGCTTCTTTCTTTTCCTGCTCCGCCTTTTCTTCTTGTGCCTTCTTCATTGCCATCTCAGCTAATGTCTTCTGGTCCAGTTTGAAGAAGTTTATCGGCTCTTTAATATATTTCTCATCCTTAGCATTCATGTTCTCGATAAACTTCACGTAATTGAAAGTTCCATCTTCAGTATTGTACGTTTTGTCCTTTATTGCTAATTTAATCCAATCCACGAATTCGATTTCTGTCAACGGTTCACCCCAAACTGTTAGTTCTTCTCTTAGTAGTTCGAAATCAGCAATACCCACTTCTTCGTCATCGTGTGCTAATGCAGCGAATGCCTTTGTAACTGCTAGTTCAAAGTCATCGCCCCAATTCATTTTAGCTTCAATCATAAATAACCATTCGTGGTATTCCACAGTATCAACTAAATCGTCTTCAAGGAATAATCTGAATAGTTCTTTTATTTCCGCAGTTTTCGGGTTAAATCCTAGTTTACGTAGCATATATGGTATTTGTTCGATCTTTACCTATAGACAGAAAACAGTAAATACCCATAATATATCTCTTGTACTTACTAATAGTACTTATAGTTGAATATCATTAAAAAAATATATTTAAGTAACTTGCAGAAACATAACAACAAACAAACCTTTTCAATATTTTCTTCATCCATAGCTTTAAACAGTTCTTTAAACTTGGCTAAATCATCGGGACCAAAGCAGGCGGGTGGTGGAGGCGGCTTCTTTGGCTTAGGCGGAGGGCCAGTCGCTTTTGCAGGCGGAGGAGGCTCCTTGCCTTTACCTTTTCCCTTTTTTGGCGGCATATTATTTAATTTATAATACAAAGAAGTACGGCTAATTTAGACATCGATCATTTTATTTTTCGATTTTTACTTTAAAATAGCATTGCTATGTTATGACATATTATGACGTTGCCATTTTTTGTCATTGAATTATATTCTTAAAATTATTATATTGTACAATATAATATATATAATATATTCTTGCTCTGCGTTCTATAATTATTTACACAATTAACAAATGACAGGTTGTATATTGTGTAATTAATCGTGAATTAATCATATGATTGAACTTGCGAGAGAAGTAATTACCTAATAATATTTAAGTTAGCCTAGATTTAAAGTTCTTGCACCAACTTTCATACCTACATGTAGAAGCTAGTAGCCAAATACCAGAGTGCAAAGTATTTTCATCTACAATTTACAAGCAACAAGCTTGAAAGCTCTTTTGGCAAAGTATTTCAAATTTCAGCCAAATGACAAGGTAAATTTTCTAGTGTACCTCTATGTTGCTGGACAATATAAAGTCTAGATATTGTCTTTTATATTTTAGGAATCCGTATACCTACATATATGCAAGTTTAAACTGCGGTTTAACTGCTTTATATAATAAATATTTATATCATTATTTTTGGAGGATATTAGGAGATATTAGAGGAGGATATTGGTAACTTCATCAGAAATGAATGCTTCTTTTGTTGTATTATAATTTAAAAAACCAAGAGCATAAAATATAATATGCCAATATTATAAAGTTGCCTTAGCTAAGCTTTATAGTTTATCTGATAAAGAGAAGGTTCAGTTGGTACTTGGTTATCATTCCATTCAACATAATATACAATTTATTCAAAATTACGCAAAGCAGAAATGAAAATTATAATGAACTAGGTTTCCGCCCGCGGCTTCGCCCGCGCAGTCAAAGAAAAACCCGCATAGTTCCCGTTCCCGTGGGATTTCCGGGATTGCGTCATTTTCCCGGGATAAAAAGTAGCCTATGTCCTTTCTCGAGTATCAAAATATCTCCATACCAATTTTTATGAAAATTGGTTCAGTAGTTTAGGCGTGATTGAGTAACAGACAGACAGACAGAGTTACTTTCACATTTATAATATTAGTATGGATTAAACGTCGTCCATAAAATAGCTTTAATTCAAGTTGGTTGGATTATGTATTAATTCAATTTAATCTATGAATCCAGTTATAAAATACCACGATTTCCACTCAGATAGCACAAATTAAATTTTGGGTCACCACATATTGACCGTGAAATATACGGACAATATGATAAACCGCAAATAATGAGCTCCTAAAATAAAGCTATGTCAAATAACAATCATTACTATAGGTAACTAGGTATGTTAGACTACAAGCCCGCATAGGAAAAAAATATGGGTCAATTGAACCACCAGGGGACATATCTAGAACGATAGAAGAGCATAAAATAATAAGATTCATCACTATGCCGTCACTTGTAAGCTGTCCAACTGAGTGCAGATGAGAATTCAAAAGTACAGGTAGACTCGGTAAATTTTGGTCATATATTTTTGTACGGCATTCTTAACCACCGATAGATCCATTAAAAATAATAAGAAACCGCTCAATGCCGTACAAAAATGGTGGTCCACAAAGTCGGAATTTTTATTTAATTTCCGAGAGTTGCCGGGGATAAATTTGGTCATTTGACCATGTACGGCATCTGTGTCATACTATTTCTATACTGCTTTTAATCCATTATTCCGCAACGCCGTACAAAAATCATGGGGACAAGGGGAAAAAATCGAGAGTTGCAATCCCCTCTCTTTCACCACTCCAGGGGGTCCACTCCAATTGACCCATATTTTTTTCCTATGCGGGCTTGTAGTCTATGTATATTGATCTTAATTAGGTAGCTATTAATGGAAGCTTTATTAAAAAGCAAATGCACAGACACGGAAAAAAATTTCATGAATTAATAATAATAAGTAATCATGTAATTTAACATCAGATTTTTTATCTTATATATACCTAGTTCATATTAGGTTAATTTTCTGATTCCGTTAGGCTATAAAGAAAATGTGACAAAAAGTTATCTTTATGAAAAACTCAGTCTGTGCGGTTGAGCTAAGAGATTGTGCTTCTATTTCTTTTTAGTCTACTTAAAAAAACTATAACTAGGTTATAGGCACGTATCCCGAAATAGGAATTATGCAATACAGTTCCCAATAATTCGAAAGTATAGTGCACTTACCAAAGCTTTTTGTAAAGTGTCAAACCCTGTGGTCAAACCTGTCTAAGGAGATATACAAGCCGTAGCGGCTTGCATAAAAGCCATCCAAACTTAAATGAAACACAGAACTTTAAGCGTTAACCTTTACAGGTATATTAACGATATATATATTATATACTAGCGGTCCGCCCCGGCTTCGCCCGTGGTACATATTTCGCAATAAAAGGTAGCCTATGTTCTTTCTCAGGGTCTTAAGATTGTCTGTGCCAAATTTCATCAAAATCGGTTGAGAGGTTTAAGCGGAAAAGCGTAACAGACAGACAGACAGAGTTACTTTCGCATTTATAATATGTATAAGTTTGACTAGTGGCACATAATCAGTTGCAATACCTACATTCCGCAATTTACATATTATATCAATGAAGATTGAATTAATTCAAAAATAATTCTTCACACTCCATTAAAATAAGTGTCGTATATTATCTTTATGTACTTAGGTACCCTAACGAACTATGAAGCACAATTCATTAAATTGTAATTTGCTTTTTTATTAATAAAGATTTTCTATCTGAAATAGCTCTTCTTTACCTTTATATAAAAGGAACAGACGGTAAGAAGATTCGTCATACTGTTATTATACATACCGCTAGCGTTAACTACTATTAAAGTATTAAGTATTCTGTGATACCGCCTTAAACCATTCAAGATAATTTAAACGTTTTATAAAAACCTTGTCTATGTAAAGCTCTATAAATTCAGAAGCAATGTCTCTGAAGAAAATATTTTAATCATCAGTTTACAAAATCCTTATCTATTGTTTGCTTTCATATATTTATAATTATTCAAAGCAAAGCCGCGTAAAATACATAATTTATAAAATGGGTATCTTAAAATGTTAGCGTAAATACAGGTGAGTATTCGCTCATAAAATTGAAAGCTATTTTTATGGAAACCATTTTCGCAAACCATTTGATCGTAAAACTGGTGTTAAGACGTTAGCACTTTAATCTCCCATTTATTTTTAGAATCATACGGTTGAGTTAAAAGTATAATATATGTATTATACTTATTTAAACAATTTTGTTATTAGGTCCTTGAAAAAGCACATGCATTCGACATGCATCAATAATTATTATTTCTTTACCACTCAAATTCTTTTAATTAAAAAAAAAACCGTTATAATCGCAACGCACAATTCAAAGTTTTTTAAAGTATTCTTCACGTTATTGAAAATTCTAATATAAACAAAAAAAAATACTGAAATGCGCGAACAATAATTAACGTATTTATCGAAGAACAAACGTTAATCTGTATTTATGGAATAATCACGGACTAATTGGCCGTAGATAAACAAAAAGGATCCAACCCACAAAATGTTACTTTTGAGTTATTGAAGATTGAAGTTTAACGTGTAATTGTTCATATAAAGACTTGCTTGCGTTTATTGCTTCTTAAGAAAATATGTGTGTGTCAATGCATATTTTATTCTTACATAGAAAATTTTTTGACTTTATTTTTATTTCTTGAAATATTCAGCTAAATGTGTGTTAGGATCCTTTTTGATAAAACCTATTTTCAATTATGTTAAGTGAATTTTCGTTTCGCAAAAACGATTCAAAGAATCTAATTGCTACTAAAATCCTTATTTTTTTTTTAATTTAATTAATAAAACAACTAAATTTCAATTTTTTTTTTTCATTATTTATATAAAACATGCCTTGCGCCTAAAGCTGTAAATACATATTATTCGGTCTATCCAAATGATCTGGATCGTTTTTGTTATTAAACCAGTAAGTATACATTTTTTATTTTTTAAATATAAATTTAGTTTAACAAAAGAGATCCATGCTTTCTGAATCTCTTTAGCGAATTATCTTTTGCATAGGTTTGATTTAATATACAATAATCGAAAAGGATCCACATGGTTTAGATTTTTTTAAACATTTTAGTGTTGTGTCATTTTCTTAGACTGACCGTTTTACAATATGATCCAAGAAGAATGGATTGTTTTTACGAAACTAAAAAAGGGGTTCTCCATACATGTGGGTTGGTAACCAGTGTCAATTTAACGTCAAAATATTCATATTTTACTAGGATTGTTTTTGCTAAACGAAAATATAGACCTTGACGAGCAGTTTGGTATACTTAACTCATTTTCGGTCATGTTGTGGGTTGGATCCTTTTTGCTTATCTACGGCCAATTATAAAAAAAATTGATTGAGGGGCTAACGAAATAGTACATTTTTTAAATATACAATCACATACAATGTATTTGTATTTGTTCAAAAACCTTGTATTCTTGTAGAAAGAATTTTATTTAAAAAAAGTAAGTGTCAAACGTCCATAATTTGACAATGACATAAAATCCAAACTGCCAAAGTGCCAAGCCCGGCCAAGCCCAAGCCAGCCCCCTAACCCCTCCGCCCGCATTCCCAGATTCTCATTAAAGATATCAAAGAAAGTGTAAACATAACACAATTACTATTTGTGAAAGCGAACCGTGTTAACGACTTATTTTGCCCCACAATTTTGAAACTTTAAAGCGGTATGTACAGATTTTTGTATTTACTTCTATGAACAAAATAAAAACATTCATTTCATTCAATTCGCATACATAGTTAAGGTAATTAGTTTAATGAGACTGATCTTAACTGTATTGACCATTCAAAATTACAGTACTTTTACGGAGTTTTATTTATTTACAGATATGGCCACTTTGGAAGATAAGATCCTTGGTGAGAAACTGCATAATTATTGCAGTAGTAGCGAAGATGAAGGTTCTGATGACGAAGGTAATGCGAGTGGAGATGAAGAGAAAGCGATAAAGACATCTGCTATGGCAGCTGAGCCTCCCCCTGTTAACAGTTGGAATGGGTCTGCTAGCAACACAGGCCCAAAAGGGGTGTTAGAAGATTGGCGTAGATTCAAACAATTGGAAGCCGAAAACCGTAAAGAATTAGAAAAAGAACGCATAGCACTGGCTAAAAAGCTTACATTATCTGTAAAAACACAGAGAGAAGAAGAAAAGGAGAAAGAAATTGATGAAATTGAAGATGAATTGAATGAGCTTATTGATGAAGGGTTTCTAATGAAGTATCAGCAGCAAAGAATGCAAGAGCTCATGGCTCAACTTCAAAAGGCACCTAAATTTGGGTCAGTACAAACACTGAACAGTCAAGATGAGTTTTTGAACTCAATAGATAAAGAAGATCCCAAAGTCGCTATTATTATACACATTTACAGCAACAAAAATAGAGCATGTGAGACGATGGATGGCTGTTTGAACATCCTGGCTTCAGATTATCCTACGATAAAGTTCTGCCGTATTGCAGCTGATATAACAGGGCTAAGTCGACATTTTAGAGTGGACGGAGTGCCAGCGATTTTGGTGTACAAAGCTGGTCAAATTATTGGAAACTTTGTCCAGCTTGCCTCTGAATTGGGGAATGATTTCTTTGCTCCAGATGTTGAGAAATTTCTCATAGAATATGGTATGCTACCTGAAAAGTAGATTAGTGATAAATGTGCTCTTAATAGATGTAATCTTTGATATATAAGTGAAATGTAGGCTACTTTCCTATGAGTGTGATAGATTTAAGTAATGTTTTAATACATTTAATTTTTTCTTGATCAAGTTCTAAGAAAATTTTATTTTTTTATTATTTTGGATGTATTTTAAAGGTTTAAATTACTGAATAAAGATATTATTATGTGTTCAGATATACAATGCATTTCACTTCTATTGAATGATTTTAAAGTGAAGTAAATTTTAATTACTAAATTTCAAATTCTATTGATAAAATATTTAAAAAAAGCATGCCTATATATATACTTTGTGATGGTTCTATGCGTATCAATCTTCTTATATATAAAAATGAATCGCAAAATGTGTTGGTAAGCGCATAACTCGAGAACGGCTGAACCGATTTCGATAATTCTTTTTTTATTATATTCCTTGAAGTACGAGGATGGTTCTTATGTAAAGAAAACGTAAACATGTACCACGGGCGAAGCCGGGGCGGACCGCTAGTATTCTATAAAAATTTAATTAATTTAGCAATAGTTGTTCATCTTAATTCTTAACCCACCGTAAAAATAATATATTAACAAATAATTATTCCACTTAGCAAATAATGTCTTTGAAATCATGAACTTAATCATTTAATCAAATTGTTTTCTTTAGAATAGATGTTATGTTTGTATGTTTAGACTTTCTTATCTCCAAAATTGGGTTAATGTTCTGTGGAGATTGTTAATTTTTTTTTTCATGTGAATTAAATTTCCACAGTTTATACATGTTCTCTATTATCCATGAATGTGCTAGTGAAATTCTAATGTAATATGTCTTCATATGCTAAAAACTTAGTTTTGTTGTATACTATATTGTGGAATAACTAAAACAAAATGTAATTGTTTCTAACAACATGCACTTTCAAACACTAGTACTTAGTTTAAAACTAAGGGCTCATTAGTGTAATGAAGTAAGTAATTAAAAGTCTGTTGATAATAAAACACTGGTATTTGTATAATGTAAATCATAATTGAACACAACTTTTTGTACCATACTTTTAAAAGATGTATTTGTGAACTTAATTATTATCAATTTGTGTCTTTTAAAATATAACTAACAGTTTTAACGGTAACCTCAATTCTTTATAATTACTATAGATGCAATACCTTATTATGTATTCACTTTTACTCGATGAACATTTATAAAATATCGACGCGGTTTCACGCATCAATAATACATTCTGGAAATGTTATTCATACTTAATTCGTACCAATAATTAATAAACTATACAATTAAATTTTTATTGTTGTGAAAGTCTATAATAATCGTGTCGGTTATTCTGCAATTTTAATGCATTTTGTAAACCTCAGTATTATGTACTTGTTTTTAAGGATTTAATAAATAAAAACCATACATTTCATAGTTTTATTTAAGAGAAAATTTTTCTTACAATACTTATAAATAATTTTAGACAATGTTGTTCTTAACAATATTACACTTTTATTGATAAACCTCATGTGGTTTTATGTATTATGTTAAATACAAGAGATTTCTTTTAAAAATACAGGGATACTCGTCCCTTACCTTTTTATATGAAAATATTCAATTTTAAAATTGAATCCTTAAAGTTCAACTATTACGAAAATGGATATAAAATTTAAGTAAATATGTATTAAAAATCACAAAACTGGAGACTATATGGAGCTTGCTTACAACAAGGTATTTCATAACTTTATAAACTATCAGGCTTATGCCTTGATATGCAAAGCCTACATTTCATACATAACTTACTATCGGGGCCAAACCGCATCTAGACATATTTGCATTTTCCCACTGTACCTTAAAAAATATGCATCAATAGAAAAGACTCAAGATTTCCTTTTTGTCCTGTGACTGTGACTTGTTCGACGAATTAAAACAACCAAAATAATTTCAAGAACTTTTCAATATTATTTTGAGTTAGAAATTAAAAAAAAAAAACTTGAGTGGTGTCAAGGGACGCAATAGAACGAAGTTACTAAAATAAAGAGAGACACACAGATCACATGCTCGCCGCACGGCTTACAACTATATCAAAAAGTGTTGTTACAACTTTTGGTCTTAATTTTTTCTGTCTAGCCTCCCTTTCGCATCGCGCGATTGTGAACTTCGTTCCAAAAAAAAGTTTCAGTAAACAATAAAGCATTTAGGAAAATAACAACTCTGACAATATCTAGTGACGTCAAACAACTAGCTAAAATTTGACAATATATGAACATGTTTACCATATGCATTTCTAACCACATACCATATTTAAACTAGTTATTTAACACGACATGCGATTTGATCCTTCGAGTCTTCATACAGTAGATATTTGCTTAGATACAAGTACTGAACAGCACTACAGCTAACAGAGTTCCACAATTTCGTCGGACATTTCCGTACGCCTACGTTTGGGAGGTTTCACTGTTTCAACACCTTCATCCTCTTCTATAATCTCCATATCACTGTCACTATCGTCCTTTGGACGGGATGGACCAGGTTTGGGATCGTTGGACCCGTTCGCACCATTTGTTGGTTTATCTTCTTTTGGCGCTGGCATTGGTGCGTCCATTTCTGTCACTAGACGCCATGATTTCTCCTCGTCCTCTTGTTGCAGGCGAACCCTCACTTCGTAGTTCTGAAGGAAATCGTCGACTAGCAGAGCGCAGCCATCGCTTAAGCCAATTTCTTCTAACGTTTTGTCGTTATTTTGATCCGTTTCTCCCGGTTCTGATGATAGCACGACTAGGCCTTTGCCCTCGACGGCTGCGTCAGGCGCTTGCATGTTGAGACCCTCTTTGAGCGCTGTGTTGAGATCTTTGAGTGTCAACTGTTTGAGATTGCAAGCGAGCGCTACTTCGGGTTTTGGAGCACACACATAGCATTTTGGATTGGGCGCTGTCAGTGCTGAAAATTTAAGTAAAAATTAAAACACATGAAATTAGTGAAATAGCGTATTTCTTCTTAAATGTTGGTTCATCAATAACTATGCAGGTTTGCAACTTATTGACATGATTATTTTTGTTGTTTAAGGAATTGTTTTCATGGGTCTTATTTTAACATCTAATCAAAGAAACAAGCTTTTTGAAGAAGATAGTTTTTCATTAACAATTTTATTAAATTTGTCATTATAAACACTGTTATGGCCGTGATAGGTGAATATTTGCAATATAAATGTATTATCTTCATTAACTTACTAAATGAAGTTTATGATTCTTTTTTTTTTATTCTTCTCTGCAATGTATTTGTCAATTTACAACCAAATAGCTTAAATAGGATAAATTTTATAGAAATATTCACGTGGATTCACATATGGTTTACATTTACAATTTAAAATGTATTGTCTTCATTAACTTACTATATGAAGTTTATGATTCTTTATTTTTTATTCTTCTCTGCAATGTATTTGTCAATTTACAACCAAATAGCTTAAATAGGATAAATTTTATAGAAATATTCACGTGGATTCACATATGGTTTACATTTACAATTCAAATGGGTAAAAACGAGCAAAATAAAATTCAACTCACTTTTCTCCGGCACAAACAGCTGTCCTCGATGATTGACCTTAGGCCTCAAGTACACACTGGTGCATGTCTCTATATCCCCTTTGAGTATCGCCTGCGCGCGGATAACCGCTAGACCAGCTACGATCGCGTTAGCTGTCGCTATAGCTGGTATTATGTTGCCGGCCATTGCTGAAAAAAATTGTCTTTTAAATAAAACATGCATACATTAAACATCACTACATGGTATAAAATAAAGTCGCTGTCTGTCAGACCTGATGCATGCATAAATCTTCAAAACTACGCGACAGATTATGATAAGTTATTTTTTAATAGAGAGAGTAGTTCTTGAGGAAGGTTTTGGTATATAATTTGTTAAGTTTTCCATAAAGCGGGTGAAGCTGCGCGCGGAAGGCTAGTTAAAAATAAATCGTAAATGGTGATTTAGATAGGAAACTCTAGAATATTTATGTAACAGTAGCCTATGTGGTTCAAGAAACATGATGATAAAAGTATTTTTGAATTTGGTTCAGTTGTTTAAGGGCTGATTTTTCAATCCTTGGTTCAAACTTATTCGTCGAATAATGTATAAAACGACCATTTTAAAAACGTATTCTAATTGCCCGTATTTGACAGTTTACGTGACATTTTAATATTATCGTGTAATACTTTATTGGACGGATAAGTTTTATCCAAGCATTGAAAAATCTTTATTTTTTATTTATTCAAAACACTATCCCTTCATTATAGTCTTATCTCCCATGAGCTTCTAGTTATTGCAAACAATAATGGAGAAAAGAGAAAGCAAGAAATTTATGAACCATTACATATAAAGATAATAATAATTAATGTTCCATGTTATTTTAATATTCGTACTTAACACAATTTCATTATAAAATTGTACCATATTACACTAGATGGGCTCCATGATTTTACCTGTATTGGTCCGTTCTTATTGGTTTGAATATATAAACCCTTCCTCAATAAATGGACAAATAAATGGACAATCTAACAGTGAAATAATTTTTCAACTGGAACCCATGGTTCCTGAGATAAGCGTATTCAAGTAAACAAAAAAGCTCTTAGCTTTAAGATATAAGAATTGATAAAGTTAAAAAATAACGGAAATTTCATAGAAAACTTACATTTAATTTCAAATCTCGACTTCAAAGGAATATTAAAGATGTGCGCGCGAATATTGGCACACGCTGTAACAAAGTCCATAGCACTTTTCTCGTCTTTGTCCCAAACTAAATGGTCTCCATCTGGCCTACTCTTAAGATCAGCTTGTAAATCTTTGCAGCTGGCTGCTAACACCTGAATTAGTAAAAGAAAATAGTTTATTTATTTAGCATAGATATAGTTTTAGGCAGCATTTTGTGTTGTTGTGTGTGCGTCACACGTTTTTATTAATCATTTTTCAATGAATTATTTTAAACAAAGAAGAATTTAATAGCTAAGTATAGAAAGCACTTTTTGAATGTTATGTCTCTAATAAAAATAAATAAATGTTCTTGTACAGTTTCACCTTTTTTAATAAATGGCATAGTAATATCAATAAACACTATAATTAAGATAAGAACATAATGTTTTTGTTTACCCATTGAAGATAATTTTTATTATTTTTTATGATTGAGGGTAGAAACAAAAATCTCAACACTTTGTTGTAAAACTATACCTATAAGAGAAGTAAAGAAATAAAAAATTATAACTTACCTGTGCACATTCATGCACAGACCACACTCTCTGATCTGGCAACCCCGAGTGTTTTGTCGGCGGATCGTCTTTCCCCGGCAAATTGTCCCAAGTCAATGGTGTAGGTGGACGACGTTTCTTCCACAAATTCTCCATAGACAATAGATATCTGATATCGTCACCAAAGAGCTTAGTGAACAGTTTCTCTGGGTCGTAATTCGTTTCCGCCGCCCACATTCTCGTGCTTTTCCTTTCGACGTTCCCAGATTCTGTTTCTTTTGCGTTTAACGCTGAAGAACCGGCATTGCCTGCAGCCTCTGGGTCTGCTGTATCAGGACTGACATCTTGATCAGGGTCTTCTTCGCCAAACAATTGGTTAAAGAGATGTTTTGCCCATACAATGCAGTGGATGGGCTCTGATGGTGTGTTGCGGATTGTGCAACCGGGAAAACTCTTTTGTGGAGCTTTCGGTTGGCACTCATAGCATTGGGTTAGTCCCTTTTTGATTAGTTCTACCTGAAATATCACAAGAATAACAAATTAGTTAACAAAATTATAATATCAAATGTTTATTACACATTAGTACCAACACAATCTTATCAATCCTGTTATGGAATTAAAACATTTTAACACTAACAAATAAATCATTTTGTTAAAAAAATAGTTCATTTGTATGTTAAGAACGGTTATTACAACAGAAATCACGATTTATAGATGCCCAAACTAAATGGGAATACAATGATATTTCAATAAAATGCATAATGACAATACTCTAAAACTACAATATACCTGTCCAGCATATCCAGCAGTGCCGGTTTCAACGAGCGGCACATTTGCGGCCAGGCACATCCGGTTCACATGGTTACGGGCCACACGGTTATCCAGTGCGTTCATCACAATGTTGAACTGTTTGAAGTAGCTGACTCCATAGTCGTTGCTGAAAGTTTAAGTTTGAATTGGTATTGTGTGTTAAAGTAATTATTTTTATTAGGAGTTGAACAATACATGTACTATAGTCATATAATTATTTGCATTTTAACTGAAAATGGACATAAAATAAAAACCTTATGGAATAGGAAAATCATAAGATAATACACAAATAACAAGGTAAAGGTGGATTATACATTAATTATAGCTGATATCCATATATCTACAGTGCAACAATATGATTTCGACTGTTCTACTAGTTTACTTTATTGATAGAATCAAAATGATAGTCTACACTCTACCCTATTGATGACTTTAAATTTTGATAGGGTAGTTGCCGATTTTTTAACTATATTTTACCTGATTACGCTATCATGGTGGGCAACAATATTCACGTTGGGATTGAAACTGAGTGCGCTATCCTTTGCCACTTGTGCCTTGGATTTTCCAACATGCTCTTTGTGGAAAAGAAATTGACGATTTAAATTGCTTACGTCGATGGTATCAAGGTCAATCTGGAAACATTAAATATTGATTAAAAAAGCGAATTATCATGGCATAACAACAGTAATCTATCACATTACATACAATCTCAATGTTTGGGAAGCCAGTCAGTACAAGGTTCTTTAGAATTTCACAACCTATACCACCGGCGCCGACGACTAAAACTTTCGAATTAGCGATGGCTTCTGTTAATTTCTCATCAAAAACACCTGCTACTCTAGCAACCATATTGTGTGATTTATAATTAATTTTCAAACAATGGTGTAATATCTCTTACTATAATTAAAATTCGAATAAAATAATAAAAAGCACAGTTTTATAACATGAAACAGCGCCTGTCAAAGTCGGCGTCGTCGCGAATTTAGGTGTTGCCAGTTGCCACTTGCCAATGGAAATTTTGAAATGACGTTAGTGGCATATTGTCTATGTCTGTATTAATTTAAATAATAATATATGAAAACCTCAAAAATAACTACTCTTCATAATTCTTTTTTTTATTTAAAATATTTAGATCAAAACCATGGATTTGGTGATGAGATAAATTTAAATAAATAATTCCATGATAAAATAATTATAATGTCATAGCATATATTATATTGACGATGGAAACACATTGGGCATAGACAAACGTCTAATTTAAAAAATAATAATTTGGCGTCCGTCCAGTGCGTAGAGGGAGAATGAACTATTCTCCCTCTACGGTCCGTCACAAAGAGAATACAAATACTACGTAAGTGGTCCGTCACGTTTACGATACCTACCCGTTGAATCTTTCTTGAATTTTTGTGTTTTTACTTAGAAAAACGTAAGCAAATTACAAACTTATTACAAGTGATACGTTATATTTATAATTAAGTGAGGACTATACATTACTTTTATTGATATTACAGAAATTTAAAAAATGGCGGCGGCTATGCCTATCAACCCCAAACCTTTCCTAAACAGCCTTACTGGAAAGGCTGTGCTTGTAAAATTAAAGTGGGGTCACGAGTACAAAGGCCTGCTTGTATCTGCTGATGGGTACATGAATTTACAACTGGCTAACACGGAAGAAATCATCGATGGTTCTTGCACAGGTTAGGTTATGTTTTGAATTGTATTTTAACACTTCCTATTTAAAATAATTTTATAAAGGCACAGTATTATAATAAGGACGCATTCCTGATTCTGCAATAAAATAAAATATTTGATGACTAGAATGAAATTAAGAATGAGAAGGATGTTTCTTAAATGAATTCTTATTAATAATATAATTATTACCGACTGTTAACAACTCGCTTCCAGGTAACCTTGGAGAAGTACTGATCAGGTGTAACAATGTTTTATACGTCAGAGGAGCTGAAGAGGAAGATGAGGAAGGGGAAATGAAAGAATAGTAGATTAGAATTATTAGCAATTAGCAAACAAGTGAAGTTGAAGAATGAAACCAATTATTTTGAAAACTAATATTTCAGTGTAACTTTCCTACATATTTTTGTATTAAAGGTAATTCCAGTTTGATCCTAACACTACATTAGTAAATCAGGTACAAGATTTTCTTATGTTGAAAATAAGATACTTAGAGTTCTGTAATTATAAGATAGACTTAATTATTTGTAAGGAATGATAGTGATTTCACACTAAACATAAGAATTAAAGTAATTTTTTAAAGTTTTGTCTTTACTTTTGTAATTTATTAACTCTAATACCTGCTATTTTAGCTGATACTCTATTAGTTTTATCAAATCACATTTAAGTATGGAGGTCAGAAACAATAATATTGTTTAAAGAAAGTAAACCAAAAAAGACCCACCAAATTATGCAATTAATATTAGACAAAAAAAAGGATTAAGTCAGTACAACAAAATAGGGTAAGCATTCTTAATAAAACACCTCTCTTGTGTCATACATATAATAAATTCTATGTACTTTACAACAAAAATATACAGAGATCACAATTATTAAGACCGCACATTAATATTTTGAAATGTAAAAAAAAAAGTATTGTTTATTCTCTGCCTACACCATATAGATTAATATAATGACAAAAAGCCTGCTACAAAGGGTTGGTTGAAGGTATACTCATTAATAGTTCAGTAATGAACTTTTGAAAAAAAAGTTAAGTCCCGTGTCCGCTAATGAGGTATGGGGCAGATGCATTATTGTTTTAATGTTCGATTTTCTTAAGGGACAAGTACAAAATCAGCCTTCTGTGTCCTGCCAGACTGAGACATTTTTTTTTCTTTGTCTCCAACGGGAATAGAACCCATTATACATGATAACCACTCTACCTAAGAGGTTGTCAACATCGGCAGCAACAAAAAATTCATAAAAAAACTTCTGGTACATTTTCTATAAAAAAAACTTCTGGTTTCAATAAGATATTATTAGTAAATAATAAATATGATCCGTAATGATCGACAATCTATATTATACAATTATACATGCTACACATTTATTATTTCCTCTATAAGAAATGCAAATTCTTTTATTATTATATTTATTAGATTCTCAAGTATTGCTTACATCACATTGAAACTTACTAATCTAATAGTAAAAATGCAACACCAAGTTATATATTTCTTCTGTATACATAAAATTTTGTTCATACACATTTTTATTGTAAGCTGTAAACATTAGATATGTTAAAAGAAGTAGGTATTCCATTTAAGGCCGGCTATTCACGCCACAGGGGCAATATTGGAACAATCTCGGTTGGTCGGCGGTCGGAGCAATTTCAGTTGTTGTCTAAATTGCCCCTGTCTGCCTATACACATCACAATTTAGGAGCCAAATTGGCAATTTGAAATTGGCTCAGCCAATTAAGGGGCCAATTTCAAAATTGCCCCTGCTGCAGGTACGTGAGCAGCCGGTTTAAGAAATAATTCTAAATTTGACCAAACTGTTCAATAGACACCTTGCAGTCAAATTAAAATTTTAATTGTTACCGAAAGTACATAAGTACAATTTTTCTTTTAAATTTTTTAAATATGACCTTACCTTGAATAATAATTTTGTATTATTATATCTGTAACAATCGTTTGACCTGAGAAAAATGATAATATTGTTATTAAAGTATCTTTTGAACAGTTTGTCTAGCAGAGTACTTGTGCATTAGAAATGAACTAATTTTACAACTACACACTTATAACTTATGTCATAAATAAACACTCAAAAGGCGGATAGGGTTAAGTGTACATATTTCGATAACTACTAAGAAAAATACAATTAGAAATATTAAATGCAAGTTGTTCATTAATAAAATAAAATCAGATTGATGTGAATGAATCCATGTAATACATGTAGTAGCTTTGTGCATGGTAATAACAAATATATATCAGAAACCCTAGTTATAATTTGTAAATCAATATTGTATCATAATATACTGTCAAGAACAGTAATTATCAAACACATAATGCAGTAGTGTTTGAATTCCTTGCATTTTAGTTTTGAATGATTTATTGGTGATCAATAGTAAAAAATGTCACCTGTTTTTTTTTTAAACATGGTAAAAATATGCTTTAATCACATTGAAGCACACAACATTAAGATATCTTGAAAGTGCAGAATGTTAAAGCTACTTACAAGTTACAACACAGAGAGGTAACAACGTAAGAATTAAAATCTATAATTATCAATGATACACACATGACTCCTAATTTTAGAGGTGTTATAGATAGAGTAGAAAACGTATGTACTACAGTTGCAAACCACAAAGAATTTCGTACATTGACTTGGTATAACCTATCTCTGCCACTCTTGTGTAAAAATAATGTTTGCTGCGAACAGGAAACATTATGTTTACGCGGATGCAACAAAGATAGCATATACGGGGTTAATGTACAAAATTCTTCTTGGTTCGCGACCGTAGCATAGTAACAAATTAGTATTCTGAAGTTAGAAAGAGATAGAATATTGTAATAACCTATCTTTCTCTTCTGACGAAATTAACTTTTTTTCTCCAAACCAAACTCTCTTTTTCTATCTATAACACATCTATTTTTCTAATTCCTCTGCTTAATGAATATAAGATAAACATCCATATAATATACCATTTTTATATCTCATTTCCACTTACTATTTCTTCACTATGATTGAATTGGTCAGAAAATAATGTTTCTACTTGGTTACTAATAACATGCCATTTTAAATGCCCTCTCAATAAATCTTCACATACATGTCATAAGTAATTTATAATTCTGTACTACATTTACAGATGTTGTATATATTTTTTTAATAAAAGTATGCTGTGATAGCAACAAATCTTCTGTCGAGAAAACTTTGTTCTATTTCCACGGTACCACCTGCTTCTTGAGCTATTGCAAGAATCTAAAAAGAAAATGTATAATATTAATAATACTATAATATATGATACTGTGGAATATTATTCACAGAATTAGATTTTTAAAGTGTTTGCTATAATAATGTTGGCTAAATATTACAGTTATTACTTATTATACCATTTATCTGTCTTACATTGTGATTTGCAACACATCATCTCACAACTTAATGCAGATGTTAAAATATTTGGTAATATATAAATTAAAAAAAAAAAAAAAAACTATTTATAATATTTACCTGATCAGTTTTTGAGTTCCTCGGTAAATACAATGTGACGTTGGAGTTAATTTCTCGCGCAATTCGCATAAGTTCGGAAGCCGGCTTTGGTATCAACATTGTTTCGATATCATACTCCGAGTTCTGTAAAGAAATTAAAATTACATAAATTTACGTAATGTTTGTTGCTCGCAGTATCCTCGGGATGGATAGATCATCCTTTAAAATTTGTAAAAAATGATCATATTAACACAAAAACTGTAACAATTTCTTAATTAAGTGTTTGCCATTAATGGTGAACAAATACTAATTTTTGAATAATATGTTTTCATAATTTAATTAAGTAACGTAATTAGAATATTTTCGTTAAATAAAAAACTTACATCAGAATAATTAGGTCCTCCCCAAGGTGGGCTCAGAAACACCATATCCGCGTTCAAATTTGGCGCCATTTCAAAAAAATCGCCAACAATAAATTCTATTTTATCTGCGACGCCGTACACCTCAGCATTGTGCTTGGCCATTTCTATTTTTAGAGGATCTATGTCTATAGCAATCACTGTAAAAAAAAAATTAAACTTAGGTCAAATGCTTGTATAATCAGTACAAAAATTTAATTCAAATTCGTTTTAAAATAATATTGTCGCTAGTTTATACATAAAACACAATTTTGCATACCTTTATGACAAGTGTGAGCAAATTGTATAGTATTTCCCCCGGCACCGCAAAACGCGTCCAAAACTACATCATACGAGTATTTATTTGCAATGTGCCAAGCTACATTCTCTGGGGTCACACTGAACCAACTTTCACGATCTAGTTTTATTCCTTCGTCGAATCTAAAACAATTTCAAATGTGTTCAACTGTTATAATAGTTAGTTTTATAGCATTGAAACACTTTATCTACACTAATATTATAAAGAGGAAAACTTTGTTTGTTTGTTTGTTTGATTGTAATGAATAGGCTCATAAACTACTGGACCGATTTTAAAAATTCTTTCACCATTCGAAAGCTACATTATCCACGAGTAATATAGGATAGGTTTTATCCCGGAAATTCCACGGGAACGGGAACTATGCGAGTTTTTCTTTGAAACCGCGGGCGGAGCCGCCGGCGGAAAGTTAGTCAATGATAAATTTCGCCTTGTGATAGATTTTTTCAATCTTTTTCAATTTGTCAATTTCGAATGCAATCACATAGGTGTTTGTTTTCAAAGAAAACAAGAAAGTAGTTGAGACCGACGGCTTGAAGCCGCGACCGCGCGGTGAACTATAGACGTTCATTCACTGCCGTACACGGTCTGCTCGAGCAGTCAACGACCGACCGCTCGAGCAGTCCGTGTACGGCCGCTCTAACACAATTTTAATAACAATGTGATGCTAAAAAGTCTTCACAGTGTAGTGAATGGTTGATTATTAATTTTGTTCTCATTTACATTTAACCGACTTATAGGAAAAATCACAGAAGAATTATTCATTTTATAATAATTCTTACCTATGGAACAGTGAGTGCCGTTTCTTCCAATATTTCATCATTTTAGGATCACCTCTCAGCTCCTCCGGTATATGAGCGGCATTGCATTCTTCTACATCGTGCTTCGAGTGACGCTTTTGACGTTTACGGCGTTTCGTTTGATCTGAATAATAGTTGATTTGAAAAAAAAAAATCATAATAATAAAGCATTTTGTAACACATTTGAAAGGCAATATGAAAATATAACCAAAATTAGCAAGCATTTGAAAAGACCAATATATTTTTTACAGATGCTGCGTATTTCTCAAGAATTATTTATGTAAAGGGATAGATAATAGATAAATTTATTGATAAAAATATAATATTTTGAGAATTTTTTAATGAATAGAAAAAATTCGTACACAAGGCGGGATTCGAACCCACGTTATTCTGCCAAACCGGAGCAATGCCTAGATTCTCGGCTACCCAAGAATCTACCTCACCAATCGAATTTCTTCTACTAATAAATATTTTATATAGAAACTCACTGTTTGTTTCCATAATATCATCACTGCCTTCCTTATCACCATCTAACTCTTGCTTATCATTTTCATTTACTTCATTTAAATTCTCTTCATTTATAACAATGTTTATTTCTTCACTTTTAACTTTAGTTATTTCATCTGTTGTACTTATATTAAAAACTTTATCTTTCCTATCATCAATATTATTACAATCTTTTTCTTTGTCAGTATCCAATTGAATTTCGGGACCTTCTTCTTCTGTTTGTAAATCGTGACCTTTGTCCTGAAACTTTAATAAATCATTTTATACATGACATCACTTTATTTCTTCAATAATAATTAATTAGGCATAACATTTATTTTATAAAAAATGTAACGGAATTACAAATAGTTAGTATTTTCTTGTTTTTGATTTTTCGCGAGTATTATGCAATTAGAAATTAAAGACTTTAAAAGATATTTAAGGCGATTTATTTATTATATTATTATCCTGACCCGATAATGTAATAAAAATTGCGTTTAAAATCCGTTAGTCTTTAATTTCTAAATCAATTAGCAAATATGCAATACCTGGTCTGAACTATACGGATTCCCGTCATCGTCAAAATATATTTTCTTTGGTGTCTTCTTATACCGTGGTAGTCGCAGTTTCCTCAATCGTCGTCGAAACACAAGCTCACCATGTGGCATTTGATCGGAGTCAAAACTGAATCCCATCGTTTGAAAGGTAGAGTTTATCTTATCCGCTGTTAATTCTTCTAAATCGACTTCGTGACTGCAATAAAACATTAATTGAATTGGGTATAAAAACCCTAAAATTTATGTGAACATTTAATGAACAAATTTTCGTCTTCTAACAATAATAATATATGTAAGTATTAAGTAATATATGTAGTATATAAGGTATGTTCCACTAATCTTCTATATAAAAATAAGTCAGGTTTTCCTTCCTGACGCTATAACTCCAGAACGCACGAACCAATTTCCACGGGTTTGCATTCGTTGGAAAGGTCTCGGGCTCCGTGAGGTTTATAGCAAAGAAAAGGTGTCTCTGGTGGCGAAACGGAGTTCGCCTGGTTTGCTAGTAATAATTAAGTTTTCATTTTTTATACATTAGAAAAAAGAAAGAAGAAAGAAAATACATTTAATCCATTACATATTGTTTTATTTTTGTTGTTGATTTATAAATAATTTAATTAATAATATTAATATTTCCAGGTCCAGACTAATATTAATGTTAGACTTATTCTTTCAAATAATTATTTATCAGTCATCAGAATCAATAAAATAAGTACATAGATTATAAAATTTAATATTTACCTTCTTTTTAGTGTAACAGGTTTTTCCTCTGGTGGTTCATCTTCACCATCATCATAATAAGAATTATTATAACTGTATTTCTCACGATGCTGATTAGTTGATTCACTTACACTACTTGTAACGTTTCCTGAACTTACAGTTTTATCGCCTTTTGAGTTCTCATTTTGGTTATTATCACCATCAACTGGATTACTATCTTCACATTTTTCCTTATCATTTACTAGATTTTGTAGCAACGCACCAACTGAATGTATTTGACGATTATTGTATCTGTAATAAAATAATATTATTACATCACACTACATTTTAGTTAAAAATTTATTAAAATTTGTAAAATGCATTTATTTATTAATACTTGTAAAAGTATTACTAACCTTTTAGATTTCTCAGCTTTTTTATCACATGTATCTTCATCCTCTTGACTTTTTTGTGCATCATGTCCAGTTTCTTTTCTATCATTGTCTGCATTCATTGTATCAGGTACATTTTCATCAGCTTTACAAACTTCACTATCTATTGATCCACTGGTATCATCTTTGTGTTCTTGCAACAGATTTTGCAATAAGGCCCCAACAGAGTGAATGAACCGATTTGATTTCTTGTTCCGTTTCCTTGGCTTTTTCACTTTATCCTCTAAATTTACTTGATCCATTTGAGTTCTAACTTCAATAACTGATGGTAATTCCTGTGAATTCCCTTCACTGTTCTCGCATTCGACATCTAAAGTCTTTACATCTTCTGTTTTCTTATCCACAGCCAATTCTCCGTTCTCGTATTTCTCTTCAATTTTATTAGCATTGTGATATTCAGTATAGTTTGCATAATGCAATGCATAAATTTCACCAAAATGCTTCTTCCACAAGAATTGCCAATACTGTTCAGTGTCCATTTCTTCTACAGGTGCCTGTTCATTATTTTCCTCCACATTAGCTATTCTAGTTTGATCATTAAACTGATCTTCAGATGTTGATGATGTGACACTATAATCATCAGTAGGTGATGACTCTGATGTTACATGGCTTGATGTTACATCACAGCTAGAAATGGTAATCTTTGTCACATTAGTCAAAGAATCTGTTCCTTCTACTGTTCTAGGGCTGACAATTCTGTCATGTTCAGAACAAGATCGCCTTCTACTACTTATAGACAACCATGCATCATCACCATCTTGCTTATCATTGTTTGTGTTATTTTTATTGTTTTTGTCACTTAAATCGTCATTCTTTGATCCCCTTTTATATGGATTAACTTTAGAATCATATGAGAATTTCCTCTCTCTTACATTGTCTGTTTTCTGATTGGAATCAGTAACATCTGCACTTATTGGCTCTGCTGAATTTTGCTTCATCATGTTATTTTCATCAACTGCCAATTCACCATCGTTTAAATATGCTGGGTTGATATAATCACTATATTTGTGTATCCATGAAGCCCAGATGATTCTTTCCCCATTCACAGCCCAGAACTTTTCCCAAGTATCTTCAGATAGATAATCTTCTTGAATATTGTTTGTTTGTATGGGAGTATCTTCGTCCATTTTTTCCATTCTATCAGTTGATGTGTAGACAGAGTGGTAGTCTTGATAAGTGAGATCAGCCCCACTGTCACTAGGCTGAATAGTGTTAGTGTGAAAGCTATGAATTTGAGCTGGGTCATGTTCATCGGTTGAACAGTAGTTGTCCGTGTGGGATGCACTGCAATAACAGCTGGCGTTTTCATCTTTCTGCAATTATTGGTTTATTAAAGTCATAAAAGAAAATTCCCAAATCTTTTTTTCAGTACTTTTTTATTTATATACAATTTCCTAGGTTTTAGGCTCAGTTGTCTTGATATTTATACTTAAACCATTTTAAAAATAATGGCATATTATTATTTCATGTAGGTATTTAATAAATAAAAGAAAAGGCTCAATTTGAATCCAAAATAAAGCTTTGTTTATTTATAATTACATACATGTGTAAAGTCTGAACAAAGGCTAATAATAAAAACTTACTAGTAATGATAAATCTTTAGACAATATATCAGCAAATAAATTATTTCAAAGAATGACTTACATCGCATTTAACTTTATAAGATGTATCTAGCGAGAAATGCACATGAGATTGATCTTCACACTCCTGTGATTGGGATCCCTGAATAAAATCTGCATCACTTTCACTCCCATATTCTTTTTCAACATAATATGTTTTTATGCCATCCCTGCATAATTTTTAAAAGTAGTTACTAAAAATATCACCAATAATTTACTATTTTTAAAATAAAATAAGCCACTTTCTCAAATAATGGTTGTCTGGAAGTGTATGCTTCTACTTGTACACTTATACTTGTGACGTATTCGGTAGAATACGTCAGAAGTAAGTAGAATAGATTAATGGAATATAAAAGCTTTGAGTTAAATAGTGCTTAAAAAGTGAAAATTGATAAGTTCAAATACATATAACCAAAAATTACATTGTTGAGAATATCGATTATGTTATAATATTAATTAGCTATGATATATAATACCTTATAAATACTCTACTACAAAGACAATAAACGTAATTATTTTCTTCGTCAGATTCTTCAGGATTTTCGAATTGATCGCCGATATTGAAGTTAAATTCGGCCAAGGGTTCCCATCGGTGATAGTCATAATAACCGGACATTATCACTTAAACTTAATAGTAAAATGCAAAGCTATTTATATATTTCGACGCTGCAAAATAACTAGGAATAAAAATTAAATTATTTTCCTACATCTAGTAACAAAAATCCATGACTGAAAGTGGAAATTCTGATTCTGAGGGAAATTCCGAATTCGAATTTCGAAACATCAATAGTTTAACTGTCAATGTCAAACTTTTTTTTTTTTCGTTTATCATGGCAATAAGACTAAACTATTTGCCAGTGTCGAGTTTTAAATTAAAAAATAAGACACAACTGTGGTCACAACCGTGGTCATAACATAAATTCTCAAAAATTCTACTAGCGGGAACTAATGAAAAAACGTTGATAGTGCATTTACACAATCGCGATAGGCGAATAACGAACACTTTTGTGTGAACCAACATGTAAAGTGTAAACAGTGCACAGTGCTATTCGCCATGAGAATCGCATATTCATGTTTTAATACCAGTTTTCAGACGTTACAAAATAGATTATACGAATGTGTGAATAGCGGTTCGTGTGGAAACTTTAGATTCAAATGTTTCGTCGAGTCCTGTGGTCGAGTCACGAGTTGAATAGCGAATATCATATTAGGAACGTGTAATTTATGCACTCCGAAAGAAAGTAAAAAAATGGCGAGCTTTTTAACTATAGACATATTTAATTCGGCTTTATAACAAAGATTATTCACATTTCATTACAAATAAACAAGACTTCGGACTTCCTAAAAAAGAACCCAAAACGTCAATTTTGTCATAAAATTCCATAAAATGTCATTTGTCACGTGTCATAGTAAATTTGCGCCTGTCAATTTTTGCACGTTTATTTGTAAACGCAATAACCTTATTTTCATTAGAAAAGAAAGAAAAATACGTACAAACATTCCAAAATGGGTAAGAAAAATAAGGATACTCTTGGACGTTCCTTAATCAAAGATAGATTTGCTAAAAATCGACATCGACGTCATGTAGAAGATAATACTATGGTATGTATTATTACGCTTAAAAGTTATTAAGTTTCTTCCAAAAATACATTATTATAAAATAAAATAAAAATATCTTTATTGTGTACAAAAATTAATACAGTACAATTACAGTGTGGCTCTGTCTTCCTAGCTAGGAAAATCCTGTGTTAAGGAAGACAGTTCCTTATTAAGCGCGTCACACACGGTGAAGATACTATAATATTTTATCTTAAGATACTGTTATATTTTATATCACAGTATCTTAACGCATCCGGTATCAGCGTTCGGACCATCATTTTTCTGTTTGTCATTGCGTACTAAGACTCCTGTAGAACCGCCATCCTGTTACAAATGACCCACAAAATTTCGCGTCATTTGTAACAGGATGGCGGTTCTACAGGGGTCTTAGTACGCAATGACAAAAAGAAAAATGATGGTCCGAACGCTGATACCGGATGCGTTAAGATACTGTGATATAAAATATAACAGTATCTTAAGATAAAATATTATAGTATCTTCACCGTGTGTGACGCGCTTTATTATTGATTATAATATTGTATTTTAGCTGCACACAACAGAAGTTAATGATGGATACGAATGGGGGAGACTCAACTTGCAATCAGTTACAGCGGAATCATCTCTACAAGAATTTTTGTCTACAGCGGAATTAGCAAACCGAGAATTTATCGCAGAGAAGCTTAATGTGAAATACGTCAAGTCCGCTCCAAATGCTGTGGAACTGCAAACCTCACAACCCGATTTTGATGAGCCATTAACAGTTCCAAGAAGGTATATACAAATACTTAATTATGAAACCAATTTATTCAATGACTGACGACCGGTTGGCGTAGTTGTTAGCGACTTAGCTTCCTTTCGTTATAAAACCTGAAACTTATAAAATTTTGAAATTTAAAATCTCTAAAATATTAAAAAATTATAATTTAAATTTAATTTTAAATGTAACTTATGTTCTATACATTTTAGACCACCATGGCGCCCAGGTATCACAGCTGAGGAACAAATAAGCAGAGAGAAGGACTCCTTCCTGGACTGGAGACGTCACCTCAATGAATTGCAAGCTACGCTTGGAGCGGCCGTCACACCCTATGAACGGAATATTGAGTTGTGGAAACAATTGTGGAGGACACTTGAGAAGTCTGATGTGGTACTGCTTCTGTTGGATGCTAGGAACCCGTTGTTATTCAGGTATTGCAAGATAAATTCCAATTTTAAAGATAGATTGCAATTTTAGAGATTCTACACAATAGCGGAAATTTGGTTATCCACAGTCAATACATATTTCAAAAGTAATGTTGTGTTCAAAAATTTATTCATATCTCACAATACAAGACATACAAGTACAAATACATACAGTAAAAGTAGTAATTTACTTAATAATTTAACTTACTCTAACTTACAAAAAAAACAATAGGGTTGCTAATTTTCATTTTCCTTACTTTTACAGATGTTTAGATCTAGAAAAGTATGCAACTGAACAAAAGAGCAAGATTATTCTTTTATTAAACAAAGCGGATTTGACTACAGAATATGTTCGAAAATGCTGGGCTGAATACTTCACAAAAGAGGTACTCAACATATTTACCTTCTACTTTTTAAAATTCCAATAAGAATTCAGCTTTTGTCACTATAAAAAAAAACTATAAAATGGCCATAAAAAACTGCATGATTTAAATTTTTATTTCAGAACATATCAATAATATTTTTCTCAGCAGCAAAGACGACAAAAGAGAGGAAAATATCAGAAGAGGAAAAAATAGAGAAACCTGACACCAATATTGACTCTGGCACAGAATCTATCTCTGATGATGATGATGATGATGATGTTTCTGATGATGAAACTAAACCAGATGAAATAAAAGAAACAGAAGATGACATAGAAACATTAAAAAAACATTTAGGAGTTATAAATGAAGCTGTTACAAGCACAGCTAATAAATTAGACGCAATTCAAATAGCGTTAGATAAGGTTATGGAAAATCTGAGATTAGGGAAACCTATAGAGCCCTTTGAAGTGAAAGAATTAGAAAAAATTGATAAACTAGAAACTATTAGTGAACTTATTGAAACAAATGTTACTAATGTTTGTAATTCACATGAAATATTTGGGAGGGATAAATTAGTGGAGGTTCTGAAGGCTATGAAAGTGGATAAATTGAAGAATCCTCCTAGATTGACTGTGGGCATGATTGGTTACCCTAATGTGGGGAAATCTAGTACGGTCAATGTGTTAATGCAGACTAAGAAAGTGAGTATTTTTGCATGTTTATAATATTTGTAAATTGTTTTTCTTTGTTATTTTTAATAAGTTACCTTTAAGCACTTAAACTTAAACTTTAAAAACAAATTTTTTGTATTTTTATTAAATAAATCTTATTCTCTATATTATTATTACACAATATTACACAATATCCATATTTATATTATTACAATTACAATCTCAATTTTGCATATATTTAGGACAATTAACTATTTCAATTTAAAAAACATTACAATTTAACTATTTATGGTTCTTACTCAGATGAACACATGTCCAATACTAAAGAATGGGACTAACTTTTATGTTATTGTAATCGTCTTTTGTTTAGTTGCTGACCTAACTTTTCAAAATTTACTAAAAACATTTTTTTTTTCAATTTTTTTTACTTTTACCAGTTTACATTATGGATTGTTCTGTTATAAATGAAAAATATATAATGCTCGAGGTAATTTTATAATTTTTTTCAGGTTAGTGTGAGTTCAATGCCCGGACACACAAGGCACATACAGTCACTAATCCTCGACAATGATATAGAGTTACTAGACTGTCCTGGGTTAGTGTTGCCAGCGTATGCCGTGGCTCCTGATTTATTGCTCACTGCTGTGTTGCCGATTGACCAGGTTTGCATGATGGTTTTAATTATGATAGTACATATTTTAAGGGGCCTTTGATGATGATTTTTATGTTTTTTTGTTCACAAACTTTAAAATGGGTTGATTTAATATTAATTTTAAGCAATATATCAAACTATTAGTGGAATTTTTTTTTTATATTTTCTTCAACTTAATTTTTATTTAATGGTAATTTTGCTTTGTACAATTCTGTCAGTAATATTGTCTTTTAATATATTTTTATTTTATTATTATGATACCAGCTATAGTCCTTGCTTATCTTTGTGTTATTATATCTGTGCAATTCATTCAGAAGATGCTTCCATTTATTTTTTTTTCCAAAAATATAATTATTATTTTTTTATTAAAACTAATTTTTTTCTTATAGATGAGAGCTCACGACGCAGCAATGGCGCGTCTTTGTCAATTGGTCAGTAAACACACGTTTGAAGAGAAATATGGACTGCTATTACCAGAAAATGAGTCTACCGATCTTGAATATAAGATGATTCTGACTGCACATGCTTGTGAGTTGTTTTTTTACTACTAAACTAGTATATTTGATAATGTTAGGGAGATAATCTAATAAATAAAATATCGTTCTAATTTATTTACAGAAGAATTCAAATTTTTATCTATATAATTAATTTTTTGGTTTTTATAATTTGATCAATAATAAAATGTTTTCATTTTATTTGACAGTTAGACAGTTTCTCAATTTTCACAATAAGCCAACCAATAAATCCAACCTTACTCAGGAGGCACATATTTATACATTACTAGCAAACCGGACGAACTCCGTTTCGCCACCAGAGACACCTTTTCTTTGCTATAAACCTCACGGAGCCCGAGACCTTTCCAACGAATGCAAACCCGTGGAAATCGGTTCGTGCGTTCTGGAGTTATAGCGTCAGGAAGGAAAACCCGACTTATTTTTATACATATAGTAGATAATATGTACTACCATCAATCACCAAAGCGTAAATCCCTTATTATTTAGAATGACCAAAAATATGTAACAAAAGTGTACTTACAATTTTTTTTTAATTTTCTTCAATATTTTAAATGTTTCTCTTTCCCCAGTCAACAGAGGCTTCATGACAGCAGCAGGTCAGCCAGATCAATCGAGATCAGCTAGATTATTACTAAAAGACGCAGCAAGTGGTAGATTACACTGGGAACAGTTACCACCGGGCTTTCAACCTGTGTCTGTTGAAATATTGATAGAAGATAAGAAGAATGAGACGAGGAAACCCACCCCGAGGGAGGCTAGGGCTGTTGAAGTGGGTATTTATTTATTTATTTACTTTAGTTATAGTTAAATATTCTTTATTGCACACAATTTTTAATTTTACAATACCAGGATATCAGAAGCAATTGGCGGATTTATTGCTAAATAGCAATTTAAAAAGCACATAAAAAGCATATAAATTAATACTAAAAACATACAAACTGTATTGCTCACACATGAGAAAATACAAATACAGAAATAACATAAAATAGAGAAAGGCATGTACAAACTGCGGCCTTATCGCGAGATAGCGATCTCTTCCAGGCTACCGTATGTATGTGCGTAGGGAGAGATTTTGATTGAGGTGGGTAGTTGAAGAAAAAAATATTTAAAAAAAACAGCGTGTGTGCAGAGCACACGTGTCAGAAGTGAAACTTCTTTGGCAAGATTCAAAGATTTAATTTGATATTTTGGTTTTATGGCATTCAAATGCTTTATAAATTCAAATCACTACATAGTATAAAACAAAGTCGCTTTCTCTGTCCCTATATCCCTATGTCCCTATGTCCCTTTGTATGCTTAAATCTTTGAAACTACGCAACGGATTTTGATGCGGTTTTTTTTTAATAGATAGAGTGATTCAAGAGGAAGGTTTATATGTATAATAATATCCATTAAATAGTGGAGAAGTACTGTTATTTTTGAGGTTTCTAATGTGATGTTGTAAATAATTACATTTTTTCCGCTTACATTGCACAAACGCAGGCTGAACCCTACGAGTTTTATCAAAATAATGTACTAAGTATTGTTCACATTGAAAAGGTCTACAGAAAAGTCCGTGATGGTATATGTCTATCTCTTATGGATAACCCACAATAACTTTTTTTTGTCATTTACTTTTTACGACAAATAATGTCTAATTTTCGAAGCGATTTTAACCAATACAGCATTTTTGGCTCAAATATGTGATTTTTCAAACCACATTGTCCATCAACCACTTATCTTACAAACATAATATGAATTACTAATAATTTTAGGAAATTTTATTGTCTATGTAGTTAGTTAAGAGTTTTTTTCAATTAATACAGTATTTGTGAATACCATCAAGATAACTGAGCCGATGATTACTTGATTTCACTTTTAGTGTCAATTTCGAAGCTAAAAATATCTGAAATTGCTGACAGATCTAACAAACATTTTTTTTTAACTAACTGCAAAAATCCTTATTAAAATAGTTAGTTAAAAGATTTTTTTATTTTGGACTCCTAACTTACGAAATTAAAATCCGAACAATGTAAATTTTTTTAAAAATTATAGTCGACAAAATGATTATTTTCACCAAGATATTTGACTTAATTGAATATAATTTATACATATTGCAGTAAAAGAATGTCTTACTTATAAGATAAAATTTAAACAATCAACTAAGGTACCTATATTATTTTTCTACAATTTTTTTAAAAGTACTATAAAACACTGCGCGCGACCCGATTCAAATCAGTCGGCAGCGAGCCTTTCCAGAGAGAGGACATGTTGCTGGGCGCTCTCCTGTGGACCTATGCTGTTCATAGTAAAAGATCGCGGAGATTTTGACTTGCGTTAAATTGAATAAGCGCTCTTAACCAATTAAATACCTTGAATACATTGTTCATTTAATATAGATCTATATGGCCCTTTACACCGTATGATTTAAGTGAATATTTTCGAAGATATTACAGATTTAAAAATTGCGGGACGTAGCGTTTGCGGCGGTACCGGCCGGCCGCCATTGCACCCGTGCGAAGCCGGGGCGGGTCGCTAGTGCTTTATAAATATAATTCTTTTTATTAAAGAATTGAAAAAAATCTATCACTAGGCGGGATTCGAACCCGCGTCTTTCCACCATGTGTGTGTGTGTGTGTGTGTGTAATTCTAGGTATAAATACGAGCTACTTACCTATTCTGTCGAAAAGGTGAAAATAAATGAAACACATTGATTCCAGGTGCATTGCATTTAGTGTTATCTAGGATGCAAAATTTTAATATTCATTGATTTTGCGTCTTCTTTCGCGTTAATTTTATCGAGTGAAAATTACTCAGTTATTTCTATGTCCTAATTGGCTAAACAAATAATGTTTTCATGGGAAAGAATTCTTTTATTAAATTCTTATTATATACTTTTTTATAATGTACATTTAAATCTGTTTAGGTATTAAGGTGTGATTTTGTATTTTTTAATGTAGTTTATTTTGAAATGGGAAATGCATAGAGAAAGGTTTTATGGTGGGAATGTAGGAAAGGACTGGGCTAAATTAAACTCAAACTCAAAGTGAATTATTTATTTATTCAACTATAGCTGTGTTCTGTATTTCGCTCTTTTCAAATCATATAAAATATTGATGATGCTAAAGTATTGTGTGTAAGAACATTATTACTATATTCATTTCCATACATTATTCATCTTAATATATATAAATCTCGTGTCACAATGTTTGTCCTCAATGGACTCCTAAACCACTTAACCGATTATAATAAAATTCGCACACAATGTGCAGTTCGATCCAACTTGAGTGATAGGATAGTTTAAACATATAGGTACCACGGGCGAAGCCGGGGCGGACCACTAGTCATTTCCATATATTTGAAAGTAAACTTTCTCATCTAATCATGATTTTTACACATTTTTATGAGCTTCACCTGTATGTTTGTATGTATAGGCCCATTAAGAAGAGCTGGAACGTCAACACATTTACACATTGCACATGTTAGGCCGGGAGATACTGACACAAAATTTCGGGTCATTTGTAACAGAATGGCGGTTCTACAGAGGTCATATTACGCAATGACTAAAAGAAAAATGATGGTCAGAACGCTGGTACCGGCGGACTAGTCGCGTGGGCGTTAGTCACACTCGTCGGATAAATCGCGAAAGTCCAACGATTTGTAACACAAAAATTTTAGAATTTACCGATAGCCCTTAAAAAAGATGTAGGCGGTGTTGTCATGCCATACTTTTACGATGTGACTTACAGTCCGCCATACCGACGTGAATGCGTTGATTTAAAAAAAACAATTCAACCATTTGTACCGGGCTAACTTTTGCACAGGTAACCATCGTCGTGCAGCCATTTACTAAAATCGCCATGCCATACTTTTCGGACGATTCCAAACCGCTTCCAAATTCCAATTCCGATTCCGATTCCAAACCGCACTACCGCCTACATCTTTTTTATGGGCTATCGGTAAATTCTAAAATTTTTGTGTTACAAATCGTTTGACTTTCGCTATTTATCCGACGAGTTCGACTAACGCCCACGCGACTAGTCCGCCGGTACCAGCGTTCTGACCATCATTTTTCTTTTAGTCATTGCGTAATAAGACCTCTGTAGAACCGCCATTCTGTTACAAATGACCCGAAATTTTGTGTCAGTATCTCCCGGCCTATGTATGTGTCATATTTTGCAATTGTTTATAAATACAGGGTGATGTAATTGGTGTAGTACGAATATCTAAAAATCTATGAAGAATTTTGTGATACAGTAAATGGAAGAATTATAGACTATTTTACAGTATTTAATAAAATCATTTAATTTTTTGTTCATTTTCATTAGAAATGTCAATTTTTCTCACCAAGGTGGAAATTTGGATGATGAGGATCTTGTTATAAAAATATAAATTTTGACTAAAATCGGCATTTTTTTTTTCAAAAATCAAATTACTAATTAATAATCAGAATTATCACATTATTAAAAAAAATAAGCCAAACTAAACACAATTTTTACTTGATGCAATCCTCAAAGATCATGGACATAGTGTATTGCGCCTTCCACCATCCAGAACTCAACCCAATAGAGTTACTATGGGGCATAATTAAAGGGAAAGTAGCATCACAAAATGTGAACTTTAACTTGAAAACTGTGGAAGAATTATTTAGAAAGGAAGCAAATGCTATTAGTCTGGATATGTTTAGTGACGTTTGGAGAAAGACGCGAGAACATGAGGAAAAATATATTCAATTAGAACCAAAAGTAGATAATTACACTGACTCATTTATAATAACATTAAGAAATTCCGACGGCGAGTTCTTCGAGCGATGAAAGTTTCAGTGAAGTAGAAGATTACGATTATGATTAAATAGATTCTTCTTCTTCTCTATAGATACTGCTTTCTGAATTGGTGGTAAATGTTAAAACTGTTAAACTGTTATGACGATTCAAAAGTGCTTCTAGAAGAAGTCTAATTGTATAAATGTTTGAGTTTGAGTTTAAAACCAATAATGTGAAAATTATACAATAAACATGTAACACATATTTGTTAGCGCGTATTGGTAGGTATTACGTACTTACTACAAATATAATATTTCTTAGATATCTTTACTCGACCAAAGTCAGGACAAGACTGCTCCGCAACTGCAGAAGACGTCCGTTATTTAAATCATTATCAAAACAACCATCCGTGTGTTGGGAGTGAGCGCACGTGTTATTTGTATTGTTTTTATGACCTGAAATTTAATTATTATTTGATAATTGAATGATTATTAATACTTTTATCCAATTGATTATTATTAGAATAAATAATTAACTTCATCAATTGATTTACTTTTAAATTATAATTTTACAGGTAAATTATGAGAGCTTTCATAATTATATTTGCATATATTTATCTACAACGCACCCATTTTACAATTCAAGTCTAAAATGAAACTAGAGTCGCATTTATTTTTGAACATACTGTAAGTGAAATTGCATAAGTGTGAATACTGTGAACATGCCAGCTATCCTTAATTGACCGATAACCGACTCCTTTAGACTCGATTTTGGCCCACTTTAAACGGACAGATTTAATTCAAACTAAAAAGTGTGAGATATATTCATTAATTGTATTTTTTGGAAACTTGGGAACTTATATATGTGACCATTGAATTATTTGATATTTAATTTGTTTTTCAATTAATTAACTTTTCAAATAATATACAGGGTTGGTTGAACAAATCGACTGAAATTGACAACGCATTCTTCGCGATGCAAAAAAGTGGAGCGCATGTTAAAGGGAAACCTATTTTGGGGTAAGTTATTAAAAATGTTTAATTATTTCTAACTCTAGCTGTGAATAATTGAGACTTAAATTTATTAAATATATTTTAAATGTTTATTGGTCGATATTTCTCATTAAAAAAAGATAGAATCCAATAAAATACTAAGAGCAAATTATTTTTAACTAATAACAGAAAACATAATGATGCTCTAAAAACTTCGCCGATGACGTAAAGCTAATACTGAAATAGAATTGAATGCCTCAAAAGGAGTAGAGTTGTCTTCATAATTTACAACGTATATACATTATAGTACGTCCGCCAAGAAATGGTATTGCGTTTACATAAACTTTATTTATTCCACTAATCTTCTGTAAGAAACACTTTTCATATTAAATATAAATCATTTACATATCACTTGTTAGGTAAAAACTAAACAGCTTTTAAAGAGGAGATCTAGTAAAAAAACTGTAGTCTAATCTCATGAACCCAATTCTTTCAACTTATTTATACGCAATTTGTTACGAGATACACGAGCAATAAATATATTTAAAACGTTTCCAAATTTTCCGATATGGACGCATTTCTCTCGCGAAACAACATTGAGAATAATGTATGTTTGAAAGATGTGCAAGTATCAAAAGAATATGTGAGTCTTAAAGTTGTTTATTTTAAAAACACGTGGTTAGTGTTTTTCAATCTAAATGCGTTAGAGTTTACGCTTTAGCAAGCTTCAACTATATCTAAACAAATAGAGATCTGAAGAATTCGGTTACCGGATTAAATGAGTTTTGGATGGTAACGGAAAATGTTGGGAAATTTTGTTTTAAGTTTGATTAAAGTTAAAAATGCAATCTGTACTGTTGTTGGCTTCGTTTTAGTTGTGTTATACGGGAGTTGTACCTTGAGAATAATCAAGATAAGCTTCACGTAGACTGAAAAATAAAATAGAAAATACATTAAACGAGAATTATAGGTTTTATATTATGCGCTGTAAACAAATTGCGCTTTCAATTGATGTTCCATGTTTCATCATATTAAACAAAAATACGATTTTTCAAAAAGAAAAAATTTTTAAGAATGTTGTTAGGAGGAAATGCTTTGAACGTTTCGTATTATGAGACGTAACAACGATGAGTAAGCTAAAATTGCAAAAGTGTGAATATTCAGATAATAAAAAATGCCTTTTTCATTCTATATCATTTAAAAGGCTACAAAGGCTACGATAGTGAACCAAAAATGTACATAATTAAGTATTATATATCAAAAAGCACGTTTAAACCGACGGTGAGTACATTCTGGAATGTACTGGAACTCTGGACATTTCTAGAACTGGACAAATTACTGCGCACAAATATACTTTTGAGCAATTTTCACGATCGTTAACCCTCCGTCTCCTCGTAAACTAGTTAAATTTTATGAATTAACGCTTGGCTCCGGGCCAGGGTGACCATTTCAAAAGTTTATTTAGGTTCCCCTTAAATATAATTGATAATATTTAACGCTGTCTCTTTCATCTCGAGGATTATTATGTGCACATTCTGTGGTATTATGTAGGCATTACACTCTATTTAATGAAATACAAGGTGTTTTGAAATGGTATATAAGGTGTTGGATAATCATTTAATTTCGAAATAAAATGTGCCGATTGATATGAATTCAATGTTTGTAAACAATTATTTCTTGAAGGAATGTTCAAAGGCTGATTGATGATTGATTGATGATTCATATCATGGAATTATCATTCCTCACTCAGTTAGAGTGACTTATAGTGCAATAAAGTAGAGTGTAGTCGGTTATCGTTTATTGTTGCCAGGTGCAGAATTGAAAATTGCATTTGAAATATAATATGTTTTTCAGGATTTCTGGAGCGCAGACAACTGATAAAATGGTCAGCAAGCCCTGGAAACAAGAAAAACGTCACGCCAATAAAAATAAGCGGGAAAAATTAAGAAGAGTATATTCACATTTGGATGAACATTAATATTCAATAAATATCATAAATATCACCCATCAAATGTATTTGTGTTGTATATACAAGCAAAAATAAAAATACGTATTGAAAGCTATATTTTATTTACATTTTAATATTGTTTTGGCAGTTAGAGCTGTGCGAAAATTATGGCCTTACGTAGGAAGGATTATATTTTACTCAAAACAATTGCTTATAAAATTGAGACTTAGGAGTTATAAATCTTTGCCAGTTTAATAAATTAGCCCGTATTGCGTCATTGCTTTGGGCACGCAGAACCGTTTGGGGGCGTGGCGCCAAATTTCAATGACTTTGTTGCCAGTCTCAAATTAATTTTGGTGAAGGGAATTATCCTAATAATCTTATTTATATCTTCTTAACATGAAAAAAGAAAAAATGGATTTGTAGCTATCTAGCATTAATGATTATTTTATTGCAATTCATAAATTGAAAAAAAAAACTTATTTTAATAAAGAACAACTTATTCGACTATAAGATAGAGCTAGATTATTTTTACATATTTAGTTTTTTACACATTTATAAAATAAAATGCAGGCAATATTTGTTAGAAATAACTGATGAAAGTGACATCAACGTTCAACCAATCAGCTTTCGCTGCTACGAGAAGGGGCGGAGTCTAAGCGCTTGTGTGAGGGAAGGAAAAAATAACAGACAATTTCTCACCTGATACTGAAGCTAGGTCAATTTCTGGATGCATTATTTTATTTCTTTGTAGAATTATGATTCATTTTATTGCTTTATTGCTATATCAATAGCAGGCAACTGATGTGCAACTGAGCTTGCGTCTCACAGTGTAGTTATCGATGATAGACGACGCCCACAAATGTAACCTAACCTACAGGGTATAACAATTTATAAAAACTCAGTTTTAGTTCAAAGTAAAAAGTGTTCATTATTTTTAACGAATCGAGAAATCATTCGCTTTTTTTGTTTTCTGCTTAAGATTAAATTCAGATGCGGCTTCTAAACGACGTTTTTAAAGATATGGGTAAGTAATATCACAAATATCAGTAATAACTAATAATCGAATCACCTAGTTTAAAATTTATCGAAGAAGTTCCCATTAAAATTATTCAGTATTGAATAGCGTAATGCTGGCCCAGCCTGATTTACAATACGCTTGCTAATTTAAGACAAGTGGTCGATTTTATGTTCGCAAGTCGTGCGTTCGATAAGGTGATGACGTACCCATTCCGGCGCTATGGAATATACATAGGTATAATATACGGAATATGTGGAAATAGGGATTGAATCATACGTCCGTTAAGTGTAAGGTTTTTTATATGAGGGAGGATTAAGTTACTAAACATTTGGGGGGTAGTTTGAAACTAGACATAATATCACTGCTCACTATTGCTTCGATTGCAGACGTAGACCTACATAGATATATATATTTTTTACCAATCACATTATGCAATGGATTAACGACAGGTTGCTTGTAAAAAATTGGCCGCAAGAATCTGTAATTAGTAATGATTGATTGTATTTTTTTTCTAGCGACTATTGTAAAAAAAACGCCCAGCTCATGTTGTTCGTGACCAATTAAGCTTTTTAAACAATATATTTTATCTTGTCTCTACTCTGTTCGGTCAAAACCTTCAAAAAGATAACATATTAGGTATGTATATCTTAAATCGAAGCTGAACGGAAATACGTAAATGAACGGAACAGAGAATTTCACAGGAAGTATTTCAGTATTCACAAGCTTACAAACACACTCTTAATGTGTAAGTAGTATTTTCCGTTTCCTGTGTCCTGTTTATTTGCACCTGCAACACCACCAGTGTTGCTAGTGTTTATGTGCGGGGGTGGTGACAATATTTTAAACATGGTGGCTGACCTGCGGAAAAATAACATGTTTATTTGGCTCCCTTTTCAATATATTTATTTCTATATGAACCTTTTTTTTCACAAATTCTTACTGGTTAAATGTAACTCATACCCATACTTAATATTATATTTTTTGTGCTAAAACTTTAAAATTAATTTGATTAATACGTAGATACCATTACTCGGTATGAAAATTTTTAAACCTACGGCTACCTTAATCTTCATAAAACTTCCAGGGATAAATCTGTGGTTTTACATGTATAATAAATATATAAAACAGATGCGTGGTGTGTACCCACATCCAGCAATTGTTGCCAATTTTTAATTTATTCTTTGCACGTGTGTTTATTTAATACAAAGTAACGATGTGGGTGGAATTCACGAGGCAATAACTAAGAGCGATTAATGCGGTACCTATATCAATGTATTTACTGTTCTAGTTAGGTAACTACCTATTACCTATAGTTACAGGTGTTACTATTTTGATATGTACCCACATCTTCCTCGAAAATACTTTCGGTTTAAAAAACTTCAAGTCTAACTGTTTTTATAAATCCTACAGTAAAATAACTTTTTTCCATATAGGTAGTTACCTGTCTAATAATCGAATATTTTTTTATTTTTATTAGTTAACTAGTTACATAAATTAATATTATGTATTATGTATTTAGTGCACCTACTAGAATAATATATATACATATTCATATTATCTTTTAAATATCCTTACATATGAAAGGCAGTTAGGTTTTGAACTTGTGATGAACAACGACGAGATAAAATTACATAAAACAGATATGTTTATTAAAAATATACATTCATGTGCACTTCCGACACAAGTAAAAACTTAAAACGAAGGAATATATAAAATTAAAAGGAAGGAAATAGTTAACATGATGACGCGAAGCCGCGTTGAGCTCATGCTCAACAGTCAACGCAGTTCCGAAATATTTCATGACATTAGTTACTTATATTAAGAAAAAATACAATATAAATTATTTAAGTCATGTAAAATATACTGTACATATATAAAAAGGAAGAAATTGAATAGCTGCTATCTTGAGATATCTTGATCTGTACTACGTTAGTCCATCTTCGTAACCGGAGTAAGTTCTCATAAAGGAGACCTTTTCACTTTGCTGTTGACAATGTGCAACGCATCAGCAGCAAAGCGGAAAAAGACAAATTTATGGAGAACTTTCTTCAACTCTTCTGTCTTCAGACTGTTCTGTATGGGTTGTCCTGTCACTTGTGGCTGTTGAAAGGCCTGTGAAATTCAATACTATAAGTTAAGTGTGTTGTAACTTGTACGTTATTAGAAATTAGGCGAATTTTATAATAATATGTCACAAGATGGTCACAAGTAACTACTGTGCATAAACTATGAAACGATGTAATAATTTATAGCTATTGAAAAAGTAGATACCTTCCCAGTTCCCTGTGACTGCCATCTCTCAAAACAAAACAAACTTCTGTGTATTCTTAAATTACTAGTCCAATGAACCAGCAAAATTGAATTATTAAATCCGACGCAGACATTTTAATTGAAATCAAAATGTACAGAAACATTACAAATCATTCATTGTTTCTCACAACAAATTATTTGCGTTAGAAAAGTTTAGTTAAACACACGGATATCCATGTTTTGGCAAGTGGCCTATTTTTACATGTAAGTACAGCTAGCAGTATAAACAATTCGGTTTATGTAAATACTAGGAGATGTAGGAATGCAAAGTACGCACGAAGGAAGTGAATTAAATCCCGTGGGTTCGTTACCCGGCTGTGACGGTAATGCTTCGTAACTATTTTTAAGAAATCCTATAATTATCACGACGTTTTTATCGTCTGAGCTCAGTAAATATCTTCTGGGAACTTGTATACCCTGTATACCTACTATTTACTTTTTAGTTCTTGGGTCCCAGGAGGATATACGATTACACAAATACATAGATATGCTTTTAGATTGCTCATAAACGAAATAAAACTTTAGACCACCCACCACCACCACCTACCCATAAGTTTTGGATTTAGGTATGTCTTAAGTATATTCTTCTCTCAGTAATTATCGATAAATATCTAATTCCGAATATGTAAGCAAGTCTTCTAGACACAGTTTAAAGAAAATAATCTACTTTGAATGCAGATGCAGTCATGTAGGTATTGTAAGATGATAAATGAGGAGGCATTCATATAGGTACGTACTTACTAAATAATAAATTTGACTAAAAATATGAACTTGTTTTTATTTTATTTACCAATTTATAACGAGTAGATATTTCAAAATGGCTCGTCATAAATATGAAGCTTACCGAAGCTTGTTATAATGATAAATTACTTACAAACTGAATGTTATTTTTGAGGCAGAAACAATTTTCATCAAGACGCTTTAAAATCTCTTTTGATTTGCAGAGAGAATAACAAAGCGCGATATATATTTTTATGACTTACATCCATCGACATAGACGTTTTAATGGACTACTAAAATTATTATACCAAAAAATGTAGTTCACAAACACATTAACAGCGTTGGAACGAAACGTTAAGATCTCAGTTGAACATTGTTACTTAGTTAGATTGGATTAATATTCGCTGATTCATGGTTCCCCTAATAAACTTGAGCATTTATAAAAAATGAACGAATATAAATCTCTAGTATGCTGCATAATATTATTTTTATTTTGTTTATAAGCGTCACTGTTTAGACTGTAAGCTTTTTATGAAACTTTAACGACAATCCACCGCCAGTCTAAATGCATCTCAATTATCGTAAAACTTTTTGTTCTGGCACATACCACTTTCATTATGACATTTTCGTAACTTGTGGATTGATGTTTTTCTTTGGACCACACCATCAGTTCTCAGATGAAAGACCAAGTTTGTCTTTACTTTTTAATCTCTGTGTACCAATTCACTGGCCAATTGTAAACTGTATGCAATAAATCTATACATATCCTGTATCACCTTCCTGGTAGTCCTACTTTATCGGCTCTTATCTCGCTGGCGAAACTCCAAACTGATCCATCCAGGTGTCTGCGCACACCATTATTCCTTGCTTTTAAATCTGCTCGATTTATATTTTAGTATACGTCTGCCTGATCGAGGATCGAAATAAAACAAGGGCGATCTCAAAATATCCATTGGTTTGCAGAAATCGTGATGATAGGTTTGTGGGATCGTGCGGCCCCTTAAATTGTTGTTGGGTGCAATATTTCTGCTACCTATCTCTTGTTACGAAAGTGAGGAAGGTAAACTTTGCATTCGCAATCTGTTTAATATGTGTATTTTAAGCTGTCGCATAAAACAAATGTGATGCCACAAAAATTATTTTTATAATTATTATTTATTATTTAATTATTTATTTTGATATAGGCATACTACCTAAAGATTTACCGTTCATAGGAATTTAAATCCGATGCACTGATTCTTTGTACAAACGCTACTCTGAAGTAGTATCTTCATAGTACTTACTAAATTCGTAAGGAATGTGCTCTACGTGTGAATAAAATTTGACCTACCACATCAAAATTAACATTGAAACAAAATAATAATACGATAAAACCTAAATACATAATAATTTCCACTCTTGCGTACAGTTTCAGACGGGACAGAATTTATGAAAAGCTGGCGCTGATTTATTTGTAACAGCAACAATAAAAAAGTTAAAAGCGACGATGTCACAAATAGATATTTTTTGCAATAGTTTTATATTTTTAGTGTCTACTTCTCGTTATGTACTAATAAAAATAGATTCTATCTGCGTAACTAGGTACTTAAGTAATTAGCGGGATGTCGATGAAAATTTTATTTTCACCAGATTTTAGAACGATATCGCCTCTTATTAATTATAAGTAAATCTAAATCTTATTGTCATCGAAACCAGAAAGCACTGGTACATTTTCTTCTAAGATTTTCTTGTAGAAAATTAATCGAATCTGAAATAAAATAGACCTCCATATTGCCGATGGCCGTGATTATGTGCAGTTCTAAAGCACTCTAATCTCTATCTAGACTCTAGAAATTGGTAGTAGGTACCTATTTCTAATCAAGTTTTTAATTCTTGTATAAACCTGACGGCTGACCGTTACCCTTCAAACTATAATTATTATTTATTAAAAAATGGATTGTTATCTCATAGAGCCTCGAAAGTGAGCTTTAAAAGAAACATAATATTCAGAAACAATTGATTTTTAGTTTTTAGTAGATATATCAATACCTTCTCATAGTCATCTTACCTAAATTAATTACGCGTGTTCATTTTATAAATTTTATAAATGTTTAAAGTGTAAACTATCATAATAATAAGACTTGGATGAACATTGAACATATTTCATATCTGTAAAGATTTGTCAAGCTTCCATAAGATATGGGACTCGGCCGTTACATCTGAATTAAATAGCTGTATTAATTCGAATACGTAACAACCATAAATAGACTTCAGTTACATGGACCAACAATATTAGTCGTATTTATAGATTACGCGAATATTGTGCGTCACTTGTTTCCGTTGCATCTGTGCCAATGTATAGCCACATATAAATTATAATTTATGATAGCTAAAGACAGGAAGATGTGGTAATTAAACGATTTGTTCCAAATTGTTTGTGACAGCTTTTGTTTTTGTAGAGCTAGATAAAAGCAAAAGCTAGACCTAAATATAAAATTCTAATAAAAGATCGCTAATATTTTAAACTTGTTTGTCATAGCGGTTGTCATGACAATTTCGGAATATTAATAGAGAAATGTGTATTTTTTTATATTGAGCTTCTTATTGAAGCTGATGAACTTCTTACCTTTTTTAAACGCGTATCATACCTACACCACTTTAAACTTAAGGCTGCAGTCTAGCAAAATTGCGTTTTCAACAAGTTATTTGACAATTTTTTCCCGGCTAATGAAATGATAAACTGATTTTTTTTTCTTGTTTATCAATTAGTGTTATATACGCAATGCGCGTGAATTTTTTCACATTTATAAAGTTACTTTATGTTACCTTAATCAGGCCTTCAAGATAAGTCTCTTTCCCCCAAAGACATTTCGAGCTAAGTTTGTGCACTCACTACGTTGCAACCGATTACAATTTACACAATTTGATCAGCGCATAAATATCCTTATATAGTCGTAATTCAAATCTGCTGAATACAATTGCCGAAAAACTTATGATTTTCCTAATTAGAACGTTATAAATTCATTAAATTTCCCATTTTTTGCCTTACAAAAAACTATTGATAAATACTGCTAAAAGTTATTTTTTCCATTAATTTATTCGAGTTGGTTGTAGACCAATGAGTATTAATCCTTTAAAAATTTTTTTTTGAATTTTGACAATTCTTTAAACATTAAAAAAATATTTAAAATAATTAGGAAAAATCCTAGCGAATTTCTTTAATCGCGCTCCTTGGGCCGGAGCGTTCTGACGTGTGCTCTACGCTCGATTTTCCTTCATACCGAAGTGAAAGTTGCTCTACTTCATTAAATTTAATATTTTTGTTAATTGATTATTTTTATTTTGTGCAAATATTCGTATTTTTAAATATTTGATTTCGATATGGAAAATAAACGAAAAAAATATGCGTGTAACTACTAGGAAAAAAATTATCTTCGAACATAAAGTTAATGAAACCAAATAGATTACAACAATTTCTTTATTTTACGGGGTTTCAGTAAAGGGATGTATGTTTCTTTAAAACTAAAGTAAGCTCATACATTTTCTTATAATATAATTTTTTTTTGAAGTTCCAAAAATGTTTATTTTTCGTTTGAGAAATACGAAATAAATAAAAATGTTGTGTGGTTTTATGAAACCACGGTAAAAGTGAAAGTGTTCGAACGGTTCCGAACACTGCTTTGTGTAGCGCATGTCGCGTGTCGGTCGGCTGCCGAGTAGGTATACCTACTCGGCAGCCGCGATACACGCGACATGCGCTACACAGACCAAAAAGTTTGAGACGATGTAATAAAAGTTTCACTTTAAAATTGTATTGAGAACTTCAACTTGGGACATACGGGGAAAATGATTTGTTTACTCCAAAATTCCAAATATGTCGAGGTGTTTTAATTTTTTCTTCTAGTCATTTTAAACGTAGCGGCATGTTGTTTGATTATTAATTTTGTAACTTAAATACAGGATGTTGGTTTTATATTTTGATCTTACAGACGCGCTGACAAATTTAGTCCACCATTTCTAGTTTAGTCCACCAACTCTAAGTACCAATATTAAAACGAATGGATTATCATCACATCATCAAAACTCAGATGTAATGGAAGATCACAATAACATAGAAAATTCAGTGGGTGTTGAGAACTAAAGAAACACAAGTAACAGAGACGCGAAGAATAAAAAAAGAGGACGAAAACGATAATTCGTTGATGCTTTCCCTTTTCGACGTATTGTTACCCTAACATCACCAATCTGCAAAAAACAAAACTGATGATTCCCAATTGCTGATTAAAAATGACAAAATTAGATTAAATTAAGATTAAAAAAACAAATAATCGACAACAGTGGTGAAAATTTGCTGATAACAATGAAACATCCTTCAGTGGTAGCAGATTTACTCATTTAAAATGTATCGGTGAACAGCGTAAAGGAGAGAAGGACAGGAAAACATTATGAATGTGGATGGTGGATTGTATACAGGGTGTAATCGATAAGTATGTGCAGGCGATTATGACGTTATTATTGCAGGTATCAAAAAACTTAAAACTGATATCGAAATTACTTTACCTAATGAGCAAAATGACAATAATAACTTTTTAAAAGTATAACGAGAAATATCTAAAAAATTTACTTTATACACTCCCATATCAAGAAGGGAAAATGGGACTAGTAGAAGTTAAATGTCTAATTCCGGCAAAAGACATGAATGCGGAAGATGCGGTTAAAAATAAAAAATTTAATATTTGAAATACAATGCAAAAAAATAACACTTTTGTCATAGATAAGAATCATGACTATTTTTTCCAAATTCAGGGACAACTAAACGTTGCAGAAGCAGAAGTCTGCTTATTTGCTGTTTGGACTGGAGTGAATCATTCGTTAAAAATAGAATATATAAAAAAGTATGTAACGTTTAGGCAAAATAAAATGATGGACCATTATCAAGATTTTACAGAAATTGCCTACTGTCAGAATTGATTGATTCGAGACTTCAGGATTCGATGCCCATCAAGGACCCATCCTATATCATTCAAGCGATTGAAAAAAAAAAGAGAAAAGTCCAGTGCAACTGATAAAGCATCAGAATGCTAGCAAAAGATTTATTAGGTTTATCAATATAAATCTATATATTATACATATAATAAACTAGCTTTCCACCCGCAGCTTCGCCCGCGCAGTCAAAGAAAAACCCGCATAGTTCCCGTTCCCGTGGGATTTCCGGGATACAACCTATCCTATTTCCCGGGGTAAAAAGTAGCCTATGTCCTTTCTCGGGTATCAAAATATCTCTATACCAAATTTCATGCAAATTGGTTCAGTAGTTAAGGCGTGATTGAGTAACAGACAGACAGACAGAGTTACTTTCGCATTTATAATATTAGTATGGATCTGTAGAAGGGTCAATTCTTTACTTTGAAAATATTTAAAAAATAAATAGCAGGGGGTGTTACTGGATCGATACAAAACCCAAATATGTGATTAAAAAAATTTTTGTCTGTCTGTCTGTCTGTATGTGAAGGCATCACGTGAAAACTAATGGTTCGATTTCGATGAAACTTGGTATAATTATACCTTATTATCCTGGGCATAAAATGAAATACTTTTTATCCTGAAAAAATACGAAGAAAAAAAAATAAATCTTAATTCTTCAGTTTTATCCATAGACGTTGTTCTATAGAACCGCGAACACACGTTGCGTTACCCGCAGTGGATTCAGCGATGTAACCTGTAGCGCCAAAAGTCGGATTTGGCTTGAACCGTTTGCGGCACACGCGGGCCGCACGACACCACGCCTCCTTGACTCCTATATAAGGACGGCGTTCCGCGCGATGCATATAATTTATGAATTTTGATACGAGCGGACGTGTCCAGTGTGGCGAGCGAGAGTGATCGTCTTATATTAATTTAGTGAGAAACGTCTTCCCAGTTCAAAATGGAGAAATAAACCATCCACGCGAAGATCGACATCCGCGCGGACGGAGTCGCGGTCGGAAGCTAGTCAGAAATAAATATCTTTTGTTTTCATTTGCGTATTTTTCTATTTTATAATTTTTTACACAAACATTACATTTTTTTTTTTTATTATACAAAATTTGTTTATCCGTTTTATTAGTGAAACTGAACAACTTTCACTAAGAAACTTAGGTCGAAAAAATGTATAGAGTTATGCATTTTGTATGGAAAGCTATTTTTTTTTTATATTTCTTTGTAAAAGTTGATCAGTTATATAAACATGAAGTTGAAGATATCAATAGAACGTATTCGCAAATTTTGTGTACTTACTGATAAAAAAAAATCACCCGGTGTAATTTTCACGAAAATTGTTTCACATTATCATTTTTGGTACTTATTATGAATATTAAATTATGCATACGGATGATTTAATTTTTACCGAAAAATTAATTTTTAAAAATTAAGTGGAGCAACTTTCCCTTAGTACATTTGTATTATTTACATATAGGCGCACGGGATGCATTTGTTTGCACTACTAGACCAAGCCCTTAATCATATGAAAATTTGATAAAATAAGGAATATTATAAATTCTTGCTTTCATGTGATCATGGTTGGCCGAGTCACCGAGTGGTCAAGGCAGCTGCAGCAGTCAAAACACGCAGAATGGAAAACCACCTGATGATCGAATTAATAAATATAAAAAGAGAGATTATTTTATTGCCTCTCTTCAGCACCACAGTTAAACATTTATCCAGGCCGGGATCCTCTCTCTTAATCAAAGTTTCTAATATTGTCTTCCGTCTTACTTAAAGAAAACAATTGAACAGTAGGTATTGTCAACGAATCATTTGGTATTTCACTGGAAAACATAACGTCTGGCGTTTGTCTGGAGTACATACATTCAATATTATATAAAGATTTTTATTAAAAAACATGCGTAAAGAACGCAGCTTCGGTCGATTGTCTCATTAGTGGTGACATCAATTTCCAAATAATGCCTATGAGCAAATTGTTAGGTTGACATTTATTACCGATTTATTTTGCAGAAACGGGCTATGTTGAGGCATTTACATGTTTTGTAGAATCTCGTGGCTATTCTAGCTTCCCTTTCTTGTTGAAGTTGTCATGATTGCTTTTGGAAAACAGTTTTCTACCTTTCAATTTTTTCTTGGGATACCACCGATCATAAGTTACGTACCTACTAAAAATTTGAAAGTGTCTCATTCACAAATAAGAACAAACAACAAACATCTAGTGGATTTCACTAAAACATGATCGATATCTGTTTCAGCCGCTTGTATTTATAATTTATATACCATTGAATATAGAATTGGTTACACAAGCGCGGAAAACAGCAATTTAATGTGCGTGTAAACTGTAAATCATTAGGAAGGAAGAGATCTTTATTTAGGGCGACGACCAAACTAAACAAGGTTTAATTCTGTACGAGACAGGCCGATCCCCGTTTCCACCGTATTCTCGGAAAAAAACAACGCTCGTGCGGCATCTTGCTTTGATTTGAGGCAATACGTCAACAGTCATTCGCTTGTCGTTTCTTCTTCTTCTTCTCTTAATTAATGGCTCCACCCAATAAAAAGGGACTTCGCCAATGTCCAGTATATATGGGAGAGACAGGACTCAAATTTCAGCCAGTTAGACTTGTTCGGTTGTGACATTTAACATCTGGAACTGAGTGGGAAAATGCAGAAATTTTGATCAACTTGGAGCAGCTAGAACAAACACATAAGACAATACAGGTTATATATATTACAGACTACAGGATACACTTATATAGTTTATAAATATAATAAGGGGTTAATACTTTAGTTTGTTAAAGGAAATAAATTTAGATAGAATTTCAACAAATTTGGAAGGCACTAACTTGTCGTTTGAAAAGTTACGATAATTGGATACGTCAAGGGATGATACATTCAAATGTCTTCTAGCTAGGCTACTCGCGGTTAAGCTCGCGGTATTCTTAGATTTAATTTTGGCATTTTGTTTGTTGTATGTAGTAAACAGTTTCTTTTTACTTGTTTTAGGTGCATATCGGGATACCAGAATGTCGTCGATAGGTATATGTGATTTAAACTTTTCTCTTCAAATTTTTTAAATTTTCAAACTTGCTTTCGCCACGATTAATTGTGTTTTATTTTTGCGGTCAATCCTAAAATATACCTAATCCAAATTGCGTTTTTTAATAACTGTTTTTGTAAATTTCAATATTTTCTAAGAACATATCTACTTGGTTGTGACTCTTGTCTAATTCCGTGGTCTAAATCAATTACTTTTAAATTAATAATGAATCAAAAACACCTATTCTATATATTTTATGGTTACAATATCCAAGCTTTAGAAACGGCTGTTTAATAAACAGGAAATGACAATATCATCACCTTTTTATTGGTAAACATGAATTTGAACTTTCGAAACTGTGGATATTTTTATTATTTCACCGTCTGCGACGGTTATAGACCATAGACAAAATTAAAAACATACGTTATGCGGTTAGTTATGTGTTGCTAACATATCTACGACATTTTATTTGATTCAGCAGTTATAGGGAAGCAGATTATAGACGTGTTTGTTTGATTTATAACTGTAATTTTAATATTGATACTGCTTTAGAAATAATTTGTAAACACATATTTCAATTTGATTTGGTTATAGTGTTCTACTTCCTAGCGGTTAAGATGTGGTACCTAGTACCTACCTTCCTAGATTTAATATCCTTTGAAAATTACCCGAAATATATTTATAAGAATAATAAATGATTCATTTTATTTCAATGTACCTATAGGTAAATGTACAGGAAGAATTTTTCACTATTTCGTATTTATATTAGCTGAACGGAAACGTTTCCGATGAATGCGTCGATTATAGCTATTTTAAATTGCAGAAGATTGCAGTTAGATATATGCTGATATATGTATTAAGTGTGAGATTACAAATGGCCCGATTGAAACAATTGAAACATATAACTAAACTCCCTCCCCTTCCTTCACGTGTGTAGAAATTTACAACGCTGCAATTCCAGACTGGAATTGATACTGTATCATATTAGTCCCTAGATAAGAAAGTCATTTGTGAATCACTCGTTACTGCCATAGGCTAAACACATCCACATTTTTTTTCTATCAATTTAATTATAAATACCTACTTAACTAATTTATACTCGGTTTCCCACTTACACCCTAAATAAGACGTTTATTGCGAAGACCAAAAATAATTAGGTACTATAAACATAACAACGTAAATACACGCACGTGTGTCAACAGTCAATACCCAATAACGATAGTCGATAAGTACGTACATATAAGTAGGTGCTCATAGTTTTATTCTTCAAATCTTTGGTAGGTGTTGGCAGGTAATTTTAACACCTGATTAAATAATATACTCTTTGCTAATCAATAAAAATTACTTGCCTTAAGTAAACCAAGAAACAATATCATTTTTAATATTTTAAAACAGCTATTTCACAGTAAAAACTTTTAAAGGTATTATCATATTATGTATTATAAGGTTTTAACCATGTTTTAACTATGAAGTTTCACTGATTAATCTGGACTAGTAATTATTAATGATAACATCCTACAAATTTTCTCGCTTACACCTATTGTAAATAACGTAACATGATTCACGAATTACAAAGTAACTATTGCCCATCTAATCCATGATAATATTATAGTTACCCACATAGAAATATGCTAATTTATACACAAAAGTAAATCCGAAGCGCAGCAATGTTTACAACCACGCCCGGCGCTCCACTTTACAGAAATATACATCTTGAAAATGGTTTGAAAAATGGCCTGATGAAATTTTGTATGCAAGCCGCCCTGTTCGTGGTTGTTTGTGTGAAAAAAGAATATGTACCTAGGAGTAAACTGTAAACCTTAGATTAAGGATTGGTCTTACCGGAGACCAATCCTTAATCTAAGCTGTAAACCATCACAGCGGATTCTTTGGGGGCATTATGACCTTATCCTACTAGGCTACTAATAAGTAAAAATGTTTACAATTTTGACTTCATTTAATTACCAATATCTGCCTGAAAATAATGAATCTAAATAAATGTGTTAAAAATGTTGATAGTATAATAGGAAAGGTGCCTAACTACTAAAATAGCTAAAAGCTAATAAACTAACATCATTCATATCTCATTCAGAGTTATGATAGTTTATTTTATTATAATATGAATATCAAAGGAATTTAGGCAAGTAGGTATAGTTCCTTTATAATGGGTACAGTGTGGATGATTACGTAGATACCTTTAATAATTAATTACTCCAAAATGACGGACACAAATGTTCTACTCGGCTGTTTATCTTTCACGGGAGACAGCGAAGTGTGTTTTTTTATTTGGATTTCAACGTCCGCGTCGTAATAAAATTCTAAATAATGTTATTTTTCGTGCCGTTGAGTTTTCATTCGCCTTTCATTCTGTGTTTCATTCAACCTGTTTTTTAACTCTTACGATTTTGTTAACAAGACATGAAATAGCACGAATCATTTCTTCAATGGATTAGATAGTTTTGTCTTGAATACAATAAACGATTATTAAAAACGTGCTGAAAAAATTGTTTTACAGTTAGTACCTAGTGCAAAACAGCTTTATGTATAGAAACACCCATTGTTCTTCGAAAAAAAGTGTACATGAATCCACATTAAGGTAAGTATACGGTAGTAAGAAATAACAATTTTTTTTGTGTACTTACACAATTTATTATTATTATTATTTAATATATATATTATATATTACACAATTTATTTAATATATATTATATATTAAATAATAATAATAATAAATTGTATAATTATAATATATTATTATTATTTAATGATAACTTAGGTCTTAGGCATATGTTAGTACTTACTAACATATGCCTAAGACCTAAGTTATCATTCATAAAATTGATACTGTATGATGACTGTATGTATAAATATATGTTTAAAAAATTATTTGCAATTTAATGCGACAGCTCTTTTGCCATTATTATCGACGGAAAAATAAATGAACTTTAAAAAAAAATTGGTTGTCTGTAAAGTCGGTTTACTGACGATAGTTGAACGTGACAACGTCCGATTGTGCTTCTTTGTCGCTCTTTCCGCGCTCTCGCTTGCACTTCAAGTCACATGGAACGCCTCAGAGCGAGGTAACGCCGCATGAGTCATGTTTTTTCGTGCGTGCAGCCGGCTATATCGAATTATAAGACGTTGTCACGTCAATAAGAATGAAAATAAAAGCTATTTTAAAACAAAACAATTGTATTATTGCTTAATCACATTTTATAGTACACGACATGGCCATTCATTATTATGACACTGTCCGTTTTACACGACCATTAACTATTTACTAGTGCACTCTATCAGCATTTAAAACTAAGTCGTGATTTTACTATAAAATACGGAGGTTTTAATTTATAGGTTAGCTTCATGCACCATGCACTTCTCATTGTATATAGCACAGAACAGAGGACTACATATCAAGCCTATTTATTATTTTTCAAATAGAATATCTAGTAGGTACATACTACGTGATAACTCTCACACTTTCTTGATAAAATATTTAAATGATAATAAATAAAAACAAGTTGTGTCGTTTATATTCTATACTTAAAACTTCATTAACCTTAAAATTAGGACAATTTAGGAGGAACTTTTTTTTCATTCATTTATCCTTAGATCATTAAATGATCTAAGCATTTATCATATTATCAGAGAATTAAATTCATTCGGCATGAACTCTACATTCTATTAATCAAAAGGAATAATAATTAAAATTAATAAAAAAGGTTAAGAGTTCGTTAATAAGATCCATATCCGTTTCCCGCTTCATGTTTAATTCGGGAATCGAGTTGAAAGGTCGCGAAAAGCAGTTTTCATGAATCATGCCAAATTTTCGTTTGCTGATTTATTGAATGCGCGCGTAAATTGCCAGTCTGAAAAATATTACTATTTTTTTACCTATTTTTCAGGTATTCGTTAAATTAATTAAAATAATAATATTTTTTAAATTATTGCTATAATTATTCGTAAAAATAGTTTTCAGTAGGAATTTATGCATATTTAATCTATCACGATTATTTAGCCAGTGAGGTGGAGATTATATAATAGTCATAAAAATTTTATGTAGGCATTCGCGTAACCATTAAACATGCTACATTAAAAATATTCTAGTTTTCAGTAGCAGTAGGTACGAAATGTTGTTACTAGGTGTGTCAACTGAAAAACTTGTCCGTTGCACTTTCCTTTATTTAAACAAGTTTATGTGAGAATAATATAGAGACAGTAATTTTTCTTTAAAATATTCAATTAATAATTACATTAATACTTCTCACATCTTTAATTTTCATCACCACCTCCTATATTTACAATTGTTTACAAATGAAATAGCTACAACTTTATTGAATTATACGTGCATATTTTTAGAAATTTACAGGAAATCACACACACACAAACACATTTCTACTTACAGTAAAATTTGTACAATCCACAAATTCGGATAAAGCGACTCCTGCGCACGCACGTCACGCCCGTTGCCGTATATTTTTAATATAAAAATATCTAGTCGGGTATCGAATCATAAAAATATAAATATTTTAAGATCGACCGCTCGAGCACTACCTAAGCCTCGTCTACCCATTGACGTATACGTTACGAACTAAATTCGGTGCAGCGACTATTCCGCGATTCTGTAAACATCGCGGCGGTGCTAAAATGTGGCCAGATTACGTTGATCTGCAACGCACCCTGCATAGCGGCGATATCCCCCACAGTTTTACAGAAGAGTTAGTGTAAGCGGCTCAAGATATACTGGTTGTTATATTCATTTGCCAAGCTAACGCTTCGACAATTATGAGTCTTATTGCAAGGTGCTTTGAGCTATAATTGTGTGATTCGACGGTAGCGTGTATGTTTGTATGTAATAAGTTCTGTTTTGGGCACACCGTGAGTCAGCCGCTATGAGGAAAGACGTGCAAGTTATAATTTCGGATCGGCCGACATTGTTTAATGGTTTTATAAATCTGAACCAAATGAGTTTCCGACGGAAATTCATGTTGAAAATTTATCTTAGAGCTAGAGTTTGCTCAAGCACTTTCCACATTTTGTGAGGATTATGGTTAGAAGTTTGATGCAGTTTTATTCTTATGAATGGGATATTATCAAATGTTTGCTTTAGCGTCCTTCGTCTCCAATGATTAAATATACTTTTATTGTAGAATTTTTAAAGCTTTAGACTTTAGAGCTTTAAATCTGCTATTGCCTTAAATACTTTATCTTCAAGTCTCAGATAATTGAAATTTGCAACACGAAACTTGTTTCAAACTCAATGATTATTATAGCATTTAAGGATATGATGAAAGATGTGTTAAAAATAAAACTCTTGAAACTTGTTGAATTATTTATTCAAAATCTTATTACCGACCTATATTATTCGTACTAATCCAAATAAAGCTCATCTTAAATATTACGAATGTGTAACAATATTGTAATTTTACATTTTTTATAATTCGGTTGTAAATGACTGTTTTTATTGATGATTCCGCCTTCGCTTCGCTTTCGATTCAGAAAAAGAAGTCGATAAATCGTAAATGTAACTAATTACTGTAATATATATAGGTATATGCTATGTTACATGGCAGTGAGAATAACGACTCTACAATTAGATATAATATGTCGTGACCGTATCGTAAATTTGCTCATTTCATGATATGATTGGCCATTTCACGAAATGGTCGCATTTCGTGAAATGGCCAATTTAGTTTGGCCACATCATGATGTGGCTTGAGCAGATCAATGATAAGAAATCGTTTCACGATATGGCCAACTAAACGCGCGGTTTTTTCATGAACTGATCAAAATTATTTGATCATATCGTAAAATAGTTACATTAATCATTGGTAGAGGCGCTGCAAGCTCTGTGTTTATGTGATAAGATGGCGGCCGCTGGCGAAAATTTAATTATTCGCAGTTAAAAACTTCATAATTCGTTTAATAACAATATGAAGAAAGTCATAGCAAAGAATTTACGACGGTTCGAGTACTATGGAAAATGTGGATATCTTATATGTATTGAAGAAAAAATGCGTCCTAAATAAAATAATTTAAGACGCATTTTTTCTTTTAGGATATATATTTATATATCCTACTATAGTATTATAATTGTTTGTTTTTTAAAAAGCGATCCGCTTCTGGCACTCGCCGGCCGCTGCCGCGGCACGCTCGCTTTGCTCGCTCGGCTCGTGCGTTGTTTATCAAAGTCTAACCTAACCTAACCTAACTGTTTTCTATTGCAAAAACGATTCGCTTCTGGCATTCGCCGGCCGCTGCCGCGGCACTAACTTAAATGACATTAAACAAGTTTTTAGAATATTCTGATTTTTTTTTAAATATTTTATGGACTCTTTATATTTTATACGATCTGGCCAAATGTGGATGGCCAAATCGTGAAACGTTGACGATTTAACGATCTGATCAAACTATGTTGGCCATTTCATGAAATGCGACCATTTCGTGAAATGATCGATCATATCATGAAATGAGCAAATCTACGATATGGCCACGACATATACATATTCAATCTTCATAATATAAGAATTTATTGGAAAAGGCTGACTATACTTGCCCATAGGCAAAACCAGTTAATGAATAGATTTTTAATTTATCTGCCGTTTAGTAGTTTTACATGAATAAATCTTTTTATAATGCTTTTAAGTTTTTAAACCTAAACTACTAAAACCACGATGGATAATGTTATGTTCGACGATTTTACTTACTACTTTAGGAAATTTTCCCTAAACACTTATGTTATCAGTTATGTCAATACACAAGCTCATATAACCACAGCAGAAATGATTTAAACTCTAACAATGAAACTTTATTAGTAAACTTTTTACAACCACAATCCCAATTTACACAAGTTATACTTCAAATAATTCATGATTACAGCATTGAGATAATATTACTACGTATGGAGGAGACACCACGAACAAAATCTGTGCGCCATTTTTTTGCTCTAAGTTTTAAAAATTATTATCTAGTTAGGTACTTACCGATGAAAAGTTATGTTAGTCACTTTTCCGTATTATTTGTATTATTTGTGCAATATCGTAACACACACGAAGGCATATTTGATGCGTTTCACTTTAAAACAAATAAAAAATGAGCGTGCAGTTAAGCCATATGGCTTATGTTGAGCGGAACATAAGTGATGTAGGCGGTGTCGTCTCCATATGTAAATCTCAATGGATTACAGTCTGTTTCCATAAACAACACGACATCAGAACAATTTATTAAGTCCGTTTCACCACAAAATCCATTCACAATTTCCTTTTTTTCAAACTCAAACTTTATTTCAAAAGTTCAATATACAGCTCTATTGCTATACAAATAGGGCCCAAATCACTTCGACTGGTACTTGCCCCTCATCTTCCAACGTCATTTAGTGTTTTTGAGCGCATCACACGCCTCAACCAGTTCTAGGCCTTCCATGATATAGAGTAAGTTCTCAACAGAGGCGTCTTCATCATCATCGAACCACAATTTGAGCATATTTTTGGCTCTGGCTTCATCTGTCGCGTTCTCTGTTTCGAAGTACTCTATCTCGTCGGGTTTGTAGTCCAGTTTTACGGCTAATTTCTTCCAATCTTTTAGCTTTTTGGACACAGCGTCTAACTGCGTTTCGGTTATCATTGTGAGACGAGCGCGTTCAGTTTTGTCGTCGTCGTCGTTTACGTGCGTTGAATCTGGTACCTGGAGAGAAATAAATAACATTAATTTATTAATTTATAATCAAACTAGCTTTCCACCCGCGGCTTCGCCCGCTTTGTCTAAAACATAATAAATTATATACTAAAACCTTCCTCTTGAATCACTCTATCTATTAAAAAAAAACGCATCAAAATCCGTTGCGTAGTTTTAAAGATTTAAGCATATATAGGGACATAGGGACGGAGAAAGCGACTTTGTTTTATACTATGTAGTGAAGATATTAAGTTCGTTTTAATGGCTATGGTCGAAATATATCACAAAATTAAGTGGAAGATGTGTTTTGACTCCTATATTGTGGCAAGCTAAAAATGCTGAACTTTGCTACATAATTTCCCCATAGTCGACTAAGAATTGATATGATGTTACAAATTTTTAGATACGATTACAGCAACACAATTAAATTGAACAGAAAAAAACTTAGGAAAATTTAATTAAATTTTTATTACCATAGAAAATAATAAGACAGAAATATTTACCTGCTCAATATCATTTGCATCGCCTTCCTTTATGAGGTCTGCTTCAATCTGCTCTTCAGTTATATCTTCATCATTTGCCTCCTGTACAAGATAAAATAGGTACATATTGGTTTTAATTAATATGTTTTTTGGAACTTGCTTTGTATATTTACATGTAATCTTTAAAAATTTTTAGTCACTAGTATTTAAGCCATTTTTTATTTCAGTTTAAATCAGGGATCTCGGGTGGCTGAATTGGTCAAGGCATCGCGCATTGTCCCGGCGGAATGGATTGGTGGAAGACGCGGGTTCGTATCCCGTCTCGTGATCAAATTTTTATTTTTAAAGTGAAACTTTTATTACATCGTCTCAAACTTTTTGGTCTGTGTAGCGCATGTCGCGTGTATCGCGGCTGCCGAGTAGGTATACCTACTCGGCAGCCGACCGACACGCGACATGCGCTACACAAAGCAGTGTTCGGAACCGTTCGAACAGTTTCACTTTTACCGTGGTTTCATAAAACCACACAACATTTTTCTTTAAAAAAATATAATGCTTAGTTATTATAACCTACTGAATCCTAAACTAAACTTTACTTGAAAACCTCGAGCTAACTAAACCTACCAAATAAATCAATCGCAATCAATGTATATCTATGCATCTATATGAGTATTTTTATTTACGTCTTCAACTAAGTTATCTACGAATATTTATAATGTATAATCCCGGACATATCTAAATTGTATATTATTATTATGGTTAATTTGTAATCTGTGTATTGGAAAATTGAAATGTATGTGACAATATTAATGTAATTTAAATATAATATTGTATTGCAATACCTGCATAAGGTTTCTAATATGTAAAATGTATTAGTATGCAATAAATTTTGATTTGATTTGATTTTTTATTTAATTTTTAAGAATATATTTTACCTGTTTAATATTTTTATCATTGTTCACATTAGCATCCCCATTAGAGTTGCTCGCAGCTGCGTTCGCGGCAACTTCACGCGAGATACGTTTTACCTGCGAATATAATCCTTATTACGTAAACAGTAGAACTCAAAATTCTTCATCAATGTACAACTACAATTAATTTTCTAAAAACAGTTTTGAAAAGATTAAATATATTCGTCCTAATAAATCCAGGACCGCCTCCTTGGTACAGTGGTTGACGCGTGAGCGTAACTCCGAGGGGTCCTGGGTTCGATTCCTGGTGGAGACGAAGAAAAAAAAAATGTCTCGGTCTGGCAGGACACAGAAGGCTTTTCCCTAAAGAAAATCGATCAGTGAAACAGATGTATAATGCATCTGCCCCTTACCCCACTAGGGGACATGGGACTTCACTTTTTTAATAAATCCAGAATGGAATAGCACGGTATGTGTACTTAAAATCTATATTAATATTATAAGAGGAAACATTTAATTGTTTGTTTTGACGAATTTGTGAGTATGATAATGATTTTCACAAAATAACTTGATCTAATTTAATAAAAATAATTTTTATTTGACAACAAAACACATGTACCTGCAATTATGACTTAAATTACATACTATACAATATAGTGAGTACATTTAACTGCAACATTTTGAACAACGTCTCCTACGCCAAGAAACCCGGACACATTCGTGATTATTATTTCAGAAAACGCTTACCATATCATCAAGATAATCAGGCAGTCTTCCAATAGGATTATTCGTGTGCACAAAGAAGTGTGGGGAACGACGGGCCAATAAACGCAATGCGCGCCAGCCCCACCCCGCACGACCCGCCTCACCGCTCTCACCGCCAGATAGCATGTACAATTCTAATATATGAAGGAAAGAAAGAAAAAATTTATTAAGGGCTGATTTTTCAATCCTTGGTTAAAACTTATTCGTCGAATCCATACTAATATTATAAATGCGAAAGTAACTCTGTCTGTCTGTCTGTTACTCAATCACGCCTAAACTACTGAACCAATTTGCATGAAATTTGGTATGGAGATATTTTGATACCCGAGAAAGGACATAGGCTACCTTTTATTGCGAAATATGTACCACGGGCGAAGCCGGGGCGGACCTCTAGTAATATTATAAATGCGAAAGTATGTTTATTCGTTTTAATGTGACATGGCCATGGGTAACTTTTGACAGCGGTGAAACGACTCATAGGTACTAATGCGAATTTAACATCAGGGGAATCCGCGGGCAAAGAAAAATATATGAATATTGTTTTCAATAAAAATGATGATGATGATATTGTTCATGAAATTATACCCGGCGCGGCGAATGATGATCCCTATGACAGTTCGTCTTAGTGATTGCTCGTATGATGGGTCGTGTCGATACTTTACTATTTTATAGGCAAAGGCGTGGTTTGCATTCAGCCACGTCGGTAAACATGTTTTTACAAATATTATAAAATGAATTTTAACTAAAAATTTTGACGTCTATTATGTTGTTGTTGTATTAATTTAAGTTCTTTAGCATAGATTAAGTAGGTAAGTAAAACGAAAGTTTTCCAAAACATAAAAATGCGCCTTATCATTTTCACGTAATATTTAACCCGTTTAACACAGTGTATTATTATTTTATCATGAAAATGGAAGCCCCCATTTAATTTGTCTAAAAAACTTATATTATCATAGGTAAGTAAATGAACGCGAACGGTAATTAATTAATTAATTATGCTGCGATCTTCTGTTCCATTCAATAGTGAATGAACTAAAGCTTAAGCATGGAAAAAATTTGAACTCGTTTCCATTATCGAAATTGGTTTATCGATACTTTCCGCACTAGTCGATAAATGCCAACGATGTAAGTTTTGTAGGACGTAAACGCAAAGTCAGATTGATATAATTTCTCGTAAATGTTAAGAATTGTTATAATTCCAACGGAATATCATTGTTATGGCATAAAGCTACGTAAGAATTAATAAATGCCATTTTTAGATGCCTCCAATACGTTTCTAATTTAATGGTGACGCCATTACAAGTTTGTCTCTTGAGAATAACTGTCAGTGTCATAGGAATCATCATTCGCCGCGCCGGGTATAATAATAATTCCATAATTCCAGGGCCCTGGTGAAAGCGCCCAACGACCAGGCGAGTTTATACGTTCGCTAGCTATGCAGATACTGAGCCATTCTGCGCACGCGCGGCCTGTGGATAGAGAGCATAGCGTACGGGATGTGGGTGGGAATAGGTGGGTGGTTTACTTTAATCAGTCGTAAAAATTTCCAATTTAAGGAAGATTACAAAAATAATTTTAACAATAGTTAGGAAAATTTCCATAAGTCGGGAAAATTTCCATAAGTCGGGAAAATTTCTATAAGCTGGAAAATTTCCATAAGAAAGGAAAATTTCTATAAACAAGGAAAATTTCTATACGTCCGGAAAATTTCTATAAGTCAGGAAAATTTCAATACGTCAGGAAAATTTATATAGATAAGGAAAATTTGTATAAGTCAGGAAAATGTTTATAAGCCAGGAAAAATTCTATACGTCAGGAAAATTTCTATAAGCCCGGAAAATTTGTATAAGCCAGGAAAATTTCTATAAGCCAGTAAAATTTCTACACGTCAGGAAAATTTGTATAAGTCCGGAAAATTTCTATAAGCCTGGAAAATTTCTATACGACAGGAAAATTTCTATAAGCCAGGAAAATTTCTATACATGAGGAAAATTTCTCTTTGCCGCAAAAATTTCTATAAGTCAGGAAAAATCCATAAGTCGGGTAAATTACGATAAGTCAGGAAAAATCATATACGCCAGGAAAATTTCTTTACGTCAGGAAAAATTTCTCTCTGCCGCAAAAATTTCTAAAAGTCAGGAAAAATCCATAAGTCGGGTAAATTACGATAAGTCAGGAAAAATTTCTATAAGTCAGGAAAATTTCCATAGGCCAGGAAAATTTCTATACGTCAGGAAAATTTCTATGCGTCGGGAAAATTTCTATATGCCAGCAAAATTTCTATAAGCCAGGAAAATTTCTATACGTCAGGAAAAATTCTATAAGCCAGGAAAATTTCTATACGTGAGGAAAATTTCTCTTTGCCGCAAAAATTTCTATAAGTCAGGAAAAATCCATAAGTCGGGTAAATTACGATAAGTCAGGAAAAATTTCTATAAGTCAGGAAAATTTCCATAGGCCAGGAAAATTTCTATACGTCAAGAAAATTTCTATGCGTCGGGAAAATTTCTATATGCCAGCAAAATTTCTATAAGCCAGGAAAATTTCTATACGTCAGGAAAATTTGTATGAGTCTGGAAAAATCATATACGCCAGGAAAATTTCTTTACGTCAGGAAAAATTCTATAAGCCAGGAAAATTTCTATACGTGAGGAAAATTTCTCTTTGCCGCAAAAATTTCTATAAGTCAGGAAAATCCATAAGTCGGGAAAATTTCGATAAGACAGGACAATTTCTATACGTCAGGAAAATTTCTCTTTGTGGGGAAAATTTCTATAAGTCAGGAAAATTTCGATAAGTCAATAAAAAATAATATTATAGATAAATTATGATAAAATACGTATTTAAGGCGATAGAAACGATTCAACTATAAATTTATATTTAAACATGGTATGCATAATAAATAACCTTATATTTCGTGTTTCTCAGAAATAATTCAGAAGAGAACTTAATACAACGGTTCCGTGAGATGGGAGAGGATACGGAAGATTGCTCTAAACCGTTGTTAGGCGATTGTGAAGGTAATATTATTATTTATTTAATTAAGTATTTAATTTGATAGATAAATTAAAAAATGTAATCAGAGATAATGTAAAAAGCAGTTTTAATCCTACTAATATTATAAATGCGAAAGTTTGTGAGGATGTGTGTCTCTCCTACAGTACCGCCACTCGCCCTGTTCGATAGCATATATTATTAAGGGCCGATTTTTCAATGCTTGGATAAAACTTATCCGTCCAATAAAGTATTACACGATAATATTAAAATGTCACGTAAACTGTCAAATACGGACAATTAGAATACGTTTTTAAAATGGTAATTTTATACATTATTCGACGAATAAGTTTTATCCAAGCATTGAAAAATCGGCCCTTAATAATTCATACCAATTTATAAAGAAAACATACAAATTTTTATAAAAATAGTCTATAGTATGTATTTTACACTAATAACATCACACACCACTTATACAAATACCCTCAAAAAATGAATTAAAGTAAAATCTCTGTATATTCAACAGCAGTCACAAAATAAGCTATATAGGAAACAAAAGCAATTAACTAAACTTCTTCTTAGATTTAAGAGAGTTAAAAATATAAAATTTGTATCTTACCTAGAGATGGCATGAAATCTCTCTCTTTAGTTCGACAAGCTGCCAGGTTATCAGGGCATAGATTCCATAATTTTGTTAGCTCAGTACTGAAAAAAAGAGAAATATATTACTTATAATATTATAAAATATTTATATTTTATACATTGTTTTTTAACCACATACTTTCCCATGAAATGTTTCTTTTGACTTTCATATTCTTTAATAATATCACCAACTGGTCTCCTGCGTTTTTTCACTCTTCTTACTTCTTCTGTGGATTCCGATTGGACTGGTGGTTTTGGTTTTTGGAATTCTATAAAACATAACAATTCTTTATTATAAGTTGTGTGTGAAGTTATACTAGAAAAATTAATTAAGGGCCGATTTTTCAATGCTTGGATAAAACTTATTCGTCGAATAATGTATAAAACTACCATTTTAAAAACGTATTCTAATTTCCCGTATTTGACAGTTTACGTGACATTTTAATATTATCGTGTAATACTTTATTGGACGGATAAGTTTTATCCAAGCATTGAAAAATCGGCCCTAAAAAGAATAGGTTATACCATATTTATTCTACAATAAAAATGAATTGGATAGGTTGCTAATGAAGTCTGTGTACCAAAAATGCTTTGAATTTAATAAAAAATTGTGAAATCGTAATTTCAAAAATAACAAAGTGTGATGTATTATATTAAGTAGTACATATATTATATAAAACCAGAAACAGCTTTGTAAGACATGTATGTTATATGTACATTTGTAAGCATGTCTAAAAATAATCCAAATCAAACTAGTAATTATAAAAATAAATAAATACCTGGACAACCATCATTTTTCCAGCTGTTCCAATGTTCCTCCCTTTTCAATATACTTTTAACGCACTCCACAAAACATTTACCATCAGGCGGAGTCTCACTGAGCAATTTGTAAATTAAATTTGTTGTTTCTTGCACCCACTCTGATTGATCAGTTTTCAGTTCTTGAGATTCTCTATTGATATAATAAAATAGTTCACCAATTGTTATATTACTTTAAATTTTGATTGCTATTTTTTATCCAGAATTAAGATGAATAAACTTTAAAAATTATTTAAGCTATTGAAAAGCTAAAACTATTTCTTTTAACAAATATAAAAGGCTATAGCATGCTCATTGTTGCAAGGCAAATAATAAACAAAAATGTAAGTAAAATGTACAATAAAGTCATTAACAGTTTTATGAATACCATTAAACAAACTATGCAATACTTACAATTTAAACTTAACACTAGACGTCAAATACTGGAATAAAATCAGGAACTGTATAAGAACACATCTTCTAAAGTTGGAATCAGACAACTGTAATTCCAATAGCTTTTGATTTGTCAGGAACTTGGCGAAATAATGTTGTTCCTCTCTCTCTTTCATTTCAACATCTGTATTAATTGTTTTTAATCTGTTCAACTTTGATTTTTGCAGCTCTATTGCTTCTAGTTTGTATGATGAGAATGCTGATAAAACACTGCCGGAATGCTGAAATAAAAAATAAAAATAAGCAAGTATGGAATAAAGGGGTAGGTAAGTCATTATTATGTTGTGTATAATAAGCCAAAATTTTTCTTAATAAATGTAGTTTTAGAATAATAAATAAAATTTAATTGTTACTCACTGCAACAAAGGTTTTCCATTGTATTTTGTTATAACAAGTGTTTGGGTTTCTGAAGAATTCTTGCAAGCTCCAAAATCTACAGTATAAATTATAATCTATAGTCAGTTTGTTCTTGTCATCTTCAATCACCATCTCTTCATCCAAAACATCCTTTAAAGTGCTTGAATTATCACCACCAAATTCTGTTATATTCTCCAGATTAAACTCTGATACAATATTCAGCCCAGAACGTTCCGAGAATGGGAAGAATTTAGCCAAAAACAATAATATTCTCCCACAAAACACAGTGTTTTGGGAACGAGACAATCTTCTTAACAAATCATTGCACATTCGTAACAAATTATTTTTACACGCGCCAAAGAACAGCTCTTCTCGCCAGATATTAACTCCATTTTCGACGTAGGTAAACATTTGTTCGCATTTATTCAATGTAAGAGCATCAAATATATCACCTAAAAGGACTACAGGCATAGTTGGCGTAATCATCTGTCGCCGACATGATTCTATACAGAAATTGACGTAATTTTCAAGCGTTGTTGAATCCTCGACTAACAATTCTAACAGTTTGTCCCGAAATGCTTGATCCATTGCTGCTTTTCTATCAGTTTCATTTGCTTTCTTTGAAAAAGAATCAAGGAGGTCAATATTATTCGTTGAGAACGCTTTAGACAACACATCCTGAAAACAATTACAAGATAAGTAAAACATACAAAATAACATGGTAAAATATAAATAACTGAGCGAGGTTATGTTGTACCTTGTATTTGACCCGTAACTCGTCAAAACCGATTTTGGAAGACATTTTGTTTCTGTTATTTTAAATATTTTTACATTAGTAATACCTGTTGAATTAAGAAATATATTATAATGTTTATTTATAAAAAAAAATACTGAAATGAAATAGCTGGGAGAAGCCGTATCACAATTTTTTTTAAATCAAAATGTCATTGACAAATGACATTGACAGCTAATATCAACATTCAATTCAACAGATGATATAAGCATATGCAATTATTATAGAAAGATAAGTTATTAAAGATTCAGGTATTATTCGCTCACAAAGGATTATTTTCGTGTCATGAATTCATGAATAAAAGAAGATATAGTTATCATGAGTTATTATAATTTTTCTTAAACTGGAACATGATGTTAAAAAAAGCTTTATAATTTTAAAAGCTTATTTATCAACATAATAAGTACTAGCAACATTAATTGCAAAAACAAAAAAAGGACTACGGTTAGTTTGATTTCTTTTAACTGTTATTGGTCAAAATCTTCAAATTTCATTGGCTAAAAAGCGATACTTGACAAAATCTACAAATCAATTTTCAACACTGAATTGAAACAACCAATCCAATGCCGTAGTAATCAGCAGCTGTTATTGAATTGTCACTTTGACAGTGCTACGTATGAAATTGATGTTTTGTGTTGTCCGATTATGTGGCGTCCCGTGTATTTATTTTAATATTTTTTGTTTAATAACGAATTGCTTTTGTAATTTTAATTAGAATAAGTTTACTCTTATGAATAGGTGTACGTAGTTGTAGAATAATAATTAGCTTTTGTTACGAAATACTTAGAATTATCATAATTCAATAATGGATCGAAATATGAGGTATGTATGGTCGAACATGCTTTGTTGTCCTATTGTTTTGTATTTTCTTCTAAGTTCTAACAAACATAATGTGAAAGGATTGTTTATAACGATTACCTGTTTTGTTTAAGTAAGTTCTATGCAATTAAATTATCGATCTTGTTATGTCAACGGCCTAATCACGTAAATATTTTACCGTGTATAGAAATTTCGTACAAAACAATGACTTCCGCATTATCACCGTATCACTATTATTTTTGCGCTAACTGAAATATAGTTATTGTCGTGATTTTCGTTATCTTTACTATGTACTTGTTTATGTTATTATCACACTGCTTATCATAAAATAGAATATACAAACTGTGTAACTGTATATGTAGTGTTTTATTTATAATAATAAACACAAACGTTTATTTTATTTTATTTTTAGAAGTTTTATTTCGTAAAATATCTTATTAGCAAATCTACTAACAATTACCATAAATAAAAAAACTTTAATAAATATTAATAAATAACTCTGTATGTAATAGAATCTTCAAAGCATATCATGCCTATAATGTAATGTAATTCCTCATAAAAATAATTTCAGGTCAAATTACGTGAACAGTGGACCAAGATCCCTTCCACACATCGGTAACAAACGTCACAATGGTAATGGTCACAATGGAGCCCGACTCAGCCCGCCAGCACAGACAACAGTCAACATTCACGCAAATAATAACAACATCAACAATAATTGTTCTCAACATGATGATCTCATTAATTATATTTATGACTCTTGGAATAAGGTAATATTTAACACATAAAAAATTAAAGGAATTGCATTTTTTATACATTTTTATCACATAGTTAAATCCTTTGATGTGATAACCTTCTTGATAAAGAACAAATTTTTAGATATACTTTTGTGCCAAAAATCATCTACTTTCTCTTCATAATTTTTATGTACAAGTGTGTTGAATGACACCTCTTAAGCTTAAATAATACACAGGCTCATTTCCCACATTTTTTTATAGCTCTGTACTATGTCTTGGCATTTTAGGCCTTCAAATTTATATAATCATGCTTCAAATGAATATCTATAGCAAAATATAAGACACTGAAGGGTTCAAAATTCAATAAAAAGATGACATAATATTATTACATTCTTTGTTTTGACATGACATGATAATATATAAAAAAAGTGATAATAAAAATACAGGTAGATCATGCTATATTTCCATTTCCTGTACTTGCTATTAATAATAACTTTTTAATTATGTTTCAAACTTTTACAGGTAACACGCGAACTAGAAAGAGGTAGCGATGACGCGAAATACTATATAGAGATGCCGCCGCGACAACTGGCTAACTTCAGGCCGTTCAATCTAGAGGAGTGGTGGGGAAAACGTTTCATCCAGTCGATAAACCGTAACAAGCATCGCTCTTAGTTCTTGTGTGCAATTGTATTAATAACTCATTGTAACAATATTTTTTTTTAACAATTGATGATGTAAAATGTATTTGATTTTTTGTTTGTGGTTTTAAAAGGGTGATAAAAGATAGAAAGAGGATTGAAAATGTGTGGAAAAACAAATCGGGCAACATTAATTTAAAATGAATTTAGTAAATTTTAGTAAATGATGTATTTTTATCAAACAAGTGTGTAAAATTGAATTTTAAAATTGAAGCATTTACATATTATATTGATATTGAGTTAACTGTTTTTTACAGCATTTATATAAATTGGTATTTTATTGAATTTTGATTCAGAAAAAGTACAAAGAGAGCAAATATAAAAAGAAACGTGTTTGAATTTTAGTTAACTCTATGCTTATTGATTGTGATGATTTTGCTCTATAAAAAGATGCTTTATTTTATTGTTCTTTTTAAAACATTTTTTGTCAATAAAAAAAAAATTTGACAATTTTTTTTCGTTATAATTATCAAATCGATATCAATTTCTTCAAATAAAAAAATAATAAACGTATTCGTAGCAACAAGCAATAATTATGATAAGCAATAATTTAAATTCGTAATTTGTACCCAATAAATATAAGGGAATATTTATTATGTATTTTGCATCATTTATATTGATAATGCCCTGTTATATCTAAAATATATTGATACAATGAGATGTTAATTTTAATTCAGTCTCGTATTTGAAATTTCTCATATTAGACATAAATTTATTATTGCAATTTTGTACTTATATCAAATTTTCTTATTCACAATGAACTTTTCCGATTATAATCAATGAAATAACACTAAAAATATAAAATAGTCTATGTAATTGTCATTTATATACCTAATATGCAAAAAAAAAAAACAGTCAGAAGTATTTTTTCAAATCTGTTTATTTTAGGAGATTATTAAATAAGTTTTATAATTAATTTAATGTGAATTTTTATTTTACTAGTGATAAGATGTGTTGTTTTCGTTTAGAATCAGCTAGATATTTCGTATTTTAAATCATGACTGTATAAAATGTTAATGGATTAATGTTTAAAAAATACTTGTAACATCACACAGATATACTATACTATGTCTGAACATGGCTGTAGATTTAAATTTGCTCTATTTTTTTTTCATCTTATGAATGTTTTACGTATTGATTTCATTTCTGTCTTACAACTAATTCTTCTACTTAAAGCTTTGTTTTCATCATTTATGAGAGCATAAAGATTTCTTTAAAAAATTAGTCTTCATTTTACACCGAAAATAGAGCACATTTACATCTATGACTATTTTGTAACAGATGAATAATAATAATGATAAATGATATACGTTTTACAGATAATATTTGACATTCCATAAAAAGTATCCTATAATAGTTAGGTACTTAGCATTTGAATTGTAAATACGTTGTAGCGATAAAGCGCTGATAGATCACGATTTTAATAAAACATTTTTTCTATTTCTGTCTCTTATTGATCTTCCTGCCCTTTTGTTGATAAAAGACTACTGTTTCCTCAATGAACATAAATGCAATGCTGTCTTAAAATCTGTTAATGAATTCACGATGACACATTATCCAGCTTCTGCCCAAAAAACAAAAAAAAAAGTTTCCATTCATGAGTTGGTAAAAACAATTAGGTTGAATTTATATTTTTGGTTTTATGGCATTCAAATGCTTTATAAATATAAATTTATAAAGAATAGAAAAAATTCGATCACGAGGCGGGACTCGAACCCGCATCCTTCGCGCCATTCCGGGGCGGATGCCTCACCAACTCAGCCACTCGTGACCCGCCCGAGTGATCGAATTTATTCTATTCTTTCAGTTTTATGTGTCTGAAGGGACACACCGCGCGCCATCTATTGAGATGATTAACAACCATTTCAACCAATATGAAGCACTTTTCAGTGAATACAATATTGTAACGATGGAACACGACCTTTTTTGTTGAATTTATATTTTTGGTTTTATGGCATTCAAATGCTTTATAAATATAAATTTTTTCTATTCTTTATAAATTTATATTTATAAAGCATTTGAATGCCATAAAACCAAAAATATAAATTCAACAAAAAAGGTCGTGTTCCATCGTTACAATATTGTATTCACTGAAAAGTGCTTCATATTGGTTGAAATGGTTGTTAATCATCTCAATAGATGGCGCGCGGTGTGTCCCTTCAGACACATAAAACTGAAAGAATAGAATAAATTCGATCACTCGGGCGGGTCACGAGTGGCTGAGTTGGTGAGGCATCCGCCCCGGAATGGCGCGAAGGATGCGGGTTCGAGTCCCGCCTCGTGATCGAATTTTTTCTATTCTTTATAAATTTATAACAATTAGGTTCATAAGCTGTCGATCCGCTCATCTCTTACTTTCTTAAATCAGAATAGGATCCACAATGATCTAAGTAACATACGTTAATAAGGAGGCATGCTCATATAGGTATTATACAGTTCTTGCCATTATAACATTAGCTTCGTGAGATTAATATTAATGTAAACACAAAGAGCGTACAAAATCTAGTTCTACTAAATTACATATCCCTCTAGATGTAAACTGAGCCTATTTGCTTAAAGTTTAAACATCTACGGTCGTATATCAAACAATAAGTAGGTAGGCGCCATTTGAGACCGTATTTACGTGGTTGCCTTAGGGTCAGTGTTGCTACAAGCGGAGCGACATGAGAACATGAGATCTTTTACATAATATTTTTACTGTTTAAACGTTCCAAAACATATTCGAAATTAATCTTATTTGGGAAAAAATACGGAAATTGCACAATGCACATATGCATTAAGCGCGTCACACACGGTGAAGATACTATAATACGTATATTTTATGTTAAGATTCTCTAATATAAAATATTACAGTATCTTAAGGTATCCGGTATCAGCGTTCTGACCATCATTTTTCTTTTTGTCATTGCGTACTAAGACCCCTGTAGAACCGCCATCCTGTTACAAATTTTGTGTCGAAATTTTGTGTCAGTGTTTCGGGTCATTTGTAACAGGATGGCGGTTCTACAGGGGTCTTAGTACGCAATGACAAAAAGAAAAATGATGGTCAGAAAGCTGATACCGGATACCTTAAGATACTGTAATATTTTATATTAGAGAATCTTAACATAAAATATTATAGTATCTTCACCGTGTGTGACGCGCTTAACTCTTAGAAATTTTGGAAAAAAAATAGTAAGTAACAAGATGAATGGTAATTCCAATTGGTAGGTACCCTAATTAATTCACATTATTGTAGCTTACTAATACAAGATGTTAACCAGGTTGAGATAGCATCTTATAAAGCCAGGTGAACAGCGTGGATGGGTAATTAGTGTCCATTTTATACTTATTTTATAGGACAATCTTGTAGTTAAAATTCAGTTTAAGAATCTTTATTATTAAGTGTATTATTTAATCTTTTATTATCTTACAAATGCAAATCAAGACTGCAGATGTTGTAGAGACATCATTACGTCTCTACTCTCTATAACCGCTATCTCCGAAACCGCGACCAAAGGCTTACTAACTAATGAGTTCATGAAGTTCATTCCAGCCAACTTAAACAAGGAGCTTACGTGACAACGTGGTTTTTTGTGGTTGCGACTTGCGATCCATTCGCGATATATGACTACAAAATAATTTGCAGAATGTCGCAGGATTTTCTTTTGGGGACCTAGCTGCGATGTCGCGTCTTTCAAAAAAATAGGTAATGTAACCATAGAAAAATCGAAAATAACATCATAAGCTAAATACTAAATAGATTAAAAACGATGTACCTACAGGTATTATTTATTATTAATTATCAAGAAAAATACAAGAAATAGGTACCTAATAAGTAAGCATATATTTTTAATTGATTAGTAAGTATTGCTTTCAGTCTGTTTTTCAATCGTACTTCCTATCTGCTTATCGCGCAGAAAAAAAATGGTTTGCTATTTTTTCTGTGTATCTTTCTCTTCCAAGATCATAGAAATCAATGGTTTATTTCTTTACCTGGGACAGGTATGGTATTATTCTACGATATCATATTACTCATAATTCATAAAGACTTCTTAACCTCGTCTATAACCATTTAACTGCATTAGGCTTCGTAATCATTTCAACTATAAATGAAATACCTATTACCTACGACTAGAAGAAAATCCGACTAGAGTTACTTCTTGATTAGGTGACTATTTGCTATATGAAATTAATAGGTCTGTTATAAATATCGTCACCACCCAGACCCGTACTAATATGAATATCATAATATCTCTTCAATTTATTATTAAATTGTTGCTTCATAAGCCGTGTAAGCTTGTTAACAGCTCTTGTACTTGTGCGTTTCAAAGGCTTGTTTTTCATACTGAAAATTGGGACAATGGGTTTCCAGAAGCTTCTCTATACGTTTAAAATAGTGTTGTTTTGTAACGTGTGGTACAATAAGGGTACAATTATCGAACTTTAAGTATTAAAATGTTTAGCTTCAATTAGTATCTACCTAATTATTTTATCATTGAATGTCGTTTAAATAGTTGTATCGATTAAAACTTTGTTAGTAAGTAAAAGAGTAAATTATTTTTAAATTTTAAATGAATGTGTATAGAACATGAATGAAAATGTATCCAAGTTAATAATTTTCCGTGAATGGGAGGGTAGACATTCCCTATAAGTTATTTCTGATAGGTAAGTTATCTTGCTGGTGGTTAGGATGTGTTTTCGAAAATTTCCAAGGTTCCAGCAACAATAAAAAGTATATTAAAATAAGTTACAGAAAAAAAATAAGACCTCAGCCTAGACTGTATAAAGTTCCTGAAGACACTTTGCCCTCGCTTCGCTTGCGTTCCAATACGATATTATTTACCTACTTTGCAGATTGTCTACTGCTTTAAATCGCTTATAAATTCTCACCTAATTTGCTTTTTTTTTTTTTTTTTTTGTAATAGGTCCACCAAACTGGACATAGCACTACAAAAATAGATATGGTTATTCTATGATACATCACTAGTAATAGGTGCTAGACCTTCTAGAGGTGAACACAGCCTGCAATAATGTACGCGAATACATATTTACATTATTACAATATTAACATAATTTAGAAAAATAACATTATGGATAAATTTAAATACAATATTTATGCAATTTTGGAAACTAATTTTTTAAATGAATTTAGGGATGCGCTAAATATATCGACGTTATTACATACTTTTTCGTTGTAAGCTGAACACATGCGGTGCAATGACGAGTGTTGAGCGTAGTTTGTACGACAAAAGGGAAGACTAAACGTTTTCATGTTAGTGGGACGGCTGAATGGCCTTGGTACATGTATGCTAATTTTTCCCAATAATTGAGAATTATCTATTTTACCATTTATAATTTTGTATAGAAACACGATATCAGAAAGGGTCCGTCTGCTTTCAAGCGATTTCATTTTAAAGTGCATAAGTCTAGAAGAATAAGACGTTAGGTTACGGCAAAGATTGTGAGTGAAAGTTAGGTGGTACAGGAATTGTTTCTGTATCCGTTCCAACCGCTGTATGTGTACGGCATAAGTAGGATTCCACACAGGGCTACAGTATTCGAGGAGAGATCGTACGTAGCAATTAAAAAGCAATACTGGTACTTCAGAGTCATTAAAGAATTTGGTCTGTCTAATGATGAATCCAGAAAGGCGTGCGGCCCTTGTTGCTACCGAGTCTATGTGCTCGCGAAAGTCGACTTTTGTGTCCACCACAACACCGAGATCGCGAATGTTCGTGACTTCACCGATTGGAATGTTATCAATAGAGTAAGTTACATGAAGTGGATTTCGTTTCCTTGTGAATTTCATATGATAACACTTAGATACGTTAAGGAACATGTTATTTTTTGCGCACCATAATGTAATGCTGTTGATATCGTTTTGTAATGCTAAAGTATCTTCATGGTTTTTACCCTATACAATTTGAGATCGTCGGCGAACATTTGGTACTTAGACGTAATGTTGGCACCTAGGTCGTTAACGTATAGTAGAAAAAAGAGAGGACCGAGGTGAGAGCCTTGAGGTACACCTGAGGGTACTGGTCGAGCGACTGACTTGTAACCTCTGAGTACAACTAATTGGGACCTATTACGAAGATATGATTCGCACCATCTGAGCAGAGAGCCGCAAATACCTGCGTGGTACAACTTTTGAACAAGAAGGCTATGATCAACCATGTCAAATGCCTTGGAGAAATCTGTGTAGACAGCATGAATTTCATTTTGTTTTTCGAGCTCTTCATTGATGTCGCTGACGTATTCCAAAAGATTAGACATGGTTGAACGCCCTAGAAGAAAACCGTGTTGACAGGGGTCAAACAGAGGTTTGAGATGAAAATAAAATCTGTTGTAAATTATGGATTCGAACAGTTTACCCATGGCTGACAGTATTGATATCGGCCTATAATTCTTAACATCACTCTGATCACCTTTTTTGTGTATTGGAGTGATGTGGGCAATTTTCCATTTAGTCGGAAAATGGCCGAGGGAGATAGATTTATTGTAGATGTGGTACAGAGGCTTTGTGAGTTGCGCAGAACAAGTTTTTAAGAACAGGGGAGCGATTCCGTCTGGGCCTGGTCCCTTGTTAATGTCTATTCCTTGAAGTGATTTGTAGATTTCAGTTTCAGAGATGTTGCAAGAGCCGAGAGATCCATTGTTAGTGAAGGGTGTCATAGCGAAATCTACTGAACGGGGTGCAAGTTTACTATTGTATATGGAGTGGAAGTATTCGGAAAAGAGATTACAGATATTGTGCCCGCCTTGAACGTTTCGGTCATCAAGATACATTTCATCAGGAATGTCCCTACTATTTGATCTTAAGGATTTTATAAAAGACCAGAAGTATTTTGGGTCTTTTTTTATTTGAGCCTTTGCCTCAGATTTAAGTCTATTAATACATGTCAGTAGCATTTTTTGGCAACGGTCACGTAACATTTGAAAAGTAACCAGGTCCATTGGATTAGAGTATTTTTTGTACCTGTTGTGATAATTTGACTTTTCGTTTAGGCATTTAATTAATGACCGACTGAACCAAAAGGGATAGTTCTTGTTATTTTTTGGTCGTAAGGGCGTGTATTGTGTTATTATGGGAGTTATAATACTATAGAATGTATCAACTGTTTCGTCAACTGTTTGTTTAGATTCAAAATAGCTATCCCAACATATTTTATCTAATTCCTCTTTGATTTTATTGTAGTCTGCCTTAGAAAAATTGAGGCTAGGAAACTTATTAATTTTGGGTGGTTTGTAATTTTTAAGTTTGATATGTATGTCTAAAGGAGGGTGATGATTATCAATTTTTACAAGGGGGAATGGATTGATCATAACTTGAGATGAGTCTTTTGCGTTAGTGACAATAAGATCTAGCGTGCGGTCATTAATGTTTGTGACAGGATTTATTTGGTGGAGACTATTGAATGAAAAGGTGTCAATTAGCAGATTGTCGTTTGGATTTGACGAGCAGATAGGGACTAGATCTTTGTTTGTATCTAATTTCCATTGGATGTGAGGCAGATTAAAATCACCCGCCAACAAGATCACCGATTTCTTCGGTAGTTTATGCTGAACAATATTGTTTAAGTTTGAGGTGAAGTTTTTTAAATTAGTTAAAGAGATAGGAGGAGGGAGGTATACTGCGCAAATAAATAGGGGGACGATGGAATTGCCTTGTTTCAGCTTAACAGCTAGCCATAGGTCTTCGATTGAGGATTCCCATTGCAGCTTACGAATTGGCTGGAACTTATTTAGGACAGCTACAAGTACACCACCTCCAGAGATTTTCTTAGAATCAGAGGTGCTTCGGTCCCTTCTGAATACCGTGTATCTATTGTCAAAAAGTTCGCGATCGAAAACCGAGTCATTCAGCCAAGTCTCCGTGAAAATAACAATATCAGCATTTTGTTTTAAAACATTTGTAAAAAGTTCTTCTGTTTTAGTCCGAAGACCTCTTACATTTTGGTATGTAATTTTTATTTTAGTACAATCGTTTATAACCATTCAGCAAAAAACTAATCGAATTTAAGGGAATTCAGAAAGTCTAAATCCTTAACCACAAAGCTTTTTGACGTTATGTCCTTCCTCATATGCACACGGCCGTTTCTAACCCACACAAATTGAACGTTTTTGTCCTTGGACACTTTACGAGCCGCTGCGTGTAATTGTTTGTTTGTAGGTGATAGATGTTCACAAACGTACACAGGTTTCTGTTCCCCGGCGAGGCCCAAATGAGATGAGTTAAGTTTATTGTCCTGATGAGTCCTGTTGAACGTCTTAACGGCTGCAAGTATTTTATCCCGAACCAGAGGACTGGGGAGTTTGACTATAATCGATCTAGGTCGGTTTGATGTTTGGTTAATTTTTGCAACACGATGATAGTTTATTAACTCGTTTTCCGGTAGCACGCAGCCCACTGTGGCAACAAGCTGCTGAATAGTTGTTTTAAGGTTTTCTGCTTTAAATTCTGGAACGTTCTGAATTTCTAGATTACAATCTCTCGATTGTTGTTCAAGTTGATTCAGCTTAGCACTCAAATCAGTTACTTGTGATCGTAATGAAGAGTTCTCCAATTCCAAGTTTCCTATCTTCTTGGCCTTTACGTCCAGGTCAGCTTTGAGCTCGTCACACTTCGATGACATGAAATTTACACTATCTGTGAGCTCCTGTATTATACTGCGTGTGCCAGAGTTTTCCTCAGCAAAATCTCGCCTTATATCTCTGAGAAGACGCGATAAAGATTCGTCGAGTTTTTTGTCGATGTACTGTTTGAGGTCTTCGCAATCAGCAGCGGGTGAAATCGGTCCTACTGGACGGTGAGGAGAATTGGAGTTACCACCCCGTTTGTCTGTAGATTTACACTCTGAGCACTTCCAATTGGCCTTGTAGGATTTAGATTCTTTAGAAAAGTTATCTGCAGGAATGCCCAGGCACTGGAAATGGTACGTGGAATTGCACTTGGAACAAATTTTAAGATCGTTTGTCTTAACTTGCTTGTTACACTTACTACATATATTCATTGTTTTTAATTTCCCGTAATCTTGGTAAATTTTCTGAAGCTGGCAACTCTACGTCTTAGCAAAAATGAAGCTTGACGTTGTCAATTGATTTTGACATGTAAAATCTTGGTTGATTGCGGGTATTTAGCGCTGTGCGTTGTTTGAGGGTATAAAATTCGGTATTGTATTTTGCTATTTCTAGTTGATAAAATGAAAGTAAAGTTGAGATAACAATACCACAGCTTCCTTGTGAGATATATTTCACAAATCACACACTATAAACTTAATACTGATAGAATTTTAATAATAATTTGAAGTTATTGTACGAGCGTATTTATCAAGGTAAAATGTTGCCACGTTGTTATTTCATTACCATGTTAAAGACTGGAGCATATCTGTTGCCATAATTATTATTAAAGTAGACGAAGCAGCAGGCAACAGGTTCATTAAGTATTTTAATCGAGTTCACTTGGCAACATTTTTGCAGTGACCCGAGCAGATATAAGCAGCTCAAATTTGCTTAAAATGACGGCCAGCGCTTAAAATTCCAATAACGTTGAACGTACACAAGAGAAAAGTTAATCGTAAATGCAAATTAAAAAACAAAAAAGGAAAGCCCATTCATTGACTCAATCCCGGACAAACGAGCCTAATGCTCTTACAATGATTATACGTTTTTAACCCTTCCTTTTTAAATATTATGGAAAATATTTATGTGAAGGTAAAAAGGATCAGGGATTTGTTCTATTTGGGATATATATCATCAGCGGGCTTAATTTGTTTGTTTGGTTTTGTAGAAAAATAAGTGCTTGTTATATTTTGGAGTTTGTTTTTAAGGAGGTTTTTATGTTTTTATACGAATATCTTAGCATTTTCAGCTGTGAATTACCTGAATAGGTTTTTTGGGGATATTCGCTAAAAAGAACATTATTAATTTTGCTTATATAGGTACTTTAATTATAAACAAATGTACACGGCATTTAAAAATAACTAAACAAATCCTTACTTAACTGAAGACAAATTAAATAAATTTCCATTTTCCTCATTTTGGAGGTTTTCATATTAAACGATTACGGCTGTTACCGGTACAAAAGCCTTTGACGATGAAAATCAAGATGAAAATAAATTAATTTCGCTACGAATTTCTTGCGTACAGATAATACAGTTCAGTCATGTTATTGGCGAACATTCAATTGGCTTCGAATTTAGTTTTATATACGGGAAAGTTAAAATCATTTATAGTACTAGTTCATTTACCTTTTTATATTGAATGAATCGGAAAATAATAAATGTTGGACTAAAAATATCTGGGTCCTACACAATACTTAAGTGCATATACGTACGTTGGGGAAAATAAATATCTATAATTTACTAGCGGTCCGCCCCGGCTTCGCCCGTGGTACATATTTACGTTTTCTCTACATAAGAACCATCCTCGTACTTCAAGGAATATAATAAAAAAAGAATTATCGAAATCGGTTCAGCCGTTCTCGAGTTATGCGCTTACCAACACATTTTGCGATTCATTTTTATATATAAAAAGATTAAATATAATTATTATCTGTAATTGTTAATTAATTTAATTATATCTATATTTATAATTTAACTAATGTGTATTCTATCGTAGATCGTGCAAAGAATTGCGAAATAATAATTCGATAATTAACTATGTAGGTAACTGAACGTAGCTGAAATTGATAAAAAACATTTTAGTCTCCAGCTTTATAAGTTGGGTGAGAATGGATAGGTACTGTGTATTTAATTTACATAGTATTTAGAATTTAATTTACATAGTATAAAGAGGCCTCTGGAAACGAAATAGATATCATTGCAAGCTTCTAATATAATATAATAAAGTTTAATCACAGGTTTAATACTAACTTCGAGCATGTTTACGAACATTTTTCTCTGAGATTTGTAGAGGATCTAAATGGGTATCTATTTCATTGAACTGAGCTCAAACAAATAAACAAGGATTTTGTTTTTTTTAAATATACTTACTTTGTTTTCGATAGCTCGAAATTGGCTCTTTCCCAAACATTGAATAGCGAATGATTATTTCGTATTTAATTCTCTTTACTTATTACATAGGTACCTACTTTTTTCATAAAAAAATAGTTTAAATTATTGCGCTACAATAGTGGTAGTGCTCAGTGCGTTGATGCATTCATATTAGGTAGATATATAAATTCTTATGTATAGTTCAACATTGAAGAATGTACAGTAGGTATCTATGTAATTTAATTCTTTTAATGGAAGATAAAAGGAGAGCTACATCATTCGTAAATGTTATTACTTATTATGAATCTCGATTGGTTGAGAAATAAACGTATCATCTAAATATTATTATACCTACCTACTAGGTAAGGAAAGCAGTTTTTGGGAATATGTAGAAGTGGGTGCACGGTGCTCGTACGATAAAAGTATTGTTTGCAAAACTTTGGCCTCGATTTACAATACAAATTTCGATCTAGTTACGCGAGAGGTAGCGTAGCAAGGCGGGTTTTAAATAACGTGTTATTGCTGTTTTTATGAAAAGTAGGCCAGTACTTCCCGTGACGTCATGTCATCGTGAGGGTTCTGTTCCCGGGCTATACCTATATATATTTTTATATAGTACATAGAGGTAGCTTCGTTAAAAAGCAAACTAAGCAAACTACATAAAACCAAATTTCAATAATTCTTATCCAAAAATGTAACATGGTGAGCATACATAATGTACTTACAATTTTTGTAGAGATAATTGTAAATGTTAGTTTTAATTCTAAGTAGTTAAGTAGATATTTTTCTTATATTTTAAATATGTAAAGAAAAATTTTTGAAAAAGATATCCCATATCAAAAAACTAATTGGATGGCGCAAGCTTAGAATTTAACTCAGTAGGATTTCACTTTGATAAATTGAAATCATTGTACGAACATCTGTGGCTTCTAACGAGAGATTAGTTAGAATTCTCATTTCAATTGGGTTTATTTTCAAACATAAATCGTTTATGGATTCTTGTACTTTTATTATTATTTTTTCATGGAAAATTTATCATTTGATGGTGTTGCGTATTATGCTTTAAGTGACTAAGATACATATTTGGACCGTAATGTACCGTAATGACCGTAAATGGAATTTAATTAGCATTATTAAGTCATTTTCTTTCAAAATAAATCTGTTGAAAGAACTAAATAAATTGATAACGATTCACTTGACTACATAGTATGAAACAAAATCGCTTTCTGTGCCTATACGTCCCTATCTAGATACACTTAAATATTTAAAACCACGCAACGGATTTTGTTACGTTTTTTTTAATAGATAGAGTGATTCCAAAGGTTTTAGTATATAATTTATTAGGTTTTAGGCCAAGCGGGCGGAGCCGCGGGCAGAAATCTAGTTTTGTACATGTTCTCATTCTTATTAATTGGTTATTTTATAAAGAAAATATAACTATTTTTTATACGAACGATTTTCAAAGATTGTATATTTCGACCAACGAAGTTACACAAATACGTCTCACTACCAAACGCTTCAAATGTAACCTTGTTTCAACGAATTAAAGAGAGCAATATAAGCGTGTCTAACAGAATCGATTATGGAGTTCCATTTAAATCCGGTAAAGGAATTAAATAGGACGGAAACGGGCCTGCCGCGGCCGCCGAGCGAATTGTTAACGGAAAACCTTTCTCAGCTGTAAAAGGAAATCGGCGAACGGTTTTACAGAGACGCAATGACGTTTTAGAGGCCCCAGATTTATGAAATTACAATAAAGATAACTATAAACGATAAACTGAGATTGGGGTTTTATTTGTCTCTACATATAGAGCTAATTTTTATTGATTAGATATTTAAAAAGTTCTCTTGTTGAGTATTATTCATACATCTACGATACTTTTTCGAGAGGTTGAAGCGTATTAGTACTGTACTTTCGCTTCTGAGCGTAAAGCGTAGAGTGATATAATAATTAAAGATTTTTAATAAAAATTTCCTTTAATCGGTACGTGCAATATGTAAAAATGTAATTGCTTTCTAACCTGAAGCTAATTTTTCTTAGAATATTAAATGTTGACAGGGCCCCAAAATAATAAAGTTTCTAGGGCTCCATCCCTGTCGCTCATTGTCGTGGTTTTGGTTATGTAAAAGGAGTACTTTACTAGTAGGGAAAATATTATGTATACCGTGGTTTGTAAGCCTATAAGAAAACGTGACGTGTGTTGACGAAATGACCAATGCGTTAAAGTGGCCGCTTTTGTTTCAATAAAAAACTATTTTACTTTTTACCTCGTTTTAGCAAATCAAGACAAATAAAAATATATAAAGGGATGAATGTTGAATACACTATCACAAAGCAGTGAAATAAATACATTACATGCACCCTTTTTAGTTTTTATAATAAATTATCGTTGTAGATCCTAGTGTTTTTCTGATACTCAATCATAGCGTCAATATAACGTTACTCTTCGAAATGTAGATTCACCTTCGCGGATAAGACATCACAAAGATGCAATTTAAATCCACAATAAAGATAAAACTACTCCCAACCAAATCCCATATGTTACCGGCTATAATAAGCTCATTTGCAATACAACTCGATGTACAACGGCTGCAAACAATTTGCCACTCAAATGAAGTCGTGTTAAGTGGATTATCGCGAATTATACTCGTCGGTTGTTCATTACATGTACCGATTTAGGTATGCGGTATTGTGTACTGGGAATATATGAATAGGATTATCTACTCAATTGATAATGTAATAATTATGTTGGTTTTGCTTTATTTGAAAAGTGGAGGACTTATAGATTTATTTTTTGAAGATAAAAATACAAAATACAAAAAGTAAACACAAAAAGCATTTTTGGAACTCCATTGAATTTGTACTAGTAGACTACAAGCCCGCATAGGAAAAAAATATGGGTCAAATGAACCACCAGGGGACATATCTAGAACGATAGAAGAGCATAAAATAATAAGATTCATCACTATGCCGTCACTTGTAAGCTGTCCAACTGAGTGCAGATGAGAATTGAAAAGTACAGGTAGACTCGGTAAATTTTGGTCATATATTTTTGTACGGCATTCTTAACCATCGATAGATCCATTAAAAATAATAAGAAACCGCTCAGTGCCGTACAAAAATGGTGGTCCACCAAGTCGGAATTTTTATTTAATTTCCGAGAGTTACCGGGGGTAAATTTGGTCATTTGACCATGTACGGCATCTGTGTCATACTATTGCTATACTGCTTTTAATCCATTATTCCGCAACGCCGTACAAAAATCATGGGGACAAGGGGAAAAAATCGAGAGTTGCAATCCCCTCTCTTTCCCCACTCCAGGGGGTCATTTGACTAAGTACGGCTTCGGTTCCAAAACATTATCTAGCACTCAAAAGTACTATTAAAAGCAATGCCGTCAAAAAATAATTGTTCTTTTAAATGTATACCAATAATCATCTTAATTTCATCGAATTCTTGATATAAAGAGCTGTAAGGTCATTTGACCCTGTACGGGAACTTTTTTTTTAACATGATATTGTAAAATTCAATTGTTGTATAGTATTGCCGTTCAAAAGAAACCGTTCTAAAAAAAGTTATAGAGAAATGCAAAACCAGAAATTTTGTTAAAGTTTAAACATCGTAGATTAATGAAATATAATAGTTTTCTACACTTTATTCGTTGTTTTAAATAGTATTAACATAGATAAATTAGGAAAAAACGATGCCGTACATTTTTGTGCAGACCACATCTTTTAGGCTGATGAAAGCGACGAAAGCTACAATTTTAAGGGTGCTTTATGGCCATTTGATACAGTACGGCATTAACATATTTTTACCCAACTACGGCAAAGCAAAAGGAGGGTTATGGTTTTGACAGGTCATGTATGTATGTTCATCTATTCCCTCGTAACTTCTAAACTACTTATCAGAATTCGACAAATGACATATCATTAGAAGCGTCTGAATTGTTCACTGGATAACCAGCGACCAGCTAGCTAAAGGCTATATGGGGTTTCACAAAATCTAATGTGGCGCCCTCTAGCGGACAAAACATACAGAGTAAAAAAATTAAGTTAAGATAAATATGCCGTGTTTGGTATCATTTGAAAGCGCTTTACTTGTACATTTTGAATATGTATATATTACTAGCATTTGCTTGTGACTTTACCTGTATTCATGGGCTGATTGCATATAATTCACATCTTTTCGTTCATAGCTTTTTTATTAGTTCATCAATTTAACGGAGTCCATTCCACCTGACTCCGACTTTCCAAGGTGATAATTAACCACCTCGAGCTTCTTAATATTAATGTATATTTATATTTTATTATCAAAATATAAAGCAAACATTTCGTTATATGGATTTTTTTCTTTTTCAGATTTTTCCCCTTTGAACCAACGAAAATGTACGGCACATGAAAAAATATTATCTATGCATAAATTACTTTAAAAATAAATTTATTTCGTGTTGTGTCAAATGACCCCCTGGAGTGGGGAAAGAGAGGGGATTACAACTCTCGATTTTTTCCCCTTGTCCCCATGATTTTTGTACGGCGTTGCGAAATAATGGATTAAAAGCAGTATAGCAATAGTATGACACAGATGCCGTACATGGTCAAATGACCAAATTTACCCCCGGTAACTCTCGGAAATTAAATAAAAATTCCGACTTGGTGGACCACCATTTTTGTACGGCACTGAGCGGTTTCTTATTATTTTTAATGGATCTATCGATGGTTAAGAATGCCGTACAAAAATATATGACCAAAATTTACCGAGTCTACCTGTACTTTTCAATTCTCATCTGCACTCAGTTGGACAGCTTACAAGTGACGGCATAGTGATGAATCTTATTATTTTTTGCTCTTCTATCGTTCTAGATATGTCCCCTGGTGGTTCATTTGACCCATATTTTTTTCCTATGCGGGCTTGTAGTCTATCATAATTATGTTTTACGAAATATGTTTTATAAACCTATAATCTACATAGTCTTTTTTGCCAATTTATATTAAATATTACTATAAATGTAGATGATTTCAGTCGCATATCTATTATGATTGAACCGTTGAAAGATTTTCCAATCGTGTTCTCCTATTTAAATGCAAATTCATTTAACAATAGAATTTTATCATCGTTCAAGAACAGAGAAGTAAAATATTAAAAAATTCAGATCAACGGCGAGAGATGTTTCTTTGAATCGACCAAATTGCGAAAGTGTAAAGAGGTCAGGCAAATTTTTCTGCATCTTGTTCTAACGTGGATGCTTTTGTAAAAATTCATATTCATTTAAATGAATGTTATCTACCAATAAGTAAGTAATGACAATTTAATGTTAGAAGGTATGTAATATATACGAGTAATAATCATCCGGCTCTGCCTGAAACAGTTTTTGTCACTCAGGAATAATATAATGTAGGTAGTGGTGGGAAAAGACTTCCTAAAATGGGTTCGGTTGTTCGAAGCTAATTTGTTACAAACGGTCAAAAAAAATCAAAATAGTAGATTCGATCAGGGAATACAAAGCTAATAAGAATTACCATCGAAATTAGGCTGATAAAGCTTATTCTAGACTAGCTGATGCCCGCGACTTCGTTTGCCTGAACTTTGGACGTGAACAACTGGATAGACTACAGGCCCATGTTGAAAAAGTTATGGGTCATTTGAACCACCAGGTGACCTATCTAGAACGATATAAGAGCATAAAATAATAAGATTCAGCACTATGCCATCACTTGTAAGCTGTCCACCTGAGTGCAGATGAGAATTCGAAAGTACAGGTAGAGATTTTTTCCCCTTGTCTCCATGATTTTTATACGGTGTTGAGGAATAATGGATTAAAAGCAGTATTGAAATAGTATGACACAGATGCCGTACAAAAATTGTGGTCCACAAAGTCGGAATTTATTTTTATTTTCCGACAATTGCCGGGGTAAATTTGTTCATTTGATTTTGTATGGCATCTGTGTCATACTATTTCTAACTACAATTTTTTAACTACAGCTTTGGGTTCGGGAACGATTATTTTAATAATAAAACCTGCTAATTTTTTTTGGATATTTTCATTGTACAGACACAACTTTTTGTATATTGTAGAGATTCTTATTCAAATACTTTAAAGATAGTTTTACATGCATACACATTACACATTCTTACTCGTCTTTGGCTTACATTTCTTATAGGGCTAGAAGTCTTCATGTTATATAATTTAATTCAAATGAATGTCGGATAAAATTGTTTAATTACACGAATATTGTAAAATGTTATTTGGTTGTATATTTCGGTTTACGCTCTGGCTTTGCGGTTATCTCGGCTAAGCTCTTGAACGATATGAAATAATTTCTACCGCTTTTTCTTCGTAAATATCGTATTTTATATGTAAGATGAATAATTAAAAGTATAGATTTAAGGTACCCACTTTTATTAAGTACTAGTGGTCCGCCCCGGCTTCGCCCGTGGTACATGTTTACGTTTTCTCTACATAAGAACCATCCTCGTACTTCAAGGAATATAATAAAAAAAGAATTATCGAAATCGGTTCAGCCGTTCTCGAGTTATGCGCTTACCAACACATTTTGCGATTCATTTTGATATATTAAAGTATGTCGAAATATACCCATAGGTATTTTCTAACTTAAAAACTTGAACTGTAACATGAAAGAAAAAGTGTATTAGATACAATAATTTACGTTTACGAGAGTTTACGTTAATAGGTACTACAACTACAAGATCATGAAAGAATGCTCTTGCTTCTAGTTCAGCTCTATATTCGTTTTATGTAAATGCACTGTCATACGAAACAACTGCCTAACTATTACATCATACATACCATTTTCTACTAAATATTTAATTTGAATATTTACAAATCCATCACACATAAAAAGATGTACTTTTAATGTTTTAAAAAAATAAATTGATAAGCAAATAAAAATCTTTGAACATGAAAACCGTATTCTGAACTTGTGAAGTGCGGCCTGAAACTTTGTTCGTGACACTCCACTGAGTTCTCGAACATTCATCCATTAAGAATTTTTACTTTGGAGTTCGTATTTAAACACTAAAATCCTGAATGTGCCTACGGGTTTTACGGTTTTTGCTTAAAAAATGTTAAATTACTGGGTTGATCTTTGAATAATTAAATCTATACTATAAATATTATAAAGCTGAAGAGTTTGTTTGTTTGTTTGTTTGAACGCGCTAATCTCAGGAACTACTGGTCCGATTTGAAAAATTCTTTCGGGTTAGATAGCCAATTCATCGAGAAAGGTTATAGGCTATATATCATCACGCTAAGACCAACAGGAGCGGAGCCACGCGGGTGAAACCGCGGAGCACAGCTAGTAGGTAATAAAATGGTATAGTTATTAGATTATAACTCACTAGCTTTCCGTCCGCGGATTTGCCCGCTTTTACACTTTATGTAATAAAACCTTCCTGAAAACCTCTCTATCTATTAAAAAAAACTCATCAAAGTGCACTGTGCTCTTGATGGTTCGAACTGTCACTTTCGAAGTGGTTTTAATCGCTATTAATGAATATCTGGATATATTAACTCAATCAAAATGATATATTTCTTCCCAGCTCCATGTAGCACTCAAATCGCAAGACGCAGCGGCTGTTAGAAACTTAATTAAATCACCAGCCAATGACGCCGGCCCTCAAATTGTTCCACGATATTAACTCGACTCTTTGTTCAGCTGATCCGTTTGAAGTATAAACTGATTTGTTAGCGCGTTCTGTGTAAGCGATTTACGCTTATTTCGCAAGTTTAATATTTTGTCTTGTGATTAGTATATTAGTATTGGGTAAGGGCTTAATTCTTTAAAAATTAATGTTGTAGCGCGTAGCCGCAAAAGTTAAAGGATCGCATTCCTTCATAAGAGCTTTTTGGGTTCATATGTAACAAATAGGCATATCTTTAATAGAAAGTTTGTGTACCTATGTGTTTTATAAATAGTTGGGCATTCAGATTAATTAATTATGTGCAAGTTGTAAAATTTTATACGTTACTGCGAGAAGCAGTATCACCAACTCTCCCAGTTCACTGATATGTTGGTACGATTGTGTAGCGATTTATCAAAACTAAATTAACTTGAAAAATCATAATAACTATAAAGGTGGTCACAAATAAAACAACAGAGTTAACAGTTGTCAAATTTTTTATTTGCTTCAAAACATTTGCCATTGTCGTCGGGATCATCCGTTGATTTTTTTTTGTTTTTTACTTTCACTTGAACAAAATGTAACAGGGTATATACAGGCTACATACATTCACATCTATGTTGTAAATACGGGAAATACTAAGTAAAAAAATATAAATCTATTACGCTCTCCAGTCTCCACCTCTATACTTCACGTAGCAACTATGTCAATATTTTCTGTACCTGACGTGTTTTATTGAAAACAGTAAGTACGTTGCCACAGTATAAAGAGTGTTGTAAGCGTATAAATTTATAAAGAATAGAAAAAATTCGATCACGAGGCGGGACTCGAACCCGCATCCTTTCGCGCCATTCCGGGGCGGATGCCTGACCAACTCGGCCACTCGTGACCCGCCAGAGCGATCGAATTTATTCTATTCTTTCAGTTTTATGTGTCTAAGGGACACACCGCGTGTGTTGTAAGCGTATGCTAATCTGTGTCCAGTTTCTTGCCTATGGTCTGTCGGTATGTGGTCAATCGTAATTCGTAGTTAGTCTGTATTGTGTGTGATGGTTTATGCGTCTGCAGATTGCGATTGCGTTGTAGTGCTAGCGTTGCTCGACTGTGTTTCTGGGTCGGGTTCCCGGACGCCCATCCATGGCAGTCTCTTTTGGAGTTCAGCCCTATAAAAATAATATGATGATTATTGTTTGTATTTCCTATCTGTAATGGTTTACGATAGAGTTTCGGTTATTCATGTATCTCCTTGTATGCGTTATACCTATGTTATATAGTGAAATACCATATTTATTTATTATCTATTTTAATATGAGATATTGCCTGGTATCTATAAGTCTTCTTTATGTGCGAAGGTGCTCGCGTGCGAGACCCCTGGGTTAAGCACAGGATAATGGTCTTTCCATATAGAATTTCTAAGCCGCAAACAATTTAGACATAAATTGCAAAAAGCGTTAGTGTTTACCCATTGTTCACCTCTATTTAACCAATAGCCTATACTTTATGTTAACTTTAAATGTGATAATATGATAAAATGTGATAATCTTAAACACAGTGTGCACGAGCCCACGAAGGTTTCTGAGTTAGTATGAGCTACCTTCGACATTGTACCACAGGGGAAAACCGGGGTAGGTACATAGTCCTAATATCTCGTAAAATAAACTAGCTATATTTCCGAATCGTAACACAGTGTCGCATAATATAATTTGCAAGTAATTTGGCCAAAAATGTATAACATTTCGTACCTGTATCTTGGATGGTTGATGGCGTATACCCAAGGGTCGATACACGACACGCTCTTGGCGAACACAGCCGGGATCATCGTCACGTGAGGTGTCAGCAGCGACCTTTGAATTAACGAATATTATTACTGAAATTACTTTTGACAGTTTGGAACAACTTTTCTGCGGACTTGACGTTAATATGTAAATTGTAATGTATTTTATTATTTCGTTTGTTTTACTTCAGAGTCCAGTTCAGTAACAAGATCGCCATATATCTTCAAAGGTATTTAAACTTGCTTTTTTGTAGCTTTCCATAAGCAGCTTAAGCAGCGGTTTTTCTGTCTCTTCAACAAACAAACGTTTATCAACTCCTTGCTCTTTATTCTACGAGTTTACATTATTTCGGATAATTTAACATCATTAATAGCTAGTTAATACCTATATTATACACACATAAAACCCATACCTGTCCCCAAAAGCACCGATCATAGTGACAACAGCGTACGGCGTCCACGCGCAAACGAAAAGGAAGAATATTGTGAAAGCGACCTTCGCAATCCTTATTTCAACACTCTTCCCCGCGTCTTCCTTATTCGATGCCAAGGATTTCACGTTCATCTTTTTCGCCTGTTCTTTCAACATGTTCTCGTGAAGCCGGACCTTTTGAATAAATAGAAGCTTTATATTCATGGTGGGTAAGATAGATCTCTGTTATGTTCATTTTAATATATGCTTTGTACAGAGACCCGTATTTCAGTTTAACATAGTTTGGACCTAATTAATTATACTTAATTAGGTTTATATTTCGTTGATCGGAGTTATATAATATTTTATTAATTAAAACTTTTGATTGAAACTCCGATTGGAGATTTGGCCGCTTAACTATTAATATCAGAACGTTTTGAAAAGTCCGTATTAAATCTGGTAATTGGATTTTCTATGACAAAATCTATTTTTCTTTATCGACAGGTCACAGTTCAAGTCGAAGCCGTAACACGGCATCAAAATAATCTAATAAAGATAAGTCAAATTATAAGAAATGGAGCTATTTCCTACCATTTCCTTTGTTTGTGTATATAATTAATCAAATTTAAACCATATTTCAATACACACAAAGTTTAAAATTTATCTTACCGCGGTGAAAAGCTTCGAATAGAAGATGCAAATGAGAGCCATGGGGATGCAGTAACTCCATACGAAAATACAGGCCACGAACACTTTAGTATCTTCGTCATCAGTGAAGTAATCGAATGAGCATGTTGTCAGGAAGCCCTCTGAAATTCAATCAATCAAACCATCAACTAGATTAGAACTACGATGTACCCTTTGTGCAAATATTGCCAAATGGTCCTGCATTTCTCGTTTGCTGGAGTTACAGAGCCAATTTAAATTCTCGTTGTTCTTTTCGATACGTGTGATGTGATAAAAAACCTAAGGAGTAATATCCTTGTTTTTACTATGAGAGCACTTCTTAGGAGTGAAAATTGCGAGAAATTTTCCAAATTCAATTTATTGTGATTGTACAATTGTACATCTATATTGTATTCTAACTGTAAGGTGTTTAAATTACTGAATCGATTTAGTTGTTACTGTTAAAAGCACAGTGTAAACTCAACTCATTTTTATATAGGTCAAAAACCGTTTACTCGTATTAACCAAGCATCAAAATCAATCAGCTGGATAATAATATATCACATGGAATATTATCATAAGATAAATAACATATCTCTCACAGGAACAACGGTGTACTTTCCGTGTCGTATCAAAATTCCGGGCGATTAATTGTAAAACTATAAGCCCCTTTGGGAAGGAATGTACAGCGGATGTTAACAATTTGTCACTGAACACTACTTGTGATAAGTGGATTACGTCTGATTATACTGACATTAACGTCTTGTTTAGTTCACTTTACGCTTTTTTTCAAACATACATTGTATATTTAATTGATACGTTTCCCGTCAAGTGTTACACTTAGATAAAATGTCCCGTATATGCTAAAAAAACTATACAGTACTGTAAAGGACGAGCACACGCAGGCGGCAACGGGGCTCCCCGCGCAGCGGCTCCACGTGTATGGGGCGAAGTATCAACGCTACACGTGGAAGAGAGGCGCACCGCGGTTTCGACGAGGCGCACCGCGGTTTCGCCTATCGCGCTGTACTCAGTACGCCACGTGTATTGCGTTTACACGTGGAGGAGGCGTGGCCTAGGCGGCACATGCAAGACAGCCGCCGCCGCTTTTGGATGCCGCCGCCGCTTTGAGTCTCGCCGCTTTTGGATGCCGCCGCCGCTTTGTGCCTCGCCGCCGGGCGGCCGCTTTGAATATCGCCGCCGGCGACGAATATAAATAGCCCAAATTTTCAAATTGCGTTCAGTTCGAGCAAGTGCTTACTCCAGACCAGTAGTGAATAAGTACTAATAGTGATCAGTTAGAGCAAGTCCTTATTACAGACCAGTAGTTAATAAGTACTAATAGTGATTAGGTATAAATTGTAATTGTAAAGGGAAAATATATGTATGTATGTCGAAGGAAGGGTTTTATTTCGACCACGAACCCCAAAAATATATACAGTCCACAACAACGTGTGGTCCTTCGATCGCCGGATAATAAAGTGTGGTCCTTCGATCGCTGGATAACAAAGTGTGGTCCTTCGATCGCCGGATAACAACGTGTGATCCAACGAGCGCCGGATACTTCAAGGAAGAAACGCTGCACGTGGAAGACCAGATCCTGCCGAAGAGAGGTACGCATCGGCAACGAGCTCACCTTCGAGGGACGAATATCGGCAAACCGGTAACGTTGGTACTAGCCTGCTGGTGTTTTTGATCGTCACCAGGCGAGTCAGGTACCTACCGACGGGGCCGCGCTGTTGGTACAAGTCCAATAAGGTGAGTCGTAAGGTTTTTTACGGGCAGACACGGGCCGCCAGTGGTGACCTAGTGGTACGCGCCGGGAATCAGGGGTGCTGGTCAGCGGAACGAGTCTGCCAGTATAAGCCTGCGGTGCGTCACCTCTTTAGGCATGGTGGTAACCCGCAGCCAGGGTGACGCTGTGGAAGTTGAAGACCGGAGCCAGGAGACAGAGCGTGTGCGGCAAGAACGAATGCAGCGGCTGGTGCTGGACCCGTTGGCATCGCCGTCTGACGCACGCTTGACGTCAGCCACAGAAACAATGGAGATCCCGCCGCAACCGCGACGGCATTCGCCAGCGAGATCCGCTAGATCGGTGCGGTCGTCGGCGAGTACGGCGCGGCGGATTAAGGCGGCGGAATTAGAAGCGGCAGAGCGACTCGCCGCTATACAGAGAAAAGAACTACAAATTGAGAAAGAACTAATAAATAAACGCTTACAGTTCGAGGTGTCCGCCATACAGGAAGACGAGGGCCTGCCGGAAGATGCCGTCACCGCGACAGAAGAACGAAACAAGGTGGACGAGTGGCTCCAGTCACATCCTGTGCCGAAGGATGACAGACACCAGCGATCCGAACTAAGAAGAGGAAGATCGCCGACGCCGACCAGACGAACAGGAATAGAGCAGCTGGCGGCGTCCCTAGAGAAGATGGCGCGACCGCGCCTACGCCACGCGGACCTTCCAGTATTTTCAGGTGCGATCGAAGAGTGGCTGCCGTTCCGAGCAGCCTACCGGGACACAAGCAGCATGTACCAAGTGTCCGACGCAGAAAACATCCAGCGGCTGCGTACATGCCTGAAGGGGGAAGCAAGGGACGCCGTGGCAGCGCTGCTTCACACTGCTTCATCGCCTGAAGCAGTCATGAAAACCTTGGAGCAGTGCTTCGGGAGGCCCGAGATAATTATCGACAGGGCCATGGAGGACCTGAGGAAGCTGCCGCGACCTGGAGCAGCGGCCAAGGACATCAACAGCTTCGCGGTGAAGGTACAGAACGTGGTATGCATACTTCAAACCATAGATAGAAAGGGATATTTATACAATCCTATGCTAGCAAGGGAGATATTGGACAAACTAAGTCCGCACCTGCGGTCCAGATGGTGCGACTATGCATATTCACAGGAAGGAACGGCAGATCCGGAAATTGTGGTGCTGTCCCGCTTCCTGATGAGAGAGGCGGACCAGGCGCTCCGCTACACATACGCGCCGACGAGCAGCACTGCGCCAGCGCGCAGAGACACCACGGCAGCAGCGGCAGCAGCGGCAGTGCGACCTGCTCCACCAAGAAGGAAGTCGGCAGTATACGCCATAGTTTCCAGCAGTGGTGATGAAGAGGAGAAGAAAGAAGAGAAGAAAGAAGAGAAGAAAGAAGAGAAGAAAGAAGACTTCTGCCTATGCTGCGGGCGCGACCACACCATGGTTGCCTGCCCGCGCTACGCCAAGCTGTCGGTGGATGAGCGGTGGGCGCTGGTGAGGGAAAAGGGCGCCTGCTTCAAGTGCGCCACGAAGAAACATCGGCGCATCTACTGTCGAGCGAAACCATGCGGCGTGAACCAGTGCCGCCGCCCGCATCATTCATCACTGCACGACGTAAGAAGAGAAGAGCCTGCTGCGTCGACCGAAGAAACCGTCATGGCGGTTGCTGACCGCGCAACCGCACCACCCCGCGCCGTCCTGCTGAAGATGTGTCCAGTCACCGTCGTCGGCCCACGGGGGGAGGTATCGACGCACGCACTGCTCGATGAGGGCTCCACCATCACCCTCATTGATGAGGACCTGGCGCAACAGATCGGCGCCGAAGGTCCCGCCACGCCGCTCCGCATCCACGGGGCGAACATGGAGCAGATTGAAGAAGGAAGTCGACTGGTGACTGTGCAGCTGCGGGGGCAGAGCGACGGGACACTACACGACCTGCGCGCCCGCACGATGAAGAAGCTACAGTTGCATCAGCAGTCCATCCCGGGTTCTCTGCTTCGGTACAGACACCTGCGCGACATACCGGAACATGAGGTATGTTACGAACAAGCACGCGCGGGTGTCCTGGTGGGTACCGACCACTGGGAGCATATCGTGACAAGAGAACTTCGGACGGGCGGCGCCGACGAACCTGCCGCCTCCAAGACAAATCTCGGCTGGGTGATACATGGAACAACGCCGCGTAGAATGATCGTCGAAAGGGACTACGTGCTTCATGTCCGAGAACAGCAGCAAGCGGACCTACGGCTACACAACCTGGTGGAAGAACACTTCAAGATAGAATCATTGAACATAGCCAGTAGACCGCGCATAGGTGAAGCCGACCGACGAGCGACGTCAATCGTCGAGATGACTACGAAGAAGACGCCGGGCGGGTATGAAATCGGCCTGCCATGGAAAAGAGATAATGTCCGCATGCCGCCGAGCTACAATGCCGCGCTGCGGAGACTTCTGAAGATTGAAGCCAAGATGGACGCCGCGCCAGAATTCGCAGCCGAGTACACCAAGCAGATGAACAACTTATTTGAGAAAAGGTATGCGGTTCCATGCGATGGCAGTGAAGGCGAGAGCAGCGTGTGCTGGTACCTGCCGCATTTCGCTGTGACCAATCCCAACAAGCCAGGGAAGCAGCGATTGGTTTTTGATGCGGCAGCCAAAAGCCACGGGACTTGTTTAAATGACGAACTGCTTGAGGGCCCAGACTTGCTACTATCACTGCCAGGTATATTATTTCGATTCAGGGAAAGGGCAGTGGCAGTCACGGCAGATATAGAGGAGATGTTCTTACAAGTAAAAATAAGACCCGAAGACCAGCCAGCGCAGCAGTTTTTATGGAGGGGGAGCCGACGCGACACGCCGCCACAGCACTACAAGATGACGTCCATGATATTTGGTGCAGCGAGCTCTCCGTTCATGGCGCATTACATCCGTAATCATAATGCGCAGCAGCACGCAGAACAGTATCCAATGGCGTTGGAAGCGATAACGAAGAGCCACTACATGGACGATCTGGTGGTGAGCTACGCCGACACGGAGGAAGCCAGACAAGCAATCGAAGAAATACGGACGGTGCACGCGGCGGCAGGCTTCAAGCTACGGGGATGGAACGCCAGCGACAGGAGCGTGCTGAGGGACGTGCCACGAGAACTGCACGCCAGCACACCAACGCAGCTGGGAGGAGCGCAGCCAGCCCCGAAGATCCTCGGGCTAATTTGGGACGCCGAGCAAGACGCGCTAGGATTCAACACAGCAATGAACAGGGTACCGGTGGAGGTGCGAGATCGCAAGCGCCCGCCGACCAAGCGCGAAGCATTAAGTGCGGTAATGTCAATTTATGACCCACTAGGCCTCTTAAGTTATTTCACCATCCGTGCTAAAATCATATTGCAGAGCCTGTGGCGCCTCCAGATTTCATGGGACGAACCAATACCCGAAGAAGAGGGCGAGCAGTTTGCGGGCTGGCTGGCGCAGCTGGAAGCGGTCGGCGCGCTACGTTTGCCGCGATGCTACGCAACGGACAACGTCGAAGACATCGAGCTGCACGTGCTATGCGACGCCAGTGAACAAGCGTATGCAGCCGTGGCGTACTGGCGTATGCGACGAACGGACGGCAGCGTACAAGTGAAACTCGTCTCGGCGAAAGCGAAGGTGGCACCACGGCGCGCGCAGACAATCCCGCGCCTAGAGCTGCAGGCGGCGGTGATCGGCGCCAGACTCGCCGATCAGATAAGAAGAGAGCACAGGTATGACATATCTCGTACTTGGTTTTGGACAGACTCATCGACGGTGGTGCACTGGGTGCGCAACGATGCAAAGAGATACACGCCGTTCGTCGCGCATCGCCTCGGTGAGATTGGAGAACTAACACAAAGGGAAGAGTGGCGGTGGCTGCCGACTCATGAAAACGTTGCCGACGACGCCACCCGCCTAAGTTTCACCACGGGACATGATCGATGGTTCCAGGGTCCAGAATTCCTGACAAAGACGGAGGATCAGTGGCCCACGGAGAAGGAACTTCGAGAAACTACGGACGAGGCTGATGTACTGCATGTAAGCGAGCTGCCACGGAAGATGGAATGGCTGCCGGATCCAGAGCGCTTCTCCAAATTCCGCACACTGGTGGGAGCAACAGCGAGGGTGCTCGCATTCATCGACATACGCATCAGACACACGGCGACGAGACTAGAATGTCGCCACCTGGAGCAAGCCGAACGACTGTTGGTGCAGCGCGCACAGAACGACAGCTTTGGAGAAGACATAAAGCGAATCAAGGACGCGCGCCCCATCAGCAGACCCAGTAGACTGTACAAATTGGACCCGGTAATGGAAGACGGCGTGCTGAGAGTAAGGGGCCGCATAAACGCAGCCACGGCACCCGACACAATGAAGAAGCCGGTAATCCTCGACGGCCGGCACAGAATAACCAGACTAATAGTGTTACAGGAACATTGTGCCGCCGGACACGCCAACCGCGAGCGCGTCACCAACGACCTGAGGCAGCGCTACTGGGTCATCCACCTGCGGCCTACAGTGCGCGCCGTGGAGAAGAACTGCGCGCTGTGCCGAGTACGCCGAGCAATGCCGCAGGTCCCAGCCAAAGGGGACTTGCCGCGCGCTCGCCTCGACCCGTTCCACCGACCCTTCACCAACTGCGGGGTCGACTACTTCGGGCCAATGATGGTCAAGATCGGACGAAGAAGAGAGAAGAGATGGGGCGCGCTGTTCACATGCCTGACATCGCGCGCCGTGCACCTGGAGCTCGTCGCATCTCTGTCAACGGACTCAGCCATCATGGCGCTGAGAAGGATGGCAGCTCGCAGAGGGTGGCCTCGTCTGATGTACTCAGACAACGGTACAAACTTCAGGGGCGCCGATCAAGAACTGAAGAAGGCGTACAACGAGTGGGCGCCGGCGCTACAAGAAGAAGCGCTGCGCCACCGGATGGAGTGGCGCTACATACCGCCGGGTGCGCCGCATCAAGGCGGTGCATGGGAGCGGCTGGTGCGGTCGGTGAAAACCGCGCTCGGCACGACACTACGGGAGAAGGCGCCGCCAGAAGAGGTGCTGCGGACTCTACTCACCGAGGCGGAGTTCGCGGTGAACGCGAGGCCGCTGACTCACGTAAGCGTGAGCCCAGACGACCCCGAAGCCCTCACGCCCAACCACTTCCTGTTGGGCTCCTCAACGGGACTGCCGACGACGGGGCCGTGCGACGAAGCAGACCGACGGACCTGGCGCGCCAGCCAGGCGCTCGCCGACCACTTCTGGCGCCGATGGATCAGGGAGTACCTACCGACGCTCGTGCCACGGGGGGAGGCGCGAAAGGACACGCGACGCCTCGAGGAAGGTGACGTGGTCATCATCGTGGACCACGTCTTGCCGCGCAACACATGGCCCATGGGGGTCGTGGTGCGCGTTCACGCCGGGCCGGACGACGCTGTGCGGGTAGCCGAAGTGAAGACCAAGAGCGGGATCTTCAGACGCCCCGTCAGCAAGCTCGTCGTGATGAAGGAGGCTACGCAAGCTACGCCGGGGGGAGGACTGTAAAGGACGAGCACACGCAGGCGGCAACGGGGCTCCCCGCGCAGCGGCTCCACGTGTATGGGGCGAAGTATCAACGCTACACGTGGAAGAGAGGCGCACCGCGGTTTCGACGAGGCGCACCGCGGTTTCGCCTATCGCGCTGTACTCAGTACGCCACGTGTATTGCGTTTACACGTGGAGGAGGCGTGGCCTAGGCGGCACATGCAAGACAGCCGCCGCCGCTTTTGGATGCCGCCGCCGCTTTGAGTCTCGCCGCTTTTGGATGCCGCCGCCGCTTTGTGCCTCGCCGCCGGGCGGCCGCTTTGAATATCGCCGCCGGCGACGAATATAAATAGCCCAAATTTTCAAATTGCGTTCAGTTCGAGCAAGTGCTTACTCCAGACCAGTAGTGAATAAGTACTAATAGTGATCAGTTAGAGCAAGTCCTTATTACAGACCAGTAGTTAATAAGTACTAATAGTGATTAGGTATAAATTGTAATTGTAAAGGGAAAATATATGTATGTATGTCGAAGGAAGGGTTTTATTTCGACCACGAACCCCAACAAAATTATACAGTCCACAATAAGTACCTAGTTATTTATATATTGATTTATATAGAAGATCCATGATAGTCTAAATTATTTTTAACTTAAAAAGAAGGTAATGTTAGAAATCTTAGAATAATACGTATAAATGATATAAATGAACGAAATAAAATATGTTATAGGTATTCAAGTATACTTTTGTAAATTGTTAAATGTAACGGAAACTGTTTTACATATCTATAATGCTCGTATAAAGTTACAAATTTTAAGCTCAACCTTTCTTGAATGGGAACACGTGAATACAAATTTTGCGCGATTCAAGAAAATATCTGAGCTTAAAAGCTTAAGTGTGCTCCAAATGAGTGTCTTAGCTATGTACAGTCTGAAGGGAAAGTAATTATCTTATTCAATTGACAAACAAAATTAAGGTGAATGAGTCTGAATGAATATTTTAAGTTGTTGTTGTTTATCGTTGTTATACTTTGGTAGGTATACATATATAGATAAACGAAGTTTGTACCTAAGTTTTAATTATTCGTAGTTTTCGATCACTAATATGTTTAGGTAATACGCGTTTTCTAAATAGATGACAACACTTAGAACAATAGATTCATGTGTTTTCTTAAAAACAGTGTTTGTTATTATAAATATTTTCAAACGTACCAGGAACAAATTTGCCCCAGACCTTCAAAAGAGGCAGGATTGTAAAGGGCAGAGTCCAAACCCACGTGACGGCAATTAGTATTGAAGCTTGCACTTTGTTGATTCTGCCGTCGATAGGGCACGAAATCGTCCTGTGAACAATTAATTAGAGGCTGCTTATAAAAATACAATGTTTTATTAATTAGCTCTGGGTTATAAATATCTTTTGAAGAAGGTATATTTTTAAATTTAGTAATTTATTTTTAATACTTTCGTAAACATAAAATGAATGCAAATACAAATAAATTTTATATAAAAAAAGAGCTGTAAAAGATTGTTAACAAAATGAAATTCTGTCAAGCAATAATTTCTATCAAGTAAACAAGAAATTTAGCTGAATGTTTTCTTTATTTCGTTAGACATTATTGGATTTAGAGAATCCTTAAACAACATCAAACTTTCTTATAAGATTAGAGGGCTTAGTAAATGCGCGTTGAAGGACCAATTTAGTGTAAATACCTATATTAAGTCGATAGTATTTCACACCTCTACAGTTCGCTGAACAATAGTAGCGTAGATAATAATTATAATGGACTGTAGATTTGCGTTGCTGTGAAATTGTAGATGCAATTTAGTACATATTATGATTAAAGTTCGGTTTCACTATGTCCGGTTAAAGATAAAAATAGATACCTAACAAATAATTTCAAACTTGAACAATTTCCATTTAACTAGTTTAAATAAGAGCAAAAGCAAGCATTTCTTCTTCAACTTATGTGATATTCTGGTACATAAGTTACATCACTGGCAAGTAGGTATCATCAAAATCCGTCCACTGTTTTTCGTCTAAAAGAATAACAATCATACTTCCCTACATCGCTATATTAGTATGGAAAATCTACATTATAATACGAAAATATATAACCACGATACATATAGAGAATGCTACGAAACATTTCATATCCACATATTCACTTACAGTTACATACTTACTTATATCTGTCATAAGCGATAACAGCATTGGAAATCGCAGCTCCGATACCAGATATGGAGCCGAGGGTCGCATAAATGTCACAGCCGACCTGGTAACCAATCATCTTCTGGTAGAATGAGTTGATGATGAGGTGCGGCATTTCTATCATCATCACCATGTCGAAAAGCGCCAGGTTCACGATAAACATGTTGCTCGCTGATCGAAGGGATTTGGAGCTGTGATAAAGAAATATATTTTTCTACACTAATGATTGTACAAGACAAGTATTTATATCTATAAATACTTGTCTTGTACAATCATTACTTATACAGAGGATGAATTCAATTTTTGTTGTGTAAAAATAATGGATAATGGATAAACTCAAAAATTATTTAACCGATTTTGATTTTACTTCTACTACTTAAACCTGAGTAAAAAGGTATGATATAATATTAATTATATTTAATGTAATTTATTAATTATGTTCATTATATTTAATTAACAATATTTTTGTTTCAGGGGGTCAACCGGTCGGAGCACGGAAGAGTGGCGGGAACGGATTTTAATTTTTTTAAATACGATTAATAAACTATTTCATAAACAGGAAATATTTGAATTTTATTTAGTATTCCTTTTAGTATTTTCAATTTGTTTTCAAAGAATTAAATGCGAACCAAATATGTAAATCCCGCAGCGCTTTTTTCGCAAAGCACACTCTAGTAATTAATTATGACTAAAGCTCCTAAGCTAGAACTTAACCGCAGAAATATTTGCGTACACTTGGTAATGAGAACTGCTGAACTGTAAGCACGTTTTATACCTACATAGTGTCTTTTGTGTTTTGTTCACATTTTCATGAAACATATCTGTATTAAATTGATTAATTACCGTTATAAACAATAATAAATGTTTAAATATTTTCTGTGGTTATAATTTGAAACACAAAACGAATATATATTTTAGAAGTTAAAAATAATATTTTCATGAAACAGCTTGTTTAACATTAACATTATATTGTTAGAATATTTAGGTGTAATAAGAACAACTTACGTGCTAAATATCCAAACAACGATTCCATTGCCGCATATAGAGGAGATCAACAGTATCGTGTATATGAGCGCCAGGCAATAGTGCCAGAACTTGTCGATAGCTGCGAAGTTCCTCCAGTGATCGTGGACCAGGTCTTGGTACTCAGATGGTACGTTCCATCCGAGCATGTTCTGCTGGACTTCGTCGGACACCCTGGTCGTGGAAAAAGAAGCATTAGGAAATTTAAATAAGTAGAATTTTATAGAAAAAAGTATGGAAAAAATAATGAATTGAAGTACATAATTTCGTGAGACCTAGATCATTTTTATTTTATTAAAATTAAATGTTGATATTTAATATAATATATAAAATGATTTTTATTAGATACAAATAATTATGGCATGATGGAAATACAAATATATGTATGACTTAGTTTTTATCATATTATAATCATTCGTCAAACTTGGATTACGAGTTATCGAAGAAAGCTCGGCAAAAATAGAGCTTTCGAGATAACGTTGAAAAGCGTTTAATTTTAAATTAGAAGATCACTCGTTGAAAAGAACCTCAAATAGGCCAAGTTTAACTATTCTTGAGGTCGACAAATGTCCAACTTTTCCAATTTATATTCGCCTGTACTCTGTCGCTGCGGAATTGTTTCACCGATTTATGCCTTTCCGAACGGAATGGAATTTCCTATGTACGTGCATTTTTCCGGACTGATGTTTACATTCATCGAAACGGCCACAGATTCAATTATGGGATTCGATGGAACTCCGTGACGGGTCGATTTTGGCGGGTAAATAAAGTTACGTTTAGGATTTGAATCTTTTGTTAACTTAAAAAGGATTTTGTTGTTACGTAAATATTTATTTATGTATGAATAATGATCAGGATATATATTTTGAAAAATAGAAGCAATATCGGTATTAAAGTAATGAATGAATGAATGAATGAATGAAAGCTTTATTGTACACACCAAAATAATGAAATAACATTAAGTAAAATATACATAAATTGCACAATAGGCGACCTTATGGCTACAGAGCCATCTCTTCCAGGTAACCCAACCAAGGAAAACAGTAACAAAGAACGAATACAAGTAGGAACGAATACAAGTAAAGTAAGCTAATTCCCAAAATGTTTAAGTAATATTAAAACATCTAAGTTCATGGAAAATAGGTTGTTCAATTGATTTGAAAGAGCCACAAATATAAAATGATAAAGAATTGTAAAAGTGATGACTTTAATAATATGTAAAAATATTAAAAACAATTAAATAATACTTACATTTTAAATGGGTAGGCTACCGGCCCGGCTTCCGCCGAGAAATTGTTAACGTTGGTTAACATGGTTTAAAACTAAAAAAATATTAATAATTAAGTAAAAACTATTACTATTTATTGACGAAGTGAGTAGTCCGACATTGACAGTCGCTTCTCACTTGTGGTCTGGTTTCGATTGTGTTGACTTTTATATGGGACAAACTGAGCGTGTCTCTTAATTCCTTAATTTGATTTAATAAATACTATGTATAAAGCTTCTGTTTGAAATTGAAATCAAGCAAGAATATAAGACAATTGTTCTCAATCTTTACGAATATATATTTTGTACTGCAGGTATGATGAGTTGTGAGAGGCACCAAGGGTTTCAAATGTTTATTAGGATTGTCATGCTTTGAAAGTATGTAGGAATCTTTGATGTAAAGGATATTTATCGAGGAAGGGCCCCTTGATAATTTGAAAGCGTTGTCCAACAATTTATGTATTTCCTTGTCATAATACTCACAAATGTTCATTGAAAAACCGCCAGTGATTGTTCATAATGGAAAACATGGGGACATGCATAGCTGAAACAACGGAAAAGCAGATAAATGCTCTTAAATATTATTAGTTGTATTTATTGAGTTGAGAATGAAAAATGGCCTACGTACAATCATCCATCAATTTTCCGTTGCGTGATTTGAATTCACCCAATTTTTAATTGTAGGTTTTGCAACGCTTTTTAAACAATTTCTGGCCGCATTTGCATAGTGTTATGTAGAGCCATTTTTATGAAATTGATTAATGTTGATGTAGATGAAATTTAATAGTGCAATCTTTTTTCACTATCAATATATATGTACCTGTTATTATCGTTAATCTTACATTTATTTGTTCATTTCTCATGCCTATTTTTCTTGTCCAATTCTCTTTGTGGTCTAAAAGTTTGTAACAAATTTTCCAGAACCAGTTTGCAGATTACGAGCGTCGTTTGTTGCCTTCCGCCAGATAAAACTTGCTCGTTTGCTCTTCTTTTCATAAAAATGACCATTATAATAAAACGTCGGGTCTTCTAGCATTTTTCTTTTAAGGTTATAAATAAGAGGAAATTAAAAATATAGTTATTCAGCTGTTGACAAGTATAAAGGGATGTTTCATAATTTTCATTGCAAAGTGAAAATATAACTTTAAAACAGGATTGTGTTACCTATTACACCTTTGTCGCGCAGTTTCTGAACATTTTTGAACTCTTGAGTTACAGAAGAATATAATAACTCGTGTTAAGAAAACAAAAGTTTACAAACAATTTTTGCTTCTTTTCAATATAACTCTGCTAGTATATTCTGGTACATAAACAACATTTATACCTCATCCTAAATTTGACATCGGCAAATTTTATGCTAAACAGGCTTTATAGGATGTCAAATTCCATCGAATCTGAGTAGCTCATAATTCAAACTGGTTCATTAGGATGGCAACAAGATTGTAGGCCAATCCCCAGTTTTGGGACGTCACAAGCAATCCTCGCATCATGGCCGTTATACGTGCCGGGAATTTGCCCCTACGATGGGGACGTTTTTCACGATACTGTTAGTATAAATAGAATACAAAAAAAAAACATTATTTGGTTGGTTGTAATTCAGAAATCGAATAAACGCTCTATGTATAATACAATACATAATATATTATTAGTTTCCCACTGCCCAGAAAACTGTGGAGTGTGGGCCATCGATTATACTCCAATGTGAGCTGTGGTCCGTTGCGCTACTTTCAGAGTATCTCGTGTATTTTAGTATATTACATAAAATAAAATATACTATGGACTATGGATATTTCCAATAAATATTTTATTTCTCTATGCGACTTAACATAGAGACTTGAAGTAGGTAGTGTACCAGAAATATTACATCACTGTGGTATTAATTATACATACTATACCTACTTAATAAGTGTTGTTTTTAAATATTGATTTTAAATTGATGAAATAGAATATTAAATTCACTACTATTTTGTTCTGGGCTATGTAATTGTAATATGTAGAAAAAAAAAGAAATTTCAAACTAAAATTAGAATTATTATAATTTTTTAAGGAACATTCGAGAAATAAATTCATAGTAGGTCCTCAGTATTGCGGGTCGTAGTGGCGCCCATCAATATGAATAGTGTGGCTATAACTCTCTAGAGAAAATAGATAGTCCGTTTTCTTATGGGAAAAGGTATACATTTTTGAGTAAAGCAATGCCATTTGGTACGAATGTTGTACTCGTCCACCTAAGCCCAAATCGCCCGGTAGCCAGTCTTTACTCCCCTGCAGAAAGGAGGGAGGGGGGGTTATAGAAAAGAGCGCCCGGCGCTCCGAAAAAAAATTCTGGCGGAGCCATTTGGACCTTTGAGTCAAGTTTGGTATCGTTTTCAGGTAACTAGATGATGCTTGATTCATTCCCCATACCAGTTTTTTAGGTTTCCCTAGCAAAATATGTCACAATCCTTAAAATAATGAACTTTTGGTAGTGGCAAAATCCAAACAAACCAGTATATTTTCATATTTTTGTATTAAACCTGGTTTATAAAAAAATACTGTCTGAAAGGCCATTTAATGCAGATTATAAAAACATTAACATGTAATATATATTTTACCATTTTCAATGTAAAATTAATTATAGAAAGTATAGTAACGCTCGTTAGCGCAGCATAGGGGACGGCTAATAGACCCGAAAAATAAGCGATACTAACAAACAAAAACCAGCCAAGTGCAAGTCTGACTTGTTCATCGAGTGTTTCGTACTTATTTGTCCCATACCATGTTAACTTGTCTGGTAGAACCTCGTTAACTGCTACACACACACTTTCGTCTTTATAATATTAGTGTGATTTTAAATCATCTTTAAATTATAAATGAAGTCAGGTAACATTGTTAAAAATAAAGATATATAATAATAGAACGTTTTTGTATTAATAATAATGACAACCACCTCCACAATTACATAATTCGGTACATTTGAGCTGGCATATTCAATCCGGAACTACAAGATTTCACGTACCAACATCTTATCAATTCAAAGCTTCTCTTATCTTTTTATTACAGATGGGCAAGGAATATTTTTTAATTTTTTTTAGGCCCCCAAATATATACACTATACAGCCTGTAAAACTGCCCTTGAGGTGTGTTGTTTAAGGGCAGCTTCTGTGGGAGGCAAATTTTCGATCTGCCTATCTGTGTTTGTTTAAAATTTGTTTGCAACTCTCATTTACTGTCAAAGCGGGGTAAGATGTGAAAAACAAACATGTACTTATAATACTTATAAAAAATATAAGTTCTGGATAAGAGCATCTTTAAAATATTGTGACCATCCTTACGCTATCATGCATTGTAATAACAAACTTTTCAATTTCACTGTCTGTATATTTGCCACTGTAAAGTGTTTCAAATCCTCGTGTGACATTCGGATATGTCTTCTATACCTTAAATGCATGTGTACCTATAGTTATTTTAGACCTTCTAGCTTTGGAACACACGATATTTTGTACTAGCCATATCTTTCGACTGTTCTTATAAACAATAATTCTTATTAACACTATTTTGGCTACTACTACTATATCGTGTGTTCCAAAGCTAGAAGGTCTAAAAGAACTATAGGTACACATGCATTTAAGGTATGGAATACATATCCGAATGTCACACGAGGATTTGAAACACTTCACAGTGGCAAATATACAGACAGTGAAATTGAAAAGTTTGTTATTACAATGCATGATAGCGTAAGGACGGTCACGATATTTTAAAGATGCTCTTATCCAGAACTTATATTTTTTTATAAGTATTATAAGTACATGTTTGTTTTTCACATCTTACCCCGCTGTGACAATAAATGAGAGTTGCAAACAAATTTTAAACAAACACAGATAGGCAGATCGAAAATTTGCCTCCCACAGAAGCTGCCCTTAAAAAACACACCTCAAGGGCAGTTTTACAGGCTGTATAGTGTATATATTTGGGGGCCAAAAAAAAATCAAAATATTCCTTGCCCATCTGTAATAAAAATAAAAGAGAAGCTTTGAATTGATAAGATGTTGGTACGTGAAATCTTGTAGTTCCGGATTGAATATGCCAGCTCAAATGTACCGAATTATGTAATTGTGGAGGTGGTTGTCATTATTATTAATACAAAAACGTTCTATTATTATATATCTTTATTTTTAACAATGTTACCTGACTTCATTTATAATTTAAAGATGATTTAAAATCACACTAATATTATAAAGACGAAAGTGTGTGTGTATCAGTTAACCAGGTTCTACCAGACAATTTAACATGGTATGGGACAAATAAGTACGAAACACTCAATGAACAAGTCAGACTAGCTTTTGGCTGGTTTTTGTTTGTTAGTATCGCTTATTTTTCGGGTCTATTAGCCGTCCCCTATGCTGCGCTAACGAGCGTTACTATACTTCCTATAATTTATTTTACATTGAAAATGGTAAAATATATATTACATGTTAATGTTTTTATAATCTGCATTAAATGGCCTTTCAGAAAGTATTTTTTTATAAACCAGGTTTAATACAAAAATATGAAAATATACTGGTTTGTTTGGATTTTGCCACTGCCAAAAGTTCATTATTTTAAGGATTGCGACATATTTTGCTACGGAACCCTAAAAAACTGGTATGGGGGATGAATCAGGCATCATCTAGTTACCTGAAAACGATACCAAACTTGACTCAAAGGTCCAAATGGCTCCGCCAGAATTTATTTTCGGAGCGCCGGGCGCTCTTTTCTATAACCCCCCCTCCCTCCTTTCTGCAGGGGAGTAAAGACTGGCTACCGGGCGATTTGGGCTTAGGTGGACGAGTACAACATTCGTACCAAATGGCATTGCTTTACTCAAAAATGTATACCTTTCCATACAAGCATGCCCATAAGAAAACGGACTAAGAGCCTCGTTTTATTAAGCATGTAATATGAACATTCTTGTTGGTGGGTTTTACTAAAGGTTTAACACGGATGATAATGTTCGACAGAAAAATGACGATAAGAAAACGAACAAGCTCAAGAAGAAAAAATTCTTCTTGAGCTGAATAACACCTAATTCTAAGGGTCAGTGGTTTTATAAAATTACCTAAGAGTTTTCTATAAAAGTTTCCGTGGATAAAGAAAGGAAGTGATACTTTTATGAAATGTCGCCTTTTTATTTTTTAAACTTATCAAGTTCATATACATGAAAAATATTGGTGACCAGAGACAGCTAAAACGCTCCCCAGTCTGTAATAGAAAAGTTGATAAAGCAAAATGAGTCTCAACTTTATTCTGATTACAATTGCAGCGTCATTTTCATCCCTTTCAAAAATACTGTTCAAAAACTTTTCCATTGCTGTATATTGTTCTTTTGGAACGCGTTTCGTAGCTACCGACATCTCTATCAAATTTTTGCTTTACTATGACAACGGATGTCGATTATATATATTATATTTACTATATTAATTTAGATAATAATGCTATCAAGTTTGAGCATACGCTTAGAATCCTTGCCAGACCGCACTGTCCAAAACCAATTATGTTCACAGCTTGGCACGAATATGAGCGACATGAATTTCCCTTATAATTTAGGACCAGCAAGAATTATAATAGGCATTTAGAACAATGTATAGAGATTAGTTTGCAATGGTGTAAGGCAAAGTGGACTTAATTAACGAGTGTTGATACTCCAATAGATTTAGATTGACGTGAAGCAAACTGTAAGGAATCATGATATATTTATCAGCTTAGATTGCTGGACATCTATTACTTCGAGGTAATTATAGGATGTTATTTATAATGAGATGTATTTTGCATTCGGAACTATGATCAAATAGATACCTTTCCTAAATGTAAAGATATTATAGGTATCCATAGACTTGTTTTGCTCCAAGTTTCTCATCTAGATCGGTCAGTATAATTTGAATATTATTTCCATATATACCTACATTATAACAATTTAACAAAGATTATTAGCTGAGCATCACAAATATTAAATTGTGCATCAAATTGGCCCGTCAAAAGGACAGACAATGGTAAAAACATTCTTTATAATATAATAAGACGCATTCTTTGGAATTCCTTTATACTTATCATCATTTATTTCCGCAGTGAAATGCTCTGTATTTCCATTTTCCAATAATATGATACTTACAAATAATACCTCGCAAATGCGAATTTCAATGAAAAATGCTAGTTTTCTTTTGAAAATAACTTCAATATTTGCATTCTGTTCCTTCGAGGCTCGTTACTACGAAATGACGCTCGATTATTTGGGTCATTCTAAACAAAGCGAAAGAAAAGTGACCAAGAACTACTGTTAAAATACCTCTTTGAAAAAGATCCTCCATTCATTACAATGAATGTACCAACTACAATGAAGCTTACGAGTACTTTCTGACTAAAATTGTATTGTAAAAACAAACAAACAAAAATATTCCTGTTTAAAATATTAGTATAGACACATAAACAAATAAAAAAAAATGGGTCTACAATAGTTTGAGGAACGAAGTACCATTATTACATTGAAGCCAGTATAAGTAGCGTTACTACATTATAATTATGGATAATAGCATTTAAGAGGTTCAATACCTACGAACGTGACTAATGTTGTTATCAAGACTAAAAATGTACCTAGCTATATTTAATTTACTCTTATAATATGTACATCTGTATCTAAGAACCTTACTGTGATTAGTTCATTCAAATTTTTCACACATAAAACTGTCTATTTTAAGACCAGAAGATTCTGGATGTTTTACAAAATGCAACTTTTTCCAAATATGCAAAGCTTTCAAATGACAACCAGGCAACTGATATTCATACATTTTTTTCGAAGTAAATCCATATAACGGTATACTATATAGACTCCCAGACACTAAAAAAGAAAGGAGTAGTGATCGATTCTACAACCAAAAATATAAAACCGAAACTAAACCAAATGAAGCAAAAACTACCGGCCATATCACAAACACCTTGTCGCTTTGGGATTAACACAAGCGAAGTTTGTGATTGGCTGTTGCGTAGGTAAATATAGATGTATACCTTATAGATAGAATAAAGAATAACTTTAGGTATACTCAATTACCTTCTAAGCTTAGAAATATACATTTTGCATTCAACAAACGGTTAAAGATAGAGCCTAGGAATTATGAATTGTGCGTGTGCACTGCTCACATGATATACTTATATCTGCAGTATTTTTAAGACCATTACATTCGTTACATGCAAATACTTTCGTGACTAACTATCCAACCATAAAACGGCCTATATTTTTATTTATAGTCCAAACAGAACAAAAAGCAAGAACGCAGCTATTAAAAACCTTCCCTCAATAAAACGGTATCGCACACTCATTGATGCGTACAACATATACCTACATAGGGTAAACGCAGCTATCAACGACCCATCGAAAATCTGAAGGTATTACCGACCTATAAAAGTAATTCGAAATTTAAACGTTCCCAGAACTATTATAGCTATAGGTAGGCAAAGTTATACACGAATGTATTACTTGAGCATCGTATACTTTTACGTTAGTGTGAATAACTGTGCAAAAAAGAGTTAAAATACGTAAGTTGCTGCGGGGTAGCGTGGACGCAGGACGTTTCGTACTGTTCCGTTGTTCCTTCGGGTAAGTACTGTGATTTATCTTTTTAAGACATTTACAAACAAATGACATCTATACTTTAATTTATATTACTAAATGTCAATGCATTTAAGTGTCAACTTTTCATTTCTTACAACATTTTATTAATAAAAAGTAATTTGAAACGATAAAACTTAAAATAAAAATGGGACGGTGTTAGCTTCACCAGTTTAAGTCGTGGCAGGTATCAACGACCCATAAGTCGGCAATGGCAGCAACGTAACTTTTTGTTTTAAATTTCTTTTATGTTATTGTATCACACTAACACAAGTGGTTTTATGGACCAGTTTAAATCTAAGCTATGAGTCTTCATAAAAATCTATTAGCGACTAAACTTTTTTGTCTAGTGTTTATTTTTTAGCGTTGTCAATTTATACAAAGTTATGATATTTTTCGAGGATCGGTATCGAATAGTTACAGTAGTAAATCATTGTTTTTTTGTTTAAACAATATGCATTTGTTCATATTTTGTATGACATTAATCAATTATAATCTATTTTATAGTCTGATGGTCAAATGAATTAAAATAACCATTTTTTTATGGGTCGGTAATACAATTTAGGTTTATACTTACATACTTTATTACCGACCCATGTGGGTCGGCAATAGCAACTATAGGAAGCTATTACCGATCGAATATAGATTGTTTAGTTTCTCATCTACTTTTATGACATAATAGGTGCCTATTAAAAATGCTTCTTCATGGTTAAATTAACACAAAACATATAATCATATTTTTTTCCAGAAATATGGAGCCACAAAAGCGGCGAAAAGTATACAGTAAAACACAACTCGCCGAAGCAATCAATCAAATAGCACAAGGAAATACCCTAGAGTTTGAAATCCTTTAATTTAATATATGTACATATATTAATAGTGTTATGTTGATTAATTTAAAAGTTTATAATTATTTAGTTCATTACTAAGACATTTGTTTTATTAAAAATAACTACATATAATAAAAAAATACGAATATATTTGCATTTTTATTTCATTTTATTAAGATCGGTAATCATCATCATCACTAGCTTCTATTACATTCCATTGCTGGAAAAAGGCCTCCTCTCACGTACGATCGGGAATAGCTGCATAAAAATCGTTAATAGCTTCACAGCCGTTTTTATGGGTCTGTAATTCCAACAATCGACTAAGTCACATTGTAAATTATTTTTTACAAGATAATCCTTTATTTGAATGTATTTGATTCGATAAAAACATTTTTTATACATAACACTAGCATATAAAATGAAACTATAAATCTTTAGAAGAACCAGTATACTTAAAAAATATGGTTGATTTTAAAATTGCCTTAGAGGGGTCGTTAATACCTGCGTTTACCTTAGTTCGTTCAACACCTTCCCCACAGGGAGAGCTAACCCTTCATTACCTGACAATAGAAGTGGGGTAAAGAATTCATAACCACGATTTGAATGCAAGAACGGCGGTGGAGCGCAAACCGCGCTCCACCAAATCCATTTACAAATTGCTCAGGCGAATGGGAAGTTCACTAGAATTTGTGGCTGTATAAATTTAAATAAACAGCGCCTTTCCGGTTTTTTCGTCGTAACGTTTGGTACTTACAGTTGTGGTTATATTAATGAAACATATAAGTTGAAAGAAATCGAATGCAATACATATTATAAGAAATTACACGCGAGACCGGGTTAAATATTAGATTGAATGTAATAAGAATGTACTGCGATTCTACACAACTGCCTAATTGATCAAGGACTATTAGTAAAGTAAGGGTAGTTGGGTCAAACGTCGTATAAACAACGTCCGAGCACCTAGGCACGATTCGTACGAATGCGCCAGCCGCCACGAATCAAAGGAAAGCGGCAATTTATAGTATTCGACAGCTAAACATGTTTTGACATGAAATAGTGACAACTATTCATCCACAAAATTATTAAATCAAAAGTGTGTCAAAAGTTACGTCTAACTGGTCTAACCAAGCGTCTAACAATATAATATTATCTTCTATCAAGCTTCTATCATATTATCTGTGTTAAATCAAAATTTTCTTAAAATTGAAAATCACTTTACTAAGTTCCAAGGAATTGGCAGGAATTTCCAAAAAATAAAAAGACAAGAAAGAAATCAAAACATTTTATTTCAACAAAAAAGTTCCGAAAGATACAAAAAAGTTCTTAAAATACAGACAAGACCATTTATTACATCAAGAAAACAACAAATAATTTGCGACTTATCATTCTAAGATTTTATAGTGAAGCATATAAACAAACACACTTTTACATCTTCAGAACCGCAAGGGCTAAACAGTTTGTCGTCAATTACAGTGCACGATGGAGTTCTAAGCTAATTACTCGCCTATTTGTCAGGGGTAATAGCCACAGGATGCTTCTAATGTACGCCTCTATATTTACTAATGTGTGACTTTTACGCTATAGAATATAAATTTATAAATATAAATTTATAAAGATATATATAGATATATATCTTTATAAATTTATATTTATTATATAAATATATATCTTTATAAATTTATATTAGATATATATCTTTATAAATTTATATTTATTATATATATAAATTTATATTTATACTATAGAATAACTATTCTTAACTTGAAGCTTAATGGTACGATTTATATTTAGAGCAGGCTCCAAGGAGATGTTCGTTTGCAAAAATAGCGGACCTAAATCTGACTTCTGATATATATTGTATAGGTCCCAGACATCCTATAGACAGATGTTGCCAACCAGTTTTGTGGTCCCCCTGCCCGCACCCCGGTAATTAAATATGGCATACAAAGAAAAAAATAAAAATTTCCAAAACATGCCGTGTGGGGTATCAAATGAAAGAGCTTATTGAGTAGATCACGAATATATAGCATACTATATACATTTCTTACACTTTCTCTAAGATTTTTTAGAAAATTTACGAAAATGGTCCATTTTTGAGTTAACTTTAAACCACTATAGATTGAAAACTCATGAATATATTTTTTAAATTATTATTTTAAATAATTAACAATAGTCCATTGTTTATGATTCAATAGTTCGTAATATAATATAAGTGAGCTATGTGGTGGATTTGATGAAAATAACTATATACTATATGAACTTGAAAATATACTCGCCATCTTTGAATGCTCCCCCCACTCCCCCATGCAACTATTTCACTGTACGAAATATTGAATCGTAAACAATGGACTATTGTTAATTATTTAAAATAATAATTTAAAAAATATATTCATGAGTTTTCAATCTATAGTGGTTTAAAGTTAACTCAAAAATGGACCATTTTCGTAAATTTTCAAAAAAATCTTAGAGAAAGTGTAAGAAATGTATATAGTATGCTATATATTCGTGATCTACTCAATAAGCTCTTTCATTTGATACCCCACACGGCATGTTTTGGAAATTTTTATTTTTTTCTTTGTATGCCATATTTAATTACCGGGGTGCGGGCAGGGGGACCACAAAACTGGTTGGCAACATCTGTCTATAGGATGTCTGGGATCTATACAATATATATCAGAAGTCAGATTTAGGTCCGCGATTTTTGCAAACGAAACTCCACTGAGAGTCCGGTCTAATTGTATATCTTTCAATTAAAATCAACTTAAATGAGTTCTTTACACAATTTTCATCTAGGTAAATATCTACATAATTATTATATCCGGAACATTTAGCACAATTAGCATTAAAGCGGTGCTATTGAATGGCCTGCGTCGGGATTACCAGGATTGTTCATTGTATGGTTGTACATTTATGGTTAAAATTAGGTACTGAAAAGAGAATAAAATGTAGTTGTGGCTTCAATATGACTCTATATTTTCTCTTACCTTATGTTTGAATTCTATAAAAATTGTATCGTATATATCCCGATAAATATAGGTAAAAAGAATTGCGTTCTCTAGCTTGCTATTTCAAAATACATTGTACATTAAAGAGCCCGCAAGTTGCAACTCGCAACACAACCCGTAAATTCCTACCAATCAGCTAGAAAATTCCACAAAGGTCTATGAAGTTCGAACAAATAATGTAAACTTGAAAACGTTGAAAACAGCTCTCAGCTCGGAACACTCCGTTCTACTTAAACTTATAATGACATTTAGATATTCTTGTCACCGGGGTGGAGCGGCAGGGGGACAAACGACACCAGCGAAAATTATCGACGAATATTTCTGGATTTCCAACCATTTGACATGTAATTTAGTCGAGCGCCGACTCGCAAATGATTCGAGGGCGTTATAGTCTGACGAATTAATGTGATTATGGCTTTGGCCATTTACTTTTTCAACGTCGTTATAGGATATTTTATTCCAATGTTTTTCAGGATCATATTTTGATTCAATCAACATTTTTGAGAAGTATTTCCCTCAGGGTGTTATAAAGCCCACGACCTCGTACCCCTTTGATATACAAGGTAACAATTAATTATTGCCCCCCTCTCCGCCTCTTAAAGCGTGACGTAATATATGGAAGACCCCTTTTCTTATATCTTCTTCTTCTAAAAATAAGTTTGAAATACGGCCGAAGATGCATAGGTATGAGGTAAATGAACTGGTGATATATCTCATACATATGAAGCAACGTTCCTCCTCACCCCATGAAATGATAAAGTGGTTCGCTAAACGTGACTCAAGTGTCATAAATATTAATAATTTCGCATTCATCGCGCTTAGTCAGACAATGTCTTTAAATTAAACATGACTTGATATTGACCATAAACCTAATTATCGTAAATCAACGATATAATATGTTGATTTGTAGTTGATGTTCCTTAAAATGACGGCTTCCTCCCATATAATTTGTATGGTCTACTAATAAGTCACTTCTAAAACAAAGTATTGAATATTCCTAGCCATATAGTTTAAAAATCGTTTTCAGAGATGTTCCACTCGACTAACAGCGAACAATAATTTAAAACATGACGGTAACCTATATTATGTTCGAGTTCATTGCACAGTTCCTTTCTTGAAGTAAAATTAAACCGTTTGTTATGCCAGCAATGAATGCCCCTCGTATTCTTATGGGATTCATTGACATTGTGTTTAGTGAAATTTGCATATTACAATACATAACATAAAATTATAAACATGTAGAGCGCCGTATTATGTTTTAAAGTATATCTATGATTTTAAGGATATACGAAAACGAAAGACAACGCAGAACAAGACATAAGTTCTCTTACGAAATAATGTCTCCCTTCTTATAAAGAACGTCTTTACTGTTATTATTTTTTTGGCATCAATGGTAAGGTCAACGCTCGAGTAAGTTAGGCGGCGTGTCATGTATAGATATTCTATCGTTAAAAAATAGAAAAAATATATTTAAGTAAGAAGTAACCTATACAGTAACCTCTTCTGAGTTTTTTTACATGCTAGCTGGTAGGTAATAATGCGAAATCTATACTAATATTATAAAGCTGAAGAGTTTGTTTGTTTGTTTGAACGCACTAATCTCAGGAACTACTGGTCCGATTAGAAAAATTCTTTCGGTGTTAGATAGCCCATTTATCGAGGAAGGCTATAGAGTATAATATTATTACGCTAAGACCAACAGGAGCGGATCTTTAATAAGTTTACTACCTAATTTTATATTTGGCAAAATAACATCGATTGAAACATTCATTTAATTAAAAGAAAGAAAGAAAAAAAAAAGCTTTATTGCCAACAAAAACTTAGACTATCTTAACTTAAAAAGTAAACACATATTAATTAAAATATTTTTAACGTTTCTTGCGTATCAGAGTTAGTTTAACAACCGCTGCCCCAAAAGATTTATATCAATAACGTTTAAGTGGTTTAGTTACTAATTGGTATCTGGATTAGTAAAAGCGTAAAGCCGTAAGCCACGGATTAAACTCCGTTGTAGAACGATTTTATTTCAATTGGTCATCAGTCTATCGGAGTTACCGGTCGCTTGTGATAAACATATATTGAAGAGATAACGCCGATATCGACCGTGCGAATTAATAAGGGCTTATTTACATATTGAGATAAATGTGATGTCGTTTTAGAATCTTCATGTTTCTAATGTAATGTAACGATGTAAGGTGTTATGGGTATATTACTTAGAAATCTCTGTTAGGGCCGATTTTTCAATGCTTGGTTAAAACTTATCCGTCCAATAAAGTATTACACGATATTATTAAAATGTCACGTAAACTGTCAAATACGGGCAATTAGAATACGTTTTTAAAATGGTAGTTTTATACATTATTCGACGAATAAGTTTTAACCAAGGATTGAAAAATCAACCCTAAAACAAATAAATAAATGTTGAATTTTAATTTTTATTACCGTAAGGTAAGTACCGTTTGTAATATTTCTGTTGATCGTTTGTTAGAGAAAATAATTAAAATTTTAAAATATTTTCAATTCAAGCAATTTGTTTCAGATCAATCGTGGTTTCTAACTAAACGTGGAAGGAAGCATCGATTCATCATAAGTCTTTTGTTTTTAAATTGAATGTTCAATTTAACGTAGGTACCTAAAAAAAGTTCGTTAAAAAGCATAATGGCAAAGGTGAAAAAAAAAGCGAAAAACTCCGCACAACAGGATAGCGAAAATCATTTTCGTGATGCGATAACAAAATTAGCCGGTATTCATTTTTCATATCAGAGATGTGGTTGGCGTTTTAATTAGAGCTCTTGAAGATTTTAATCAAGACTGACTTAGTGATAAGCCACTAATTAGCAGCATTTCCCCTTTATACCTACATTAAGTTGGAGAGTAATTTTAATAACAGCCTGTTAGGAACTTTTTAGTGTGTGTAGTAAAGTCTAAACATGTAGTGCTTTTAACACATTTGCATCTAAAAGTCGGGGCTTTTAAAATGAAAGGTTCGTTATAAAATAATTTTGAAAATAGCATACATAATGGGAGGATTTTCATTTTTAAGTATGGTAACGGTAATAATGATTTGAATAGGTAAGTATATAAGTAAGATATTGAATCTGAAAATTTATTTTTATAGTTAGTTAAAAAGTTAGATAGAGTCATTAATGTATATTTTTCTTTCAGATTGGCGACGCAGAGAATATTGTAGAAACTTTCTTCATATTTTTTGTCATACAAAGACATGTGATGAAATAAAAACTAAGAACGAAGAGCCAGTATTTAATCATTATGTTTACTAGATTTCATTTAGGTACGTGTAGTGTTAAATTTTTGAAAAGAAAAAAAAACTAGAAAAAAATTATGTATTTATTTTATACTACCTACTTATTATATTATATTTTATGAAGTTAGAGCAAAAAGTAAGTAGTAAACTAACCATAAAAAATTATGAAAATTGGAAAAGCCAAATGAAAAACGTATCTTTCATGTACCAGACGATTAAGAACATCCAATCCTAAAATCTTCTCATACTTTATAACTCCCTGGTCAATAAATCGAATAAAACTAACACAAAACTATGAGAATAAGACTAAAACTAAGCGTTCGTTATCGTCTTACGCTCCACTTGAAGTCGGTGCTAGCATTGAATCGGAACGCTTGCCTCATGGCTATACTTTAACTGCAAATAGTAATGCGAGCTTGGGAAGTCATGTGTTTGATATCTGAGTTTATGAAAAAGCTTTGTTTTATAGTGATAGTCTGTTGGCTTTTCCTTTATTTTAACAGTTTAACAGTCGCATGTATGTATCACAAACCTAATGCAATGAAAAATAACATGAGGTATGACTCTGTGGCATGAGCTTTAGGGATATTATGACTTTAAAAAGCTTGAGGCATGAGCATGACGATTGAGCGTGAGCAATGTGTATGTGGCTTGAGTATGAGGCATGAGGAATGACCAATTGAGGCATTTGTATATTTGAATCGAGTGTACATTAAAATTTACATTCTAATATCGTTAAAAAACTTAACCTAGTTACATTTTAAAAAAGAAAATAAAATAAACCACATTTTGGTTTGATTTGATTTAAAGTAGACTATGCTACGTGCATGTTAAGATTATATGCTATGCGTGCAACAAGATTATATTACTTATACATACTTATAACTATAACACGCCACGTGCAAACGCCTCGTGTGTACCTACTTCTTGTAAACCTGAGAGGGTCAAGATTTTATTTTGTAATTTTAACTGAGTAATTAGTTAAAAAATTTCCAGTAGTTTTGAAAGTGGCCATTACTATTATAATTCTGACACACTTGTTATATCTCATCTTCATATTGTATAAGTATGCCTACTAAAATTATTTCTGTAGGTACTCCAATAATTACAACATACGAGCAAGTGAAGTGACGATCTTGTTTATATCCAATAAACGACTCAATAGGCTTATAATAAAAAGAGAAAGAGCGCTACATTTTTTCAACTAGGTAGAGTTAAATTTAAAAGTTCAAACATTTGCGACTACTACTTATCAAAACACAACATTACAAATCCTTAACAAAACAGCATGCATCTTATAATTTAAAGACAAATGATCGATACACTAGTTCGCAAACAGTTAGCAGTCACATCACCCTCTACATATGGAAGTATATGAGCGTCTGGTTTGCCACTCCTGTCAGACAGTGCTGTGACAAATGAACTCAGACCGTCCCCGGAATTATGGTTTACGTATGTTTGTGTTAACCGATTGGTTAAGATTTTGATGTCTGAATTTTGTTGAGATACATAAACTTATTATATGCATGCGTAGTGTGAAACACTGAAAATACTGTAAAGTGATTTTTAATCCTGAAAATAGTATTTTCATACAGCATTTTTAGCTCCTCTAAAAATTCAGATGATGTTTTAATTTTGTTTTGCGCTTATTTTGTTGTCTATGACCTATTTATCTTCCGTCATGAATCAGGGCGAAAATGTAGGATAGAACTCTACAATAACTTTTAAGCTACACGTGTATGATCCATTTTCAATATATTGCTTATATGTATTATTATTTATATTTACAGTTTCACATCAATTATTCCCGTACAAGCGTCACATATGCACTATAAATAAAAACCCGATAGCAATTTTATCAAAACCGTTCAACAAAAAGGGAATAAATAAAATTGAACCGTATTACAAACTGCGTTACTTTTAAATTAATCTAGCGTGTGTATAGTTCAGAAAGTGCAGAACGCAGGCAATATTGGCAGAAGAGGGCTTCAAATGCAATTATGAAGCTGTGTGCCGCTCCGGGACAATCACACCGCGCTCAACTCAATACATAATACTTGTATACAAATACACGTGCCGTTGTATGAACTTTGAAATTCACTCAATATGGTTTCGCAATAGTGAATACGGAGCATAAAGCTTATGTTTCTACTTATAGGTGTATTAAGCACTGTATTGTTTAGCTGAAAGTTATTGAGGCTTTTAAGCATGAGAATTGCGATTGCAATTATTTGATAGAATAAGTCGATGTTTAGTATTTTATCTTAATTATAGGTTTCTAAATAGCATATTCTTACCAGCATTACGGCATATTAAGTAAGCGCCTTTAACGACTAATCTATGATGATAAAGCTTGCTCTTTATAAATTAGTATTGTTATATGCAGGTGCAGTTACTTAATACATTGCTGTTAGTAAAATCATTTTCTCTTTGCGTACCAATATGACTCATGGGATAAGATAATTTTTATCCCTCACAATGCTTATTTCATACTCTAATATTTTACTAATTATACAAGTCCCATTAAACTTTGAAATTACAATCGCGTTTCATACAACTCCCGTCGACTTCCGTCCCGGCAAACCCAATATCCCTTGATAGTAGGGCTATACAGAACAATGATAACTTGTTTGACAGTTGTTTAAACAGTCGGTCATTACTACCGACGGATGACATTTGAAGGGTCAAAATGTTTTGGGATATTACGTTGATATTAATGAAATGAGATTCGTAGATAAAAACGGTCACTGAGTTTGTGTTACTGTTTTTAACAATTTTATTATTCTTTAAACGTTATCGTGTGTAGTTATTTTTGTGTATGAAAATTACATAGATTATCTTATTATATAAATAGCAGCAATGGCCTTTTTTGGTAGAATTTATTATTTAGGTGTACCTATTGGTTGCGTAGGCATGTATACCTACGTAAAAATAAGTGCTCTGAATAAAATATTATTTTATTATCTACCTACTATCAAATTGATAGAAGCTCCATAAAAAGATTTTTAAACTATGTAAAGTGTTTGCTAAAGAAATTGGATTGCGATTTTATTTAATTTTAAAAACTCTTCAGATTTACATTACATTGAAGTTTAAAGTTTAAATCTCGAAGAAAAACTGCCAAGCTCTACAAACTATTCATTAAAGTTACATAAACTGAACTTAACTAATCTTAAAGTTTTTTTTATAGAATATTTTACAAGAATCACATAACTTTTTAATATTCTAAGAGAAAATTTAGATGATACGTAGGTACCTATTTTATTTAGAAAACTGAATAAAATATTTCTTCTAATTTCTTTGCAAAATACAAGCTATGGAATGATCCCTAATGAAGCTATGAAGTATATGTACATTAACTCTTAACCTCAACAAATGAAAATAACAATAGTCCAAAATATATATCCAGCAACAAATACAATAAACATACCTTAGCGTACAAACAACTAAAAAATTTAATCACAGTTTTTGTCGCTACAAAAAAGGAACGAAGTGCTCTTAAGAATTTTCACTAATTTTCGTCAAGCGAAGTGTTGGCGTCCCTCAGTAAGGGCGCGAGGGTATTTGATAGTCTGAATTTCCCTCGGGGACTATAAGCACAATACCCAACGTGATTCGCAGCAGAACTAAGATGTCTCAAATTCTAACGAATTCACTTATACACGTGCACGCTTTTAGGTAACTAGCACCCCTGGTACAGGTATATAGGGGTGCACCGGGGGATGACATTGGAAATGACGCTTGAAATCTGATAATTGGTTTGGTAAGTACAGTTTATTGCGCGTACAATACAATGCTAGCGGACTGTCGACGCAATTACTTATTTAGTAAAATACGAAATTAATTCTTAAAATGTCTTCAAGTTCAAAAAGTAAGTGATAGGTACTCGAGAGCTGGTGCATCATAATTAAACTGCTAATAATTATAAGAAAACTCGCAAGCGCCTTAAACTTATTTAGACGCGAGCATTGAGCAAACATTATGTAACTTAAAAAAATATAAACATAAATGTATCCTTTAAGAATGTATCATATACTTATGTAGCAAACCTAATATATTTTTTAATTACTTAATTACTTAATGAATAATTATCATAAAAATTATTTTATAAGATTATTAAAACAACTAGGATTTTTTTCGATAATTCTAACGATTATTCATAAATTATGCCGCTACGAAAAAGCTCATAGTAGGTAAACTTATAGCGCGATTGAAGCAGTGTCGTTGACTTAAAAAATATATTAATGCTATCTCTTTCACGCTAGTATAATGCTATACTCTTCCGTAAATCGAAATCAAAGCTCGTCGCGATTGAAGCGCTGTGAAGTTGTTCCGATTGCGAAGTGCGTGAAGTGAGACACAGGTTATGGTGCGTTCCGAATGCTGAACTTCAAGATAGGAAATTTTTGTGACATTATTTAATACTACATGTTTATATATCTAAGAAAAACGTTAACGCGACTAATAAGTTTGTCACATTTTACTAATTATAATAATCACGTTTAGTATCAAATGGTTATCGATATTGATATATAAATACAAAATTTATGTGTGATATTGCAAGTGTCATTCAAACGTTTCGGTCGACTTGAGACTTGAGTATTTACGATCACATAGGTGCAGAACGTACCTGCATATGGCGGACGCTCAGTTTATGTTTATGTCAATAAGGAACTGATTTTTCGTTTGCGCGGGTGAGGATTTAATAAATATCTGTTAACAAGAATGTGGCAGTGATTTAAGTGAATTGTGTGTTTATTTGTGATAATGTTTTGTGTCACTGGACTTAATAGAACCTACAATTCTTCAGTGGATTTATAAGGGTATGTTTTGTATGTTTCTGTATATATTAAAGGAATGACTGAAAAGTTTTCATAGGGGATGTGTTAGATCGAACCATAGGTCATACATATATACGGGAACTTCTATTGAATACAACGACGACTATACATATTCCATTTCTAGTTCGCGACCTAAGACTAGATCGTAGGTTATCAGCAGATGATAAGTTTTTGCAAATTATCTTTGCTATTTTGAGTTATTTGAAGGAAATTGTATAATTCTTGCTTACGTGCCTTCAAATACACCAAAAACATGAAATAGTGTCATTTATTTTTCATTCATATAAATAGAATTGGTAGTTTTATCTGCACAATTTTGCGAATAATTTTTCGACAGTAAAAACAGTCGTAAATCAAACAAAACATGTAATTTTAAAAAATGTGTGTAAAATAAGTTATTTTGATGGTTTACATTACGAGAATTTTATCGCAATAGTTGCTAGTTTCGAGCTACGAGATTGAGAAAGCTCAAAATATTTGAAACACCTCTTCTTTATGACCCCAACATCGTTTAAAATCACATTTAATCTTAAGTTAAAGAACGTAAAATAAAAACGTAACAATAAATTATCTTTGTTAAATAATAAATTACACACCAACCCTTCACTACCATATCTCTAATAATTACAACTGTTTAGGAGTTATCAAAACAAACTCATACTTTTTAATCTGTACAAGAAGTTGAATTTGGACTTGTTTATGTATTGGACACATGTGTATCATCCCATAATAGTTAGTATGAATCATGTGCCATGTGTGGTTAGTGATTTATGGAACCCCTTTCTTGAGATAACTATGGAATTGTATCAGGAAATGTTTTTTTTTATAATGTGGATGTCTGAATGTTTGGATCATTAGTCATATTACCAATATACACACTATTGTTAGGAAAGTATCTTACAGAAGTATAAATTCAAGTTGGTATTTGTGACACATGTGTGAATTATTCAATTAAATAGTTAGTAGTCCTAGTTTCAGAATGTAGGGAAATATGTAACACTATAATAATGTCAATGTTACTTACAATATATATCACAAAAATCTGATATTTAAAGTACTCTCATAATTCAAAGTATGTGCCATATGGTATGCATAATTGTGAAACTATTTTTACCTTGTCAACTACAGTTAGAGATACTATTTTGAGTTGAAGTATCAAAATAGTGGTAATTAGGAACTTAAGTATGCTCCCTGCATTGTAACTATGTGCCAGAAAAGATAAAAGGAATTGAACATTGTGTTCATCTATATGCATTTCAATATTATCATGTATTCTACAGTGGTATAGCAAACAGATCAAATCTGATGTGTTTTTTTTAGAACACTAATTGGTTTTCCTTTTGATAAAGCCTTATAGATAACTTAAAATTAATCTCGATCTAGCAGGACAGAAAGCTTTGACAACTACCGCTGAACATCCATAAAGGAAATCACTCAGTGAACACAAACAAATGCTATACCATACCTCACAAAGAGACATGGGACTTCACTTTAACTTATTTATTTTGCTATAACAGAGTAATTATGACTTATCAAATCAAATCAAATATATTTATTTGCTCTTATATGGTCATATAAGGGTGTTATACAATATAATACCATATCATTAATGAATTGATGTCTAATTTATCTATTTTTCGTTGTACAAGAAATGGAATAGAATAAATAGAAAGAAACAATAACACAATAATGATATATAACACAACCTTAACAATGCAGTGATTTCTACCAGACAACCACAGCTATTTGTTCCTATTCAGAGTCTTTAGAAGTTCCAATAATAGATATTGACTAAATTTATATAAATTCATAGGTACATATCATGTTACTTTCTAACATAAGTTGCAATAAACTTTAACCTTTAGCATGCAGGCCGCAGGGGATGGGGATTGCAAATATTAATAGAATGTAATTTTAGTATGAATTAACATTATATCTATAATATCTCTCCATAACTTTCAATTTTAGAATGAATTTGAATTTAGTAATAGACTTTTTTAAAATTATTTATTTTATCATAAAGAATCTCATCTATTAAAACAAAGCAGTTGACACAATACTTGTAATATGGGTAAGATTTATGTGGAAAGGTTTCCAAAACAGTTTTCCACAAACATCCAATTATGATCAAAAAGTGGAAGATTAGATAGCTCATTGTAGAGAGATTATGTAATTAATAAAATAAATAGCTTTGGTGTGTGATATTTAGGACTTTAGGATAATGATATGTAGACTGCTTTAGAAGACATTTATCTCTGCAGTGGTACAAATACGACCAAACCGAAGATGAGTGAAAAATATTCTGACCTAGCCTATGTATGACCTGTTGTACCCGTTTGAAAACATTGCAATTATACACAAGTTTACAATTTACTATGTAGGTACATGACAATATTTTTTACCCTACCTTACCATATGTACCTTAATATAAGTGATGGCCATTTTAAGTGCTTTCAGGATAAATGATGCCTACAATTTAAAATAAAACATAACATTAGTTTTTTTTAGTATTTCCTTTTTCTGTACATTTGTCACAACATATTATATCATGTTATAACTCAAAACCACACACATTTACAAGCTTAATTTTTCATGATAGGATACCTACCTAGGTATAATATTTTAATATTTTTTTGTACGAGTACACAATAAATGAAGTGAAGCGATTGCTTATTTTCCATTATTTTCAGTAAGCGAACGTAGTAAATTCTAGGTACGTAGACATTTCAAAAAAATCGAATAATAATTTAAAACGCTTCGAATAAAAAGTCGGCCGTAAAAGCCGGCGAGAGTCGGTACGGTTTTCATCGGTATAACGCTTAAAACCAACGATACAACGTCATTATGGGAGTTTTTGTTGCGATCAGTTTATCGCTTAATCTCGTATAAAACATTATCGTGTAATGCCTTCATTTCTAAGTACCTTGTGTACCGGCTTAATAAGCTTCCGCTTGTGTTACGCTCGTCTAGTCGCTTTCTTGCTTTTCTAGCTTTAAAGTTGTAATTCATTTATTCATTTGAGTTTATAATGATGTACTGAATCGCACTATTAGAAAGTAAAACAGATCCGTACATATCTAAACTACCTAGTTTAGATATGTGTGGATCTGTTATTTTCGCAATGTAGGTAGGTAGCTAAAAAGCGAAAATAATTTCATTCAACGTACCTATTTTAAATATTGTTTTTGCACCAATAATATTTGAAAATTGAAATTATTTTACTTTTATAAGTAGAAGAATTAGCTTAAGATTTCAAAATTTCACAGATATCTAGTTATTCGGACGAAATATAAATTTTTGTATAAGTACTTAAATATAAAGTTAATGAAGTTATCCTGAAGGGCTATAATCGTCGTACAAATACTTGTAATATGTCCACGACGGTCATTATAGTAGGTAAAGGGTCTGAAACAAACAATTAGTTTGCAATTTATCTGCATTATCCTGAGCAGTAAGTGTGCACACGGATGAATGAGCTTATACCTACATATTGCGATATAGGCAAGACGGGGAATGAAAAAGTCTACGGTCATTTGCACTTAACCAGCTCGGTGATTTATGGCAGAAACTTTCATCGGAGTTCTGGCCTAGCATTGGGAACATTAATAGGCTAATGACGATAATGAACCGGAGTAATTACATTATAACGAACAAACGGCGATTACGGGCGATTGAATTTCCGGGAATTCCTTTTGCGAGATTCAATCAAGCGGACAAAAGATGGAGGACGGACTCTAGTGATTGACAATGCAAATGCACAATAAATAGGTTTCACGTAATAGGTATGTACTGGGTATTTCAGGTATTTGTAAGGAATGTAATGATGTATGCATTATCATAGAATAAATCACTACATAGTATAAAACAAAGTCGCTTCCTCTGTCCCTATGTCCCTTTGTATGCTTAAATCTTTAAAACTACGCAACGGATTTTGATGCGGTTTTTTTTAATACATAGAGCGATTCAAGAGGAAGGTTTGAGTATATAATTTATTAGGTTTTAGACAAAGCGGGCGAAGCCGCGGGCGGTAAGCTAGTAATAAATAAATAAATTAATAAACATATCCCAAATCATCTAACGGTGCATTTAGATCAAATGAGCGAATGCTCATTTTAACCCCACTATGTCAAATTCTTTTAATGTAAACACGCCTAGAGCATTCTTTCGTTGTTCTTAGTGCGTTCGAAAAGATTCTATGCACAGACATATATTAAGTAGACAACGCAGGAACCGCGATCTGTATGAAAACCAAGCGTGTCATATTTTTTGTACTGACCTTGACGCGTTATGACGTCACGAGCGCTTTTTAGTGATGGTAATTTCATTTTACGCTAAATCGATTAGGACGCCACTCGCGCGGCGATTCTAGTATCGTCCTATCCCATCGTACTATCTTGCTCGCTTTACCGAGCTACCGCTAAAGCTGGCTTCACTAAAATGTTTAGAGCAAATTGTGCTATATTTTGTTGGAAACCAATCTTTATGTCCCGTTGCATCGATCCATTTTTCTGTTATGTTCGGGTTACTTGGAAAACTGAAAAAACAAACATAGTCTAAGCAATAAGGAGTTTTCTTAAAAAACTCCCAAGATGACACTTTAACTAATGGCGTCCATGTCATAATATTTATTTTTAGTACCTTTGTATTAAAATACTTAAAAGTTCTAGGTCAAGTCGTATTAAATGACAAAAAAAATCCATGCCTTTTTTTCTGAAAAATTGCTCCTTCAAATTATCATTTTTCTGTTCGATTATAAAATCGATTAGAATCGAGAACTGTTGCATCAAATGAACATCACTAACCACAAAATTGGACAGAAAAATGAGAACAGAAAAATGAGAAGACGCTATTCATTGCTTATTATCATACGACGCGATCTTTACCGTGCCAAGTAAAAGCCGCAATGTATTTCGAATCATTCCGTATGATTTGGTATCCATGTTTGTCACGATCGTTTTCCACAGATATTATTTATTTGATTTTAAAATAAATAGTGCATATTCTGATTAGAAAATTACTTACCGGTGGAAGGAAACATCTCCGATAACTCGGCCACTCACAGCTGTGGAGTTTCTACTGTTTATAACGGCGCAATTCGGCATTTTACTTTATTCAGCTTCACGTCTTTCCTTGGCGAACTGCAAGCGCGGACTGAGTGTAGGCCAGCGTCAAGTAAGTGTCATAAACTTAGTTTGGACACGGGAAGTACATACACTCGCGTAGTCTATCTTAATATATGTCTGTGATTCTATGCAATGTTCTAATACCGAACAATACTCAATACGAGTTTTCGTTTACACTAGAAGATCACGAAAGAATGCTCTTGCTCTAGCTCTAACTCTATGTTCGTTTGATCTAAATGCACCGTCACAGGAAGACGTTGGAATAAGATCTTGCAAGAAGTAAACTACGAAAAGGGATTCAGGTAGGGAAAGAAGAAAGGAATACTAATATGGCCTGTTAGGTACTATTAAGATGGAAACTATAAACCACGTGATGAATAATAAAATTTTCTCTATACGTTTTAAAGAACAAATGTAGGAATGCAGCCGATGGAGAATTTATTCATCATTTTGTTAAATGTAGTATTTGTAAAATTGCGTCACGCTGTTCAATATAATATGATAATATTTAGTTAAAGTATAAAGTCGACGCGTCGGTGCCAACAATTAGGTAAACATTCAATAGAACTGACTTAGTTTTTTTTGTTAAAAACTGAAATATTATATTACTCTGTAAAAAACCTTATTACTTATATCTTGCTTTCAGTTCGTGGGAACGTCGATGACCTTTTTTTTAAAAATAGGTAGTTAATAGTTATTTATTTGAATATTCATTTTGGATATCGGTCGCCTTATCAGGATAAAAAAATCGTATATTGTATAAACATTAGAAAGTTTTCTAATTGAGTTACATTTAATTAGCGATAAACTGAACGTCATTTATTATGGTAGTTAATTTGAGCACGCAATGTAGTCACAGATGGTGCCCCTTTGAAAACAAAAGCCAGATGTATAGTTCTGTTAATGGTTATGATAATAAATACGTCGCCTAGATAGCGACTATGAAGATGAAATATATTTCAATACGATGGTTAGACATTTAACTAACTATTGAAGTAATAGTTACCTGTACGAGTCTGAATTGGTGCATGTAAATTATAACAGAGCTTTTATTTCAATTTTAAAACATATCTAGAAAGACCCCCAATAAATATCTACCAATACAGGCGAACAAGAGAACATGATAATATTTCTAACTAACTTTTTGCTTTTTCCTAATTTTTTAAATGGCCTATCCAATATGTAACTTGGAACCAATATAAAAAATAAATAAATTTTGCCGAAAAAATATTCCTACAGAGACGAATAAATGACCGCGCGAGTACCTACGTCTCCAGAACGCCTCATTAGGAAATCGGTGTTTTATTACATTCAAATGTCCGTAATCTCCGCAGAGATATTTAATAAAATGTCAAAGTGTCAAGGCCCGTTCCCACTTTTCGTTTTGCGAATCTATTTTCGTTTTTCAGTATCAATTTTCGTGGAACAAAACTATCGGTGTGAATGAAACTAGGGATTTAAAACTGTGAATTTGGTGAAAAGCGAAACAGTTACTCTTTCTATCGTAATAGTTTTGTTTGAATGGCAATATTCGAGCTTTTATCGTTGTTAAAAGAAGAGTGAATTTATTTCTGCGAATAGAGGTACCCACGTGTATGTTTGGTAAAGCTGTCGACATACTGATACAGCTGGTTTCGTTTTCTCCCTTTTAGATTACAAGCTTTCGGCCCTGATATTTTCCAGGTAGGTATCTAGTACCTATAGAAATATTCCTTAGTCTGTGTTCTGATGTAATTTAAAGGTAACTTCACAAACAGTGTTTAATTTTCTTACTGTTTCTAACTGAATATTAAACATGTTCATGTAGATTATTTATGGTTGCTACTGTGGACGCTATAAAAAGTGAAGTCCCATGTACACTAGTGGGGTAAGGGGCAGATGCATTATACATCTGTTTCACTGACCGATTTTCTTTAGGGACAAGTAGGTGATCAGCCTTCTGTGTCCTACCAGACCAAGACATTTTTTTTTCTTCGTCTCCACCGGGAATCGAACCCAGGGCCCCTCGGTGTTACGCTCACGCGTCAACCACTGTACCGAGGAGGCGGTCCTGTGGACGCTATGCTACGATTAAAATCGTAGTATGAAATATGTTATTTTATTATTAATGTGAATAACAAATTAAAACAAGAGCATAGAACAGACATGTCTAATAGAGTAAGAAGCAATATTTATAAACCCTACCCAATATACAAATATATTTCCTGATGTGTCGAAAGACTCGGCGTTCTTGGTTTACAAACACTTACTTTTATTACTCTATTTGTTTATAATAAAGCTGAAAACGAGTTGAGGCCAAAATTGGGACAGAGACCAGACGTCCGTCGCCAATAAGACAGCCAACACTTATGTGATTTATGTCTTTTACTAATTTATCTTCGCAAACTAGAATAGAATAAATATTTATTTGTAAAATAAATACTTACAGTGAAACACATTCCAATGAAATATAGATAGCATATAAATTTGCATATTTTACAATGCTCATCCAATAGTCAGTTTTATCTACATATTGCTGAACTATCTCGGGCTTTGATGTTCCATCAGAGCATGAATATTCAACTTATTTGATAGTAATGTAAAATAAAAAAAAAATTATTTTAAAGCTTTCCATTCATTATTTATGTAATTCGACGCAGCACTGTGGACAAATCTGTCCTTGACCGCAGTCGCGGTAAACTTCGAAATGTCAGGTTAAATAATATAGATTTCCCCACCAAAAAAAAAAAAAAGGTTAAATAATATAGTGCATAAATCGCGTTTTAAATCCAATGTTACAAACGTTTATTTATAAAAATACTTACATTTTCAGGTGCTGTATGATTTATAGATTAAAAATATGTTTTAAATTGAAATGTATCCTCCCAATTAAGACTAAATTCTGTTGCTCAATGATAAGAAAATTTGCCTAATGGCGGCCCTACAGCATCTCATTACATCTCTTCGGTTGTGAGTTGTGACCCATTTGGAGATGTCAATTTGGTAACGCAATCTTAGCTGCGATGTTTCTATTGATTTATTTGGGTTATAAATTCCCGAAACGATGAGACGGTTAAAGAAAGTGTCGTAAAACAAAAGGTAGATAAGTTTAACTAAAGGCGAGGGTATTGACCCGAACATCAGCTTATAATGAACTTATATAGTTGAGTTTTATCTATAAGTTTATGCGAGTTTAATAACTTTGTTAACAAGAAACTTGTGAAAGAATTGTCTGTCTGGACGGGAAATTGAATTGCGATATAAACACATTCCACGTGATTTAGCAAAGTTTAAGACTTAAGACATCCTTTTGTTATTTAGTACGTATTAGACGAAAGATTAGATTTGTTGTGTTTGTATGTAAGGAAATAATAAATTCAAAGAGTACCAGTAGAAAAAAAACTCATCATTATTTTGTCACTTTTAGAGAGGACTCAATGTTTCTCCCAAGAGAGGTGAATGATGATGCGTTTGCGAATGCCAAGGTGTGGAATCAGACTCTCTTACGGAAATAGCATTGCCACAGTATTACCATATTTCCTACAGTATGGCGACGAATGTACTTGTGCAGAGAAACGGAGGGGAACTGGCGGGGGGTCGGGCGACGCGGGCCGCTTAATGCAATCACGCTGAGTTTGCATTAACTATCGACGAGCGAAAGGACGACGCAGTCGTATTTTTTGTGTAATAATTTTATTATACATAGATACTTACATATTCTATTATGGCGCGCAAAAACTGTTCCGTTTACGGATGTAAATCTACATTGAAATCCCAGAAGGAAACAATATTTCAGAAAGATTGTATTAATTGTATCTGTTGAATTAAAATCAAAGCTATGTATATGTTGTCCTCATTATTTTCTAATCAGATTGTACATCCCAATGCGAATGCATTACTTAGTTAAATGGTATAATATACAATTAAGAACATCCAAAAATAAAGTGTCCACGTTAATAATATTTAGCAGTGCAATATCTGTAATTATATATTTATGAACAAATAATTACATCAGATTTAATAATCGCAATTATTTTGAATGTACATATGAATAAATGATTTCATCATAATATTAATAATCACAATTGTTTTATTTCCCATTTGTTGCAACCCTAGCGTATTTTCGTGTGGCAGCGTAAGTACCTACGCTGGCGGCGGCATCGCGCGACATCAAAGGCGTTTCCTTACTGTAGGAAATAATATTGTAATACTGTGGCATTGCCATGGTCATAAGAGTTTCTAAATATTTGTAGCTATTTCTCATAGAAATGTGGGTGAGTAAAATGTAAACTGTGTCACAAAAAAAGATTCTACCATATTTTGAAATTTATGTATGTACTTAGGGGCCGTTCAAGTATTACGTAAGCACCAAGGGGGGGTGGGGGGGTCTCTGTTTTGCTTATTTTGGATGACATGGGGGGTGGGGGGGTCTAGATGATGATTACGTCATCGTTAGTTATTTAAGTTTTTTCGGGGATTCCCGCAAATAATACATGATATGCGTAGGCACTCGCTTTGAGAACGGATTAGGGGAATTACCGCGCATTAGGGAAATTACCGTGCGCTATTCACTTGTCTAATAATTCACTCTCGTGCCGGCCGGCTGCAAGTGCGCATCTATCAGTATTGTTTTGTTTGGATTCTAAACGTATTGTAAGCATTGAAAGTTATCATTTGTGTTTATGTTGATGCAATTAGCCAAAGTTTAACGTTTTAATTATTTAAATTTAAATATCTTATTAGAATTTCATATCATATAGACAAATCCAAGTTATACCAAAAACTGTTCGAAAGTTTTAAAAAATCTCATACTGGGACGAAAGTTCAAAATGTACAAAAGTTAGTTAAGGTTGATGTTCCGACCGTCCCTCCATACATTTTTGATTACCTCTAAACACTTAACACAGACACTATTTCTTTAAAACTAATCATTTTATCACTTCTCTATAATGAAATGTGTGCGCGTTCGACCTTTTTAATCAATAATTTACAATATTTACTTAGAAAAACAACAGTAAAATACCGGAAAAATTTGACACTTCTACAGTAGTGTGCGTGACTTTTGCCAAGCGAAACACGACATAAAGCACGACATCTAGCGCATAGACTATATACTTATTACAGATCTAGCGCGTCAATGTCTAAACGAAAGGCGATGTTTAGACATTGACGCGCTAGATGTCGTGCATTCGCGTTCGTTATCTTATGCATAATGAGCATAATTCTAATAAATCAAAGTTCTGTGTAAAAATTGAGTAATTTCATTTCCAATCGTTCAAAGAAAATAACAATAAAATAAAATAAAACTAATGACCTTAGAAACTATGTTTTTTTTTATTTATTACTCATTATTGTTCGTCCGTCGTAGGTCTGTAAACTGTATTGTACACTGAAGGTAAATGGTACTGTAGGTACTTTAGTTCGGCGTCGTCATCGGCTTGATATAAAATTACATTCTTGATTTCATTGACACGCGCTATGATTTGCGCGCGGAATTTCTTGTGTTGTGAATTTATTTTTGTATGCTATGCATTTTAATTGATTCAAATTGCAATGTTTCTCTAGTATGCATTTGAGACTATATTGTAAATTGTAATAATTGATCGTGGGTATAGTAATTAATTATTCTAATAACGCAATTAGTAATATATGTATTTTCGGTGGGATTCAAAACAAAAAATTGGCCCGTGATTTTTATGAAATTTCACCACATTGCAAATCACATCAATCATAGTTCATACACATGTATGACGAAAGTGATTAGTATTGTGGCTAACATTGACTCATCAGTTCATCACTGAAACCAGTGATAAATCAGTACCTATATCATATTGTGTTTGAATATTTTTAAACAATGATATAAGTATACAATTATTATAAATCGGTAAACTATCAAAGTAATCACAAACTTGCAAACATTGGTAAAATGTCCAGTAGTTTATGAGCCTATTCATTACAATCAAACAAACAAACAAAGTTTTCCTCTTTATGATATTAGTGTAGACAAACACTATGAATACGATCACGAATGCAAATTCGGGGATTTTCTAATTATTGCTAAATAATAATTGAATTCGTTTTGAAATACTCTATAATTTTTAGTGTATAAATAGACATTTATAATGTGGTGCTCATTTTTTTTGTACTGCTAACGCTATTGTAGGTACCTATTTTCGTTGTTTTATTTCAAGTGAACACGGCCATACAATTTTGTCACGAGCCGCCTATGATTGTAGGTACTTTTGTTAGGCTCCTTCGTCGTCCGCGTCGCGTCGGCTCGAAAGTTCTTGATTTCATTGTCACGCGCTATGATTTGCGCGCGGATTTTCTTGTGTTGTGAATTTATTTTTGTATTATTATTATTTTTTATTTTTTTTTTATTTTATTGATTCAAATAAAATATTTCACTAGTATGCATTTGAGACTATATTGTATTATGTATAATTTATCGTAGGTATAGTTATTCTTATAACGCAGTTATATTTTCGGTGGGACAATTTGACCCGTGATTTTTCTGAAATATCACCACGTTGCAAATCACATCAATCATACACACGTATGACGAAAGTATAGTGGCTATAATTGACTCATCAGTTCATCACTGAAACCAGTGATAAATCAGTATATCATATTTTATTGTGTTTGAATATTTTTTAAACAACGATATATACAATATTATTATAAATCGGTAAACTACCAAAGTACTTCCGAATTTTCAGACAGACAAACAAGTAGTTTGAACACGCAGTTTTCTTATACTAGTAGCAAAAATCAAAACCATAATATTATGTTTACCTACTATATTTTACTAAAAGTCGAGTGCGTCGAAATCGTAAATAATAATATGTTTTTCACCTTCCTGGTTATTTTCCCATAGTAAATAGTGTTTTAGGTTTGTTGTTGTAGGTAGGAATAATAATAATTATTCTTACATGTTGGTTATGAAATGTATATTGAAATAATTTACTTTTACAAATCATTAGTGATATTAGTTTTGAGTGAAAATGCTTGGATCAGCATAATATTATATGGTACTTCAAATACATGTTTTGATAAAAAAACAATAGTGTAATAAAATAAAACTGCGTTTTATTGTAATCAATGTTGACAATTTTAAATTCCAAAATTATTGATCAATAAAATAGTTTACACCAACAAATATAACTTTTATTTTTATAACAATCGTTCATAATATAAACCGTAGCAGGTGGCGTTTTGAAGTTCTGTCTACTCATACAGAAAAATGGAAAACTTGTTTTTTTTGTAAACAATTTATTACTCATGTTGTTTGGCAACTCGAAGCGTGGTCGTCCGTCGTAGGTACTTTTGTTCGGCGTCGCGTCGTCGTCCGCGTCGGCTTGATATAAAACATTCTTGATTTCATTGACACGCGCTATGATTTGCGCGCGGAATTTCTTGTGTTGTGAATTTATTTTTGTATGCTATGCATTTTAATTGAATCAAATTGCAATATTTCTCTAGTATGCATTTGAGACTATATTGTAATAATTGATCGTGGGTAGGTATAGTAATTAATTATTCTAATAACGCAATTATATTTTCGGTGGGATTCAAAACAAAAAATTGGCCCGTGATTTTTATGAAATTTCACCACATTGCAAATTATATATTATACAATTACAATTACAATTATTATAAATCGGTAAACTATCAAAGTAATTACAAACTTGCAAAATATGCTTTTCCGAATTTTCAGACAGACACACAATTTTATTAGTTTGTTTTAGCAAAGTAGGTACCTATACCTATACGCTTACGTCGCGCGTCGCGTCGTCGAAAACGGTGCGCCCAGAAACAAACATACCTAATTCAGTTACAATCCTTTTTTTGTTCCGTAATTTATTGTATTTATTCTAATACGATTTTTTTTATTCGTCGGCCAGTTCTACTAGGTATAAAAAGATAAAATTGAAATATAATTATTGTAGCGACAGCCATATTATGTTACTATGTTTTCGTAAATATGTTTTTCACCTTCCTGGTTATTTTCACATAATCTTATCTCTTATATATAAAAATGAATCGCAAAATGTGTTGGTAAGCGCATAACTCGAGAACGGCTGAACCGATTTCGATCATTCTTTTTTTATTATATTCCTTGAAGTACGAGGATGGTTTTTATGTAGAGAAAACGTAAATATTATGTACCACGGGCGAAGCCGGGGCGGACCGCTAGTATATATATATAAATGAATCGCAAAATGTGTTGGTAAGCGCATAACTCGAGAACGGCTGAACCGATTTCGATAATTCTTTTTTTATTATATTCCTTGAAGTACGAGGATGGTTCTTATGTAGAGAAAACGTAAACATGTACCACGGGCGAAGCCGGGGCGGACCGCTAGTCTAATATAAAAATGAATCGCAAAATGTGTTGGTAAGCGCATAACTCGAGAACGGCTGAACCGATTTCGATAATTCTTTTTTTATTATATCCCTTGAAGTACGAGGATGGTTCTTATAGCTAGAGAGCTAGTTAGTTTAGTTTTAGTGCAGTGGCAGTGTAAATGTTGTTGTTGAGGTTATGTAAATTTAACACTTTAGTTAACTACCAAGATATAAAGAAATGAGGATAGGACACAATAACTATTGGTTGAGGTATTTATAAACTCATAATATACTTTTAAAAAAATCACGTTTTAATAAATTTCTAGAATTAAATTAGAACAGCTGATTCAAAATAGCCTAAAAAATCTTAATAATAATAATTACGCTTCACAGCAAGAAGAAATGTACCATATGTACCCGCACAAAGTCGATATTGTGTTGCCTACCGTTCGACTCAATGGCTAGGGTTGTAACTACCTTTAATAATTATTACCAAACTAATAAACCGAGTGATGCGAAATAACCATAATTCTTTTAGAGTTTGATAAAATGATCAGGCAGGTATTTTCTTTAATCCTCTGAATTCTCGGTTACTAAATTGTATCGTTGAAATTATTCTTAATCGCGTAAATTTAATAAATAATCATATGGAAAACACTTTTCATTTGTTTTTTTACTTTCACGCCCAACTACTATACAATAATTACGTTGTTTCGGTATTTTGACGAGAAAACGCAGGAAACATCCGTTGTATCATTTTAGATAGATTGTATATTTTGTATCTGTAGAATTGAAATCAAAGCTATGTATATGTTGTCTCCATTCTTTTCTTATCGGATTGTTGATCCCAATGCGAATGCGTCACTTAAATTTTATAAAAGACAATTAAGAACATCAAAAATAAAGTGATACGTAAATATTTCACAGTGCAATATATTATGTAATTAATAATAATTATATATTTATGAAAAAATAATTACATCAGATTTAATAATAGCAATTGTTTTGAATGTACATAATATGAATAAATGATTACATCATAATAGTAATAATCACAATTGTTTTATTTCCCATTTGTTGCAACCCTAGCATATTTTCATGTAGCAGCAGAAGTACCTACACTGGCGGCGCGGCGGCATCGTGCGACATCAAAGGCATTGCCTTACTAGGTAAGTTTATAATGACTCATTTCTTTTATTATATAATTTACGTTTTACTTTTACAGAATCCGATTCAATGGATTATGAAGACGAGTCACACAACGCCATACGATAGTGATGATGAATGAACATTTCAATAAATGCATGCGTGTTTTTTTATGTTGTTTTGTAATTGTTAATTGTTTCTTAAATAAAGAAATAAACTAAATATTTAAATGATGATTTGTTATTTGCAACACAACTTTATATTTGAGATTCTTTACAAATGTATATTTAGTTTTGTATCATCAAATTTATAAATTTTATTCCATAGTTTTCAAAATTAAATGTAAATGACCATAAAAACATTAATAAAGTAAATCATTGATGTAAGGTCAGGGAACGTAATACATATATACATCTGACCATGTAGAAGCTAAGTCTTGTTGACTGCTGAAGTCTGTAAAGTTTTGTTGTCTGCTGAAGTCTGTACGCAATGAAAATGTCTGCCGTTTCGAAAATAAGTTTTTAAGACCCTAATAAATAAAATATATGAATGGCAGATCTGGTCAAATACTTTCAAATTGTATTTTTTTCAGCACTTTCATAAGTGTCTGCCAGAATGTTATCCGCGTGATAATGGTCTGCCATTGTTATTTTCCGATAGTAATAATAATCTATTTTCAAATATCAAAATGGCAGACGTGGTCAAATGGTTTCAAAGTTCGCCAAAAATTTCCACCTGTCTTACCTAAGCGCGCGCCCCGTCCACCACTCTGGGCTTAGTGACTCCTCATCTCATGTACAGTAGGTATAGGGGAATCAACACACAAAAATCCAGGTCTGGTCAAATACATACAGGTAGCTTTGCGCTAGCTCTCTAGCTATTACTTCTTATGGAGAGAAAACGTAAACATGTACCACGGGCGAAGCCGGGGCGGACCGCTAGTAAATAATAAAATAATAAATAGTGTATTAGATTTGTTATTGTATCTTGTATACCTACGAATAATTATTCTTACGTCTTGTTGGGAAATGTTCAAATACCTACCTATTGAAATAATTTACTGTTACAAATCATTAGTGTTATTAGTTTTGAGTGAATAGGCATGGATCAGAAATTCAGAATATAATATGCTACTAACTACTCAAATACATACATGTTTACACAACAAACACCACTGACCTCTATAACTATAAGTTATAGAGGTCAGTGACCGTCAGTGACAAACACTATGGATACCTACGCTCGCGAATGCAAATTCGGTGATTTACTAATTATTGATACCTAGTCATTGAATTCGTTTTGAAATAGCCTGTACTTTGTAATTTTTAGTGTTATAGACATTTATAAAATGTGGTGCTCATTTTTTTGTAATAAATCATCCCGAACGCTATTGTATTTTCGTTGTTTTATTTCAAGTGAACACCTATACAATTTTGTCACGAGCCGCCTCTGGCCTCTGGGTGAAATAAACAAGTCAAATGATTTTTGTTCTAATTGTATTTTGGTAGTAGTTTGTTTAGAATTTACATTACCATTGTTTAATTTTTACCTACTATATTTTACTAAAAGTCGAGTGCGTCGAAATCGTAAATATCTTTTTCACCTTCCTGGTTTTTTTCCATAGTAAATAGTGTTTTAGATTTGTTGTTGTATGAATAATTATTCTTAGCATAATATTATATCATAGGTATATGCTACTTCAAATACATGTTTTGATAAAAAAAACAATAGTGTAATGTAATAAAATAAAACTGCGTTTTATTGTAATCAATTTTGACATTATTTATTTCCCAAAATTACAACAAAATAGTTTACGCCAACAAATATAACTTTTATTTTTATAACAATCCTACTTGTTTTACATTCACGCCATCTAGACTTAAATCTTTATCATTTTTGTATACGTCTGTGTGTGTAAACGACCCTGTATGCAATGACAGATGTTATAATGCATTTTTTTACCGAATTGGGTGGATTTTAAGGCAATGATATGACATATTTCAATAAAATATAATATTCAGTAACCGCCATGACTATTCCTACGACCTTAATCTTTTCCAATTACGCAAAAACTCAAATAAACTAGAAATGTAGAATTCAGCGCCATCTAGCGGGACATTGGCTGGGAACAGATCGTAGCAATCACCTTAACGAAGTTTGGCGAAATTATAAATTACAAGCAAAGTCAGATAAGGAACTAGATATTATTGTATCTAAGAGAATTGAAGAAGAATTGCAAGCGGCGACTAAAAATAAATCCAATCTGCTTCATTTTTTTCCAAGGTGAGTAAAAAAAAAGTAAACACGCCCACAAAGGGAAAAGTTAGACCTGTAAGAGTCGCTGCTCGTCGTGCTAATGAACTGATGTGCATTATTCAAAATTTAGAGCACCAAGATGTTGAATGGCTCGATGAGAGTGACGTAGACATTCCAAAATCGGATGAAAGTGAGCAGACTCACAACACTGAGCAGTGAGCAGCAATCCAATGTCATCGATAACTTAGAATCATGGATTCAGGTTTCATGGACTGAAGACTGTTAATGTGTTATTATTCTTTATGTTAGTTATGTTCTTTATTTCTGATTATATTTTTTTGTCATTTACTCTATGTGTATCAGTTAAACCTAATATTTCCATGAATTTTCCTATTTTAAAAATAACAATATAAAAAAAACATTTATTACTAAAAATGTTTACGTAAGCATAGGGGGAGGGGGTAAGTGCTTTGCTTACTTTTGATGACAAGGGGGGCGGGGGGGTAAAAAATGGTAAGAAATCTGCTTACGTAATACTTGAACGGCCCCTTATTTACTTACGGATGCAAAGTACTAATTAAATTTCAAATAACTAAAATCAATTATATGAAAAATAATAGGTGCATTTATATAAAACCTGACTTTTAACCTTAGTCAAGGTTATGTTTATGGTGATACGTTTCAATTAATTAAAACTCCATCAATTGGTCTCGTTTTTGAAAAACAAAATAAAATAGTTTCTAATACTTACACGTAGTTCATAACAAAAACATTGGTATGATAAACGTAGTACAGGTAATCTGAACTCATAATCGCGTACAGCTATATATATACCAGAGATTTCCCTTATTTTCAAAACTCCAGTCTTAATAAAGCTTTAGTCTGCCGCTAGACCGAACGTTTTGCCAATATCATGTGTAATATTTCGTCCATATTTTTTTCGTGAAGGTCGTTGACTTTGCAGCACTTAAGTTTTTTCTGCGATCTCGTCTTTTGAAATTCGTTCGAGCGAGAATGGTACGCTTTCAACTGGGTTATTGTTATAAACTAGGCTATAGAATGCTGGTAATATTTGACAAAACGCGTTCCCTTAGTTGCTCATGATTATATGTCTCGCTGTGTGCAATTCAAAAGATATATAAATGTGAAAATATATAGTGAGCGCTCTCAGTGGTTTTATGTGAGCAGTGGGTCATTATGAGTTTTTTTTTTATTTGACATTCACGTGTTTTATGCACGTAGAATTTTCAATGCTAACTTCATTAAGATTGTTTTATTTAATTAGGTTCCTATTTAACACCACAGTATCCGCGATTGTAGCCGCGTATATACTGTTTTTAACGAATTAATTATAAATTACATTTATAATATTAAATATAAATTATATCAAATTATTAAAATTTTGACCATGGACCATTTATTCAAATGCAGTTGTCTGGTTACTAATTAATTAGGATTAGGACTATAGTTTAATTAGGTGACTACTAAAAGTAAACACATCTCTTTATAAACTTAGTTATACGAATTCAGCTTATCGTATATTATATGATATCTAATGTTCACGAAATACGCAATATTGTTATTTTATTAATAAATAATCCATTATAATCTTTCTTTCAACAAACATATTGATAGATCTTGTTTTGCAAAGATTTGCAATATATGATTTGTTGATTTCTTAGTATGTTAGTAGAGGAAGGTTAACAAGCACCTGTTTATTACAAGTTACAACTGTGTTGCTCTCATTAATTAAAAATAACATATAAGGAATGTATCATTACCTTCTAACATATATTTTGTTACATAATATGTTATTTATTTATAGCAGTTTTAGATTAAGGTGATTGCTACGATCTGTTCCCAGCCAATGTCCCGCTAGATGGCGCTGAATTCTACATTTCTAGTTTATTTGAGTTTTTGCGTAATTGGAAAAGATTAAGGTCGTAGGAATAGTCATGGCGATTACTGAATATTATATTTTATTTAAATATGTCATATCATTGCCTTAAAATCCACCCAATTCGGTAAAACCATGCGTTTTAACATCTGTCATTGCATACAGGGTCGTTTACACACACAGACGTATACAAAAATGATAAAGATTGAACTCTAGATGGCGTGAATGTAAAACAAGTTTTCCATTTTTCTGTATGGGTAGACAAAACTTCAAAACGCCACCTGCTACGGTTTATATTATGAACGATTAGCTTTCCGCCCGCATTTAAAAAAAAAACCCGCATAGTTCCCGTTCCCGTGGGATTTCCGGGATAAAACCTATTCTATGTGTCCAAGTTACGTTCTATATGTGTGCTAAATTTCATTGTAATCGGTTCAGTAGTATTTGCGTGAAACACACACATACACATCCTCAAAAACTTTCGCATTAGTAGGAAGTAGGATTGTTATAAAAATAAAAGTTATATTTGTTGGCGTAAACTATTTTATTGTTAATTTTGGGAAATAAAAAATGTCAAAATTGATTACAATAAAACGCAGTTTTATTTTATTACATTATAATTTTGTTTTTTTTATCAAAACATGTATTTGAAGAAGCATATAATATACCGATCTATGCCTATTCACTCAAAACTAATAACACTAATGATAAGTAAATTATTTCAGTAACATTTCATAACCAACACTCATAAACAAGATACAACAACAAATCTAAAACACTATTTATTATGTGATAATAAACAGGAAGGTGAAAACATATTTCCGATTTCGACGCACTCTAAAGCTTTGTAAAACATAGTAACATAATGATGTAAGCATGTATGCCTAATGAAATATTTTTCACCTTTTGGTTTTACAGTAAATACAAAATAAAAAGAAATATACAGTGGTTATGTAGATTCTAAACAAACTACAACCAAAATACAATTAGAACGAAAATCATTTGACTTGTTGATTTCACTCTCTGCCTTGAAACTTCCTGTCTTGAAACCACTGCTGCACTGGTGCTGCAAAGAAAACATACTAAATATATTTGTTACTTTGTGACAAATACTGTTTGGCATTCACTTCAAAATGGTAGTACCATCAATCTCCAAAACTTGACGGTACCTCCACTGCACTCTCTTGAAACTTCCTGTCTTGAAACCACTGCTACACTGGTGCTGCAAAGAAAACATACTAAATATATTTGTTACTTTGTGACAAATACTGTTTGGCATTCACTTCAAAATGGTAGTACCATCAATCTCCAAAACTTGACGGTACCTCCACTGCACTCTCTTGAAACTTCCTGTCTTGAAACCACTGCTACACTGGTGCTGCAAAGAAAACATACTAAATATATTTGTTACTTTTTGACAAATACTGTTTGGCATTCACTTCAAAATGGTAGTACCATCAATCTCCAAATTTGCTCTAAAATAAAAATCGCCTTCTATTCTTTGCTTGAATTTTCAATTGATGTTGCAGGAGCATTTTTCACTGGAATAATAATATAATTTATTATATCTAAATATAATATTTTTTATTCAGATCTTTTCACGTAAAGGAGGCCTGTGTCCCACCAGTTGGAACATATTGATGGGCTTTATGAAGTAAATAAAACTGTGAGTGTACATACCATTCAAATCTATACATTTCGCATTTTTTTGAACACGTCTCAATATTATTTCAGGCAGAATACAGTTTTTAAAAAATTCAGATAATTTGGGCATCATATTACTGATAAATTCATTATCTCGACAAACTTCTATTACAGTCAAAGGTTTAGTGACTGAAATAAAACATATGAAGTAGCACTTATTCATTTTGCTGACACGCATTTGTCCTTGGATCTGAAATAAAATTTGAATATAGTAAGAAATTTCACATTATACCTATTAGTGTCTTGTTTAGAATTTTAATGTGTCGAAAACTATCAACCTTAGAGAAATAATACAAAGAATAAAAAGGGTTTATTTTAGGCTATTCTTGCCGATAAAACCATAAAAAATAGGTATTATATAGACTAAAAAAAAATTTCAAAATTTCGTCTAAGTCCAGATCCCATTGTAAATGAGTATATTATAACTCGATTATCTCGAAAACTATCAACCTTAGAGAAAAAATACAAAGAATAAAAAGGGTTTATTTTAGGCTATTCTTGCCGATAAAACCATAAAAAATAGATGTTATACTGACTAAAAAAAAAAATTCCAAAATTTCGTCTAAGTCTTTTTTCCATAGCGCCCCCAAGGAGCTACACTCCAACCGATATACCTCGTGTCATCGTGAAATAGCGCGAAATCCCTACATCCAAACTTGGCCGTGTTTACGTCTTCGTAACTAATTCTGTTTCTGGCTTCTTAGCCAGAAACAGAATTAGTTGTATTATGCAGGTTCACTTACCTCCCTTCACCATAATATCTCTTCATTGAACTTCGAACTCGTTTCAAAGATTTGCGCGCCCCCGAATATCCGTGTTGCCTGTACGACGCCTTGCTTGTTCGAACAGACATTTTAGGCGTAATCTAAATCTGAAAACAAATCAAAAACAAATGAAAAACGAAAGAATGCTTACTTTTAGACACTCAGTATTTGAATAAAATATAATAATATCGTAAGTCACAACCATATGTATTGAAAGATCGCAATTCGCAAGTGAATTGAAGAAAGATACCTAGGGTACTTACCTAGTCAGAATCCTTTATGATTGAGTTGCGTTCTGAAATAAGATCTAGAAAAATAAAATATTACAGTAAAATTTACTTATCTTTATATTTCAATGTTATCTTTATATACCTGGTATAAATGGCCGACGAATAAAAAAAAATCTTATTAGATTAGCGATTTATTTTAATTACGGAACAAAAAAAAAGGATTGTAAGTAACTGAATTATGTTTGTTTCTGAACGCACCATAAGTTTTCGACGACGCGCGACGTGAACGGAGTACGAGTAGAGTTATAGGTATACCACTGAGCAAGTAAGGTATACCTACTGATACCTACCTACTTTGATAAAACAATCTAATAATATTGTGTGTCTGTCTGAAAATTCGGAAAAGCATATTTTGCCAATATTTGCAAGTTTGTGACTACTTTCGTAGTTTAAATATAGTAGGTAAAAAACAATGGTAATGTAAATTCTAAACAAACTACTACCAAAATACAATTAGAACAAAAATCATTTGACTTGTTTATTTCACCCAGAGGCCAGAGGTGGCTCGTGACAAAATTGTATAGGTGTTCACTTGAAATAAAACAACGAAAATACAATAGCGTTAGCGGGATGATTTATTACAAAAAAATGAGCACCACATTTTATAAATGTCTATAACACTAAAAATTACAAAGTACAGGCTATTTCAAAACGAATTCAATGATTATCAATAATTAGTAAATCACCGAATTTGCATTCGCGAGCGTAGGTATCCATAGTGTTTGTCACTGACGGTCACTGACCTCTATAACTCAGTGGTGTTTGTGTGGCAACGTCGCGCGCGCAATTGCTACTGTCATGCGATGCGGCAACGTTGCGTGAGAATCAAAACGCTACTTGAGTACGGTTTATTATGAACGATTGTTATAAAAATAAAAGTTATACAATATACATATTTGTTGGCGTAAACTATTTTATTCATCATTAATTTTGGAAAATCAATAATGTCTAAATTGATTACAATAAAACGCAGTTTTATTTTATTACATTACACTATTGTTTTTTTTTATCAAAACATGTATGTATTTGAGTAGTTAGTAGCATATTATATTCTGAATTTCTGATCCATGCCTATTCACTCAAAACTACCTAATAACACTAATGATTTGTAACAGTAAATTATTTCAATAGGTAGGTATTTGAACATTTCCCAACAAGACGTAAGAATAATTATTCGTAGGTATACAAGATACAATAACAAATCTAATACACTATTTATTATTTTATTATTTACTAGCGGTCCGCCCCGGCTTCGCCCGTGGTACATGTTTACGTTTTCTCTCCATAAGAAGTAAGAACCATCCTCGTACTTCAAGGAATATAATAAAAAAAGAATTATCGAAATCGGTTCAGCCGTTCTCGAGTTATGCGCTTACCAACACATTTTGCGATTCATTTTTATATTAGACTAGCGGTCCGCCCCGGCTTCGCCCGTGGTACATGTTTACGTTTTCTCTACATAAGAACCATCCTCGTACTTCAAGGAATATAATAAAAAAAGAATTATCGAAATCGGTTCAGCCGTTCTCGAGTTATGCGCTTACCAACACATTTTGCGATTCATTTATATATATATAAGATTATGTGAAAATAACCAGGAAGGTGAAAAACATATTTACGAAAACATAGTAACATATGGCTGTCGCTACAATAATTATATTTCAATTTTATCTTTTTATACCTAGTAGAACTGGCCGACGAATAAAAAAAATCGTATTAGAATACAATATATTACGGAACAAAAAAAGGATTGTAACTGAATTAGGTATGTTTGTTTCTGGGCGCACCGTTTTCGACGACGCGACGCGCGACGTAAGCGTATAGGTATAGGTACCTACTTTGCTAAAACAAACTAATAAAATTGTGTGTCTGTCTGAAAATTCGGAAAAGCATATTTTGCAAGTTTGTGATTACTTTGATAGTTTACCGATTTATAATAATTGTAATTGTAATTGTATAATATATAATTTGCAATGTGGTGAAATTTCATAAAAATCACGGGCCAATTTTTTGTTTTGAATCCCACCGAAAATATAATTGCGTTATTAGAATAATTAATTACTATACCTACCCACGATCAATTATTACAATATAGTCTCAAATGCATACTAGAGAAATATTGCAATTTGATTCAATTAAAATGCATAGCATACAAAAATAAATTCACAACACAAGAAATTCCGCGCGCAAATCATAGCGCGTGTCAATGAAATCAAGAATGTTTTATATCAAGCCGACGCGGACGAGCGACGACGCGACGCCGAACAAAAGTACCTACGACGGACGACCACGCTTCGAGTTGCCAAACACACAGCCAAACAACAATAATGAGTAATAAATTGTTTACAAAAAAAACAAGTTTTCCATTTTTCTGTATGAGTAGACAGAACTTCAAAACGCCACCTGCTACGGTTTATATTATGAACGATGGTTATAAAAATAAAAGTTATATTTGTTGGTGTAAACTATTTTATTGATCAATAATTTTGGAATTTAAAACTTTCAACATTGATTACAATAAAACGCAGTTTTATTTTATTACACTATTGTTTTTTTATCAAAACATGTATTTGAAGTACCATATAATATTATGCTTATCCAAGCATTTTCACTCAAAACTAATATCACTAATGATTTGTAAAAGTAAATTATTTCAATATACATTTCATAACCAACAAGTAAGAATAATTATTATTATTCCTACCTACAACAACAAACCTAAAACACTATTTACTATGGGAAAATAACCAGGAAGGTGAAAAACATTATATTATTATTTACGATTTCGACGCACTCGACTTTTAGTAAAATATAGTAGGTAAACATAATATTATGGTTTTGATTTTTGCTACTAGTATAAGAAAACTGCGTGTTCAAACTACTTGTTTGTCTGTCTGAAAATTCGGAAGTACTTTGGTAGTTTACCGATTTATAATAATATTGTATATATCGTTGTTTAAAAAATATTCAAACACAATAAAATATGATATACTGATTTATCACTGGTTTCAGTGATGAACTGATGAGTCAATGTTAGCCACTATACTTTCGTCATACGTGTGTATGATTGATGTGATTTGCAACGTGGTGATATTTCAGAAAAATCACGGGTCAAATTGTCCCACCGAAAATATAACTGCGTTATAAGAATAACTATACCTACGATAAATTATACATAATACAATATAGTCTCAAATGCATACTAGTGAAATATTTTATTTGAATCAATAAAATAAAAAAAAAATAAAAAATAATAATAATACAAAAATAAATTCACAACACAAGAAAATCCGCGCGCAAATCATAGCGCGTGACAATGAAATCAAGAACTTTCGAGCCGACGCGACGCGGACGACGAAGGAGCCTAACAAAAGTACCTACAATCATAGGCGGCTCGTGACAAAATTGTATGGCCGTGTTCACTTGAAATAAAACAACGAAAATAGGTACCTACAATAGCGTTAGCAGTACAAAAAAAATGAGCACCACATTATAAATGTCTATTTATACACTAAAAATTATAGAGTATTTCAAAACGAATTCAATTATTATTTAGCAATAATTAGAAAATCCCCGAATTTGCATTCGTGATCGTATTCATAGTGTTTGTCTACACTAATATTATAAAGAGGAAAACTTTGTTTGTTTGTTTGATTGTAATGAATAGGCTCATAAACTACTGGACATTTTACCAATGTTTGCAAGTTTGTGATTACTTTGATAGTTTACCGATTTATAATAATTGTATACTTATATCATTGTTTAAAAATATTCAAACACATTATGATATAGGTACTGATTTATCACTGGTTTCAGTGATGAACTGATGAGTCAATGTTAGCCACAATACTAATCACTTTCGTCATACATGTGTATGAACTATGATTGATGTGATTTGCAATGTGGTGAAATTTCATAAAAATCACGGGCCAATTTTTTGTTTTGAATCCCACCGAAAATACATATATTACTAATTGCGTTATTAGAATAATTAATTACTATACCCACGATCAATTATTACAATTTACAATATAGTCTCAAATGCATACTAGAGAAACATTGCAATTTGAATCAATTAAAATGCATAGCATACAAAAATAAATTCACAACACAAGAAATTCCGCGCGCAAATCATAGCGCGTGTCAATGAAATCAAGAATGTAATTTTATATCAAGCCGACGACGACGCCGAACTAAAGTACCTACAGTACCATTTACCTTCAGTGTACAATACAGTTTACAGACCTACGTCGGACGAACAATAATGAGTAATAAATTGTTTACAAAAAAAAACATAGTTTCTAAGTTTTATTTTATTTTATTGTTATTTTCTTTGAACGATTGGAAATGAAATTACTCAATTTTTACACAGAACTTTGATTTATTAGAATTATGCTCATTATGTATAAGATAACGAACGCGAATGCACGACATCTAGCGCGTCAATGTCTAAACATCGCCTTTCGTTTAGACATTGACGCGCTAGATCTGTAATAAGTATATAGTCTATGCGCTAGATGTCGTGCTTTATGTCGTGTTTCGCTTGGCAAAAGTCACGCACACTACTGTAGAAGTGTCAAATTTTTCCGGTATTTTACTGTTGTTTTTCTAAGTAAATATTGTAAATTATTGATTAAAAAGGTCGAACGCGCACACATTTCATTATAGAGAAGTGATAAAATGATTAGTTTTAAAGAAATAGTGTCTGTGTTAAGTGTTTAGAGGTAATCAAAAATGTATGGAGGGACGGTCGGAACATCCACCTTAACTATCGATTAACTTAATATGGCTATGAAAATAAATTTACGACACAATAATTTATATGAGACTCATTATTTTGTTTTTCTGTTTCAGACATTTAGTTGCTGTGCGAGGGCTTCAACATGACCTCCGATATCTCACCCGTGAGTACTTTGTTATTATATAACTTAATATTTAAAATAAAACTTATTAGTTATTCAATATTAATATTTAAAAAAATGTCAACTTATTTACGCTATACACATCTCATGTTGAATTTAAAACAGCGCCATCTATGAAATATAACTTACATCTCTAGGGTTCCCGTGGGTGCTCACTGCTCGCGATGAGCCAAGTTAGAAATGATGTGACTTTTAAATGAAAGCCAAGATGGCGCTTCAGGAGCTTTCGCATTCGACGCTAGGTGGAGCCATATGCGATTTTATTTTTACTCGTAATAATTTGTTACTGTTCGTAGAATGTGTTTTCAACTACCCTTACAGAGATGGCGCGCAAATGATAGCGTTTATCACCCGTAAATTCCACGCGTACTTTTAAGTTTTTTGCAATGAAATTCAAAAGAATTCCGAACCTCAATCATAAGTCGACGTCTGTTTCGTCAAATATAACATTATTAATGAAATTAGATTGTTATTTCGTCATTTTCTTGTAAAATGAAAATGCCTTCATAATGTTCCCGTTACGTAAATGCGGCACATCTGTTAAATTCCCGGAACGCTTCATATAGGGCTCATCAAGGTTCATTTTTCGTAAAATTTTATGAGCCACAGAATTATACTCTCGCTACATGCACGGAATTAAAACATTTTGGCACGGCTCAGTTAAAAGTATATTAAAAGATTGCATATGTTTCCATTGTAGCACTGAATAATGTATTTTCATTTCCGCATCGGATATAGCTTTATTTGCAACGATGTCGGTGCATTCCGTTCGGTGTAGGTTTATTAATATTAATAAATCATATGTTGGCATCGCGCTGATCCTCGGTAACAATGGGTATCGTTTTCGACCATCGGCAAAATTGTTGCGGTTATGCAGCTTAATTTTCTGACGTTCGTGCGTCGGGCAAATACGGGACTATATTACATTCGAATGAAGTCAAACTAGCATCTATTCTCCGTCGTATTGTCATGCATAGTGAATGAGTCAAGTCAGTGAAATAGGCTAAAATATAGCAGCTAGCATGTCTGGGATAAAGCTTTGTCCTAAATTTCGAGTGTGCTGCCGGCTGCCCCGCCTCGGGCGAACCGAGGGGCACCCACGCCTGTTCCGGATATTCAACGTAACGAATGGCTTTATTGAGACTAAATATTACAATTTCCGAGCAACTATTCCGATGGTTAGAATTGCTAATGCAACGACGAAGGAGCCGAGTGAAAAGATGCGATTGCAGCGAGGCAGCCCGCCGGTGCCGGTTTCCTGTTTTATGAACGGCGAAATTGCAGTTTCACGCCGAGTTACTAAAGCTGGATGTTGTTCTTTACACTAATTTAAACTATTCATTCTGTAGCAGACGGCTCGGAAATTACACCGTTAGGATTTATTAAGCGTGCACCATTTTTTATGAGGGCGGATAGAATTTTATGATTTCTCGGGGATTAAGTGTTATTGCACCGCTGAATGGATATTTCTGTTTAATGGAATAGCTTTTTAGAAAGGGTTTGAGTATTTCGAGGACAAATTGGTATGATTTAATATTGCTTAGTTATCTGCGGGTAGGTAATTTGTTAGTCCCCTTTCGGGGTCCGCGTCGGCTATTGTTGCTTGCGCCGTCTTTTGTTCATCGCCTGCCCAATACGATAACATCTTGAGTTATTATGATTAGGATTCTTTGCCGAGAGACGCTAACTAGCTGAAATGTTCATTACTGTTGAAGTTTACTCATTTGGAACGCAATTGCTAAATGGGACTATTTGTTATGTTATTCTTTTGTTATGATATCCGTTATAAATATCAAAAGTTTGTTCCAGTGTAATTAAGCTTAATTAATATTTTTTCGGGTAAAGAGCGTTTCAACGAGGCTTTGTGCTAAATGTTGCGGCTTATGATTAACTATATTCAACGTAAAATAATGCAAGGTTGCGTTTTCGGGCCGATAACAACGACATATGCGGCGGCAAGTGCGTGTCACCGCGTAATCGTTGCGTTGCTCACAATTCGGTAATTTTTGAATTAATACGATAAAGTACGTGCTCCGATTGACCCGCTAGATTAATAACGTAGCGACTGCTCGTAAAGTCAATGGAGTTAATATATCAGCGAGCCGTCATGTCTGATGTCACGCACCGCTCGAAATGAGACTTTAATTTCATATAGTGGCCTGAAATTTATCGATAGACGGTGGCTTTTTCAATTTGTGGAAACATCCAATTGTCATTGTGTTTATAGTGTAATTGTCGGTTTGTTATCCATCCATCTTGACCGTTGTAATGGGTAGCCATCAGGGAAATGAATAGCTCCACTGTCCGCTCGATCGGAACGAGTGCTTTGTAGCAGCGCTCTGACCGCGAAATTGCTTTTTGTTTTTCACGTCCGATGTACCAAGTGGCGCCCTGTTACGGGCTAGCTCCTCGCTCCCCGCTCCCCGATCATCGCTCCTCGCTACCAACTATGTGTGATGTTATTAAACAAATGATTAAATCTTGCGGTGATTTGCTTTTGTTACTATACCGTATTACGTAGCGTATGGTAGCGTAATTGCTGTATAAAGGGGGAACGCGAAGAAATTGTTTTTAAATGAGTTCGTGCGATTCCAAGAACGGGTGTAATACGTGCAAATTTTAAGGCGGTTTATATTAAATAACTTCAGTAATATTCTATTGAAAACTAGGTTTTATGAATAATGAATAAAGTATGATCATAACTGAGACTATCCATAGGATCCACAATACAACTAAAATGATCATCAAATCCTCGGATTCATAAGTTAAAGATGCCTATAGTATCGATTAATATTGCTCTATTTAATAGAGCATGAATTACAAAAACTGTATTTAGTGAAATACTGAATGAAAAAAATTAAATCGAGAGATAATTTATGGTTCAAATAAAACTGAATGAAATGGTGCTAAGGGACTTTAGTCATATTTAATTTGTTAGTAAACAGTGGCAATATTACGGTAAAAGTGTTTAATTTGATAAATATGTAGGTGTGATATTTTTCAACTAGCGTTTTGATACAATTATGTCGAACAACGGGGGAATTGTTTGTAATCAAAACGGCGTGTGGAAATTGACATATTACTATATATAATATTTATGTAAATATTAATTTATAGTACTTATTGCAGGATATCCGTTATGAGAAATGCTGTTTTTTGACATTCTTAAAAAGTCCTTGAAGATGTTTGAAACAAATTCTTAAACAGTGATTATAAAATAACATAACTAAAAATTATGATTAAAAAAGTATGTACCGACTTTCGTAACCAATATGGATGCAAAAAGCAATTTACTAAATATTTTGTTAATCTCAAACTTGTCAAACTCAACGAAATTTCGCACTGCACGAATAAATCTCGTTCAAAATCAATTCAAAACACTGTATAGATTGCTCACTTTCTATAGTTAATATTGTATTTTCAAATTAATATAACGTAACATTGCTATTCTGGGTGGAAATCATAAATATCTCTATAGTGTTACGCTATTATTATACTATACTAGCTGGATCGGCGTCATTCGCGTGGTACCCAGCTAAATAATACTTAGTTATTTTAGCTTGAAAGAGTAACAATCATCCATACATTTTTACAAACCTTCGCAATTATAATATTAGTAGGGGTAGGATGGTGGTCGTCCGTCCTGTCATTAAAGCGGCTCGACGGAACACGGTATAGTTAAGTCGGTAAGAATTCGGCATAATCCACGGCTCTTCCACTAGGCCGTGAATGTCTATGCAAGATATACCCACTATAAAAAGAAGGTAGGAGGAACAAAAAAGGGAGTACGATGATAGTGTATACTATGTTTATATGATAGTGTATTGCAAGCGAGCGGAGCCGTGCTGTGCGTGCCACACCCCGTACATTAGGCGGCGAGTGCTTCCGCGCATTTATCAATCTACCCGCAGTGACGTTGCTTCTATTACAATTTTTACGTAAATGCACTTGAATATTGTTGCTTTAATGTTTGGATCTGGGTGGAATGTTGCAGCTTGTTTAAAGGGGGGATTGGTACCTCCATTGTAATGTGTAATATGTTGTATATTTGATATTTAAATGATGGATCATGCAACTTACTGTTAATCATTCACATTTTCAAATCTAATGTTAATTGTAGTAGGTAAAGTAAATAATGCATAGGTTACTTACATTTTTACATTTTAACGTTCGAATAAAGCCCAAAGATTACCTACTTTGATATGAAAATATACAAATGATAAAAGGATGTTCATTCAAAATGTCGAGATATTGCGTTCTCAACAAATGTTCGTAATAATTATTAACTAAACCGTCATGAAAGATGATGAAGGCATCAAAGTTAGATTGCGGTGTTACCGAATCGAGGAAGTTGCTGCGAATAACTAATGGTGCGCATCAAAATATGTTAAATAGAATTATTATTCATGATAATAATAATTATTCTTTGTTAAGCCATCAACGTATAAATTTTAATTTGATTTCTGTGTTGTGAAGTATTTTCATCATTTATTCAATCATTCACCTTTTTAAAGAACTAACTAGAAGGCATATTACTTATACTTTTGTGTAAAATGATTAAACTAGTTTAGAATATATATCTACGTATTATTTTTTATCATATACTAAAAATTACAATCAATATTTCAAATTCCAATACATAACTGTGCATTCCAGTCTGCATTCATCCCAATTACAATGTCCAAGACGATCTATCTCGCCATGCGTATTAATATAGCCGATATCTGATACGAGGCCCCATGTAATGCGTCCTCCATCAATCGGCCTGCCTACCGGAGCGCGCACGGCAGATTTGTATCCATCGATATCCATCCAGGCCACTAACACTACTGCGGTTTCTTCGGCCGAATTGAAACGTTAAGATGCGGGGACACGAACGGACCGACCTCATATAATAGTCTCTTTGAGCAATAGGGACGGAAGATCCCGTTTGATCGTTGACGCGTATTGGAGGGTTGCGGTCGAATGTCCCACAAAAAACAGCAACAATGTTTATCCAGTGAGGCAGATGCGCCCAGTAAATCAGTTTGGAATAAGCAGCGTTGAGCTGTTCGGTTCCTGCATGTTGGGGGAATTTGTAAGCGATTTGGCGTTTGCGATAAATCTATCGGAATATTGATAGGACGTGTTTGCTCAGATTCATCGAGCAATAGATTTTCCCTATAATAACATTATGGTTGCATTAACAGTTATTTAACCATTGAGGAAAATACTTTAAGGTGTTATTTGGCGATATTATCTTGGAATTATATAATCACATCCAAACCTAGAATAAATAATCTATCTAACTCTCATCGTAACAATTGTTTTGACTAATATATGAAGCTTACAGGGTAATTGTTAACACCATAATCGTATGTTTTTCATTGTCTCACAAGACATATTTGCAGCCCGACACGGCACGGTATCTATCTCGTTATATATCATAGGTAATATATTCAGTAAATTACGTCCATTCAGCCTGGAATCTGCCTCGCTAATGGGGCTGATTTAATTACGTACTACACAACTTAATTTCCGCTTTGAAATCACAATCTTGAATCACTCAAGTTTAATATATTAGATTGGGTAATCGGCGACGTTTAGTACACCGTTGGTATTTTAGTTATTTATTATAATGCTATATTCCTGAACTTGTATTATTTACTGGAATTATTGTATGCTAACGGGCAAGTGTTCGGCTTTGGTGGTTTGGTTTAATCTGCATCGGAAACTGGGAGGTGGTGAGAGACACGCATTCTTCTTGATAGTTGTGTGTGTTGCGCGTTTGGCTTGTGTTAAGTGCAGTTGCAATTAAAATGGTGCACTGGGTTGTTTAAGTTTTACATGATTTGATATTTTATAAACGTTCTATAAGTAAATTAAAAGATTCAGACCTTGAGAGAGAGCTAGAGAGATTAATTTAAATTCAAAAAAGTACTCGTTACTTAATACATAAATATAGTAAAGTACTATTTTTTTTAAGTAATATAATAATTGAAAAAAATACAAGGCACCAACGTAACGACTTCCACGTCGCGACTTTCGGTGTTCTTTTTATCCTACACTTTATTCACTGCACTAGATTTATTTCATAAATATTGCGATCGTACTTAATGCGGATAATCTTGATTTAAACTTTTAATCCGACGGATATTTACAACGAAAATATCTCTACATTAAAGCGGTTGAGCGCGCTTTAAGCGGCCAATTAGTCATAATAATCCTATTTATGTAGTATATTTTAATGATATGGCTATTTAGTATTATCTTAGTTCAATTGATTGGGCCTATGTGGAGTTAGCGTGATTAGTTCGAGGTATGTATTGTTGTTTGCGATGTAGGTATACTGGTTATGTTTAATCCTTAGCCATTATAATAATGTCGAAACTTGATAAACAGATCAATTCATGTACCTTTTTATGAAAATGTTCTGCTATTATAATAAAATTGTATTTGAAAAGTCTCTTTGAGGTTCTTATTACTAACGATTATTCTAACGAATGTTTATAAAAATAAAAGCTATTTACGAAAGGAATTGTACAAATTGATGAAGGATTAAATTGTAACGAGACAAAAATTGATATTAATAGAACACAAAGATCCTTTAAAGTCTAGAAGTAGGTAGGCTTCTTTATGTGGGCGTGATGCCGTAAAAGGTAAAGTGGGGCATTGAGTGGGTTGGTCTAACGAAAGAGTATAAACAGATAAAAAATTTCACCTGTAGTCTGTTTCTACTTGATCCCTAGAACTGGCACATAGCTTATATTCTAAGGATTAGGAAGGGTACTTTACTTTTAGAAATATGATTAACAAAATCGTGAACACGAAAAAAGCTTTTGCCATCTTATAGTATTATGTCATTTTATAACACATACCTAACATAAGCCGTATAGTAAGTATAACAAAATTGTAATAGAAAATGTCGACGGGTTAGAAACGTAGGTATATTCCGAAGTGGTCTGTCCACGATTTCCCGTTGCACATCGACCGGGGCAATGCAAATGAGCGAAAAGATGGGATACGAGGGTCAACTCATTTGATATTCCCCGGCCGCTGCGGTAATGGGATATAGCTGTGAGTGCCATCTGACGATCGATCTATATTTTATTTTCGCAAATTGCATGAAATGATGACCCCCGAGTGTAACCCTTGTCACGTCGAATCTGCTCGCCCGGTATTATATGCGCTATCAGCTGTCGAAACGCTTTTTGGGGTCGATTGACGATTTCACACCGCGTTTCCGTGTGTCTAATACTATTAGGGTGTTTGTGGAACTGTAGCTATATAAGTATAAGGTGTTTACTGGTTCGAGTGCGTGTTGATGTGTCCATAATTTCGTGTTTAATTTACTAAGTTGAGTACTAGTCACTAGAGCTTGTATGGCTGTCGCGAGATGACGTGTTCATTAATTATTTATTGTGAAAGGACAAAATATGTGATAATGGCCGTCGCAGTTAGAGTGAAAATAAATTTGTTTTGTAGATATCCAAATCATGGCTTTTAACATTTTAAATAGGTAAGCTGTCGATCAATAATTTAAAGTGACTTGTTAGATAACGTTAAATACGTAATTAATGAACGTCTTGAAACGCGTGATGCAAAGTGAAATAACACTTTATTGATAATACAAGCCGCTTTATTTATAGACCGGACTCTCAGTGGAGTTTCGTTTGCAAAAATCGCGGACCTAAATCTGACTTCTGATATATATTGTATAGATCCCAGACATCCTATAGACAGATGTTGCCAACCAGTTTTGTGGTCCCCCTGCCCGCACCCCGGTAATTAAATATGGCATACAAAGAAAAAAATAAAAATTTCCAAAACATGCCGTGTGGGGTATCAAATGAAAGAGCTTATTGAGTAGGTCACGAATATATAGCATACTATATACATTTCTTACACTTTCTCTAAGATTTTTTAGAAAATTTACGAAAATGGTCCATTTTTGAGTTAACTTTAAACCACTATAGATTGAAAACTCATGAATATATTTTTTAAATTATTATTTTAAATAATTAACAATAGTCCATTGTTTACGATTCAATATTTCGTACAGTGAAATAGTTGCATGGGGGAGTGGGGGGAGCATTCAAAGATGGCGAGTATATTTTCAAGTTCATATAGTATATAGTTATTTTCATCAAATCCACCACATAGCTCACTTATATTATATTACGAACTATTGAATCATAAACAATGGACTATTGTTAATTATTTAAAATAATAATTTAAAAAATATATTCATGAGTTTTCAATCTATAGTGGTTTAAAGTTAACTCAAAAATGGACCATTTTCGTAAATTCTCTAAAAAATCTTAGAGAAAGTGTAAGAAATGTATATAGTATGCTATATATTCGTGATCTACTCAATAAGCTCTTTCATTTGATACCCCACACGGCATGTTTTGGAAATTTTTATTTTTTTCTTTGTATGCCATATTTAATTACCGGGGTGCGGGCAGGGGGACCACAAAACTGGTTGGCAACATCTGTCTATAGGATGTCTGGGACCTATACAATATATATCAGAAGTCAGATTTAGGTCCGCTATTTTTGCAAACGAACATCTCCTTGGAGCCTGCTCTATTATGACGTTCTTACAAAGAATAACATCCCCGTTCCCAAGCAGAAGAGCTAAGGAGATAACGTGCCTGAGATATTGCTACTTATGTAAGATGGAGTGGTCGACCTAAGGGTATAAAAAATTCACGACTTGTGTTAAGGGCTATATAAAATATGGTTCATATGAAGTCTCTATTATGTTGCCGCGCGGTGCTCTGCGAACATTTTTGCAAGTGATAATGTTGTTTAATCTATTAGGTATTCTGTAGTGGTGTGGAGAAGATTTTCGATGTAAAAAGGAGGAAGTGCAACTTGTGGCAACTGTTATTCATATGTAGTTTTGTAAATTACACAAAACAAAGGTTTTTTTTACAATTTAAACCTTATCGATTTCGAGGATATTCCGTAAACGTAAATAAAGTCGGCTTAAATCTATAATCTCAAATATTTACTCTGTTTTAAACACTGCAAAATATATATCGCATACAATACAATAGTTACAGTAGGCTCAAATGCAAATACAAAATAACCTGATACATATAGAAACGTTCCTCAAAAAGCTCATGCCCAAGGGTCTAATTCACTTATCCGCAATTTAATCGCTTAATCTTTAAACCGCCAAGGGCAGATCCCCGCACGTTACAGGTGTATGATAAAAATATATTACGAGCAATTTACGAGTGCACACAGCATAGACACCCGCAAGTAGGTGCGAACCCCCTCTTCATACTTATTGAGCCATCCTCAACATAAAATGCAATAATGCAGGAAGCTTTTTAAATTATATGCAACGCTAAAAGTGGCTGCTGTGTGGGAAACATTCTCTCGGCAAACATAACTTGCCTTTACTTTGTAACTTTTATAGAGCACTCCTATTTGCCTGTTTTTTGTTTGCAAATCATTTTCTTTCAATAGTTCCCCGGGAATTTATAACAAGTTTACCTAAATATTTTATCTGGCGGAGTGGTTTTCTGAGCGTATGTGGATTTTGAGGTTTAATAAAATATTATATTAGAACCGTACATATATGAACATTTGTATGGAGGTTTAAAATATAGCATACTTCTATAATAGGATGGGGTTGTGGTTTTATTATTGTATTTACAATTCAAATAAAAGAAATAAGGATTGCTTTTCTATTAACAATACGTGAACAGCATAAATAAATTCATTTTTAGTTCTTGAGAATTTTTTCCTTCATTAAAAATATGAAAATTCATTGTCCCTTTCTCGAATTTTCAAGTTGTCAATGTCTTAAAAAGTTTGCTAACAGAGTTATTGCAAAAGAAGTGGCATAATAATTTGAAGGGATATCCAAATTTCACGGACTTGTCGCCTGCTTCGTAAGATGTCATGGGGTTAGAAACAGTTTTATATTAAAACATGAATATAGAATGATGCGGAAGCCGAGTGAACGCAGCGAGCCCGCCCCACTAAATTAATAATTGATAAACTATTATAATTGACAAAACCTCACACTGAAATTAGTATGGAGTAGCTGAAAGCTGAAAGCCGCTGCCTGTTCTCTTTGCTTATTCGCGTATACCGCAGTCAAGTATATTTCAATACATACCATATTATCATTTGGTATATTATACACATTATGGAATATGAAATATCCAAACGTACTTGGATACAAAACAAATGTTAGCAGTAACAATTTTTCACGCTGAAACAAGATAACATCAAAAATAACTCATACACAACTAGCACAATCGCGCTAAAGCGAAAACTGAAAAATTGTATTTAAACACCGCAAATATTTATATCCCTTTGTTTGCGCGTTCAAAACGGAGTTAAATCAGAGGCGTTAACACGTCTCGGAGCGGGATTGCAGCGGGATCGTTTCGTTGTTTTGGAGCGTTTTAAGCGTTTTTACTTGGCGCTAATGGACGCGGACTCTTACCGCTCGCTTGTTTACTATTAATTGCGCCTTTTGTCGCGTACAGCTGTTGTCTGGCGCTGCGGTCGGTGGTTCTGGAACATCTTTATGAGTGCGATGTGGTGCCGGAACACATTCGATTGACTGTGTTGCAAATGAGCGTTGCTCGTGTTCCATTTGTGATGTCGTTCTTTTAACGGTTGTAATTGCGTTTGTATCTTGCGTGTTCTATCAGTTTTGTATAATGCGGTTCGGTAATGGATCATGAATAAGATGATGATTTCAAAATATTCTTATTAGCATTTATATATATCTTTATTAGCATTTAAATAAAACATTTGATTTATTCATAAATATCTTCTCGCTACGTTCGCCTAAAAGTATCGGCATCGCAGAAAACTCTCGTGACATTATGAAAAATAAAGTAACCGGCGGACCCGTAGTTTTCATCCGCGTGAAAAAGTCTTAGTAATATTGCGGAAAAATAAATTCCCTTAAAGCTCACCATTACTTCCTCCATTGAGAAGATTATAGTCGGTGACATTTTCGCCGTTTTTCTTCATTGTTCAAACAGACCGCAATAAGCAGGACTGCAGTTTTTTGACGCACCGCGTGCAAACGGCTTTGCACCGGTTTTTGGTTGTTATTGCAACGGAATAATGTTATTTATAGCTCTCGCGGTGCGCTGCCGCGATGTTGATTCAAAGTTTTTAATTAAATTATTTACTTGATAATTGTTAGCGCTGATAGTGGTGCAGTGCTTTATGATTGTTTAAAAATATAGGTGTCCCATTATAGAAACGACTAAATATTGATTTTAATTTGATACGTACCTACGTCGGAAATTTATATTGAGTAAAAATACGCTATTTTTAAATTGCATACTCCGTATTTTTTATGCAGACCTCACAGTCAGATTCATTATCGACGTCGTAAATGTATCATTATAAAAGATGTCTGATGTATCAGTATTTCTTGCTCGAAAAAAAAAGAGAAAAAATAATAAATCAGTCGCGTGCGAGAGTAAAAATAAAGCAAGTTTTATTTACAAGCCCAATTTACATACAGAGGCAGCTGGCAACTTGTAAATTTTGTCACTCTGTATAAATAACGTATTCATAACGTGTACGAGGTAGATACGCCATTTAAATGTTGCCATGCGTCAAATTCGAGTGGACTGTTTTGATATTAATGGCCGTTCTAGCGGCAACCCCGCGGGACGGTGGAAAGTTGCTTATACAAAAGAAACTTTGCCTGAATTTCCCATTTTGTTTTTAAAATCTAATTATGCCTTTTTTCGTAGGGTGTGAGATTGAATTTTTATTGCGTGTAACTTTTTTTGGATGTGAACTAACGCATTGTGAAATATTGCAATATTTATGGTAGGTAGCTCTAAATCATATGCAATTTTTACTTGTGCGGCATTGTACCTTAACATTTATTGAGTTTATTAAATATTTATTAAATATCAGTTAGTAAATAAAACATTTTTAATTTAAAATCTACAACCCTAGCTGCGCATAGACACGCGATATTTTACAAAGTTTTCATGAAAATTAGTTCTGTCCGAACTAGTAACAAAACAAAATGTAACCTCTACTTTGTAGATTGCTAACGTAACTTTTATTAGTTTCAGACACTTGAAAAACTTGAAAAGGAAATTGTTGACGAAATTTTCCTTCCTTATTTGTGTACCCTTACAATAGGGTTCAACGCTGACCTGTATTTTGAAGTACTGCTTCTCTCTCTAATGATCGATGAAAAACAAGGACAGGTAGAGCTCTCTTTATTGTTGAATACACGTGTCAATTGTTTTTGTGAATGTAGAAAATATTCCACAATGGAATGATCTCTGTACCTTGAATATTAATCCTCGTGGAACCCACATGTTAGCTGTGTTAATCGAGTTCATAATCTATCTATGTATTAAATTCCATACAAAACCAATCAGCTGATTTTGCATGAAAGAGTTTCAAACCTCCATCCATCTTCAAAGTCAATTTATTTTGAAACAATTATGTCAGAAGACACTACTATATTCAAGAAGTGCGTATAAATAAGAAACATTTATAATGAAAAATCACTGTGATTTTTGTAATCACTTACCATTGAAACTAGCTAATGTTTGTAAGTCATTATTCGGAATAGAATAACACCAGATAATGGGTTGTTTTAAAAATGTGCTAAAATCTGTATCTATTGTATAGAATATGTTGTAGAATAATGCAACATTCTTTATTCAATTAAAATTATTTTGTTATAATTATAGAATTAAGTGTAAGTGTAAGCGTTTTTGACAAACAGTAATTTCGTTTCCATTACATCTATACTAATATTATAAAGCTGAAGAGTTTGTTTGTTTGTTTGTTTGTTTGTTTGAACGCGCTAATCTTGGGAACTATAAGTAAATAAACAGTTACGCTGAAGTCCCTCGTCAGCTTAATAGCATGACAAACAATAAAAATCAGTGAGTCGTATAAAACATATAGTATGACGCCATTGCGTTGGAGCGACAAATTAATGTCATCCGACTATAATTATGTAAAATTCGCCCAATTCTACATTGCCAGGCGCTTTTATAATCAGCGCAAATATGATTGACACATTATTATTCTTGGGTTTCTCGACTGTTATTTTTAACAGTCATTTTTCAATTATCGAAGTAACAGTAGCAGTATTTTTGACAACATAATGGCGTAGCGAAGGTTGGTGAATGGAACACCTGTCGCTAACGGGATGGTAGGACCGTTTTGCCGCGATAAATTGATATTTTATCTGTCTGCCCTTTGATTCTGATGTAACAATCAAATTAACACCTATTTTATCATGCATAGAATTAATAATATTGAAATGTGATTTTCCGAGTATAGGTAGTTTTGTATTGATAACATTGAGAGGCTATTTTATATACCTAATTATGAATATTGAATGTGTCTAGAATATTCATATAAAAGCGGAATATTTTTAAGGGCAATAATTTTGAAGCATAACTCACAAAAATATGACTTTCTTTATTAATATTAAATTTTATGCCGTAGGAACGTGATATTAATTCAGTGAACCCTAGAAAACGGCTTCAACAAACATGCTTCATACATTTTTATACAGAATGACCTCTGACATTAAACCCTTTCTCTTTAAAAATGTTTTAATTTCACTAGTAGAGGCGCGCGGGTCGCCGCGCCCGGCACTTAAGGCCCATACACACTAGATGACGCGTGTGATTTATTGCCCAATGCGTGTCCATTTCTGTCAAGAGCTCTCTATAAAATGTCATTGTGGAGGGTCCCTAAAAATTTATGGTAGCCGAGCAATGGAAATATTTTATACTATTACTCATGGATTATAAATGTTTGATACGTGCAGCGTGCAACTCGAGGAGTGTTATTTTTTGAATTAAGGAAGTTGGAACAGATTTCGATGTAGAAAGTTTAAAGGATGTCGGGGATTTTTTATTTGTTATTGGTTTTGCACTCTACACTAAGTATTTAAGTGTTAGAGTAAAATACATATCGAAATCTCTAAGCGATGATAATAATTATTTTTTAAGTTTACATTCTTTGAATCTTGTAAGATTGTGTATAGCATTTTAATTTAATTTATTATTCGTAATATCTACAGTTATGTACCCTTATATGCTACAACAAAGATAATAATAATAAAAAGATCTGGCTTGAAATAATTAGTTTTCTAAATTAACTAATAAAACGAAGAAGTTGTTTTGTTTATCTCATTATATATTTAATTGTTATTATTATTCAAATACATCTCCAGAGTACTTCAAATAATTACACAAGTTATTACGCAATACAGATAGGACTAACGTTTCCAATTTCTTTCATTCCATTCAATCTTATCTTAACAACTACGAACTTATTTTAATGTTTTTATCCATAACCATATAGATTGTGCTTCACGGGCGTTACCATGATATCTTAAAGCAGTATTAAATCCAGTGTGGAAAAATGACAGAGCTATCTATACAGGGCGTATAGCGCTATCACCTTCCCACGCTGGGATTAATACTGCTTTAAGATATGGTAATTCCCCATTTATACTAAGCAGCGAGGAAGTACATAGTGATAGCTGTCGAAATGACAATTAACGTTGAAAGTTTGGGACATGAAAGGAAAAGTTCCAATTAATTAATGCAATGTGGCTCTCTAAGTGCCGCTTGGCACGCAATGTTGACAATCGGCCAGCTCAACGAGATAAGTGATAAACGTCGTGGTGTATGGGGCTTGGGGCTTCGCGTTTCGCTTTGGTCCTTATGATCTTTGATAATAAGAAGTAATATAGATAACAAAATATAAACTGAAGGTCATACGTAAACGAAAGTTCGATTTATGAGGCAAACAAATACCTTTAAACATTGTATGGATGGTTGCATTGATGTTCCTTTTAGTGAGCGTTAAGTTTGAATGTTGATTATATATTATTATTTATTAATATTCGATTCAAAATGAATGAACTTTATTTGAAATAATATTATTTAAAGCACTAGAAATAATTTTATCTATTTTTTAATATTAATCATAATAAAACGTTTAAATAAAGTTTTAGAACAATATTAAAATATTTTAAAGAAAAAGCATAATAAAAGTATGAAATTTACCGATACAAATCTGATTAATATTCATTAAATTTATTAAAATGGATACGAAATATTCATTAGGCTACGATGAATATTGTTGTATAAGAACTTGCGTATTAAAAGGTCGGAGAATTTGAAGCTTTATAATATTCAAATAAACTTTGCGTCCGTATCTGGAATTTATAAGATAAACTATCTATTTTCCCGGTATTTATCCGTTTCGGAGAACTGTTCAAAATATACATTTAAATTTAATGAAAGTTAAGTTGTTTTCTTTACATTTTGCGATCTAAAGATTAAATACATATTTTAATATAATTTGTACTTTGTACTTTGATGATACAACATTCACATTTTTAACAATAGTTTTTAAACTATATTCATGGCTCATCTGCCGAGTATAAAGTAGGTACCCACTGCGTTTTTATCAAAACGCTTTTCTTCTCTACACTAACGGAATTATAAGAAAGAGATTAAAGAAGACTTCGACACTACTGTTACGCTTTGAAAAATGATTTTACCAGCAGAATGCTAGTGTATTATTCCTGAGTGACATTATATTCTGTTTTTATGCCGGATCAATCCGAGCGGAGCGGCTAATACTATTTAAATGACATAAAACATGATCAAGCACGCAGTTGGCTGTCCTTTATATAACGACGCAATAGACTAATAGTTATTTGTAAAAGCAAACACAGCGAGACTGCACACTGCAGCCGAATGACGTCAATTAGTCGAGTCGAAAAATGCAGTGCGTTTAAAATGCAAAATATTTGTTTAAGCGCATTTTCGATTCGATGTCTGATGAAGTTATGTGAACGCTCGCGTTTTACGTGATTGCAAAATATTTAACTATTTTATACTTATATATAATTAAGTATTAACTTGTTTAACGTAAAGGTATTTATTATATATCGTTTGAAAAATGATTTCCGACAATCATGGCAGAAAGCAATAGGATAAATTGTTTAATAATAATTATTCGCACAGAATCATGACTCAATGGATTCGATGTAAAATTTATTTATTTTGTTAGGTATTTTGTATTGATAGTTTAAAGATAAATTGTTTAATAATAATTATTCGCACAGAATCATGACTCAATGGATTCGATGTAAAATTTATTTATTTTGTTAGGTATTTTGTATTGATAGTTTAAAATATTTTTATATCACTTCAACACGGAAATGTCACGGCCGAACGGCTAGTTATAAATAATGATCAGTAGATAATTGACCTTCTACGCCACTGGTGTTGATGCTACGAAAGTTATTTTTTAATTTGGATTCAATTATTTTTCATATCATCATGTAACTTCTAAGTGATAATTATATATTGTTTAAAAGGATCAATTAAGTATTAAGCTACGTATACGTATTTGTGCAACTGATTTTGCAATTAAACTCAAAATAAATACATTAAAAATCAACACGGTCGAAAACGTTCTTTTATATGGTACTTATTCTTATTGAAATGTACCCGCTTTTTGCACGTGTAGGTACATAGAATACGGTCTCTAACCCGCGGCTACGGTCGTCTCATCGTCATAATGGACACTCAAGTGAGACATCGTGATCGTCGACGGTTCTAAATAAGATTGTTCGTGGAAAAAGCAGGTTTGTTTTGTAGTGTAATTAACATAGTTGGTAGGCTCATGTCGCAGGAAAATTGCATGTAATCATTACTTTGTTGGGTGCGATTGTATCGTTGTAAGGGACACTATTTATTAGATAGGTTTTGGAAAATGCAAATGCAAAAAACATACATTTAAAGAAAGTATTATGTAGATCAAAACGTGCTTTTTGTTTAGTATTTTAGTGACTTGATAAAGACATTTGTTGTATAGTAAATTGATTCCTAGAATACAGTTTTGGTAGATCGTTTTTATTTAATTAAATGTTATTAGACTCAAACTTAAAAAGTTCGTCATCAATAAAATAACTTGAGTGTGCGAAACCTTACTGAGGTAGAATTACATATTCAAATGTGAATTCCAGTGAGATTTTACATATTAAAAATCAAAAGGTTTATTAGTGTAAGTATTCACGATAGACTATTTTGAACCTCAAGCTCAAGTCAAATCGGAGAATCATAAAAACATCAACAAACCGTAAAAGCGCACTGATTATGCCATTGTATTATCCACCGTGTGTACAAGCACACAACATACAAGATAACCGCGTTACAGCCTCACAATGAGCGCGAGGTGTTAATTCCGATGTGGGAGGCGTTGGGCTACGTGCCTTCTAATGATGCGCTTGATCGAGATGGTGCGGTCACGTGGTGGTCGCGAGCGATTTTTCAAAACAAGAGATTAAGGCACCAACACACGGTTTGAATGTTTTTATTGGTGATGTGAATGGTTAAGGTTTTTTACAGATGTTTTGTCAGTTATCGTGGTGTTGATGTAAGAAACTGTGTAAACATACACGATACTCATAATAGGTTTGTAACTAAAGGCCTTTTTTATCAATGGAGTCGGCGAAATTATTATTCTTTAATGTTACGTTGCACTGTATTGTATATTACACAATCTTATCCCTCTCTTATTTACCACATTGAGAGTATTCATTCCCTATCAAGCTACAAATCGAGCTAATTCATGCTACGAACGTGTAAAAGGAATGAAAATATTTTCCCCATATTAAACGCGTGTTTCGCTTATCCAACATGCTCTTAACCTTAATTTGCTGCCTCGAGAGCCTTATTTACAGAACGGGACAAAGGCGAAAGGAAAAGAAACCTTCTACAACATTACTCATAAGTATTGCTTAATGAGATTATTTAGTGCTATAGAAATAAACGGGAAATATGGAAACTATTTTTCGACCGTACGTGTAGCGTTGAGGGTGGTTAATTTTTATACTACAATACACCTACTACCGAAGGGTCAGTGCGCAAAGAAAATGTCATGATTATTTAATTTTGGCTACAGCTACAATATTTCGTAGACGAGCTACGATTTTGCTACGAACTTGCTACGAAATTTCAAATATGAAGCTGCCCTCCTACATTTGCTTAAACTAAATAGGAGGTATATAATACGCAATATCCTTTAAAAATAAAGATGTATTTGCATTTATTAACGTGATTAAGGTTATTTTTAATTTAGTGAAAGTGCCCTCAGACGGGATACGAGCTAATTAGTGTTCGCGTCGACAATCAACAATGTAATGTCAAGTAAATTGCCTCTTCACACGCGATTTACGCAGTTTGAATTATAACCGCTTTTATTTGGATGGGTGGACCTAATTAATACTACGGCTACGTTCATTTCGGCGAATGTAATAATGCGAACGGGCGTGTTGGGGTACAGATGTTTAGTTTGATGAGATGGTTCATGTACATGGTTTGTTGCGTTTTGATGCAAGTTGCTTTTGTTCATTAGATTATTTGTAGGTGAATTGGAAGTAAGTAGTAAGATCTGTTAGTAGAAGAGTGAGGACGTTTCAGTTAAGACGTCCTGTTTATGTCCTTTATGCAATGTTGAATTTAAATAGGTATAATTATACTGACACTCAAAACTATGTTCTTTGTGAATTTTTTTTTAGAAAACTTGTTGCGTAAAAATGCGTAAGCCTAAGATATCAAAATTGTATTGATTTAACAGTCTGTTAGTTTGTATCCTGTCAGAAAGGAGACAAAGTAAATAGTTTCAAAATTAGTCAACACTAATCATATTGTTATCTTGGCAACGGGACAAACGATGTAATCACATCGCCGATACACAGTAAACAATGTTATCGGCCGTCAAGTCGCTGTCAAACTGGACGCGTGACGGCTTCGACGTATGGTAATGACGGTATCTTGACGTAATGGACAAGTCGCGAGTGGCATCTAGAGCTGCCACTTGTGAGTGTTAGGGTGGCCGTACACGGACAGTCTCAACCGCTTGAAGCGGCGACGGCGCGGTGAACTATAGACATTCATTCACCGCCGTACACGTGACGGCTCGAGCCGTCGGGCCGCTTCAAGCCGTCAACTGCATGACGAAATTCCACCGTGCCGTTGACGGCTCGCGAGCGGTCGTGAGGCATACACCAACTGCTCGAGCCGTTGACTGCGCTAGAGCCGTCGACGGCTCCCTCCCCCCTGAAAATAAATGACGCGACTAGTCAAAAAATCAACGGCTCGAGCGGTTGGTAGCGACGGCTCGAGCAGTCAACAACCGACGGCTTGAGCCGTCAACGACCGACCGCTCGAGCCGTCCGTGTACGGCGCTCAGCCGTTAACTGCTCGAGCGGTCCGTGTACGGCCGCCCTTAGAGGTTTCGGGGATGGGTTTGTGGGATGTTAATGAAGTGGTAGTTCAGAAGTAAATGTAGTATCGTGTGTTGTAATTGTCTAACTTCTGACAAAAAAAAAAAGAAAAATCTGCACCATCACTCCGTAGATCCTCGTAGGTCCTACGTAGGTACTCGTCGTTTATTTAAACCACCTTGAAAAAGATGGTTAAAAGTTAAGCTATCAAGAACAGGTACACACAACATATTACTATACAAAAATATGATACAACTCCTAACGAACGTATCAAATTCCCGAGGCGTAAACTAGAATTAGACGGCAGATAGGCATCAGGTCTTATTTCAGCGACGACGAGACTATTAATATTTTTGGACCAAAGCGTAGATATACATCTGGGAATTATCTGACTGTTCTTTATACGTGAGGTGAATGAGAGCCGCGCGTAGTGGCTTTTGAAGCAGGACACGTAGCGGCATAAAGAAGTGGCGGGCCCGTATAACATTATAATAGTTTTATCGTATTACAGGATGCCTACAAATTGTGTGTCAAGTTTCATGACGACGTGACGCTTGCTGTTGCGCGCTCAGGTGCTTTGATATATTGCCGGGAATATCGCTTTCGAGGGTATTGCATTTATAAGTGCTTCTTACGCGGTTGCTTTATATTTACGTGTACTGTTGGTTATCGGTTTAAATAAAATGTATAAAGTAAAGGCTAATATAATATAATGAAAAACTTATAGAAAGTGGTACAAAATAGTAATTCAAGTTTATTTTTAAATAGGTCACGCTTCTTATTATTTGAAAAATGATCGTGAAATTTATAAACCATTATAAATAAATAGCTTTTAAGTGTTTCATTTTAAATACGAAATTCCTTAATTAAACCTGGCCATTTATAGCTTTTAGATGTTTTCAAACCGGACGTAAAGATAAGGTAACAAAGGGGCTCCATTTAATTTTGTAGTTCCTTCAAAAAATCCGGCAGATATGAATTCGAAACTTCAACAGCTCGCGAAGCGTGATGGAATTAAAAAACAAAGATCGGAACGAAGACTGAAATCGCCCCAAAGGATTTAACATAAAAGGAATTTAACAATTTACGTAAAAATCCTAGTCAGGTCGTTTACCTTTCAACGCCAGGCTTTTCACAGGTACCCGCAATTTTTAGAGATAGGTATTTTAAATTGTCTGTCTGCTCTCTGGAGGCTTTCGCTATTAAAGAGAGTGCATTCGAAGGTCTTTCCTCGGTATATGAATAAAGTACGCGGTTGGGTGCCGCTGTATTAATCATCCGCGGCGCTTTTATAGATTACTGTTTAACTATTTATGCAGCGACCTAATGTTTGTTTAGGTTAGTGGGTAATTCGTTTGTGATATTATCGTAACTGTAGAATGATTGTTAAATAATGGTTTTATGATTAATAGATGTATTGATTCTTATTCTATACCAAATAGGGATCGATAAAGAATACATACATTTCATATTGTACGTACGTTAGGTAAATAATAAATTAATTAACCACAATATGAATACAGTTTGCGATCGATGATATAGGAAAATGTAAAAAATTTAAACAACAAGTGAAATATAAACAAAGCAAAGGATATAATCCGTCGCCTCGTACCTACCCAGCACCGAACAAAAAGTTCGCGCGCGATAAAACATGGCGAATTCAGTTTTGTTTTTCACGTCACCAGCAAACGTCTGGACCTTGTTTCGTACGATAACAAGTGCCTCTCCGCACATTATTCTCTTGTCAACTGAAACATATGGGGTTTTTGTTTGAATTCTAGCAAGTTGTAGCGGGTTTTGTGCGGTGTGGCGCATCGGTGCTCGGTGCCGCTAACGAACGTGTCGCGCTTATTTGTGTTGATCTGCTACTGCTTGTGTTTTATGGATAATGTTTGGAGATGATTTTATGTGCAGGATTTTGAGTGTTTCTAGCGTGCTTGGTGTAGCAATTTTCAATTATTAGGATTAGGAATTTCATTAGGATTTATGTTTATAAGGTCTTATATTAATTTTCTTTAGTTTAATTACTCATAGTACATAAGTACAACTAGGTACATCTATCGTAGACGCTGCTTGATTACGAGTATTGTGACTAATCGTAATAATAAAAGTTGTTAAGCCCCCTACGCACATTTGTTACCAATATGAGCGTAACAATTACAGACAACAATCTATTTTACAGTAACGTAATCCCTAATCTTCGTGTGCACCTGGATAGTTAGCGGGAAGTTAGCTAATTTATAGGGTATTTGTAGTTCTCGGTAAAGGATTTAGTCGTAGCCGGCGCAGACTGAGAATCAAGAGATAAGAGCAAGTTTTCCTTTAATCACCGATGATATTTATACTCTTACACTACGCCTTTGATCGACTGCTTAGATAAATAAACGATGGAACTTGTTAGTAAAGTGAATTGTGTCTTGCTGTTGTTGTGTTTAGATTTGAAATTCGCTTGGCGGTCGCGTTGTTTTGTTTATTTCTAATTTCATAAGTACTACAGTTTCAGCGGCTGAAAAGAAAGGTTTAAATGTCTTGGATGTTCCAAATCTTTGGATAAAGGACTATAGTTGGTGTTTTTATTCATGATTGTTATTTCGTTTTATTAAGAAAATGCTTAGGTACAATACAATATACACGTCTATTATGGATTTTAATTATACATACAAGATGTATTACTATTCAACCCTACAGCTGATATAAATAGTATACAGAATAATATTCATTCAATAATTACATTGTCCCACAACATATTTGTTCAGATAATTTGATTTACCTCTCAAAGTACCCATCCATACTTGTGAAAGTTGAACGTAAATCATAAATAACTTCCAATACCCGAACTTACGAGTGCGTGGTCCCTCTGCAAATAACTTAGGCGTTCCCAGTGTATTCCTATTGGGTTCAATCCGACCATATTTTAACGAACACACCTCAATTTGCATAATTAACTCTGCCTCCGCTTCTTTATGGTTATACCGTAGTTTATATTAAACGTATATTTTAACTATTAATTTCAGTGACGCTAGTTTTGATTTAGGAGCGAAATTAGGATCAGTATTTTCAGTTTCTGAATATAGATATGATGCATTTTAACGATAATTATAGTACTTAGACGTAACGTATGGTATGGTATGGTTAGATGTAACGTATGGTATAAAATCTTCTAGATTTCGTAGTTACTCGTGTAGGCTTTAATACTACTAAAACGTGTAAAAGTGTGTCAAGCTCGTCAATTAACCGCCTTTTGTTTCATCATTAAAGTGCAACGTAAGAATGCTGGAAATTCAAGCTTTGTAATTGTAGAAATGTGCACGTGTATCGAGGTAAATATGGTGCTTGTAGGAAACCTAATGCCCTTATTAGTTAGCCCTTAGTAACACATAGCTATAAATTGCGCTGTCTACTTTTACACTTTAAGATTTAGTAGAATTGTAAAATTATTAAAACTAAGTAATAATTGTAGTGTAGGACAATACTTGTAAAATATCTGAGAGCAGTTATATTGTCCATAAAAATGCACCAGAAAACAATGTGTCGGCATACTTTCACACTTGTGTCGCAATATTCTAATAAAGTCATAATCGTTTTAGATATTTAAGAGCAGCGCTCGTAACAAGGAAAGGTTATTCGGAGGTAATCACCATGAAACTCCGCCGGGGCTGACCCAATTTAAAATTCAGCAATGTCACTCTTAACTTATCTGCTAAGTTCGAAACAAACTACCAAACAAAATTCCACCGCCGCGACACAGAATGAGCGAACTTTCGCCGCGATTTATGATCTCCTGAAAAATATATTTAAATACTAGATTGTGATATACCGCGGTGGGCGGGGCTCTGGCAAAGTTTCAGGAATGTGGAGCGATGTGGAGGAGTTACGGAAGCTTGGGACGACGCAAAAACTGCCATTTCCTGCCTCGGACACTCCTAATTTAAGTCAGACGGCGCCGAGATCAGATCTTACATTGTTACTTGTCTTGTGGTTTATGTAACTGAGGGTGTTCGTGGAGTGCTATGGGGGTTGTTATGTATGGTTTGTAATTATATTCGTAATTTACTTATTAATAAACATGTAACTTTTGATCATTAATACGTCATAATATCTTCAACGTAAGTCAACATCTACTTTTAAGGAAAGTCATAAACATAAATTCAGACGATTTAAAATATTTATTCTACCTAAAACATATTTTGGTGATGTCCAATAGTCATGTGCACAAAACGAAGTGTTCTAACGAACAATAAATCCGCAGCGTCGGCTTAAATAGAATTAATAGTCAGTCACAAATAAGCCTCTCGAATGAATATAAAAATTAGGCTCGTTATTCTAGATTCTATTTACCTCGTATAACACGAAGCTTAAAAGGAATAAAAAAAAAATGCCCGTTGCCATCTGATACCGTTGGATTCCTGAGTGGATGAAAGGGTGACTAATCTTTTGCTATTATGTAAATTAAATGTACGCTTTCAAAGATTCTCTCGTTGGAATTGCTTTACTGACCCTCGAAAAGTGTTTAATTTTTTTATAACTGTGTCTGATGACTTTAAATGTAAAGCTTTAATTTTAATGGCCGATTGTTTGAATTGCGTTTCATTTTATTTTGTCGTCATTGCCTTTTTTTAATCAACGATTGTATAAAAATGCAATTTCATCGCTAAATTTATTAAATATAATTTATAAATTTGTAATTCGTTAATTAACGTTTATTGTGTCTCTACGATGAATTGATGCACGAAATACAGATATGGAATTTACCATTGTACTGTACTTTCAAATATTTAATTTTTTATTAATATTTTATGAACATTAAAATAAAGGCACATACAAGATTCTTAAAATATAGGCTATTTAATTAAAATTCAAAAAGACGTAGAAAAATAATGACAGTAGGTAGATACAACACACGTAATAAATTCAACTGTTTGTGAATAAATTATTGTATTTGTATGACCCGGCTACTTGACGATGAATATAATTTATAATTTACGTAATACATTAACGATAGCCATCGATGTGACATTGTATTACATAAAACAAATACAATTCATCAAATGTTCCATTTTAATTTGTCTAATTGAAGTGGTGTTTAGTATGTAAATTGTTATCAGGCGACTGTTTAATTTTATTTATGAACAATCCATTTTAATTGCTTCTTAGCGTAATAGTTTTTGCTTAACGTTCAATTACATTGAAACTGTAGTGTTTCAAATGCTAAGTGACAAGGGTAAAATCTATTAAACAATTCGCTTGAAATATTATTGTTTTGATCGTCTGCAGTTATACGTCTTCTACGTATACTTAATATTAATAAATACAAATATTAAACTAAAACACTATTAGACTACAAGCCCGCATAGGAAAAAAATATGGGTCAAATGAACCACCAGGGGACATATCTAGAACGATAGAAGAGCATATAATAATAAGATTCATCACTATGCCGTCACTTGTAAGCTGTCCAACTGAGTGCAGATGAGAATTGAAAAGTACAGGTAGACTCGGTAAATTTTGGTCATATATTTTTGTACGGCATTCTTAACCATCGATAGATCCATTAAAAATAATAAGAAACCGCTCAGTGCCGTACAAAAATGGTGGTCCACAAAGTCGGAATTTTTATTTAATTTCCGAGAGTTACCGGGGGTAAATTTGGTCATTTGACCATGTACGGCATCTGTGTCATACTATGCCTATACTGCTTTTAATCCATTATTCCGCAACGCCGTACAAAAATCATGGGGACAAGGGGAAAAAATCGAGAGTTGCAATCCCCTCTCTTTCCCCACTCCAGGGGGTCATTTGACTAAGTACGGCTTCGGTTCCAAAACATTATCTAGCACTCAAAAGTACTATTAAAAGCAATGCCGTCAAAAAATAATTGTTCTTTTAAATGTATACCAATAATCATCTTAATTTCATCGAATTCTTGATATAAAGAGCTGTAAGGTCATTTGACCCTGTACGGGAACTTTTTTTTTTAACATGATATTGTAAAATTCAATTGTTGTATAGTATTGCCGTTCTAAAAAAAGTTATAGAGAAATGCAAAAACTGAAATTTTGTAAAAGTTTAAACATCGTAGGTTTATGAAATATAATAGTTTTCTACACTTTATTCGTTGTTTTAAATAGTATTAACATAGATAAATTAGGAAAAAACGATGCCGTACATTTTTGTGCAGACCACATCTTTTAGGCTGATGAAAGCGACGAAAGATACAATTTTAAGGGTGCTTTATGGCCATTTGATACAGTACGGCATTAACATATTTTTACCCAACTACGGCAAAGCAAAAGGAGGGTTATGATTTTGACAGGTCATGTATGTATGTTCATCTATTCCCTCGTAACTTCTAAACTACTTATCAGAATTCGACAAATGACATATCATTAGAAGCGTCTGAATTGTTCACTGGATAACCAGCGACCAGCTAGCTAAAGGCTATATGGGGTTTCACAAAATCTAATGTGGCGCCCTCTAGCGGACAAAACATACAGAGTAAAAAATAAAGTTAAGATAAATATGCCGTGTTTGGTATCATTTGAAAGCGCTTTACTTGTACACTTTGAATATGTATATATTACTAGCATTTGCTTGTGACTTTACCTGTATTCATGGGCTGATTGCATATAATTCACATCTTTTCGTTCATAGCTTCTTTATTAGTTCATCAATTTAACGGAGTCCATTCCACCTGACTCCGACTTTCCAAGGTGATAATTAACCACCTCGAGCTTCTTAATATTAATGTATATTTATATTTTATTATCAAAATATAAAGCAAACATTTCGTTATATGGATTTTTTTCTTTTTCAGATTTTTCCCCTTTGAACCAACGAAAATGTACGGCACATGAAAAAATATTATCTATGCATAAAATACTTTAAAAATAAATTTATTTCGTGTTGTGTCAAATGACCCCCTGGAGTGGGGAAAGAGAGGGGATTACAACTCTCGATTTTTTCCCCTTGTCCCCATGATTTTTGTACGGCGTTGCGGAATAATGGATTAAAAGCAGTATAGGCATAGTATGACACAGATGCCGTACATGGTCAAATGACCAAATTTACCCCCGGTAACTCTCGGAAATTAAATAAAAATTCCGACTTTGTGGACCACCATTTTTGTACGGCACTGAGCGGTTTCTTATTATTTTTAATGGATCTATCGATGGTTAAGAATGCCGTACAAAAATATATGACCAAAATTTACCGAGTCTACCTGTACTTTTCAATTCTCATCTGCACTCAGTTGGACAGCTTACAAGTGACGGCATAGTGATGAATCTTATTATTTTATGCTCTTCTATCGTTCTAGATATGTCCCCTGGTGGTTCATTTGACCCATATTTTTTTCCTATGCGGGCTTGTAGTCTATATGATATTCTGTGTTTATTGAAGTACTCAGTGTAACTGGTAATTAAAAAGCCATTTGTACTAATAGTAAATATCCTACGAAGGTTGATCATACGCAAGTTAGTATTTATTTTCGAATTATAGGTCAATCAACAGACTTGACGTTTTTCCAAATTCGTTAATTGTGCCTGTCTTAGAATACGTTCGCTATAAATTATTCGAATGCAAGAAACTCATTGATTGGCCATATAACAGAGCGAAAACTTAAAAGAAACAACATGCAAAAACATATTGTATTTTAAGGCATTCAAAAATATTTATCTACCGTACTTAGCACAGTTCAAAATCCTCATTACAAGGCTAATAAAAGAAACCAAATGCTGATGGGGCGTCACCTACTCTCGTCCCAGTATTCAACAGACACAATTAACTCCTACTCCCGCACTATTGTACGAGCAGTTGACAGTTTCACCGTATTTATTAAATTGTCAGCCACAGATGTACATAGAAGTCACAACAGATTATTTATCCAGTGCACACTCCATTAATTTTTCCCGTCACAAAAGGACACTGAATGCTTTGAAAGAAGCAGCGGACCCTTGGCCCAAACTAGCGTCTGACGCAGAGCCCCTTTTTGCTACGCGCTCGTCAAAAGACAATGGGGGCGGGTGTTGAGGAATCATAAATCAACTGTTGATTAATGAACTATATGGGCTAATCATATCATGTGAGCTTTTGCGCTCGATCATTACCCGCTCGAAAGCACTTTGTGTAGCGTATTTAACAAATTCAATTTTGTGGCGGCCGGCCATTTTACTGAGCCAAGTTAATTTAGGATTACAGATACATGGACATACATATCACGTATTACTTTCCGTCTATCTGAAGAAACAAAACTTGGGCAGCCTGGAAGAGATCGCTGATAAGCCTTATGTGCTATGCATGTTTTCCATTTATTTTAATATTATGTGTTGTAATTTGTAATGGTACATTAAATTGTAAAATAAATAATAAATAAACAAAACAAGGTTCAGTTACATTATGGCTGGTATGTTTTTGTAACACATTAGTCGCTAACATTAGGGAAATGTGTGAAAATTTGGGTCGATTTTCGCTAAATCAAATATAATTTGTTACACTTTGATATGCTGCGTGTCGGTATAGTAATTCAAACGAAGTAATTATACTTCATGTGGACAAAGTATAAAATAAGTAGATGGTATGAAGGTCGCGAATGTGTATCAGTATTTTGTATATATTTTAATAAAACCCGCTATTTTTTATGGTTTCAGTTAATTAACATCTGCCGAGTAAAGTTATTATATTCTGTTAAATATTTGGTAAAATAAACACATGCTTTTATCGGAATAATATAACGAAATTATGATCAAATTTTATAAACAATGGGTGGTTTGATTAGGTTTTCTATTTGATTATTAGAAAAATAAAAGGGATTAGATACTTAGAAAGTCTAAACAAGTGACGGTAAATCATTATTTAGTGTCACCGAAACTCATATGAAAGCCGAGTGCGTATATCAGCTGTAGGGATGTCGAAGATCACGGCGCTCGCGCCTTAGTTTCCCAAACAAGGAGGAAAGTAACTGCAACAATATATCGTCCAACTTCTAGTCTTCCAACTTCCAGATGACCCGACCCGAAGGTTGTATCGGAGCAAATGTTCCTTTAACTCGTAATGAATCGCCTTTTTCCTTGGAAACTTTCGTGAGGACAACAATTTACTCGAATCTGATTTGGCTTTATTTATCAGACGGAATTAGGTAGATTTGTGAAGGCAAGTATACAATTGAATAATAATAACTGTTGTGTTTAAAGTTAAAGGATTTAATGCGTAGGAAGCTTTTTATAGGTCATCGGCTATTGGCTTAGACTAAACACTGTAATGTCAATATTATCCTACGCTCACGGGTCGACGAAATGTGGTCGATCGCAGTGTATTTTACCTCCATAAATACTGAGAATATGGAATATTCTATCGCTTTGTTAAATTTATCGACTTTAATTTATCTAGATTTTTATGTAGCAACATGATATTCAAAGGAATGGATAATAATTGTTTGTTGTAATACTTTTGTATTTTATATTATATTCTCGAATTTGTCTTTCATGTCAAAGTAACAACTAGACAACAAACAATTACGTTATCGCTGAAATATTTATTGTATACAATAAAGTGAGCGTAAAAGAATTTTTCAATATTATATCAATATCGTGTCCCTAATAAGTCCCATACCTACACCAGTGACATAAATCTAGGACGCGATGTCGCAAATACGATTTATTTCGTATCGCATTACAAGGTAAACAGATCTTCACTTTAGCTGTAACGTGCTATCCGAGCAGCTCACTACGACAATTATTTAAGCGGCCAGCGCTGTGACAAACAGGTCTGGAAGGGAGCGGATATTCCCAATTTCCGACGGGAAGAGCTGTCGCCGCCCCCTGCGACCGTGCGACCGTGGCGCCTCACCTGTATATATTTAACCGTTTATTTAGTAATGCAGTGAACCGCAAACTCGAAACGTTTGCTTTTGGCTTTGAGAGCTCCCTCCTGCTAATGTATTGGAGGTATAGATTGTGATGAATGCAAGCTACACAAACGAACAAACTTCGTCAACGTTAGCTGACCCATTTTAAAACTAGAAATGGGATGTAATTTCATAAATTATGTTACGAGGTACCTACGTTTCACGGTGATTAATATACATTTGCGAGTGTTATTTTATGAAGTAAAATTTTAAGAGTGGTTAATTTTTAAATTTACATTCGCAGGGTGTTTTCTATATTTTTTTGGGAAGTAAGCAGTGGAATACGTACATATTTTGTATTACATTTAAGTAGGTCTAAATAACTCAAAGCACGTGAATTCGTATGTAGTATTCGTTTATTATCCTTTGCCATATTATCAATTGTACCATACATATTAGAAAGGAAAAAAGAAAGAAAAAACATTTATTAGTAGATAATTTCCTTCCAAACACAGTTTTTGTTTTCAAAGATGTGCTTATTCCTATTAAATTTAAACAGTTAAATCGTAGTACAGTCAGTGGTATAATATAGATAGAGACATAGGCGTTGTATAGTGAGTGATATATCATTTCAGAGATGTAACGGCCTGTCGGGGGACCTTTCAACTTTATGACGTAAATATGAAGTAAAATCCCATTTTCAGGTGCACGTGGGTGGGATTAAATTGACACGTGTCCCGGTTTATTTAGGATACATAATGTCAGAGTTTAAATTCGCTTCTGATTGATTTTATACGAGTTTTCACTATCGGCAAAGTGTTGGATACCTACGTCGTATCGGGTGTAATGTAATTATTAATGTATTGGGTGTGAATACGATGTCTTTTATGTCTTATTTTATTTAACGTTTTGAGATCTTAATAGATTTGATATGTTATGGCACTTTTATGTTCTTTAAAGGTAGATATATGTACTGTAGGCAGCTACATAGATTTATTTTATGTATGGTGTGTTTTGAATTTATTTATAATATGTTATTGCAGTCAATCTTTTGTCATTTTTCTATATACTTAATAAGTAGGTATCTTATAAGAGACTAACAATACATTAATCTCAGATTCGTGTCGTTTTAAAAATCCAGCCTAACAAAGAAACGTCCCAGCGTATAATTTCTCCAGGGCGAAGAGCGATTTTAAACAAATTTCCAACAGGAGATAGAATTAGAGAACTAATTTGGACCATTCAAGTTCGTCCCCGCGCTCAACTTATTCCTTGAAGTTTTCACAAATTAAATATCTCATTTCTTTCTCGTTCAAAGGTACACTTTTTAGATGTTTTAGATCTCACGTTTGTTTTAGGAGCACTCGACTCACGGAGTTGCGATTTGATAAAAATATTAATTACGCGATTCCAATGTTAAGTGTGTAATGTTTCGTAATTTATTCGTTATTCGCTGGAGGCGAATTTTGAGGTAACGATGCTTAATATTTTTTTATTCGAAGAAAATATTATTATTTCATTTTATTTAGGGCTAATCAGATTAAGTTAATGTTACTATTGATTTATCCCTTTACAATATTCTTAATGGTTCTATTGGATTTGAATGACTCAATACAAAAACAACACAATATGAACCAAGACTTAACAAAATGCGAACAAAGATCACATTTAATATTAAACGTAGATTAAGTCAGCATTACACGTTAATTTAACACAATATAAACTACGAATACAACTTTCTGTGTGACATATGAACAACAGAATTGAATTATTACAGTTGAATCGCAAGATAAAGTAAGTTTTATTTGTTTTATAATTCCGACATATTTTTTATTAATGCATTTGCATACAATAATATAATAAATATCCACGTATACTTGATAAAACACAAACAATTAACGACATTAGAAAAACCCACGAGCATAATATATTAAGGCGGCATCACACGTGAACGCAGTATAAAGCAACGGGGCAACTTTTTGTGTGACTATGAACAACAAAATTAAATCATTACACTGGCAGCGCAAGGAAAGATGAGTTGGAACGACTAGAAAGTTCTGCTACAATAAAGCTTAACGATACCGTAAAAGTTTAACTGTAGTTTACAGTGCCTTTGCTGAGTGCAGTGGACTATTAGATATGCATTAATGTCATTTGTACCATGTACGTACGAGCGGTTCGGTTGTAGTGCAAATGAATGTTTGGTAACGAGGTTGCGATGAGGCTGTATTGAATTAAGGCGAATATAAACTTGATTTTTTGTATATACTGGTATAACTCATGACAATGGTAATAGATATCAACGTGTACGAAGTCTAGTTTAATAAAAACGAATTTATATCTTACGAAATATATTTAATATTTATTCTGTACTAGCTTCCGCCCACGACTTTGTACGTGCATCCCCGTTTTCCCCCGTTCCCGCAAGAATTTCGGGAAATTCTTTCTTAGCGGATGCCTACGTCCTAACATCTACCTGCATGCCAAATTTCAGCCCGATACGTCCAGTGGTTTGGGCTGTGCGTTGATAGATCACTAGGTATATCAGTCACCTTTGAGTTTTATATATATATAGATTGTAGAAGCCGGTAAATATTTAATCTATTCATCTGTACTGGTACTGGATTATTTTGTGTATGATTTTATACCTGGTATATTTATATTTTTGACCAATTTATTTCTAATAATTTATTTTATCTATCATGATAGATTGAACGATCTGTCCTTAGAAATTATTTATAAGCAAAGACAAAACTTAATTACTTCAATTAGCTATAATTTGTAGCTGAATGGAAAATTATGATTTGTTAACCGGCTTTAATAGAGGAATAATTATAAAATTGAAAAATGAACAACAACATATAATGCATGGCACTAAATTATACGGTACATCGTTTACGGTATCGGCAATCCGTTTATGGAATGCCCTTCCGGAAACGATTCGATGCGCCCAGACGTTACGATCGTTTAAAAAGATGCTGAAAGACTACTATCTATCTATATAAGTATTGTCTATGTATAGTATGTTTATTGTTTATGTATATAATATATTTAAAATGTATCTATGTACATATATGAATATATATTTAGTATGTTTATGTATATATGTATTGTATTTATGTAAACATAGTGTTTTATGTATTATGCTTTATTTTATTTAAATATTGTTTTATTTTATTTTTTTATTTTTGTTGTCAAATGCAAAATTACTAATTGGCTACCTAAAGTTTTGATTTTGCCTGAAGGTTGCCTGGCAGAGATGGCTATGAGCCATAAGGCCGCCATTTGTACATTTTGAATGGTTTTGTTGTACTTTTATTTTATAAGACTTTTGTACAATAAAGAGTAAATAAATAAATAAATAAATAAACAACAAATTATGAAAAATAAATTTAGTCGTTTGGAAAATGTAAATCCCCCAAATCATAGACGCATTTATAAGTAGGTAATTCGTTTTAATAAGGATATTTGACACAGGATTCAAATATTAATTTATAAAATCGATACGTAATATTGTAGTCATGTGAAAGTTAACAGGCGATCGACTAACGCGCGTATAGAACCTATGAAGGTTCTATATATATGAATAACGCACAATAAACTTTTATATCTTCCGAGGAAAAACTGAACGGAAATGAAGTTGTTTCAGCAAAAAAAGTATGCTAAAAACTGTTATTTCTTCCTCACGGTAAGTTAAATTAATCGGCGAATAAATATTAACGTCCATTTAGATAAAAAAAAAGCAAAGTTCCGAGTTTAAACTGCGAAAACAGAGGAACGGTTGCGCTTTTTACATTTTATGTTAATATCACGTTTGCTATATGAAATGAGGGCGATTATATTCGGTCCGTTGGATGAGGGTAACTCGTATTAACAAATTAAGTTACTATTATTTTTAATTCGGGCAGTATTGTACGTGGTAAATAATGTTTTGAACAACTGATTTTGATTAATGATAATTTGCTGGGTTAAAAATATTCCTATAGGTATTTAGTGTAGCTGTGTGTAGGGAGATGAAAATAAAGAATGCAGTCAATGGAAATTATATATTTCCCTAAATTACACAAAAATATACTATTTTAATTTACTAAATACAAGACGTGGGTCGGTGGTGAGAGTTACGGGACAACTGGGGGGCGACGCTATGTGAATGTGCGACGCGACCGAAAATCCTGCGTCAGCACAGCACCTACAGGGCCCCAAGTCTGCTATTTTTTATAAATTCGTCATTCCAACACGATCCCATTGTCATTTTGATAAAAGTTTGTAATCTGCTAAATTCATAATGGTCGATCAGTGGTCGGTCAGTGGTCTCGTAATGGAATCGTGGCAGAATGACATTGTCGTATTGCCATTATTATAAAACCCGGTAGTAGAAATGATTTTCGAAAAACTACTACTAAATTTTAACATTTACTCATGCCAGATTTCATTTTTAAACATTTTTACATATTATTTAATAATGTTATAAGCAATCTGAAGTAGTAAGAAGTTCGTAAATAGCAAAAACATTAAAATGTGTAACGCGGATAAAAGTGAAACTCAATAATGTTTTATCTGTTTAGCTGTCAAAGTCAAATGTGACATTACTACTTGTTTACAATTCTAGCGGCCGGTGTTTAGCTATTTATTTTCATTGTGTTTTATTTATTTATAATATTGAAAAATGGTGCTAATAGAGCAAATTTCGGCTCTAATTGATTTTTTGGAAAACCACCAAGACCTGGCGCTTGGCTACTGCAGCCGCACCAATGAAGGGCGAAGTTTAAGCAAAAGATATTGGATGGAATGCGCCCAAATTTTAAATTCCATATCGGTGGACTGCCCCAATTTTGTGCAACATTATGGAGGGCACTCTGTCCAATCAAAGTTTGATAGGACCCTGATGCATAAAATGCAAGTGCTATTAGAATCTGCAATAAAAAATATAACAAATCAACTATTTCGTGTTTATAGCTACAGAACAATAAATCAATGAAAATCAAATTCAGATTACTAACCTTCATTTCTGCCGATATGCTATCGTTTCGACGCGGTCTGGCCATAAGGGGAATGAGTTCTTCAATTAACCCCCTTACTGAGTCCTTTCCAAGGCGAAACGTTTTTACAAATTCCGCCTCGGAAATATCAATAAAGGGGTTTGTACTAATTCTCGTCAAGCGACGGGCTCGACGACGTCTTTTGCATTCCGCCCGTCTTCTTTCTCTAGCATCCACTGCGGCTAGCTCGAGAATATTTGCTCGTAGTGAATACATTTCTCCACTCAATATTTCACAAAGTACAATACAAACACGATAGATAACAAACTCTTTTCGACAACCGAGCTATTATAAGCAATGACTGCACAATGACGATCCAATGGTAGGTCAATGATCAAAGGAACTGTCAAAATTTTAGCAGATTACCCCATACGTCAGTCATTCATTTGTCATTATGTACGAGATTACCATTCTAAGCCATTTCTTTCAATGGAATGTCAGTGGTTGACCATTGGAAAGTCATAATGACACCATTATAATAGTAGATTACCAAACTTGTCAAAATCAACAATTTTGAAATCAATGATAGACCATTCTGACACTATTGTAATAGCAGACTTGAGGCCCAGGTATATTGCGTAATTGTAATTCAGCAAGCTTTAATATTTTGATGATAATTACTGACGATGAAAACTGTTTTTCATTCATAGAGACACTTTTTTGTTGCACTGAATTTATTTCGACTTCATTAGGTATTATTCCACAGAATAACGTTTGTTTGTCTAGATGTCGGTAGATGATACATAAAATTTAAAAAATAGTACTTTTCATAAGGTTCATAAAGTCCTTATCTAGTTGCACTTGAATTATAAAAGAGATTGCATTTTAACCTTTTGCTACGTAAAAAGGTCATTGCAAAGTTCACGGTGCGCGTAAAATTATAGTAAAAATAAATTGAGTTCAACCAACTCAAGTGTGTCATTATTTAGTACTTAGGTATTTGATATCTAATTTAAAAGTAATTTAACTACCTATCTGTTTAATATTCTGAATAAATATCTTAAAGCTTTATAAAAAATTAAAATTAAAATCTAAATCGGATCGTTAAGTAAATATCGAATTTACGCTAGTCTCATTGTATATATAAAAGATCCTCGTTACAATCTAACATTCGACGAACCTGAAAAAAAAGGTCAAACCTTATAAAAATCGTTGTAGGACATCAAACAGCTCAGCTTAAATCTATATCTAGACTCGAGAGATTTACCCTCACACCTTCGTAAATCTAAGCGGTAAATCTAAGAGGGTACGAGTACATACTAGCCGTTTTTAAATCGTCACATATCTTTATCACCGAATATTGAATAAAGACGGGCGAAGTTTTGAAGCGGCGCCGTCGGAATTTATTGTATGCGAAAGAATTTTCTACAGCCGTTTTCAGACGACAATTGAAAAAACTTTGCGCGAATTATTCCGCGGAGCGTGGCGGAATATACTTCGGTGGGGATGGAAGTTTGTTTACATTATTTGCATGTTAAATACATGATTATATATAAGCTAATGGGGAATGGGGAATGATGGTCTTGGTTACGTTGTAAGACAGTGATTACAAGGAGACTAACCACGAAGTGATCAAAAGCTTTAATCTGTATAAGTTGCTTCATTGTTCAATAACATATTTGCACTATAAGTTTGTTTAGAGAATCTTAATGTAGGTAGTAATTTATACTCATAGGTAATTCCAGCGTATAAAACCCCATTATGTACCTATGTGAAAATGCCGGTTTTGACTTTGAGCGTTGGCTCTCAGGTCGTTGGATACATATGTATGCGAAAATAGAGCGAGTCGGTTTACTTATACGCATTCAGATTATTCTTGTATAAACGACTAGATATTAGAACTCATCACGTTGGTAGAAAACAGTAAGGAGGTCCTTTATGCAATATGAATTTGACAATTTCCTTTGATGCATTGGATTGAAAGTTTTTTGTAGATTGCTTTTGGTGATACTCTTGCATGGAGTTAGAATAAGTGTGTGTTATTTCGTGTGCATATTAACACCACGGTTAACGAAAATATTGATGAGAAATGGTTTTAAAAAACCACATAACACCCACTGTAGCTTAAATATTGAACTTTAATAACTCCCCAAATTACCTACTGAAATAACGGCGCAATTCAAACAATTTTATAATAACATTTGCTTTCACAATTTCTACGTTGGGTAAGCATTCCTTAACTCAAACTATACTAATTACACTTGAAACTTAAAGTTTATGAATTGCCAATATTTGATTACACGGTTCATTAAAACATTCATTTAGCGGCGCTCGACTTTGTCTCTGTGTACTAATTTAATTAAAAATGTTTAAGGTACGCACATAAGTACTTAGACACTCTAAATGTAACAGGATTTTTCAAACACATTTCTTTTATTTTTAATTGAAGGTAAACATTTATGGCTCGTGTTTATTTTGAATTTTGTGTACAGCGTTAAATTAAACATGTCTGGTTAAAAAGGCGTAATTGGGATTTAAAAAGAATAATGTATGATTTAGTACAGGCATCTAAACAAGTTAAAATAAAAATACTATATGGAAATAATTTATTTACAAACTATAGTATAATTAAATGTGGGATAACGCATAAGATTCGAAGCATAAGATTCCGGTACGCAGAGACTCCTTCAGTTTAAATTAATATTTTCAGTACACGAGGCGTCACTTAATCAAAATTCAAACAAGTTGAGTATGTTCATCACACAACATAATATGATCCAATTAATGGTGTTAGTAGAGCATAATACATTTATGCTAATAATGGCGCCATATTGTGGGCCCCGTTAACTAATTAATTTCATCGGATTTGCTTTATTCAGCACTTTGATTTGATAAAAGTTCTAATTCACGTTTGTAGATATTTTTTATGTTTAGGGTCAGTAAGTCTTTAAATCCTAGAGGTAGTTTTGCACACGCGCTATTTGATCTACGTGTAATAATGAGAAACGAGTGAAAAGCTTAAGTATTAAAAAGGCTTCACAAAAGATAAAAAAATACATAGGATGGGATTGAAATGTTTAGTTTAGTTCACTTGGATCACACTTTTTTTTTCAATTTTTGTGGTTTACATGACGTCTGAAGACAGCAGCTGGCACTAGTATTTTTTGCTTAATAATCTAAAAATATTAGAAATTGTTAATTCAATAAATATAAATTCAAGGAACAACGAAGCAGAACAAAAAATTTAATGCGCCGCTAAAAATGAATCACTTTACGTGTAGACTGTGGAGTAATTAAATTTGTTTTATATACATTACGTGGCGGCAATAAAATTACGGTTATCAGTGTAATTCTCGTCAGGTAAACAGAATTATGGGGCGCACCGTCAATAAAGTATGTTTGATTTATTGTATAGACAGGCGCGGGAGGCTGAGGGAATCTTTTATGCTTGTGTTTTTTGATAAAGCACGAACCTGAGTTAATTGTTTTTTTTTGGCTGTGTGTGTCTTTTTGATCTTTGTGTTGTACTGTGGTGTAATTTACCGTGTTCTTTGGTTTGGTTGTTATGTTCTAAGTAAAGTAGTGATGATAAGTTTGTTGTCGTGTTGGTTGGCTTTGGTTTTTTAAAGATCTTTGTTTAGGGCTGTAACTAGAGTTTAGGTTACCAAAAATGAAGCCTAATCCATTCGTCAAGATGGCTCCTGTATATTTAGTCATCCCGTTTTAAAACAGCTTTCTGAACAACAGTTTCCTTTTAAAACTGCTAATAAAGTGTGTTTTAATATAATACATAAATAAAAACATGTCCATATTATATAGTAACCGACGAGCTATAGTAATTTACACTCATTTATTATTTGTAGTAATTGCAATTCCAGTTTCATGTATCACCTATTATCGCGTTAATTAAATTAAACAAATTATAAACAGCGCAAACATTTAACGAAACATAACGCAAACAAACTGAAAATAAATTGAATGCATTCAATAAACCAGCATTCCCGTAAACATAGTGAATTTAGTAATAAAATATCGGTAAGACTCGAAAATCGGTGAAATATAAAAATTACCCCGCATCGCGTTTTATTCGGAAGCTTTATTTTACGGCGACTGTAAATATATTCTCTTTTTAATGTTAAACATAATTTATTGGCTTTATTGGCTTTATTGGTTTGCAAGGACGTGGTTTCGATTTTCTTTAAGAAATTATTCACTGTTATCTATTTTCACCTGACGTCAAATAAAGTAGGCTCTCGCGACGCCTGAATATTTTAACGTAAGTTCTAGAAACTCATATTTTTAGGTGGTTATACACCTGATGTTAAGCCAAATGGGATTTTGAGATGGGTTGGATTTTAAATAGAATGGAAAGTAATGTTACTAGGTTCATAAAAAAGTAATGTAAGGCTGCCTTTATCCGATATCATATTTATTATTAAGTAACTGTTAACTTTAAGCTTCAACGTTCAATTAATTTTGGCTATAAAAGTTTTTAATTACGGGATATTTATCACTGTATTATAACACTAGATCAAAAATTCTTAAAAATGTAATATGTTACCAAAGCATATTTTCTGTGTGATTATTATATACGTAGATCCCTTGAAGAAAATAACAATTATCCAATTCATATTTCATACCACATCAAAATGGTTAAAGTCCACTATTGATCACAAGTTCACTCCATACCAAATAAGTATTTAGTTACATGTACGTGAAATAATATGCTGTTTAAATTAGTTTGCGCGTCAAACAGACGTGTTTGCTCCGTAAACAAATTTGTATTTCAGTATCGTTTATTGTGAATTTTCACGAATCGTAGGCTCTGAATACTGCGCAATAGAACGGAAAATTCACACGTAATTTTCATTCAATTTAGGCGACTATATAGGTAATCGCGTTACTGGTGCCATCGTCACGTGATTAGCGATGTTTTAGATATGACGTCATTTATTAGGATTCGATTACTGTAACGGACATTGCGATTTATGGATTAAACACATCAATGTCAAGGAAAGTTTGAATACGCGTAGAATTATGTTTTATGTAATGAGTGCAGAATTTTTAATATTTACAGTTAAAACAATTAAGTCGAAACACAAGTAAAATTGGAAGCTTTATTTGATGTTTTTTACGTGTTACTTTTCAAATACCTCATTGAAATGAGCGTTGACATGTCATCCGAGAGTTAGCGGTACGATGCAATTAAAAAAAAATACCATTAACAAACTACGTATTCTCATTTCTCAAGTTTAGTTTGTTGTTTTAGTTTAGAATGTCTATAGTACAATATCACAATAAACTATAATTAGGAGCCCACATTTCTATATTCAATTCGTTTCAGACTCCTCAACAATGTTATAGAACGTGCAGCTCCAATTACAAAATCTAAACAGCACGTAAAACCAAACCAAAGCAAACGGAACGACACATTATCTTTCACGTATTACGCTCATTTATAATTTATTCGCAAACTCATCGCAACTTGCACAATGCTCCGTGAATTAACATTTATATCCGTGTTGCGGACCAACTTGCGTCCCGGTTAAATTATAATGTGGACCGTGTTCTAATGACAATACGTTACGTATCCACTATCTGCTTGGCTTTAGTGATTTATCTTTTGTAAGCCGTTTTTAATCAGGGATAGATAATTAACATTCTCTTTCAGTAATGTTGGATAATGCAGTTGTGTGTGGGATGTGTATGGTCGATTATTGAATCGAATAAGAGTAACGCAGACTTGTTTGTACTTTTAAATGATTTCTGTTGATCTACAGAAGAAGATAATTCTACAAATGTTGTATGATATGTTGTGTACCCTTGAGTGGCGATTTAGTCAATGTCGTACTACTTTAAGGATGCATTATTAAGATAATTCATAAGGTGGAATACTGTAACAGTGCATAATACAATGATCGTAGAGCAAAACGTTTTGAAAAAATGATCTCCAAGTGTTGGTATTACAATAACCATATGAAATGCTCAAGATCTTATTTCGTATCGTGATGGGGTTATATTTTGCGGCTCTCGGATTATGTAAAGAAACAGAACAGAATAACATAATCCCGTTTACTTAGGTGTTTTTCAATCCGGTTTGCGTCTCACCTCATTGTGCTACGCAAATATTTGTCGAGTTTTCAAGAGTTGTATGTTTTTTCGCACCCAAGGTGCGTTACAATGATCGAAGGTGCTTAGAAAGGTTTTTGTTTGTTATCAATATGGTAGGGTTAGATACGTGGAGTTGGTGTTGGAGTGGTTTTGGAGTAGGTGAGAAATATCGTTTTGCGATGTTTGCGTATTATCTTTGTATTTTTCTGGATAATGTTTATTGGAAAATTGTTTAATGTTTTGTCACGCTTTTTCAAATGATGCTAGCTAGAAATGTTCAATTAAAATAAAAACAACTCAATGTTTTCCTGGCGTCCTCAATATTTAACTGGCGAAATAAGTCCTTAACGTGCTCTTCCTATAATAAAAATGTGTGTCTTCATAAATGTGACGTTGCATAAATAGGTAGGTTGTAATTTTAAAATTATGCAACTACGATTTTTTATGAATGTGAATAATTTGGATGTATCTAAATTATTCATATAATTAAAGCGTATATCTCAAATTATTATAAAAGCCAAGTTTAATAGGGGAGAGGAATGTTTAAAAATAGCATCGTATACGCCGAAAGGCAGCTATCTTGCTTTGCCGTGGTCACTCCGCGGGCTCCAAGCCTGCCCACTTAACCACAAACTTCTTCGACTGAATGAAAAAACTTTTTAATAACTCCTCGAGGCACGTTTAAATCCTCGTCTTACGTATACATTTGTATATCTTGCTCGTGAATTTTATATGAGTTTTATATAATGGAGCGATGCTTATGTGGATATCGGCGTTAGTGGTTGCTTTATAATGCCTAGCTGTATGATATAAACTTCTCGGAGATAAAAGATCATACTCGTGTGGAATATATTATGTCTGTGTCTTGTGGGGTCAGGGGAAATATGTTTCATCGATTTATGAGCAAGGAGAATGATAAATAAATAAATATTTATATTGAATGGTTAAAATGGACTAAATAATATAATTGTAGAAATTAAAGCCTGTGTTAGTAGGACAGCCTTTAGTAGCCTTCTGTGCTTATTTACTTGCACGTTTTGCTCTCTGCCGTTGGAGACTTGCTACTACTTAGGTATATCAATTTCCACTGAAGGAAAACCCTGTATCAGACATTTTAGCTGGTGGCATGCGATTCATCATTACTCTGGTCATAACGAACTCTGATCTGAAAAAGTCTACCAAAGAATTCCTTTACCAAACTCGGTCAGTGAAAATGGAAAATAAATTCCATTAAGCACTTCAGGCGATTGTCTCGTTGCCTGTCTGGAGCCTGACAACTAAATCTGTCTTTAAAGACTTTGTAGTCGTGTAAATGAATATTGTACAACGAATTGGGTTAATATCATTTGCATTACGGAGATTGGGATAGTTTTAGTGGTTACTGACCTTGCTTGTAAGGGTCCGTGCAGACAAATACCTTAAGAGAAGGCCGTTAAGGTAGATTTTACGTTGTCACAAGGTTGACTTTAATATAAGATTCTGTTTATAATTACGCGATGAAATAATTTTGTGTTCCTTTTGAACTCATGTAAAATCGGTTACGTTTATATTTAACCAAAGCATATATTTTAGTAACTAAAACATTGTAATAGCCATAAAGTTTGTTGAGTCCAGCTAACAAACATTACAGCTTATACTAGTGGTTCTATAAATAGAGCATGCATATAAATTTATAAATTTATAAAGAATAGAAAAAATTCGATCACGAGGCGGGACTCGAACCCGCATCCTTTCGCGCCATTCCGGGGCGGATGCCTGACCAACTCGGCCACTCGTGACCCTCACGATCACGATAAATTTATATTTATAAAGCATTTGAATGCCATAAAACCAAAAATATCAATTTCATTAGAGCATGCATCATTAATAAAACGATAGTCATATTAATCGGAATTACTCCACCGCAGCAATGTAGGAAGCATGTATTTAGCCAAGTTTACGAGTTATCTTGACGCTAACTTACTTCATATATCGTACATGCACGGGAATCAACTTCTGTTACAGTACTTGGTGTGTCAAATTGTTATTTTTAAGGTATGTTGTACACTGTATGATTATTATAAAAAAAAAATGTAAATAATTTTAATCGACACATAATCATATCGATTAATTTGTTTCATTCTTTCATACCAACAAATGACAATATAACTTACAAACAATTTTTAGTAGTCACTCTAAACGAATTGTACCCAGGTGCAGCCGAGGCAGCTAGTAAACTAGTGAAAGTAACTTTACATAAAAACAAAGCATTTGATTCAGGTGCATTCTACACAGATCGATATTATGCGCAACAGAATTTTAGTACTCTGCGACAAAAATATTAACAACATGCGAATGTACACGAAGGTGTGTTTTTTAAAGTTGATCGCGGTACACGGCGTGGGGTTTTCATCGATCATTTGCCTGCAATTTTCCGGGTACGTGCCTAAATCTAGCCCCTGTCGGATTGCCTTGACGGTCTAATGCGTCAGTCCCCTGCCTGGCCGAATATTCAATTTTTGTGCTTGCTTTACGCGTGGAATTGTTTATTGTCATCACGCTGGAGTCTCGTTGAGAGATTGGATCCACTCTTGTGTATGAAAAGTAAGAATGAGAGATTTGGATTAGATATCGGTGTCAGTTCCCTGTGTTAAGTACTATCGTATATTTTATTTAGTTTAATAGAAATTGTACTTAAGGTTTTGTTACCGAGCTCTAAGTGCGCTATTGGCTGCTTTTCTTTTAATGAAAGAGTGCAGCGCGGATATTACACAATATATGAAAATATGAGCGTTGTAAATTGTTAGTTGCGGTTGTGTTGTGGTGAAACTAGTTGTGATAAAAGAAATGATAAAGATAATTAATATAAACTTTATCGTTACTAATTACTAAGGTTAGTCTTAAGGCAGAAAGGATATATGAATATTGTCCTCTATAATATATTTGAAAAAGAAACATACATAGAGTGAGTAGGCAATCAAAGACCGTAATTGTAAGTACACTAACCCCAATAATTAAATACATGTCTGAAGTTTTTAAAGGAAAAGAGTTGGTACATTTTATTGGCTTTAAGTGCAGCATATAAAATTCATAGCACTCCAGCAGAGTGCTTAATCAGGGTCCAGGCCCTGGGCGGTTTAATTCCGTTTTAATAAACCGTTATAATACTATAATAAAATGTTGTGTGGTTTTATGAAACCACGGTAAAAGTGAAACTTTCCGAACACTGCTTTATACCTACTCGGCAGCCGACCGTCACGCGACATGCGCTACACAGACCAAAAAGTTTGAGACGATGTAATAAAAGTTTCACTTTAAAATGGGAAATAATCGTGCCTCGTTAGAGCTGCGGTGTTGGGGAGAAAATGTTGCTTCGAATCGTGTTATTACTTTCTATTTATAAGTTGTAAATTATCAATATTTTTCATTTTATACTTAATGTGTGCATGATGGACCTTTTATAGATTTTTTCCTATCACCCTTTTCCTCTTGTTTTCATACAGATCAAAAGTTAAAACGTATTTATTCGGTACTATATGGTATTGATATGTCTCATTTCAACATTTGATATAAATATATATAACCAACTCCACATAAAATAATTTTCCAGCAGACTGAGATCTGTGATTAAAATTTCACCCTCACAACAATCCTCGTTAATAAAAAGCAATCCTTTTTTAAACCCCCGGCATATTTGAAAAAATATTTCTCGTTCAATAGTAGCTAGGTATATAATCAGCAAAGTTTACTATATGGTTAACGAAACGGGGACGCATATAATGCGAGCTGCAATGTATTTGAAAAGGTCGCTTCATCGGTCTAATTTCCGCGGTCCTCAGCGAAACAAAACAAATACTTGCACAATAGTATATGGGCCCTTCTATGCGACAGTACCTACGTATTTTTACATTATGCCTGCTTGGAAATAGCGCTTTAAAATGTAGTGTGCGTTGTTAGGGAAAATTACTTTTTAACAGATTAGTTGGCTGGGGCAAATAGAAGTTATCTAAAACAAGGAAGGTAGTTAATAGTTATGATAGTGCGCTTTTAGGTAGGTATAGATAGTAATTAAAGAAGGTTTACGTATAATGATGCCACACCCAAAGTAACAAATAAAGAAATGAAGAAAAATAAATAAACACAATGTAAGAATTTATGTAAAATTGTATCTTTTTCATATCTAATGTAAAGTATATCTTGTAAAGTATTATAACACGTAGCTTGTAAGTAATACGCTGTCATGCATGCTTAGACCTGAAGATACAACTTGCCCGAGAAGCAGCCGGCTTTATTTCTGGAATCCGAAGATTTTCCTCAATTCCTTGTAACTCCTTTGACTACACACTTGGATTAATTCGACTGACAAGTGATAAGTTTCCTTGTACGCTTTACATAGGAAAAGCATTTGTTATAATCGCTGTAGAAGTGGAACAAATCGGAGTTAAACGAGTTGAACTGGCTTACCTCATAAGCATGGATAAGTTTTTCTAAGCTATCGATTACAACGTGAACTTTGTTGAACTACCGTGTTCTGACACGTTACCTAAGACAGTCCAAGTATAATATTGTAAAATGTATTTGTTGGTGTCCTAGGATTTTAGATCACTTCATCAAACATTATATGATTTCTCTAAGAGCTTGACATAGCGAAATGTAAATGTACTCCCGTAATTACTATTGAATCAAATTTATATTTTTGTCATCTGAATATATCGATATGCAAATGAGTACAAGCGAACAGCCAGTAACCGAACGTTACACTTAACGTATAAATTTCCCAAACGAAACATAATCAATTATAACGGGACACTCAATTCCGCAATCTACGATCACCAATCAGAGGTCGGTATTTACATAGAAATGTGCAATCCTGATAAACATCGACCATTGGGGGCCGAAGACATTATGCTAATTCCACTAAGCATTATACCAGCCAATTATATACATATACATATTCATGATTACGCTCGCTATTGATGGCACCTACTAATGCTCATTAAGTGGTCTATTAATGAGCTGCGCTTGATTGAGTTAAATCCAAGGTGGTTTTAAGAAATTAGAGATGTAAGTAATTAGATGCAGCACGATAGACGCATTAAATGTCAAGGTGTCCAAGGCATCTATTTACTTCTATTTTTGCATGAGAGGTCGATCGATGCGAGGGCGTTTAGTTATTTTAATGGACAAACATTAAATAAGGCAGAAATCTCAGAAAAACATGCAAAGATTGAAAATTAAACGACATATTATGCAACCATGTAACTTGTTATTAAAACTAGGGATAGATTTGTATGTTTTGTTAAAACTTATTGAACTTATAGATGAAGTGATGCCTATAGAGGTAACAATTGATAAATAGCAGATAGCTAGTGAGCCGCAGCAACATTGATGTAATCGTGACATTATTCGGGCGGTGTAAAGTGGCATTGTCTCAGTATCAGGGGTAGGACAAAAGAGCTCACTTAAGCCGGGTAAGCCGGAGGACGATGTTTGTACGGAAGGCAATAATGGACGATGTCACTGCCAACATTTGACTACGCAAACTGGCACGACGTCCCATTCGCCGTTTACCGTTTAAATGCTGAAATATTGCTGCGATTTTTGCTTTGCCCCTCTCAATTTTGTAACGTGGAAACGTTCAGTCATGTTTCGAGAAGTGATAGTTACTACGCTGTGCTAGAAGTCTTGTCGAAACAGCAAACTACGAGGAATAAAGTAAGAAATATAAAGCTGCTACAAGCATGATAGCGCATACGCAGCCACTTATAGGACATAGTGTCAACGATGTAAACGCTGTTAGTGAACATTGAAATCCTAAGTTATATTCTATACAATATGAAAACAATGTAATGAGAAATTATCGCAGAAAAGCCTCGAAAAGCCGTAAGGCGGCAGCTAGTTAAGTACAAATACACGCAACGATAACAAAGTAGTAACAAGGTGCGAAATTAAGTTATAGGCGTTAATTCAATCTAGATACATAACTAATAAACAAGCCAAATGCCCATTCCACAATGGGATTAACAATAAAGGAGTCTTGCTTATCTTGGGGTCTTGTTATTCGAGGTCCTCCTGCAAATGAAGGGTCTCAGTTCGAACTAATTTATCGTGGCCCAATTGAATCTTCATTTGACAACAATTGGGCAGGCCTTTGTAACCTGGAGGTATTCGGAGTTGGGATTTGTTTCATTATGCGATGGCGGCGTTAACTCGGCCCGTTTAACCGAAAACGTGTGACGTTTTGATATACGGAACCCCTGAATGGATGAAAGGACTAATAGAGAGTGGAGTGGTCGGTGGTGTTTACTTTTTTAATCTGTTATATTGCTGCCCTATAGTTTCTGCTATGCTGTCAGCTAGTGGTTGCAGATGTTATTTTTATGTATTCAAAATTTTCTGGGACGTCTTCCATATTCATATTTCTCGTTATATATAGCATCAATAATAATTATTTATTTTTGTTCTAAACCTTCTATTTTCCGTTAGTATGAAACTTTTTCGGTATCTACACTTTTGTTTTCATCAAAAGCGTAGTTATATGAAACTTTTATATCCGTCACTGAAATATACGTTTAATCTCTGTTTACATTTTCAAATAGTCACGAAATTGTAGCGCTTAACAATTTTTGTTGGAAAGTTGCATCTTGGGGCTCATTATGCTGCTGCAGCGCATACAATGTCTCTTCGGGGGCGAGTTAGCACAGCGAGTATCATTCACACTACTAATTTTTAATTAAAACTAAATTCTACATAAACATTTTTACTTGCGGGGAAACGAAATTATTGTATTAATTTACAGTGCGCGGTGAGACTGTTTATCATTTTAATGTTTGGTGAGTTAATAAATTTTAATCTAGTGGACGGGATTATCGGTTAACTTTGTAGGTAGGTAGGTAGGTACGTCTCTTTATTGATACTGTTTTGTATTAAAGGTATTTAATTACGTTATGATATTGTAATTAATATTTAAATTTATTATTTCGTATGATATATTTTAAATTGATACGTATTTAATTGCAATATTTAGATGTGTATTCATGTCATCCATAAAAAAATGCTCTTGCCTTATAATTTCTTATTAAAACAGGTTACTAAAAACTGAATCTACTAACTAAACGTTTTACCTATTTATGTGCAATGTGCATTTTATTTAAAAGAGCGAACCGCTAAGAGATATCTCAAAAATGCATATATTACAGTGGAGATGAACACATTCGTCATATTCAAAATGAATTTTGCAGACGCCTAAGCATTTTCTAATAAAAACATCGACCAGACGCTTATATGAGACATTCAATAAAGTAGGTGGGAGCCGTTCGCGCTTTGAGATTTTAATACTCTAGTGTGGAAGACGAAAATAAGAATTCTCCACACCTATTCTTTCGTTAAATTCTATTTAGTGCATTCTTAACTGGTGGCTTTTAATATCAGTGAAAATGTGGCGAAATTAATGTTTTTAAATGATTAATAATAATTTTTAAAATTTCAGATTTTTAATTTAATTTCGTCATTAAAGTTATTATAGTTTTGTAGTCCATTAAAACTATCATCTTTTGATACGCTTATTATAAAATTAGTCGACATTAATACTGAATACTTAATATACCGTAGTGATGAATAATATGACCATCGATCGACGATCGTCAAATCATGTCTATTTTTGTATAAAAGCGATAAAGAAAAGTTCAGTTTTAATCTATAATAAATTATTGTGATTAAGAGCGTATACGTGATCTATTTTTTTTAAACAAGTACGCCCGCCGAGTTGTCGTCATTAATGAAGTAGTTATTTTAATATGTATACTGTATAGCCTAGATAGTGGATAGACATCTGATGATATCAGTCGAATGAAAGATCGTGATTATGATTAAACAGTGAATATTCTGTATATATTTTATTATTTTCATTACTGTGGGGTTTTATTATGTCATTTTAATATGGAAAATGGATATACTTTTACTTATTGGTATACTTTTACACATTGGAACAGTCGTCCATTTCCACGTGTCCAAAGAAGCACTTTAGAAAATCATTAAAGATTTTTCAATATAGATTATTGTTAAGAGCACCACCTTAGCAAAACAATTTTATGCCTTCGAACCAAGTTTTTAATATAAGAAGAGCGTGTCACGAGCACACGTGTCAAAAGTGAAACTTCTTTGGCAAGATTCAAAGATACCAAAATGACGCGACCATGGAATTTTACACTCAACGCGCCTAAAGAATAACTTATTATACACTTCTAAAGGGAAAGAAGCGTTAAAAGCGGTTCCCATCAAGTAGCACAAGATGGCTAACGCATCTAAACCTATTTTTGCGGCGTTGCCGAGAAACAGAATGGCGCAGATCGTTTATGAGTGAGCGGAAGCCTGCACTAATAAGCAGCCGACGAGGTGCGAAGCTATAAAGGTTTTTGCTTTAATATTATATACGCTGTTTCTGTGAGGAACTTTTATCAGATACTGCGGATGAATCTCTCTATGAACTCGGAGATTGTTAAAAGGTAGGTATTTTGATGTCTACTTTTGGAAGGTTAGTGCTTCGATGTACAAGTGGTTTTGCTTTGTTGTGACTGCAAGCAGTTCGCATTTCTAATTGTTTGGTTTAAGATGTGTTTGTTTCGTTTATTGTAATTAAAAGCCATGAGACTTCAACGTTACAAGCTACAGCTATAAGGGGTTAATTAAGAATGATTAAAAATGTAACGTAGTTAACGAGAGAAAATAATTTACATCCACTTTTACATTAAATCTCTCAGCTATGATTAGTGATAGCTAACTGTAAAGTTTTTAACGGACTGTCATTTAATCCCGCGAGTGGAGTGTATTCATAAAACTATCTAGACGGTTTTAATTAATTCTGTAAAGTAGAACAAAGTTTTTATATCTTTGTAAAGCGTAAATGCTGCGTCCATCGTGCCTTTGCTATCCGTCAAGGTGGCTTACTATAAAATCTTGCAGCATTATTGTTTCCAGTGTGGGAAAGTGATGGCGCTAGACGACCTATATAGCGCTGTCACTTTTACATACTGGATATATTACTGCTTTAAGATAGCATGGTACGGGAGCGGGATTGTTACTTATCGACCGTTGCGATGTTCTTGTAAACTTTCACACCTCACGATGTTCATTTTGTTAACTTCCAAAAGCATTAAACTTTCCACGTTTTTACGAGGGCAGTTACGCCTGATGTTTTTGAATTTTTAATAATCTTCTTGCATAAATGTAAAGGTGTACTTATGTGTGTATATTACGTTTTAAGCTTGCTATGTTTTTATCGTGTTGGTCACAGATATTGTCACATAGCTTTAGGTAGATATTAAATTAATCATTTTTATATTGCTTTCTTATTTAAATAGACGTATAGCAATTAATTTCTTATATGTATTCAGTTCTGAAGGTGATATAAACCCACTCACTAAACTCATCTTGTTAGGAAAATCACATTCCGTCTAGGTGAAGACTGTAGAAACTAAAAATAAATAATTTTTAAAGTTTATGTTGAGGCTTATTTTCTTATTTTAGAAGACTGTTTTCGATGAGGGTTCTTAAAATCTAAAATAAAAATTTATTTAAATAGTAATTTCCATTTGTACACGTATTCTAAACTGTATAACTGTATTAGAAATAGCGCTACCAATACGTTTAAAGGCAAGGGTATCGCATAAACAAAGGATTATATTGCTTGAAACAAAGCTAGTCAATATGGAGAACAACAATAATTGAATAACAAACAACGGACGGACCTCGAAGCAATTCAGATAGTGGAACAACACGTCCTAACTCAGCGTTGAGTGCGCGTCCAGAAGCGAATTAACGTAATATGTTCGTTAAGAATTGAATGAAAATTTCTACTACCCTCTCGTACGCTTTTATAATATACTCGATACGTTGACAATGATTCATGGTAAGTGTCTATCGAATGGTGAATACACGGTGTTGTTTCACCCTTTACTGAGGAAAAGTGACACGTAAATAGTGACTCCAGTTTCAAACGCGACGCGCATACAGATGGAAAGTTGTAGCTCCCCAAGCGTGCTCCAGAAAGTTGGTTATAAAGCGCGATGTTTATGAGAACTTAAATTTGGAATCGAATTGCGACTCGATATCAAATGCAATTCTCATCTCTGTTTCGAAAGCCACAAGCGTCCCACCGCTGAGACTAATGCCGATACGTGACCTAATCGTAATGAGTGTAAAGCAGTCATTTTGTTTAATCTTACTTATAGCTACGTCTTCTTATGTAGGTGCTTTATATACAAAATTTGCTCGGGTTCAATGTATAAACATTCAATTGTTAACAAAATTGATCAGTGAAATGCGTTTGCCCCACTAAAGGAACGAGCGAGACCTTACATCTCACATTTTGCACAAAGAAATTGTTTTGTAAATAAATAATGTATTGTTTAGGCATTCCTTAGAAGCTTTTTAATCAGTTTCAAAAGGAAGCCATACGGCTTGCGGTGAATTAAGGAATAATACGAGGAATGCGGCATCAAAAACGTGCCAATTTAAAATTTCAAGAAGCGTTCCGAGTGTTCTTGGAATTATTTCAAACATTATGGAGCGCAGTTAGTTTTTCCTCTTTTAAGTCTTTTATTTGGTCAAATAGCAGTTTACTTAGTTACAATGCGGAGGTTTCATTTACTCATTCACATCATCATCATTCACATTTACATTTTTATATGTTACGTTTTTAAGAAACAAAAATATTATTCATTGCTTATACTTAGAGTATTGTGTTTTTCAAGAATTGTAATATACATTTAATTCACATGAGACAGACAACGTATGGAGTATTTAGTAGACAAAGTAATTATTATGATATCCTTGTGCAATTTTATACACTCGCAGGGAATGTATAAAGCGCATACAAATTATTGCTCTAAGAAAAGTTTCATTTTCGCGATCCGAATTTTAGATGACAGTTCAAGAGTCTGTTGCATTTAATATCTTCTTGGATATTTCAAACTGAATATTCTCTTCAAAGAATTGTTGGAGATATACATCTTGCCTGAACAACCGACTGGATTAGATGGGTTCATAATTTAGTAAGTTATTGTGAAGAATAAAGCTAATATTGAAAATGTTTCTTAGATATTGCCCATTCGTAAGGCAAATGTACAAGATATTGCCCATTTCGAAAAATATGACTTAATTTCGACGTGTTATAACAGTTATTAATATTGTAACTAGTAATAAGCAATTGAAGTACAACAACAAGAAATCCTTGTAAAAAAATTAAAAAAAAAATCGTTAAGAGCACTGAAATAACGATATAAAATATGACCCTACAAAAGTCAAGAGGCACGGGAGGGGAACTCCAACACGGAGTGAAGAGGCTTGTTAATTCTATGAATGTTTTCAAATCAATAATTTATTCCATCAAGTCTGTATCGCATCATCAAAAGATGTGCCTACTCGTATCTTTGTGTTGCGAATTGCGATTTATCGAGTTTACTCGGGCACTTGTGTTATCGCTTGCTACATGATTTATATGTTTAATGGATGTTAGTATGAATAAATAGTTTTAATTTTAATTTGTATTTATCAAATTTTGTGACGACATGTCTAGAAAATACGTCTGTAAGACTTGGCTCTTTCAATTATGTTTAAAAAATGAGGTTATTTTATTTAACTAATCTAAGAAGTCTATTCATTTAGAATTTAGGAAATCGCGCGATTAATCTCCCGGAGACAAATAAATTTTGCTTGTTACCGCAAACATAGACCGTTGATATATAGGTAGAGTAATGAACAGATCGGCTCCAAACTCCATTAAAATACACGGTACTCCATAATGATTATAACCTAGTATAAATATTTGGGAAGGAACTCAACAACAGTTGAAAGTGATTAATATTGAAGCCTTTAAGACATTAATGAATTCGCTCAAGTTATAGACGGTGGCTAGATAAATTAACTGTTTAGATATTGCAACTGAAATTCAAACCAGAATTGGAAATTCTCTATTATGATATTGTTATATGCAACGAATACAAATGACAATAATGAAGAACTGTATTGATGACTTTTGTAGCCATTTATAGCTAACTATTGGTCCGCCCCGGCTTCGCCCGTGTTACCTACATGTTAACGTTTTTTTTTCATAAGAACCATCCTCGTACTTCAAGGAAAAGATTCCGCAGCGCACGTGATGACAGAATTTTTATTAAGGATTTTTTTACACCTTGGGTTACATTATTGCATTTTTGGTAAGGATCTCTAATTTTTTTGATAATGCAATATAGCCTATGTTGCTCAGTGAAGATGCAGCTTTCTAATGGTGAAAGAATTTTTGAAATCGGTCCAGTTGTTTATGCGTGAAAACCATACATACATACATAATTACAAACCTTTCCTCTTTATAATATTATTATTAGTATAGATAGAACGACGTCCGATTAGGAAACTATAAGTGAGTCGTAAATTGTGCGAGTCAAAAGCAAATTTAATAAAGACAAGGGCGGAAAAAGTAAAGTGATTAGGTATAATAGAGCCATTATCCCAAAAGGCGCCCAGCCAATACATTATAGACATGTCCGGGCTATACATCGGGCCGCAGGTGTCCGGTAACTGGTGCATTTACCCTGGACGCTTTACACGTGAATCGTTAACTAAACTACGCCCAAATGAGCGCTATCAAATTCCGTACTCGTTTTGATTGTAGTTAAACAGCTTCCACGTGTTTCGCTTCGAAATATTTATATTGTAAGTAATTTGCGTACGGTGTTTTTGTTAAGGAAGCTTCGTGGGGTGAATTCATGCAATTTACCCGGTAGGTACCTGTTTAGATTAGAAAACTAAACCGCGATGAATTTAACATATTATAATGGTTTTTACAAGTTAAAAAAATATTTAGTAAACCCCCTGTATATTTTAGACCTTTCAGTTTCCAGATTATGATATAGTTCTATAAATTATAAAACGTGGTTCTATATAACAAGTTAAATTCACTTACTGGTTCAATCCTTCGTTAATATTCGCTCATATAAACGCATTGAAAGTTAATAGGTACACGAAATAAGACAAAATTGATGTGACACTTTTAAAATATATTACTAAGGTGGGTATCTCACGAAATGATAAACCGATGTCACTTTTAATAACCACCGCGGCCGTAACTCATCCTTTCCGCGTAATAAACTCTCACTCACGCAAATAAAGGGCGAAAAGGGAAACAATTATAAGGACAAAAGGTATTATTTAGTCAATAAACGGGTGAGATTGTATCAAGGGCTTCTATACAACGAGGTGTTTTATGGTAACAGAATCGACCCTCTACAAATGAAAGTCACGAGATAAAATCCGAACAGATTGTGCAGCGGTTGTAAAATACTTTTATCAGCGTAATATATTTTTTATTTGTTTTGATGTAGGTGTTTAATAATATGAGGAACTGGGTTTGTGTTTCTTAAGTGGTCAAGAAAGCTTTTGAGTACATACGTTTCACGAACCTACTGACAGGCTGCCTAGTACCTATTCATTATTCTAATATTTTTTTTTTACGTATATAAATGTGTAATCAATTGTATTTGTACTGATTTAGTACTTATTTAATTTGAACTATTTTAGTACGAGATAAGAGATACGAGATTTAGAACGAGCGACAAAGAAGCACAATCGGACGTTGTCACGTTCAACTATCGTCAGTAAACCGACTTTACAGACAACCATTTTTTATTAGCCACTTTAAAATATTACCCGTTGACCCATTGTTTATCAGCCAACAGCAATCACTTCAAGTCCCGTCGGTCTATCAATACCTTTCAGCGAAATCCCATTACGCGGCACCTCGAAAACACGCTAATTAGAATAAAGCAGCGCAAACAAAACGATCTATCAAACAGTCATAACGCTAATAACTTAGAAACTAAATCGCTATAAAGTCGTCAAGTAAATGAGCGCGGTGGAGGAACTTCAAGACAGGCGCGACCACAAATCATTATAAGTTGCAATTACCGGGCGCCGTAAATACCGTCTTATATTAGCTGCATAGTTGGAAAGAGTGCACCGCTACATTTCACGCCGTTATTAAACATTTGATAGCTATTGCTGCTGTATATCATGTGATCTCGTTTGCACTGTGATCAACATGCGCCAGTTTTATGAGAATTGAGAACTGTAAGTCATTTTTGTTGCGTGGATGATTTGAATGATTGACTTGTCTGTTCTGTTTTGTGTCTAATTAAAAAAAAAAAAAAAGTATAAACAATTTAAATTGAATACATTTTTTATACTAACATATTCTATAAAATTTCACAAGTATACGAAAATAAACTCTTAAAGGTTACCCAAATGATAAAAATAAACTTGTACAAATGCGACAGCGGATAGGTGTACTCCCAAAAAGAGAAATGGAACCGAGAGAAAAAATCTATGGTAATTGATTCTTGTTAATGCACACATCTAAACACAATGAACACTTGCTTTTTCTAGACTAGAAAAACTATACACAAAGAGCGAGCTCCATTTTCCTCCTACATTATCCCGAAACATTAATTCTGCGTAAGGCTGAGGACACAAGGAATAAATTCACTTAATCTAATACAGAGAGCGAGAGACCAAAGTAAATATGGTGCGAAATTAACAAATACCGCTCTTACACGTTTAAGACAATATCAGAGACTAGGTTGCGCTAGTGTGAACACACGTTGGGAATTTACAGGTCTTTTTCTAATGCTTCTATTGGTGTTGGGAACGGGAGAGAGTTTATTTTTATGGTGCTATGGAGCAATACAGTTGTAGAAGATTGTGGTTATTTACGCGATTTATTGGACAAAATTATAATACTTAATAATACTAATGAATAGAAAGTGGACTTGCAACTGTGAATCATGCTGTGTTGGCTTCATTATTGAACTGAAATAAGTAATTAGGTACTTGTTGATAAATTTAAAGCTAGAAGCACTATTACTTTAACGAGTTCTATGTAATAAGTATTCTAAAAATAAATAAAAACTAAAGGTAAAACTAATAAAAACAACTTGTTAAAATATCTCACTTTCCAGACTGTTTGTAAACAATATTCTGTTTCTCAGAAACGCCAAGATAATGAAAACAAAAATTGTCCTCAATTTCTTAAAATAGTTGTCACTGTTTGCCTTTCGCATAGAAGAGAACTAACGTAGCAACGAACTTTAATCCCACGCAAGTATAAACAATACCGGGTTGTAGTAAACAGAGCGGATAATGTAAAATTAAATGGTCTTTAATTGCATGGAGTTATTTATACTGTAGATATGTGTGTAGCTATCTCGCTTATCAAAACAATAGGGTTTCTTGAAAATTTCGATGTGGGTTAAACTATTTTGAGATTGTGTTATTTTCTTTACTAGTAATTAAGTAATTTACATATTCTTGTAAAATTGTTCTGTGTACATGTACCTACTCGTATTTAAAACACGTCAATCGTTTGAATCCTTAATAACTCAGTTTAGTATTAAACGCTAGAAATTTAAATTTCACATCAATATAGATTAAACGCGCCGAACCAATTATTCTTATTACAAATGAAATATATCTTAACCTCCATCTTTAAAACTGGGCACCCACGCTTTTTCAACATAATTATCAATTTCCTCGGTAACATCCTTTCAGTTCCCAAGTTTGTACGAAGCAAGTCAGCACAATGGCAGATCTTGATGGCAAATTACTTTCTCATTGCGTATTCTACAATCGTTCAACAGTTCCGTCTAGACTTGTTTCATTAGCCAATCATTTGCCAAACTTCGTTATGTAACCCCGCAATATTCTACGGATGTAGTGCGAATCAATAGGTAGCCCAGCGCAGTTGGTTTAATTAAATATTTCCTGTATTAATTTCTGTTAACCGAGCGTAAGTAGCGTATTTGGGGAATGGAACAATTGGTCTGCGTTAATGTTTCATGCGACTTCTCTATTGTATTTCGTTTAGGTAAAGTTAATAAGTTGGCAGGATTGTAGGACGATATGATTCTTACGTAAGGGGAGGTACTTCTGGCAGTCGACACGGTTGGCATGATGGATGATATTGTTCAATGTGGAAAACGTTTCACTTCATTCCTTGTCGATCATTCACTTCTTAGGATCATGATCACTGTTCACTATTTAACTCCATGGCAAGCTTGATCTGAAAAAAATAAGCGTGAGCGCAAATAGAACATATACGACACTTTTATCACTGGTAATTTGTTACGGCATTTTGTGCAAAATTTCATTACACGTTCAGAGATTTCGGCTTTCGAGTCGGTTCTCTATGTTTAAACGTAGCAAAACTAGGCCTAATTTACCTCTGATATAATAAACCGTTCCAGCTAGGTGTTGGTGTTGGCTAGAAGGCGCTGCGACCGCAATATATTGCGGAGACGGGCATCGTCTGAATCTCCCGTGAAATTACTGTCTTGCCGCACGTTCATAAATTGCACTTATGCATTCACATAAATGTATAAACACGGAGACCGCACTGCACCACGTGCGATGCTGTTTAGGTACTGTTTAGTGTGCACTGGCTTGTCTTGGCTGGCACTGGTTGGTCTCTAATTGTGGTCTAGTGGTATGTACCTATGTGTGGATTTCAACAGGTGAAGGTAGGTAGGTGTGGTGAAGAATCCTTACCACTTCTATTACCACTATAAACTATATAGATCCGTAAATATTGATGAGTATATTGGGTGAGAGGGTAAACATTTGATGTGATGGAATATACCTAATTTGTAGTGTTTGAATAAGTAATTCGTTTGTTTTTAATGTAACAACTTAAAACAGAAAATAATGTGGCTCTAAACATTATTTTGTGTTTTAAGTAGTTACATTGATTATAAGGAATATAAATTGTTCACTGATTAAACTCCAAATTACGCTAAACATTCAACATTTAAAGGAGAATGGCAAACTCCCATAGGACTCTGGGCCTGATCGTTACACTGATGATTTATAGAGGATTAAATAGATAAAAATATACAAATTCTATAAATATAATAATTATAGATCTGTTCTATGGGATAGCAGAGATATTGGGGTGTAAAGTAACAAAAATAAAAGTTAGTTTGCTTGAGTTAAATGAATAGCATTGCATTTTTCTAGGTCCAGGTAAGTTTATTTTCTATCTACATTGTCTAGCTAATAATAGTGTAACAGTAGAACAGTCAGGTAATAGAAATATTGGATCCAACACATATTATTCAACAAACATTTTAACTTACCAAAACATCAACAATCACTAGGTAGGTACATTTCTTATCACTACATAGTATAAAACAAAGTCGCTTTCTCTGTCCCTATGTCCCTATGTCCCTTTGTACGCTTAAATCTTTGAAACTACGCAACGGATTTTGATGCGGTTTTTTTTAATAGATAGAGTGATTCAAGAGGAAGGCTTATATGTATAATAACATCCATTAAATAGTGGAGAAGTACTGTTATTTTTGAGGTTTCTAATGTGATGTTGTAAATAATTACATTTTTTCCGCTTACATTGCACAAACGCAGGCTGAACCCTACGAGTTTTATCAAAATAATGTACTAAGTATTGTTCACATTGAAAAGGTCTACAGAAAAGTCCGTGATGGTATATGTCTATCTCTTATGGATAACCCACAATAACTTTTATATTTATAAATATATTTTATACCCGTGCGAAGCCGGAGCGGGCCGCTATGTTTTTATATACAACGTTCACAGTTTTTCTGTAGTGTATTTATAGTATCAGCATTGCACCCGTGCGAAGCCGGGGCGGGTCGCTAGTATCTTTATAAATGGATGAATCAGGATTCGCTTTCATAAAGACTAATCAATTCAAATAATATCTTTAGAGTAAAAATAGACGATTGGCAATTTTGAATAAAACGTTACTAAAACTTCACTCAAAAGGTCAAACAACAAACATAACAAATCACTCATCACTGACACAATTATGATTAATAATTTGACATTTATTAATGGCCAGCTACCTAAATAAAAAAAGTTTTAATTATTATTGATTAAGTAAAATATGTTTTTATTTTATAGAATGACCTAAATAAATTAAGATGTTTGTTAAAAAAAAGTTAAGTTTTGCTTCTGATTTTTATAGCATTAGAATTCAATAAAACTAAAAATGAAAAATAAACATTTATTCGTATTAATCTATATATTTGACTATTTTACTCCTGACAACACTGACATCTCTGCTTGATAAGACCGGTAGTGAACGATTTATCTTTTTTTTCAAAGATTTGTTTTCCCATAGAATCAGAAGTCAATATTTTACAAATAATTATTAAAATTAACATAATGAATTTTAAATATATTATGATTTCTGTAACAGTTAGGCCCAGTTTCGCCATTCTCCTTTAAAATCTTCTTACAGAACCTAAGTTTCTAACAAGAAAACAGATTATTTGCTTTAGAAAGTACCAGCTAAATAACATAAAAGTTACACGTAGTAATAATGTTAAGTAACCCGCACAGAGAGCGATTCTGGGTATTACTTCTGAAATTATACAAACTATTGAAGCAACCCTTTTGGAGAAAACTCAACTTGTCTGCGCATCTTTGCTATAACTAAAGTTTTTGTTACGTCGACGATTCGACACGATCGACTAATGAATTTTAACAAATAGTCGAAAAGCTCTATGGTTTCTTAAGTCTACATTTTATAATTAATCCAACATTGTTTTTAGGTGAGATTTACTTGCAATTGTGCTTGGAATTATTTTAATAATCGTGTTGCAAAAAGGATTTATTGATTTAATTTATTTATTGTGGCCTAACCTTGTCTGTTATATTTTTGCCGCTGAAATCACATTACGATTTACGAACACTACTGCTTTAAAACTATAATGTATAATCTGGTTTTTATTCCGTTAATATTATGAAATATTATATACCTAGCAATGTAAATAAACTTAATCCGAGTTCATAATTTACACTAGGCATGTTTTAATGTTCTATCAAGATTTTAACGAAAGAAAACAGAAAGTATTACCTGTTTTTATTTTTAAAATACATATAATTTGTAAAGAATAAAGACTGCGCTCGACACAGTGCAATTTTACGGCAATTTGTTGGTCCCAGGTGACTACTCGAAACTGTGCTAACTGGCATTATCCAGTTAAGACTTTCCACATTGATATATAATTTCTGGAAAGTTTTTTTAAATTGATAATTTGTTCAATGTTTTGAATTTTTTTTGAAGGTAGGTGTAGTAATATTAGCTGATGTAGAGGTACCTACTGGTATATTTCATATCATATATGAAATATAATAGAAAAACAAAATACAATTATGTAGGTTCTACATTACGATTGGCTCAAATAAATAACGTGCAAAATATAAGCCAATAATGTTAAACTACCTGCATTAAAATGATATATTGCAACGCGTTAAAACCTTAGGCATATCAACATACGATAAAACTAGCATAAACGCGAAATTAACACATCGACCCATCGCAGCCGTAAAATATCAAAGGTCGCATCCAGTAGGTGTATATCAATAGTTTTATGTGTCATTCTGTAAGTACCTTCGGCCGTGTAAACATCGGGGGTTAAGTTTAAGCGTTAACCCTCACGAAACATGTCAACTCAAGTTATTAGGGTCTACGTGACCCTGACACGCTACTTTCGCCATTAACCATCTTATGGCCTTTTTTTGAAAATACAAAATACAAGATAGGATGAGATATAGCGAGAATAAAATATGTGAAGGCCTATTTTCGTGTGGCGTAGTTTCACTTTTGGGTAGCGTGGTTAGGTTTCGTAATGGTGGACGAATCTTGATGAAGAAAAAACTTTAACAAATTATTTTTCTGTTCATTATTAAACTGAATATTCGTTCATAACGTTACACGTAGTTATAATGTTGAAATGATTCATAAATAATAATTATTTACGTATTGATCGATCTAGAATTACTTGTTGCTTTTACCTATGTAAAGCTATGTAGTTGGAGCTGAAATTTGCTAAACATTTAAGACGTGGAATAATATTTATGCTTTTCTAATACGTTTCACGCAAACAAAGCCCCGGGATGTAGTTAGTAATAGATAATAAGTAGATAGAAATAGTTAGTAATCGTATGATATTATAGAGCAGCTGTAACATATATTCAATGTCATGTCTTTCATTTGGATTTCGACGTAGGTAAGCCAGGATTTATTTTGCTCTTAGTTTAATTAAGTGAAATAACGCGTAAGGTGTATAAAAATTTATAATGGTGTTATTAAAATATCGCCAAGTTCAGAGCACTTTCTAAGCGATACTTCTAACGATTGTTTTGTGGAGGAAAGAAGGTGGAATTCCTCCATCGAAAAAGGGAGGATCCTCGACCAGTCTACTCGACTGGCCGGCCGTGAAGGCCCCGATGGATGATGTCGGAAAGTTGTATATATGCTCTGTAGCGAAAACATTTCGCTTGCGCGATTCAGAGCGAGGTGTCGCTACAGGACTCCCCTCCGAGACCGGAGGTCGTAGTACGAGTTGCCTCGCCAGTGCCAGGTATGTTCCAGTGAGTCGGAACAGGAAGCCGCTAGTTCACAGTGAGTCGGAACTGAGAGCGGTGATGCTGCGTGTAATGCTCCAGTGAGTCGGAGTGTGCAGTGAGGGTGGCTGTGGAGCTGACCAAGCATGCGCGATCGCACATGGTAGTGGACAGGACTCCATTTGAAGCCGAGTGCGCTGGCTGGCGGGCGGTGATCGTAGGCGGGGAAGGGATAGGTGAGCATGGACATCATGGATGGACAGAAGGAGTTGTGAACTGTCAGGGGTCACCACTGTGGAGGAAGGAAGGTGGAATTCCTCCATCGAAAAAGGGAGGATCCTCGACCAGTCTACTCGACTGGCCGGCCGCGAAGGCCCCGATGGATGATGTCGGAAAGTTGTATATATGCTGTGTAGCGAAAACATTTCGCTTGCGCGATTCAGAGCGAGGTGTCGCTACAGTTTTAATCAAACAACTGAAAAGGCGAAAAATAAGTACCACATTTTAACATACATTCACAGGGCGTCCTATACAAAAAAGGCTTTTTTGGGTTAAATATATGTACCTACAGTAGGCAATGGTAGTTGCGGTTAATGAGAATGTGTGGATAATTGGCGGTCTGCGACTTATAGCCTCAGTTTGGGACCGTACTTGGTTCGGATATTGTACTTCAGCCTGAAAGGAATATAGACTTTCTATATAGTACCTAGTATATTGTGAAGATTCGATGATAAATTGAATGAGGAGTATTTCTTATATGTGATTTATTGTTAGGTGAATAAGGTATGTGTTGTTTCGAATGTTTAACACGCCTCGCTTCGTTTTGGTTTATACAGTTGTGTGAGTGAGGTTAGGAGGTTTAGATGTTAGTTGGTTGAGATATGTAGAATTAGATTAGCTGGAATGAATGTAACTTATACATAGTAGAGATTTAGATAATATTAAGATACATACTCTCTTGGAAACAAAGTAAAAGAAAGACAGTATTAATGCTACATAATTATGTATACTGTATATACATTGTACATAGTACAAAAATGTTGTATTCAGCTTACAATTCATAATAAAACTCAATTGGTTATTAATGTAAAATACTTTAGTATGTAAAATATAGTAAAACGTTATTCGCCCCGAGCTATAATCAAAAAGCAAAGCGTTAAAAGTTAATAAAATCAAAATAATATTAAAATTTAACAAGCTAGCGAACCGAATACCTCATTTACGTTTTTATGAAGTCACTGAAAATGAACAATAATTCTCTGTCTAGACTAAAATAATATATAAAAAGGCAATATTAAATTTACCATAATGATAAACTACACTCGTACGCTTGATAATACATTTTATGAACTTCATTTGCGGTTTTTTGTTTAATACATATGTATAATGAAATTATACGCTTTCGGGTAATCAGATAATGCCTAGTTTATAAATACTAGGTTCACGTTTAGACAGGTACTGGTGATAGTTTATGAATAGAAAACAGCAAGGTATGAAGATGTGTATTTTACAATATCAATGCACATAGGAATAAACTACCTACCTAGGCACTTCAAAAGTCAACGTAGTTGGCTAATCCTAGTTTACAGGTTGGTTGTTGAGATCTGCACACGGGTTCATCTTTCTAATACGTCGTTTTAAATGAAACTATAGACGAAAACGTTTGGAACTGATCCAGTTTTTCATCCTAAAAAGGTCACCACGGAAGGCGGCACTTGGCGGTTGAAAGCACGGTAGGCAGTCGTATGGTAATCAGTTTCCTTCCTAGCCCAACAGCCATAAATATGGTGCCGGTGTGCCAGAGCTTGAAAAATTGCCCAGCCAAACGGATATGTTGACTTTGAGTATCGCAGTGCTTAGCGCGTTTTGATGCTAAATGAGGGTAGTCGGATATTTTTGAAAATGAAGGTAGACACAGAAATGTGTTGTATTTATGCTTAATTATAATTAAATGTAAATAGCAATAGCTTAATTTGATAAAAAAATAAACAATAAGGTACCATATTGGAAAGAAAATGTAAAATAATTTGGCCACTTTCACGCAACTGGCGTACAGTTGGAAACTTCAAGAGCCTTAACAAACGCAATAAATCTAAATTCAAAACAATTATTAGACGCATATAAGCAACATTTTGTATGTGACAACTTCATGATTGTTCGAAAGTTAATAAAACAACCCGTCTCGACTCCGCTTCCACCCTTTGTTGGAGCAGTTAACCAATTTCGTAACTTTCAAATGAAAAATTATGACTCCGTGTCAAATTATTAATTGAACGAAGAATAAATTATACACTGTTTGATTTCCAACGCGATTCGGCTGTGCTGCGGCAATTTTAAATGTAAATACAACAAGCTCACGTATTTAATGATCATACAGTTTAGTTGTATTATTATATGATTGGTGTTTATTGAAGTACTGCGTATATGTGGTTATGCACGATTTCAGATTTTGTTAATTAAATTAAAACAAAGTTCTACCTATAAAATTATATGGTTCGAGTTTAAAAGCATGTCTATTAATTATTTTGTATTATCCCTATAATCTCTGATGGAGATATGCAAACTTTTATTGCCCTTCTGAGATACGATTGCAAGTATTAGTCGTTGGTTTTTACAACTTCAACTGTTAGGCACTTTTGAAGAGTAAAGTTTCGTCGGTTAGTGCACTCCTCTCTCGGGAGTGATTTCATAACGATTGTATGAAAATTTAAATTATTTTTATCAGTCTGTTTAATGTGTATTGCTGTTGGAATTAGTTGTAGATAACGAAGCTTAACTGTGTGTAATAGGTGAAACCTTCATAACTTTTTAGGTGGGACACATACCTACTATTAGCTCAGAAACGACCGACGTTCTTTTTGAACCTTGCCTCTCTGAGGTATCAAATTAGTATAAAATTTTCTGTGCGAGAAAACTAGTGATTTTTTTAAATTAATGAATAGATACACAAAACATAAACATAGAAGCTCTTATTTTGCAGTAGAATATTCAGCTGGTAAGTGCGTACCGGCCATTTCGATTGCATATTAATGCTACTAGCCCTTTATATATCCAAACTAGACGTCAATAGTTAATAGGATTTAAGTGAAACGAGTTTTATTGGCAATCGCAATGATCGGAGGATTTAATATTGAATTAATCTCAAATCGTTAGATTCCGTAAATATGTGTAGATTCTTAAATCACAAGGTAATCCTACTAATATTATAAATGCGAAAGTTTGTATGGATGTATGGATGTTTGTTACTCTTTCACGTAAAAACTACTGAACCGATTACAATGAAATTTAGCACACATATAGAGGGTAACTTGGAATAACACATAGGATAGGTTTTATCCCGGAAATCCCACGGGAACGGGAACTATGCGAGTTTTTCTTTGAAAACGCGGGCGAAGCCGCGGGCGGAAATCTAGTTTTGAATATAAGACACATTATTTAAACACAAATAAACTGGTAAAATATGTTTTTCCACTACATTATAGTACTATGACAAACTTATAAAACAAAGACAAAGTTATAGTAACCAATCACAGTGCCAAAAAACTTCTAAAAAGTTAATCTTTATAATGAAGTACAATGTCCATAACGTATCTATCGTCTAAACGTGAATATTCAATTAGCGCATGCACTAATGCACTGCACAGAGTAATCGATAGCTAGTAAAAATGTCGCTGTCCTGATTCCCAATTAGGCTTGACATTGATTCCGTCTGCAGCGCTTTAAGCACTGAAATAGCTGTGATCGATTAAACCCAATTCGGATGCAAACTTGATGGGATTGGATTGTGATTCCTTGTTGGTTGTGCGTTTATTTGCAGCGCTGTTTGCTACGTTTGTGTGGATTAACGGTCTGTCGCTGATTGAATTGTAGACTTTTTGAAGTGTGGGTGTGGAACTGGTTATTATAATGCATCACTACATAGTATAAAACAAAGTCGCTTTCTCTGTCCCTATGTCCCTTTGTATGCTTAAATCTTCAAATATAACTTATTAGGTTTTAGATAAAGCGGGTGAAGCCGCGGGCGGAAAGCTAGTTTAATTATATATTACAAAATTAAGCTATGAGTACAATGCGTTCTTACACTTTGAACAGATTCCCAAACCAATTATGGTCTCGTAAGGTAAATAGGTACAATACAGTCACTTTAATTTTCATTTCTTCTTCAAATAAAATTTTGCCATATAGTTTATGCTCTTTGAGCAAAATAAATAAACGAACGGGACTACTTTTGCATGCCCGAGTTACTTATTTACATAGGGGCGTTCCAACTGACCCTATATAATGGTGAATTTTTTTATTTAAAGACATTATCGAGGGTCCATCTATAGCCAAAGGCACGGTGAAATACAACGTAGTTTAAAAAATCTTCGCAAAGGTAAATTGGGATCGGCAGAGGAAATGCCCCGGGCACCTGTAGGAGACAGAAAATCAGTGAAATCCTAAACTGATGTATAGAGATTTTTTCAATTTTAAGGACGGCCACTAGCCACAGGCTTACTTGGTGAGTACGAAATTCTATGTTAGATTTTGTTTCAAAAACGATAAATATACCTAATATTCAAGCGTTGTAGTGCGAATTATTCGGGGAAAATGTGTGGAAATGAACCAAACGAATATAACAGGTTCAACATAATCTTATACTTATATCTAAGACTGATTGAGTTTTTTAATAAAAATTTATACCTGCATGTTTTCTTCAATGAGTTATTTATTTAAATCAAGTCTTAAATTCATTTTTCATTGACGATCGTTTCGATTGATAAATAATAATTAAAGTAGCTGTTTTTAACTATATACACTTATGGAGTTTTATAAACGTTTTAAACTTCAGATGTAATATTTATACACAAAATTTGATAAAACTAATTCTATTACTTATAAAAATCAGTTGGCGTGTCCAAGGTTTGCGTTCTTTCATTAAAACGATGCATAAGAAAGCACGATAAGAATATAGTGTGAAAAATGCTTTATATATACGTGTTTTCATTAAAGTCGTCTAGATTAAAAGATACGCTTTTGTTTGAAATGAATATTCATGGCTCGAGCTATTTTTATAAGAAAAAATATTAATTTATTCGATTAACGGTGGATGTCTTTTAAGGCTTCTATCTTACTTGTAATCTTATTTAAATTTACTTTTTATAAAAGAATTTGTATATTTTAGTAGGATTTTAATCTAAGCAAAAGTAGGTTGTATTTATAATAAATATTTCATAAACATCAACAAGATAAATAAAAAAAAAAGTTATGTTTAATGAACTTGTGAAAAGAAATCGTAAAAATCCCTCTGAGAAAATTAATGGACTAGACTTCCTATCATAAAATAATATATGTAATACACGTTAGAATTTTTTATATTCAGTGTATTATTAATATTACCATTGTCTCTTCATCGTTAAATATAAACAATAATGTCGTAGATAGGATTTTTAAAGAAAGCATTTTTAATTTTCATTATTTTATTCATCTCGCCATTTCGAATGCCTGACAACGAGCTTGGTCAACTCAAATATTACATGCCTTACCTTAACCCTAATTCATTAATTATTATAAGGCGTTGGCGTAACGACTAGGTGGCGTAAAGCAAATAGACTAAAATATCCTACGAATTTCACACAGCACAAATGTAGATAGAAATAAAATAAACTCGAATGGCATCAGCGAAAGCTTCTTAGTGAATTCTTGTAACTTCGTGGCCCATTACGCCCGCTTTGATATCGTCATTGTATAGCGAAACTTGTAAACATTATCCGAAAATTCTTTGTGATATGCGAGAGGATGTAATTCAATATACATAAGTAGATGAATGGGATGTGACGGCGTGTCGCGTCTTATGTTATGTTTGCTGGATTACGTTACGAAGGTTTTGGTGAACGAGTGTAGGTAATGTTTTGCGGTAGGCGGGAGTTTTTAAGTCTGGTAAATTGGTTTGTGTGAATGGACTTTTGAGCATGGCTTGTTGTATACTACTAAAATATAGATTAAATCTTGTTCTATTGTGCTAGAGTTTGTAATTAATATAGAATGTTTTAATCACGTAACTTGATCCCGTTTCAAATTAACTGTATTGATTGATATCGAAGTTGAATTGGTGATAAATAACACCAGTATTTATTATCCATACGGCTAAAAATGTAATATTATATGTATAAAAAGATACGATAGACTTTAAATAATGTCGGATCCTTATATCAAAAGTTACGTTCTCAGTTCCAACATTATACACAATATTGTAAATTTAGCAGCATATATTTATAATCCTTTATTTATATTATTATTACGCCAGCGCTGAAATCCATTCTCAGCTGTCCAGTTAACAAAAATGACTGGAATCGCGCAAAAATATGTAGCGCTAACTTGTACAATCTTGAAATATCTTCCCGGAGCGAAAACTAGCGGAGTAGTTTCAATGAAGTTAAAAATATCATCCATGAATTTCCAAAGCAAAATACTGTTTTAATAAAGATCGTAGGTCCCGTGCAAAATTCAGGGATGTTGAAATAGCGGCACCAATTTACTGTGCCACCTAAAACGGGCTCGGTCGGTCGATATTTTAGTTGTGGCCGCGTTACAATATAAAACGACCTTTGGATAATATTACGGCACAAACAAAAATATCATCGTCACCATCTTGATGCATGGCGTTCGACAACTGTGCGTTTTGCACGGCATTTCCTGCCTAGAACCACACTCTTGTGGAACAAACTACCACCTTCCGTGTTCCCCAACCAATATGACATGGGAACCTTCAAGAAAAAAGCCTACACCCACCTTAAAAGCCTTCTTCCACCTCAAAACCGGCAATACGTTCCCTAATGCTGTAAACTGTCATGGGCGGCGACCATCACCTACCATCAAGTGGGTCGCCTGCTCCATTGCCGGGGTTGCAATAAAAAAAAATACATATTAGATTGATAAATAGCAATTGATACTATTGCCTTCGTTGATACAGATATCGGAGAGGTTACAATGCTTATTTCTGCATATGATTTTAAAACGGTGGAATTATAAATATTTTAGGACGATTCAGCCAACTCTGACTAGACCCTAAAACATGTATCTATTCCTAATAACTACCTAAACGTAGAATTTAATTTATGTTCCTTGATTGAGCAAAGCGCGTAAAAGATACCACATTCCTTACAATACCTTATGATTGACACAACTAATGTGAAGAAATAAATGAAAATGATATGTTATTTTCTCCATCTCTTTAAATTTACGTATCTATTTCTGCCTAAACACAAATTGCATCTATTTATATCAAATCCATTGTCATCTATTTTCGGCTCAAATCCATACCTTTTTGACCTGGAGCGTGCGTTAAATAAGCTCTATTATATAATTGTTGTCTTTGTTGTGTAACAATGGCAATTTAAAACTTAATTGAGCTGATTACCTTCTACCCTGGTTGCCTGGAAGAGATCACTACTAAGTGATAAGCCCGCCAAATGCACTAAATTGTTTATTGCTTTTATTTTTGTATATTTTAGTACCTAAGACCGTTTAGTTGTATTAAAGAGTCAATAAATTAAATATAGGTACGCTTTTTAGGTGTTTTTTTAGATTCTACGATACTAGATTGAGCCATCCCGTGCTATCTATTTGCGTTAATCGGTGCTAACTGGCACGTAGCGGTTGGCCGCTGTCTGCAAGTTGGATTGACGTGCAATTTGCGTTCGTATTATGTTGTTATTAGCTTTGAATTCCTTTGACACGTGAACGCGTCTTGACGTGTGATCTTGAGTTACACTTGCTTTAAATTGACTAGGGCTCTTTATAAATTGTAATTATGACTGGCTGTGTAGCATTTTAAGGAAATAATACCTAGTAGTCTGGAAAAAAAATTGTTCTGTTCTTTGAAAATTTATTTAAAATTCTTTACAAAACTACTACGAATTTGATAAACCATAGGTATTCTGCAACGGGACTCGAAAATTCATCCACATAGTGGCCGAAAAATTGAATACCAATTTAGTTCGATTTTCCAAAGTGAATATACAAAACTGGTAAAGTTATTCGGTTTTTTGCAATTTTGTAAAAAATTGTGTGTTATGCTTTCGTTCAAATGAAAATCTCACGTTTGAAAGTGTTTATGTGCGAGTATTTAGTTCTTGGAGCTGCAATATCCGCGTCTTATAATATTTATCTTATAAACCGTTGCCACTACTACGATAAAAACTATATTAACCGGGAGAATATTTTAGTATTTTTATATTTTAATAACGTTTAAACAGAAGAAAGTTCAAAATGTAAGTCATGATCTCTAGATCTTATTAATTTAAACTTCACTTAGGTTCTAAGTTCCATCATTTCACTAGAAAATCGTTGTCATTTAATCGGTGATTGCAAAATTGAATTCTTGCTTTATTTTGGGTAATGTAATGCATTGAATATACTGTCGTAAGTTTGTAATAAAATAATACCAACTCGCGTCATACTAGCTTAAACTAGGACTATATTATGAAGGTCACTTTAAACTCTAACTCAACGCACACAATCGAGAACCCACAGTTGTAAGTATTAGGTGGATTACGCGCAGGCGATGCGCGAAATGACAACATAAGCACCTGCTACTCGTCTTGCCCGCTCTGACGGCCAATGATAGAGAGCTATTAATCGGACGTTGTAAATACGGCGAAATGGGAGAAATTATTTAGTAGTAGTGGTTGAGGTTTTTAATGTAGTTTCTTATTAGTTTGTGTTGCTACGTTTGCTACGTTTGACTCATTTAATACCACAGAACAGTAAAAACATATAGAAGTGCTATAATGTCATAATTAGTATGAAAACCAGTGTCGCCAAACCCACACATTTAAACCGATAGTTATACAGTACACTACAAGTAAACTATGCCTTTGATTGGACAGCTTAATTTGAGTAAAAACTGACTTAGGTTATAAATTCAGCATTTCAATATGTACCCTAACGCACCATGTTACGGTTTATTTTAGTATAACATCCCTAGGTATATTAGCTGTTTTGTTTCTCATTGCACAGAAATTCCAAATTCGAAAACATTCAGCTACTCCACAACAGAGGGCGTTAGTTTTCGATAAATATAACTTTGAACCTCAACACATAGAGATAAGGTTGAAATTTGTGTCACTCAACATTAATGACATTAACTTGATATTTAGCTGATGCTATGCCCTGAGGGATGTCAGCCTTGTTATCGATAATTCACAAATAAATATTTTTTGTGTATTTTTTTTTTCTTTCTTTTATATGAGTATAGTATAATGTGTCACATTTTGGAGTATGTTTATTACTACTAAGTACGTCTTTTTATATTATTATTATTAAATAAAAAACGGAATAGAATAGTATTAATCTATATTTACAAAATACAAACAGAAAATATGCATTATTTTAAATATTGGAACTGCCGTAGGTTTGCTGTATCGGTGGCCTTTGTTAGACCGCTTAGTGCTGTTCGGCATCCAGTTAACTCGTCACGTTGCATTTATCCATTTCTCTTTTAAATTAGCCTCTTTGGGAAATCTATAAATAAATTGAACAAATGAAAGCTAAGGAAAAATAAAATAAAATTTAATATTTATAATGTTTGTCTTTTCTAAAGTATCGATACTGTCGATATGCGCCACAAGCATCACTAAACCGACATTCGTTTGTTTATTGCAATAATATTCCAGAAAGTCTTGTTTGCTGTTCAATCTATAATAGTACTAATTTCTTACGGATTAAGGTTCATTTTGACTAGATATTTGTATACAATTTTGACAAATTACGACAAGCGAAGTTATAACATAAAATATAATTAAAATAAATAAAAATAAGACTTACCGATGGTATGAAATGCCTCCATTGCTGATATTATTTCGTCTGCTATCATTTTTGCACTCTAATACCGAACAACACGTCCTAATTAATGAATAAATATGGAAAAAAGGTTTGACAGCTGACAACCGACTCGAATATTTTTCTGCGCACAACTGAGAGCAAGTTAGGTGATCTTACCTTACCAGTGACACGTGGGCCACGCCCACATCACACTTCTATCTACTTTACTGTTCTGTGTTTAATACCTAATAAACATTATAGTAGAGCCATTTTAATAGGCAACATTTGACAGTTCAACAAAATTCAACAATGTAACCTAGTAACGACGACATAGAATAACATGATATTTCGTTTTGTTAGAACTGCACATTTTCTTAACTTTTTTCAATAACGATTACATATTTATAATCATAATGACCGATACAAGTAATTTTAAGATTTCATTTTAAAGATAAACCATTCTAAACATTTTTTTTTTTTTTTTTTTTTTATTCTTTATTTTTCAAGGGACTTTGTCGCTTAGCGACCACGTCGTCCCGTAAATTCCATTAACAATCAACACTTAAATATAAAAAATATAAGTACAAACTACAGTAAACAATGCAATCAATTTTGTAATCCAACATCGGTCAGTCTGACCAGCACCCGCACCTCTGCCGACGAGGGACAAGTGAGAATGCTGTTCACACAACCGACATTGTTAATACAGCGGAAGATATTATTTTGTTGTCTAAATTGCGCGTTCCGAACACACTCCAAGAGAATATGCTGCACATCTTCTACAATACCACAATCATTGCACAACGGAGAATCGGCTTTCTGCATTAAATGGGCAAACTTATTCGATGGAATATGTCCCGAACGTAATCTTAAAATAGTTGTCAACGTCCTCCTATCGCATACAATCTCATCAAGCCATGGGTACCGAGGTACATGTGGTTGGATTGTTCTGTGCCAAATTCCTTTCTCCCGCGATCGTTCATCAAAATATTCCTGCCAATCGGATAGACATTTATCCCTCACATATTTAAAATGATCCGAGTACAATGGAGCGACCTCCAAGGGTACCCCATCTATTGCTGCTTGTTTGGCTAATAAATCAACCTCATCGTTCTCTTTGAGCTGAATATGAGAAGGGATCCATTGTAAGATTACTTCCTTATTATCAGCTTTTAAGTTCAAAATTAACTCTAAAATTTTATAGGCAATCGGTACTCCTCTCACTTGAGAGGCACAGCGAGCCAAATGTTGCAATGAGCTTTTAGAGTCAGTTAAAATGACAAAATGGCCGAAATTTAAAGATTGAATATAAGCCAAAGCTTCCGCGATAGCAATCAATTCCATATGCATAATGGATATCTCTGAATCAACTTTGAACTTAAGGCTGCATCCAAGAAATGAATCCAACACGGCCGCACCACCACTACTTGCGCATTTAGAGCCATCAGTGTAAATTTTATGATGTGCTCCATATTTATTAAGGATGAATTGGGAACAAATAGACTCAAGAGTACGATGATGGTAAGTGCGTTTGACACGATCTACTGACGGGATGGTATCTGAAATGAAATCCTGAACATTAATATTACTAACCCAAGTGTCCATCGAGAACATCTCAAGTCGACCACAACTCTGTAAACTCAACGAAGATAATCCGGCTTGCGATCGAACAAGAAGGGGAAGCTTCTTATTATTCCAATACCTTGATCGACTCAGTGAAAACAGTTCATTTAGCGCCGTAGTTGCTAAACTATTTTTACACGACCTACACTTTAGCCAAAACTTCCCCGCCAGATACCTTCTTCGAATAAACAGAGGAGGAAGACAAAGGTCATTCTCCATAACATGAATTGGGGTACTACGTATATAGCCACCTATTACACGCAAAGCCTGGTTTTGAACTTTATCCAATTTGAGCAATGTACTTTTAGCTGCATTATCATATAAAAAACAAGCGAAATCTATTCGGCTACGAATGAGAGAAATATAAAGCCGTCTTATATGTTTTTGATGAATCCCCCAACCGGGGCCAGCCAATACTTTCAGAATATTAATATGCCTAGACACTTTAACAACCATCTCCTCTATGTGTTTTTTCCATCTTAAAGAACAATCCAACCACATGCCCAAATATTTGACGTCATTCACTACAGGTAACAAATCGTTATCAAAACTTAAATCTACTAACGTTCTATTAGTTCCCCTTTTGAACACACACACTTTACTTTTTGAAGTTGAAATTGAGAGACCCAAACTATTTAGAAAATTAATAAAAATGTTTCCCGCTGATTGCACATCCTGTACAGCACGAAACAAATTTTTATTTGACGCAAATAGAACAAAACCATCGGCATATTGAGACATTTTAACACTCTGAATATTTTTACAAATTTTATACGTGGCAACGTTAAAAAGCAATGGTGAAATTGGGTCGCCTTGAGCTAAGCCCCGTCCAGTAGATCTCGTCACAACTCCACCCTCAGCTTCAATCCTGAGACGCCTTTCACTTAAATACGACCAAAGATAATTACAAATTTTTGACCCGGCTTCTACCTCATCTAAAGTTTTTAACACAGCACTTATATCCAAGTTATCATAGGCACTTTTGATATCAAAGAAACAGGCTACAGTTGCAGCGCCTGTTGAAAAACTGGATTGAATATGAGACACAAGAAATGTAAGACTGTCAAAACAACCGCGAGAACGACGGAAACCAACAACACTATGGGAGAAAAGATCATTCGATTCAAAATGCCATTCTAGCCTTTTATTTAGAATTGAATGGAAAATTTTACAAATGCACGATAATAAAGCGATAGGACGAAATGCAGGCGGAGTATTGACTTCGCAGTTAGGTTTAGGAATAGGAATTATCTTTGCTGTACGCCATTGGGAGGGCACAAAACCAGTTAATAAAAAGGCATTATATAATTGAAGCAATAAAAGCTTCCCCACCATCGGTAAGTGTCGCATCATTGAAAATGAAATGTCATCACACCCCGGGGCAGTATCCGATTTTTTAATAGAATTATTTAGTTCTTGAATAGTTATTGCTGATTCTAGTTTAGTATTCCTGGACGAAAAGGTAGGTTGTGCAGGGCACACATACATAGGCGCTAAATTTACAAGTAAAGCCTCCGCCCTATCTTTACTTACCATGTATCCAGTCGATCTAACATGATGCCCTTTAAGCCACTTCATTTTACGCCACATGTCCGAAGATGAGGTGGAGTGATCAATAGAAGTACAAAAGCGCTGCCAAGATTTATTCTTTGCGATCCGAATAATTTTTTGAGCATTAGAAATCTTTTCTTTGAGTACGTCTAGATTTGCAGGAGAAGGACAGCTTCTAAAAATTGACAGAGCTAAACGACGTTCAGCAACCGCCTTTGAAACTTCTGCATTCCAGTAGGGTTTAGGTTTAAATTTATCACAAAAGAATTGGGGTATTTTCTTATACGGAATTAGTCTATCAGCAGCAGATACCAAAGTATGTTCAAATAAATCATAAAAGTCTTGTAAATTTGAGGGAACATTAAAGTTATTAAATGATTGTTCTAAAAATAAAGTATAGGCATCCCAATCACAATTATTGAAATTTCTACGTTTAATAAACGATCGTCTATCATATGTGGACGATGACAGCTTTATAATTAAATGGTCACTTCCCAATGACTCGTTAGTGACTTTCCAAGAAAACAAAGTTGCCAAATCTGTAGAGACAAAAGATATATCAGGAGTGGATTGTTGTAGAACACCATCAACGAGCCGCAATCTTGTGAAGTTTCCATTGTTTAAGTAAATAAAATTATTATCTATCGATGCGTTCAGAACCTGTGCCCCTCTTTGATCAGATTTATAAGACCAACCAACATGGTGTGCATTAAAATCACCCAGAATTAAAGTTTTACCACCGAAACCAGAAAACACATAATCCCAATCATTTTGAGAAGTCGGGACAGTAGATGGGCAATAAACACTCAAAATATGCTCAATATGCCGACAATTAAGAATTTTAATATGCAACAATTCAATACCAACATTCGAACTTTGATGACTACTATAGATACACTTAACAGACTTATGCGTGAGAATAGCTACTCCACCATAACCATCTATTCTATCGGAGCGAAAAATGTTATAATCTGTTATTCTCAAATCAGACTCACGCATAAGCCATGTCTCGCTTAACACAGCAATATGAATTTTTTCATGATTAAGTAAAGATTCCAAACTAATGAGCTTAGGGCGTAAACTTTGGCAATTCCATTGTATAATATTAATAATGCTAACTCGATCGTCATCATCCATTATTTTTTAATGACTCAAATAAATCTTCAATTGAAAAACTACTCACTACCTTAGATATAATCCACTGCGTGCACATTGAAACTATCTGATGAATTTTCTCGTCAAGTGATTGTTTACTAAATGCGACATTACACAACTTGGCCAAGAGGCGAAAGAAACTTAATCCTTCCACCAGTTCCTTTCTACCTTCCTCACTTAGTCTTGAAGGCTGTGGCTGTTGTTGTCTTTGAGGTGTGTGGTCTTGGATATCCATTTGTGCTGAAGATATATCCTCCATCGAGGGAAATGGCGTATCTCGTCCAGACATGGCATTTTTCTGTCTCCTTTGCTTCCGGCGGATACCAATATTACTCGATGCAGCTGGCTGGGGGGTAACAAACAGATGAGACATTAGATGTTCATTTTTTTCACCCACAACATCTTGTTTCTCCATAGTGTCAGGTAAAATAGGGGGGGTAGGTTCGGGTAATTCTACAGGTATTGGGCTAGGAGGCACGTAAATAGTAAGCGCTTTTTTATAGGTACAGTTAAACTCTGACATTATCTCGCGTAATCTCCTTTCTTTTTTAAACACCGGACAAATTTTTTGTAGTGCCATGTGGTTACCAGAACAGTTAACACAACAGAATGATGTAACTGTACAGTTTTCGTGGTTTTTAGCACACTTAGGGCAAACAACTTTCTTAAAAGGGCACACCAAACGCCTATGGCCAAACTTCCAACATCGAGAGCACTGTGTGACAGAAAAAACATAAGGATCCACATTGATACGTAAGCCATAAATGGATACATGACTGGGAAGAGCTGACCCTTTAAAACACAGTCGGATAGCTTCGCACTTCTCCCAAGAACTCACACCCTTGTCATTAAAATTTCTCTGATTTAATCTCTTTGCAGAAATTAATTCGATGTTGCTTGATATATTACGCAATAATTCCTCCTCAGAAACATCCAATTCAATATTTTTAATTACTCCATATGACATCCCCACCTCAGATGACCTTTGACATTTCCATCCCAAATCTTCAAAAGCCTTGCACTCAACAAAACGCTTTGCAAATCTCTCCTCCTCGAATGTAATGCTCATTTTATATTGTAATAAATATTTAATACGACATATACCGCCAATCTTATTTTCGCTGAATAAGCGAGCTAATGTGAACTGTTTAGGTAACACAGAACTGCTTGTGACAATTACTTCAATTTTTTCCTCCAACTCGTTTATGCTGCCTGCACGCACAACTTTACGCTTTCTAGAAACAATATTCCAATCCTCCTCCGACGAATTCTCCTCCCGTATCCTCGACCTCTTCCTATTCACATCCTCCGTTCCCATATCTAATACATCACCGCTTTCAATAATACGTTCCTCCGATCCGCTTACATTATTCTCCGCAATATCAACTCCACCAACTTCGCCCGTATTGTCTAAGTCATACGGCTCGTTATCCATAGTGCGCTGACTCGACCCGGCCGCGGGTCGAGCCGTGCAAAGCAGTAGGTACGAAGATAAGACAAAGCTAGTACAAACACAACCAATCAGAAGGAATGCGAATGCACAACTGATTCTAAACATAATAAATAATTTCTGAATTAAAGAACTGACGTCGCTACAATTTCGTGTCAGTAAACTTTTTTTCTTTTTAAATACCAGAGACGTTACTCTTAAAATCGAAATCTGACATCTAGAATCGAATGCATTTGCATGATTACTTGTGAATAAAAATCATCATAAATTAATAAATGTGTTTCAAGTTCGATTGACAAATGTTTCAAGTTAATTCACTTTAATCGATGTTTTTAAGCAGGTTACCTCTCTTCGAAGATAAAATTGATAGACGTCAAATGTTGCCTATTAAATTGGCTCGACAATAGGTATAGGTATTTGTAAGTATATAACTCGTAGTAGTTCATTTATTCCGTTTAAATGAAGTGGATGGACTATATTAACATTCGAAAAGAATGCTGATACTGATTAGATCGATCTGTTTTTAAAGTCGCTGACTACAGCCTTCTATAGGTATAATATAAAATATTATTTACAATACAAATATAATATAATTTGTTAAAATTTCTTTTACTATTTATTATACTCTCAATTTTAAATACCACAAAATTGAAAAGGTAACTTAATCGCTAATTATGTTTTGTCTCGGTTTAATAAAATGATAAATTGTAGATATATTTGTATCGCTTTAATATCACTATCATATTTCAAGTTGATCATGAAAATAATTGAAATGGATTAAGCTTTTGCTATAAAATCATAATTATTATTTATCAAAATTATATTTTATGAAGTAGTTTTATAGTATATAGAGATATTTTGTGCTCTTGATCATGGAAACAAATATTGTATTAGAATACTTCTTTAATTTTATTGTTTTCAACAAATCGCATTCGTAATAAGCATCTCGGAAGCAAACAATATCACACAATGCACAAACAAAGTAAAATCGCGCGCTTTACGTCAAATATCACGGAGAACTTTCAAATAAAATAGTGGATGAAAATAAATATTCACAATCCAAGAAGAAACTAGGTAAGCCGCGGAAAGAAAATATAGTTTTATAAAGCAAAAAAACGTTAAAATGTGTCATTGTTTTCTGTAGCGCTTGCGGCGGCGGTTCCGACTTCGAACCGTTATAAAACCCCCAGTGTGACTTTTATGTGACTATTTTTTCTTAAAGGTTCGGCTTGATAAAATTATTCTTTGGTGTCGGGCGTTGTTGCTATAGAATGAGCGGGATTGAAATGAATGTCTTTTAAAGTGGACAGTTTTGATGTGCTTTGTTGATTGCTAGCTTTTCGCTCGCAACTTCATCGAAACCGAAAATAAGAATCACGCGTTTCGTATATTTGTGTATATTCAATTTTTAAGACAAACGATCTACAAGCCTTTGCATTGTCTGATATTAAACTGACAGAGTAAAATCTGACAAATAAAAACTTTACATCAACAGTGGCATAAAAGCGCTTTTAATATGTCCCCATAGAATAACGAAACATAACAATGTAATAAGTTGCCCTTAAATCTAACAAACACATATTGTGTCAACAGCACTAGAGTGGCACACATAGACATCACATCAACCTGACCTCTGCTTTAAATGTTTACAATTGCATTCCACATCGATAGTGTAATAACAAAGGCTGATATAAAAAGAAATACTATCTTTGTCGGCGCAGAAGCCCTTCATACAGCGATATTCTTTGTATCCAACCGTCCAATTAGTGCGCTCGGAATAGACTCTTGGTTGATAACTCGGTTCGATGTTACCGAAAAATCAAGTAGGTGCACCGCTGAGAGGGGACCACGGCCTTTGGCGGTTCGTTTGGAACCTAGATACTAGATAGTTAGATACTGCCTAGTGCCTACTGTCGCTATGGTTGTTTGATGGGAGCGTTAAGTATCCGTGAGTGAGTGAGTACATGCTTGGGGAAAATACGAATTGAAGTATGGTGGAGGTTTGTGTTTGGTTTTGGGAAGATTATTTGTATACTTAGAAGTTTGTGCAAGGCAAATGTTTTAATTTTCGATAAATTCGATTTGGATTAATTGTAGGCTTTATAATTTAAAACTTTTCACCTGCGATTATCCTACTAATATTATAAATGCGAAAGTTTGTGAGGATGTGTGTGTGTGTGTGTGTGTGTGTGTGTTTGTTACTCTTTCACGCAAATTCTACTGAACCGATTACAATGAAATTTAGCACACATATAGAGGGTAATTTTGATTAACACATAGGATAATTTTTATCCCGGAAATCCCGCGGGAACGGGACTATGCTTAAGTTGTTAATAAGTCAGTTAGTCATGGAGTTGATAGAGAATTATATGAATTATTTTTTTGTAAATATTGTTAGGTATTTATTAGGTAGGTAGGTACTAAATTTATGTTATTGACTTTTTCTAATTTTCATTTATTATGAAAATTATCCGTTGATCTCCCATTTCTTCTCTCCCCCGTTGCACATTTATTATCTTAACATCGCATTCAAAACGTGATTATTCATAATTTTATGAAACCAGACACTTTAAGCTTGGTCAGGCAGAATAATGTAAGATACCTTGATAGGGATTCAAATGAAGATTATTATCGTACAGTTTAAAATCTGCTGATATGTATTTTATTATTCGTTTAAATTGAGTTTCAAGGAAATAAATTTTTATATTTTATTTCCAATGCTACGACAATTCAACCATCTAACATTAGGTATTATATAAAAAATAAGTACTAAGTCCTTTAAAGTTACTTTTACGTCTACATTCGAGCATCTTTTCTTACCTTACGTGTTACACAATATGCTATATCACTTTAAATTCGACGTGTAACACACAAATATCGTATACCCTCAACCGCCGAGTCATGCTTTTTAACGCGAACACACGATACCCCCTTACGAGACACTATAATGCTGCTATGTTAAAACGTCTCCAGTATATTTGCAGAGTTAAATTTCAGCGTTATCGAATTCCTACTTCATAAACTATTCAGGGAGTGTGTGTGTGTGGCGCGTCTATTTGTACACGTAGCTAAAAGTATTCTCTCCAACTTTGTTGAGAGTTTATGATTTTCAAACGTTGTTTCATAATAGTTTTTTTTAATTTATTGGCGTTATGAATTCGTAGATACTTACCATGGATAAAGAATATTACATTTTATAGAAACAATTATTTGGGGTTAGTTTTGTAACTGTAGGAGCGTACATTTCAAAATACGAGTGTTATATCAGACAACATTTCTATTGGCTTTGTATGATGTTTGTAAATTCAAGATCAGTGAATTAGTAAATGATTTCGGATGTTCGAAAAAACCCTCAGAGTCAGTGAATTGGTCCTCATGAAGGCGGTCTGTAATTGAGTTAGTGCCAGCACTTCCGACGCCTCTTAGAGTGTGGCTACGAGAGTAGCGAGAAGGCTTTTACTCGAATGTTCTAGAAATTAATATAGATCACATGGTCATAATCTACATTCAATCTAAATCTAAATCGGGTGAAGAGCTAATTTAGGTTAGGTGCTTCGGCTTTATATCTATCTATGTAGTCATAAACTGGTATTCTAGAATTTTTCACAATTTTTATAATTTTTCCCTAGATCTTGCTGAATGTACCATGAATAGCTTTTAACTACTTTTGTTATTATACATTGCCATAAGCAACTTATATTATCACTACTTAATCACATTGTTTGTTCAACAATTATTGCATTACATAAAAAAAATCAAAGACAAGACTATATTTATGTTCCGTAAATCGCGCATTTAGCGGTGGCAATATTAAGAGCCCGCAGTGGATGCGAAATCAATGCGATGAATGGAGAAACGAATTGCGGCGAGGAAAGTTTGTGACAGACAACCCTAGTTGCTATATACCGGGCTACGGTGTACGGAGATCAGAGGATCACGAGTACCCCTTATAGATATTATACGTGCTGTCCTTTAGGGCTGTGCTTCTCATGGCCACTTGTCAACGGTGATTGGTTGATACGGTTCGAGTGTTGTTGATTATGGTTTTATTTTGTGATCCTTTTTAATTGGTAGGTAGGTCTGTAGTGCTTAATTAGGTTGAAGTAAAAATTATACTAGAATAAGGAACCAAAATACACATTTTCGTTATATGTGCCGGAATGTAACACATCACAAGTTTTTATTAAAATTGATTTTTTCAATTCACATAGGGAAAGAAATAATGAAATTTCTATTTAAGAGTTACGTAAGTGAATCTTAGTATAAGTATTTATGATCTTTTTATTATTCACAAAAATGATTCCATTTTCCATTTATGAATAGTGTTAATACAATAGATACCGTTAATTTTTAATACCCTATTCGCCTTAACAGTATAATTGATCCGTGATTTAATAACGCTATATTCAACGAGGACTTTCCGAATTTCTATCTTCCATAGTCTAATGTATTATGCATGAGAAGTGAGAACAGTCTTGCTATAATTACTACACTCTAGTAGCGTCTCCCACGCGTTTAAAATGCTTAAAAAAATAATCCAACATTCCCTGTTCCAGTTAGGGGTTTTTTTCCTAGAATAAATAGAATACGAGGACCAACGTTTATATATATATATATATTACAAACTTTTTGATAATGGTTCACGGACTATAAAGTTTTTGTTGAATTTGATTTTTTTGGTGAGGAAGGATCTGAATATATTTAAGTACTTATAATAATTGTTTCTTGTGAATGGTAGGTAAGTTTTTTGCGTACAATTGTATTGAAATAAAACTAAGGTTTTTTGAATATCGACCTTCTCTTATATATTTAACAATAATGTATTATTTTTAGAGCACGTAGAATAGAATACTCAATAAACTTTTCTTAGTTTTGAACTTTGTTAATTTAAGCTTGTTGTTGGTGTAGTTCTCTACTTCGTTTTGATACGGTTAATAATATTTCTATCTATTCGATTAACTGACTATATTTATCCTACTTCTTTACTTATATATTTGTGTGATATTTGAATATTGATACAATGAAAAGTTCATCATACATATCATTTAAACATTAGAGTTAGGTACCTTTCTAGCTTATTATTTTTTATCTCAATATATGAAACCTGAAGATCTTATAAGATAGAAAATCTAGTAAAGCAAATTGTTCCCAAGTGGGTTGTATAAGAGAATAGTATCATTACATAAGATGACTGTGATGATGCTAATTGGGTTTTAATTCTGCGGTGTGTCGAATGCGCGGGCGTTAACAGCAATTAGAATAGTCGGGTGTTTGATTTTGTTCAATGGAAAATAAAGCATTTGTTTATTAAAATGCTACAAATATAGAGAAGTGTAAGGCATTTCTTTAAGGCTTCTCTCTAAGGAAATAAACTATAATTAATCATAATCAATAGGTTATATTTTATAAGTCGTCCTTTCTCTTAATAGCAGTAAGAGCAAGTTTCGCAAACTGAGCAAAATACATGTTTTGAGTGACTTCACAAAATATAAACCTGTACCTTCATCCAACTAAAATGAATATAAAACAAGGTATCAAGAGAACGTAGCATAGACAAAACTCGCTCACGAAACTCTAAATATTTCATACACAACGTTCTATGATACTGAATTTTTAAGTTTTAAGAAATTGAGATGACGTTTAAAACGTCGTAGGTGCCCGTACATAGAGTATGAGGGCACTTAGCACCCATTTTGTAGACTACGTCATAAGTTATATCGCCTTTACAGTGTACGATCGTTGTACGATGTTTATGCGGTTTTATAAAGAGGATAAATTCGTTGGGAACGCATCTAGCCTGGTATAGCTTGGTGGTGCTACGCAAATGGAAATTGAATAAAATTCTAAGGATTTTAAACAAATTCTTAAGACGATAAATTAATTTAGAATGAGTAAAATTTAGTGTCTCTATAAATTATACTGTTGGCTCTAGATAAACAGTATAATATAGATTCTAGATGACAAAGCTTTTTCAGTAGATACATACCTATATAAGATAATTCAATATCAGTTGTTGTTCAGATAACTTTAATACTTGATAATACTTGTAAAACTGATTTCAATTTGTTATAATCATAAAAAAAAATGAATTCTCTTATCGAGTCGTGTAAACAAGTCTAGGTGACCTAAAATGAAGTGCGCTAAATGGCGTTCAACTATAAGACTTTTTCGTGACAAGCCATCTTAATTCCTCATCTAAGTGGAGAGCGTGTGACGTCTAAAAACTCATTTATTTTTAATGGTATTTGATGAAAACTCAAGTAATGGACTTTGATAGTCTGTTTAATAGGTGAAAGTGTTTTGTAAAGTACATAAAAGTAGGTGTGTCGTGTTGCTTATGTCTAACATTATTATAGATTGCTCGTATTGCTAAGAATTGGAAGGACTGTTATTTGCAGATTTGTTGCCAGTTTAATGGTATTGAATTGAGTTGGCGTTGCTGAGAAAAAGAAAATGTCATCAAAGAATTATCCCTGTTTTAGAAATAAGCATAAAACAATCATGTTAGTTTTTATAATTAATTAATTGAATTCTCTTCAACCATATAAAATATTTTTATAGATTTATTTTCAAATAACAGTGATAAGGTATATGACAAACTGAAGAGCGTTTTTGTAATGAATATTTATGCAAATTCCATCCAATTATTGTACGAGAGAATTTTTATAATATCATATTGCGTCATTGACACGAATCCATTACGCTAATGCAATGTTAGTCGATGTAAACGACACTCAATCTACAAGCAATCGAGCTAAAATAAGGGTCTTCGAGGAATTGATATCAGGTTATTGGTAAGTAATTGTGCAGCCGCCTTGTGAGTATGTTAAAAATTAATGGGAACTATATTTTCTATCACCAAAATTTATATTTGTCATCAAGTTGTATCACCTAATAAATAGATCTATCACCACGAAATATTTTCGTTCTCAGATAAACAAAAATTGTTCCCAGGTATGAATTATCAAATTAATGTATAAAATAAGTATTATAATAAGTAATATGTGTAAAATAAGAGATCGATAACCAATAAAATTATATTGCATTACATGAATACGAATGCGGTGTTCTAAGTGGATATAGGTATTCATGTGTTAGCAATTTGTCATACACCAGAAGTGGGAAGCACGTTGTCAGCACAGAGTTCATTATGTTACTCTATCTGATCTGTTTATTTATTGATTTAATTTATCGACATCTTACCTACCACCGGGACTAACGTGTCATTGTAAAGAATTACGTTTACAAGAATTTTTCAATACAACTCGGAAAACGCACGTTTACTTTTAATAATAACAAATACAATACCGTTTTCTAAGTTTTTTTTTTTATTTCTCATGTACGCTATTGATCTATAAATAAACACGTTCCACTCATTTCCTTTGCAATAAAAGAAACTGTTATGATAACTTTTATAATAAATTACGTAGCATCTGCTTTTAAATGAGCTTGAGGCGCCCTCGTATAGGTAATAACTTCAATGTTAGCGAAAGGAAAAAATAATTATTGAATGTATATGTAAGTAGGCCTAATTGGTTTTTATTAAGTGGGTGTAATGAAGTTGTTGAGTTGAAATGATTATTAATTGGATATATAACTATTTATGATTCAATTATGGACCTTTAATACGACTCGTCGGATTTCAATTAGACGCTCTTATTAATGATATTCTGCGAATAAGTAATGAGATAATTGTATATTTTGTCTTAGGGTTGATTTTCAATCGCTGTTACACTATTAATGAGTTTTGTATTCGTCGCTTTCCCTGTTTTATAAATGAGATGGTGATTTATTTATTAATCGAAATATATTCATGAACTACCAATTTTTTGAAGTTCAAGAATTAGGCATTCTTGCAACATGTAAATTAAAAATAAAATACATGCTTTTAGTTGTCATTAAAATCTATTGATTTCAATGTAAATATCACAGACGATTAAAATGGAAATGTAAAACTTGGCTTACTACCACGTAGAAAAACATATTAAAATTCGATCCATGAATCTTCACCATAATATAATATCATTAAGCGCTAATTTGGAAATTCTATTTAGACAAGCATTGCATGGTGTGCAAACATGGCGCCTTGTGCTTTGATAAATGTTTCTGGTTATTAAATAGCCGCGAATAACAACGATATGACCCATTAACCCCTTTATTTGAATAAGTTTGACGAAAAGGATTGATTATTAAGCTCCACTTTATATCTAGGTAATTTAACAAGATTTCCAAATACCTACAGTTATTTTAGCAATAGACTGAACCGATTTTTATTTAAATGAAAAAACACGGGAGGCGCCAGCTTTCAAATAACCAAAGAATCATTAGAATTTGTTCGGCCAATCGAAAGTTCTAAGATAACAAACCCAAAAAAATAGAGTGGAAAAGTGACCCTCCCCCTTTGTTAACGTCGGTTGAAAAGTCTTTTACATAACTCATTGTATAGCTATAGGCTATACTACGAAATATTATTACGTATTCTTTGGTTATACATCTCGGCGTGATCGAGTCCTATTGAATAGTTTCTATTTGAATTGAAAACACTTGAGCTCGGCTTGTTGAATGGGGAAATATAGGATGAATGTATCCCCTTTATCGTGTTCGAACGAACAATTTGTAACAATTAACCAATATTTTTATAAGAGAACTGCTTGATAGCGAGCAGCTGTCGTTTTTGGTTGGGGTGACTCGGAATAAAATAATATAGACTATGTATAATTAAAACTATAACTAAAGAAAGATGTAGCTTTATAATTGTAAGTTGTAGGTATTAGTTTCTTTGGTTAATATTTTGGCAAACGTGAAAAAATTTTGTAAATATTATTAATTTTCGTATTTAATACGGTAGTTATTTAATTTTAATTTCGATGACCGTTTTATCAAACTACCCTCAAACTATAAGCCTATAGCACTATGAATGAAATATAGCCAGACAATATTACCTCTACAAAGAAGAGCAGGAATGTTCTAGATCCATCAATAATAATTGATGAGCAAATCGTAGTACGGCCACCTGGCGGCCCCTCATTGCCGGCCATAATGCAGCGCGGTATAACCCGGATAAATTGGGTGTACACTCGCTGCGTGCGTAATGGGCTGCTATATGATTTAGACGGATTATATCGTCGTTACGCGTTGTGATGGTAAGGCGAATTTGCATTAGTGTTAAATATTTTTGTTTTCTTGATGTATGTTGAATATGTGTATGCGGTTTTGTTTACGCTGCTTAATGGATGGGATTTAGATTGAATCATGTACAATTTCAAATTAATTCAATTGACAATAACTTTTTATCTAGATTTTTTATATAAATTACACCTACCTATGTAGTTTATCTACATATTACATATACATGTTACTTATATATAGTGCATAAATCTTGGAATTCTTTCCGATGATTTATAATCGATGTGGGTATGACTATTCGCACTAATCTACGATCTCTTCAACTCGGCCGGTTTATCCCCACTTCATACGCGAGGGGCGATGTACAAGCTCCAAATGCACACGCCATTTAGATATCGCCGGCCGATATCACGACCGTTCGCGTTGGCTTGACGTGCTTTTTGTTAGGTGTTACCCGTGTTTGTATACAAGTTATCTAGGGGAGTCGTTATCTTGTCTTTGAACTATTGGTACCAAAGTACCATTTTGGTACTTTTATTGGCGATTTTATAAAAAAAAAATCAGTTAGAAAATGAGAGATAACTTGTTGCCTTTACTGACCATAGTTATACGCATAAAATATTTTTTTTTTGTAATGAATCGAATTTATGTAAAGCTTTGAGCTTTTTTAAAAGTTGAAGTTTGTTGGTAATTATTATGATGTATAAATAAATAGTTTCTATAACACCCATTAGTACCTGACATTAAGAGCGCAAATGCTATAAATTAAACCGCCTAAAAAATATTACAAACGAGCGTCTTCGTGCGCTTCAAATTTACATACAAAATGAGCTCTAACGCTCGTACATATTATTTAGAAGGAGTTGTCGTGATTTACTGCAATACAATTGAACAATCTGCCATATTTCACGCTAACTAATAGCAGCTATATCTCAAAGGAATTAAAAGTGAAACCAGTGTAAGTGGTGACAGTCAATCAAACGGGATTGTGCGTTCGCCCGCGGTTTGAGATGAGGAACACCTGTACGCATTAATTACCCACGGCTAATTATAAATTGTAGCTATATGTTATGCTTAACTTTGAGCGAGACCGACCCTTGACCCCGGTTGTGTTTTGAATCGACTTACGCGTAAGCCCTCAAAGCAGATGACGCAGATGTATGTTTTTGTTGTAGATAGCTGATGAGGCTTTGACCCTTTAAAGAACTTCTTGCTTACAACCTAATTGTTTTCCAAAATACAAATGGTCTGGTGACATTTTGTAGTAGCAGTAATGTGCTAGTAAAAGTTAATATCTGATATTCGACTTCAGTTCGAAGCTTTTTCGAAACAATTGATAAACGGGCAAAAATATTATCGGTGTCTTCGTGTTTAGTAAATTAAATATTTTTAATTACGTATTAATATAGATGTAGAAAAGCTTTATACCCCAAATAATATTTAATTTCGTTACCCTTACATACCATTATACAAAGTATAGGTGTATAAACTATTGCCTGAGGCTTTGTTATTGTGGCCTATTTCGTCTAATTAGGAGATATTAGTGCTCATTTACGTTATATAAGAGACCTTCGTGCAAATTTCCATGCTTCTAAACCCTAGTTATGGATATAAATAGCTTAGATTTATCTTTTGTGTACAAAATTATACGAAGAACTACTGGACCTATTTAAAATATTGTCTTATCTTTCTAGATAATAATGTATTTTGAACGAATAATATCGGGCTCTTATTTACTACTAGCTGCTCCGCGCGGTTTCACCCCCGTGGCTCCACTCCTGTTGGCCGTAGCGTGATGATATACAGCCTATAACCTTCCTCGATAAATGAGCTATCTAACACCGAAAGAATTTTTCCAATCGGACCAGTAGTTCCCGAGATTAGCGCGTTCAAACAAACAAACAAACTCTTCAGCTTTATAATATTAGTATAGATGTATCCCGATCAAGACCATTCTTTAGTATAAAGTTTATGCCAATCCTTATTGTAGATTATAAAGAAACGAAAACTGATCAAAGAAACTAATCGTTTGAAATTGAAGCAATTTTAACTACGTGAGTTGTTTAAGTTTTAAAGAAAAACGGGATCGGTGAAGTCAAACTATAATTGTAAAACTTGGAGTTTAAACTGTGCCATGGCTTTTATATCGTTGCTATTTAATTGAACTAGAAGCATCTGGTGGTCGAAATTCCTGGGAAGTTGTGATCAATACTGCTTTTAATGATTCACCTGAATTTCTTGATATTAATGATGTTTATTGCCATGCAGAAATTGCGATAGGAATCATTGCAATATGTTCAAGTTAAATTTTAAAATAATCTGTATTAACTTTTGGAAATTTTAAATATATTTTCAAGTGATAAAATACCATGTCAATTGGTTAGATTAAATAGTTAAGTGAAATGCAAGGCTTTTGAAATAGTGCTCTTAAATTAGTTTCATGGCTTTTGCTTCTATTATCCAATTATTATGAGTACCTCTTGTATGCATAGGTATAATCCTTATTAGTATGAATTTAGTTATTTGTAAGTTAGATTCTCTACAGGATATCTCGCGAGTTGTAATATCGTAGCTGCTGTTAGAAGGAATAATAATTCTCATATTATTAAAGCGAATACCTCGCTGAAGATTCTTATTCAAATAATTATTTGCATGTAAAATCAAAACGTTATACAATATTATAAATTCGATGGTTTGTATGAACGTGGAAGTGATAAGTTTTTTGCTTTTTCATACAAAAGTAATGAACTGAATTGACTTTGTTCGATTCGATTTGAAATGTGTATGCTTTGTGGTGTAATGTACAAGCAAGTCTTTGTCTGATACCACGTCAGATTAGTCTCTGTCTTCTAATAATATGATTTCGACTTTAACACTGATTTTTACTACACCATAGTTTACTAATTGAAGACATGTTCTAAAAGATCTTTTACCTCGTTATTTTCCATTCCGGCAAAAGACTAAAAAGGAAATTTATAGATATTACACTGACTTATTCTACTCTCAATTAACAAGAAATCCGCAGCGGAGATTCCCTCTGCAAAAGAACCGCGGATTTTAATTTTTATTCGGATTTTCGGAGGCAAAAAATTTCACGGTTCACCGCTCACTTATTTGTCTCAAGGTTTCCTTGTATCTGTTTTCGTAAAGCTTCTTTCGTTGGATCCGACAAAAAATGGAAAAATCGGTGCTGGAGATTTATTTCGGCGAGTTATATCACTATGGATTATGCGATGCTATTAATTTTAAATTACAACGCTATTATGCTATGATAACAGCTAAAGTGTGATCATGAATTTATGTAGGTATGGAGTTTTAATTGAAATATTGAAATGGAACCAAATGCAGTTATACATTGCTATCCAAAATCTTTTTATATTAGTATTCTACAAAGTAAATGATGTAAGAATAATCCAAGAAAAGATATAACTTGAATAGACTTAAAAGTACTGTGTTTTCGACGAAAAAAGTGCGTGTTATGTGTTAAGTTTTTCAGCAAAGTTCGAACTATCTCCTTGTAAAAATTCATGAAGTTCGTTTAGTAGTTACAACGTTATAATATACCTAATAATGTGTTATGTTGTGTGGAGCTATTTATAAACGAATATTATAAGTATCATATAAATGAATTGTTCCATAATAAATCGTTCAAATATCCAGTTATATCTGTATCGAGTTCCCTCTAGTTGCCAATCACGGTCGACGCCGGTTCGCAGCTGAATGAAAACCACAACTGACAACAAGATTATCAAGTTATACACTTCAAAAGGGCACGAGGCAAATTGCCTTTTTAATTCATTGTCCGCGAAGATAGATTCACCAGTTTTTTGGGTATCAAATACGATTATATTGTCACGCTGTATATAATTCATTCGGCGTTTTGTGCGGATTATTTGAGACGGGGAAGGTACAATTTGAATTCTTGTTTTTTGTGTGTTTTTAAAATGTCGTAGCATTCGTTATAGACCGGACTCTCAGTGGAGTTTCGTTTGCAAAAATAGCGGACCTAAATCTGACTTCTGATATATATTGTATAGATCCCAGACATCCTATAGACAGATGTTGCCAACCAGTTTTGTGGTCCCCCTCCCCCCACCCCGGTAATTAAATATGGCATACAAAGAAAAAAATAAAAATTTCCAAAACATGCCGTGTGGGGTATCAAATGAAAGAGCTTATTGAGTAGATCACGAATATATAGCATACTATAACATTTCTTACACTTTCTCTAAGATTTTTTAGAAAATTTACGAAAATGCTCCATTTTTGAGTTAACTTTAAACCACTATAGATTGAAAACTGATGAATATATTTTTTAAATTATTATTTTAAATAATTAACAATAGTCCATTGTTTACGATTCAATAGTTCGTACAGTGAAATAGTTGCATGGGGGAGTGGGGGGGAGCATTCAAAGATGGCGAGTATATTTTCAAGTTTATGCCAGAAATAAAGGCCTAATACAAAAATATCGGTGTCAGGGCTTAGAATAATTATCTCTGCACTGTCGTTGTGTTTGACAGAATGAAAAATATGGCAGAACATTCTTGAATCAGCCTCTGTGTGATTAGATTTCAAATCGGTAACTTCAGTGAAAGTTGCGCCTTGCAATTTAAAACATTTTGTGGGGTCATCAAATCCACCACATACATATAGCTCACTTATATTATATTACGAACTATTGAATCGTAAACAATGGACTATTGTTAATTATTTAAAATAATAATTTAAAAAATATATTCATGAGTTTTCAATCTATAGTGATTTAAAGTTAACTCAAAAATGGAGCATTTTCGTAAATTTTCTAAAAAATCTTAGAGAAAGTGTAAGAAATGTTATAGTATGCTACTATATATTCGTGATCTACTCAATAAGCTCTTTCATTTGATACCCCACACGGCATGTTTTGGAAATTTTAATTTTTTTCTTTGTATGCCATATTTAATTACCGGGGTGGGGGGAGGGGGACCACAAAACTGGTTGGCAACATCTGTCTATAGGATGTCTGGGATCTATACAATATATATCAGAAGTCAGATTTAGGTCCGCTATTTTTGCAAACGAACATATCTCCTTGGAGCCTGCTCTATTAGGGCTGTTAAATTTTGTGAATATTCATGTGTATTGTTTTTGGTTATTATTGTTAGTAATTCAGAATAAATAAAGAGTAGAATTATATCTAATAGAAGCGTGATATTTAAATCGTATCAAACCAATGTGCTCAAATAATACGCAGAAATAATATGGTCGAAGATCCGAACATAGGTCGACCTTCACCGGCGTGATAATAGAATGAGACCAATTTTATAATAAATGTAGTCTATTAAAAATCTATTAAAGATGGGTTTACTGAAAAAATCCTGGACAGGATATTTTTAGTTAATTATTAAAAAAAAATTTATTTTTTTAATTATGCAGTGTTGAGACAATAAACAATTTTGTTATAAAACAGCGCTCATGCTGATATATATATATTTTTTCTATCATCCCATCAAGTGAAAGTAACTGGTTTTAAAGCAGTTTGTCCAGGTAAATATTAGAAAACCCTATGACTGCACATTCTGTAGGTTTCAAACTTCAAGTCTATTATAATTTTTTTTATTATCTTGATAAGTACTGCAATTAATTAAAAAATGTTGTGTGGTTTTATGAAACCACGGTAAAAGTGAAACTGTTCGAACGGTTCCGAACACTGCTTTGTGTAGCGCATGTCGCGTGTCGCGTCGTCGACGGAGTAGGTATACCTACTCGGCAGCCGCGATACGTACGCGACATGCGCTACACAGACCAAAAAGTTTGAGACGATGTAATAAAAGTTTCACTTTAAAAAAATATTTTTTTAAAAATTAATTAAAATGTCCTGTCCAGGATTTTTTCAGTCAACCCATGTTTAATAGATTTTTTAATAGACTACATTTATTATAAAATTGGTCTCATTCTATTATCACGCCGGTGAAGGTCGACCTATATTCGGATCTTAGACCAATAGTTTGATTTTTCACTGCGTTTTTTGTAGAATGTCGCTTTTACGTCAATGTAATAAAATCATATTATCGTTGAGAGTCTCAGTCGAATGAATTTGAGAATCCTCATTGGCTTATACGATTTCGTAAAAATTATCGCAATATTATTAAATAAAATAGCTTACATAATTCGATAAAAGTATTTGGATTGTACGTTGAAACTATTTTTGTATAATATAATTATTATAAACAAATCAAAATTTATATTAGATGTATTTGTTATGGTCTATATTTATAAATAAAATTTAACACAAGCAAGCGTTTATTTATAAATATTTGAATCAATAATACCGAATTGTACGCAAAAATACCATACAATTCGATATCTAAATCACTTTGTTCATATCGTATGAATATTTAAAACATCGATGCATAGATTATGCTACAAAGCGATAAAGTATCTTCACGACAACAACTAGGCACGAGCTACGAATACAATTAAAGAGTTTATTTGCTTCGTAATCGTAAATGACGATGTAAACGATTCAGATTATCCGTTCTGGGAATAAGCCAACTTTCCGTGAATTTCTTAATTTTGCTTGAAAAAAAGAACAAAAGATAAAATGTAGGCATGTTGCACGCCCGTGCTACGTAAAGGCTTAAAGACGCTTTTTATTTCGTATTCCGTTCAATAACATTCGCACGTATAAGAATGTATTGTTCGTATAAGGTTACGTTGTTAAGGTATTTCATTTGTTTGAAATTGATTAAATATTAAAACTATTTTGTAAAGCTTGAAATGTTAAGTGCAAATTTACATTTGTTAATCACCACTTGAATATATTAAAATAATAAAATAATAAATTGATACTATGAGGCTTTATTCAGACACGAAACATGATAATAATTAATATTTATAAACTGTCATTGACAAGTTAACGTGTACGCCCAGCGTCGACAAAGGCCTTTAAAGAGATTTTACCATTTTAATTATAGTAACCCACTTATGACTTAAAGGTTTCATTCAGAAACAGTAGCAACAAAAGCAGTTAATTGAAACAGTGCGAGACACATTTTAGCAGAGCTACGGGCTACGGGCGGCGTCAGCGTCAGTGCTACGAGGTTCTCCGCGTAGACCGCACGCGGCTACGGCGTAGCGGATACGTAGGACGGTTTCAGTGAAACGTGTTTGTTTAAATGTAATGTGAAAGTGAATTGTACGGAATCGGAATGCGCATTTTTTTTTTCCTGTCATGTGAAGTGTGGTTCGGTGTTACTAAGTAAAGAGAAAACATTTAAACATTTTTTTATGAAATGTTTAATCAAATCGGCCAGCACGCATGTGCTTTTCCGTCAATTACCTACGCATAATAAAGTTTCTTAATTATTTTTTAACTATGGTACCTTCGTATATGGACGTTGTTTCGATAGGCGAGTTCTAGGAAAGTATCGATTTTTCTTGATGGTTTTCATTCTTTAATGGTTTTTTATTATGATGTAGATTGTAGGTACATACAAATGATGTTAGTTTTTCTTTAAATTGACCTCTTAATTATTGGGAAAGTTTTTATGTGTCAATTAAATATGAATTGATTAATGGGCTTCAGTAATTACCACGATTAGTTATATTATCTACTTTGTGTCTTAATGCTAATGGTAATAAATAAATAAAATGGAATACACTATACACAGATGTATGTATGTATTTGTATAGTGAACTATACAAATACATACATACATCTGTGTATAGTATATTCCATTTTATTTATTTACAGTAGTAATTTACATATTATTCATAATATGGTCGAATAATTTTATCGCCTGCGCATAATTTTACAGAATAACTTCTTACTATGAATAAAATTTCCTATTTATTTCTAACTAGTGGTCCGCCCCGACTTCGCCCGTGGTACATGTTTCGCAATAAAAGGTAGCCTATGTCCTTTCTCGGGTATCAAAATATCTCCATACCAAATTTCATGCAAATTGGTTCAGTAGTTTAGGCGTGATTGAGTAACAGACAGACAGACAGAGTTACTTTCGCATTTATAATATTAGTATGGATTATATTGATGAAATGACCGATATTCTATGTAGCATCGTAACACTCTTGATAGCTAAGTAAATCTTTATAAGGTAAAATGAGAAGAAATAGTAGTTTTATATTTAATGGATGGCAATTTTTTCTCGAATATTCCATTTACGAGGGATTTGACAGACTAATAGCTAACATTTAATCTAAATCAATTGGGTAAAGATTTTATCTGAATGTTGAAAAAAATGTTGTCAAGGTTTTAGAGATGGATACTTATATTTATAAAAATACAGAAAATACCATAGCTTGGACTTGTCACTGAGTTAATAAATGTATATGGAAATTCATTATTTTTAATTTAATTAAAAAATTGATATATAGGAGGTTAATTGGAAACGATCAAAAATGTTTTTTTTTTCTCGTAAAACACATCCTCATATTATTGAAAATAAATTAATTTAGGTTAAGCTCTTACTATTAAATCATCAGAGTTCTTAATCAAAGTAAATAATTAAATGATCAGTCAAAATCCGTAATGAAAATTATGTTAATTTGAATAAATATATCATTACTACAGAGGGAATTTATCGCTACTTAATTACATTAAAAGGCTTAAAAATGCATATCGCGACCACTGGACGCTTAAAGTTTTAATTTACATTTGATGTTAATAATTTTAATTAAATTGTGTGCAATCATTATGAAAATATCGTGTGCTTTTTTGCAGATATTATAAAGAGAATTATTTTGAATAACTTACTAGTTTATTTACACGAATAGATGTGGTCATAATCGCTAAACATGTTATATGTATTTAGAATTATAATACGGTCCAACGTAAAGTAAAAAATAGTGTTCCACTTACACAAAAGGTAAAGACAATTATCATAGCGGTGTAGGGTTTACGATATACTCGGATATAAAGCTAAGAAATCCTTTGTGCAAAAAGAATGAAAGAGTTTTAAGCTCTAAGCAATTCTTCACGTAATGTTTAGGTCAGGGCCAGGTTTCATTGTGATCATCACTACATAGTATAAAACAAAGTCGCTTTCTCTGTCCCTATGTCCCTATGTCCCTATGTCCCTATGTCCCTTTGTACGCTTAAATCTTTGAAACTACGCAACGGATTTTGATGCGGTTTTTTATAATAGATAGAGTGATTCAAGAGGAAGGTTTATATGTATAATAACATCCATTAAATAGTGGAGAAGTACTGTTATTTTTGAGGTTTCTAATGTGATGTTACATTTTTTCCGCTTACATTGCAAACGCAGGCTGAACCTTACGAGTTTTATCAAAATAATGTACTTAGTATTATACACATTGAAAAGGTCTACAGAAAAGTCCGCGATGGTATATGTCTATCTCTTATGGATAACCCACAATAACTTTTATTTGTCATTTACTTTTTACGACAAATAATGGCTAATTTTCGAAGCGATTTTCACCAATACAGCATTAATCCTTAACCAATTAAATACCTTGAATACATTGTTCATTTAATATAGATCTATATGGCCCTTTACACCGTATGATTTAAGTGAATATTTTCGAAGATATTACAGATTTAAAAATTGCGGGACGTAGCGTTTGCGGCGGTACCGGCCGGCCGCCCGGCTATATATTTTATACCCGTGCGAAGCCGGAGCGGGCCGCTATGTTTTTATAATATACAACGTTCACAGTTTTTCTGTAGTGTATTTAGTATCAGCATTGCACCCGTGCGAAGCCGGGGCGGGTCGCTAGTAGTATGTATTCTTTTCAATTGTGCTTGTGTTGGTCGATATGCCAACAACACGCAACAGACTATATATGGTATGTATAGGTATATATATATTATAGTTATTGTTTACTGCTGAACAATATTCGGATATGGTTGTCGAATGTTGGTGTTTTTGTTAGAGGTACTTTTGCGTTTTGTTACAGGTCCCAAATGTAAACGAAATATGAATGAAGTTGACATGGCTAGTTCTTTGTTTGGAAATAGTAGTTTTTCTGTTGTATGTTTACGCTAATAATTGTTCTTAACAACATATTTTTCATAAATAGTATAAGGCTACTTTAGGTTTTAATTTACGTAGAGAAAAACTGCCCTGAATACAACGAAAGATCACTGAGATATATTGATTTATTCGAAATTCTTAACCTAAATTGATCTCTCTAGCTGTTCTCTGTCAATTAGCTCAACACAATATTGCTTTTAGATTCACATATATTGACAAATATAACGAAATATTTATAAACATGTGGTGCAATATTAATGAATTAAAATCTTATATTATAATCAGTTAGCTCGTAAAAGCTAACATTTAAGAAGCTGTGTCCTTGCAAAGTGATAAAATATTCTTTGAATAAATTAATCTCAACCTAAAATATGAAATTTTAATTAACGTATAGGCGGATATGTAAAAAAAAGAAAATCCCTCAGAATTTGAATTTGTAAATCTTAATTAACGACTCGTATTAATTATAACGTAACTCAACTATTATAAAAACCGACGATTCCCAGAAATCACCTTATACTATACAGTGACGAGCAAACAGTAATGTTAGTAAATAGTAGTAATATTCGCATTCATCCGTTTTGACTTACTTTTCGCGTTCGTTAGCGGAATTATAGTGGCCTGGAAATTGGATTTCTGTGAAGGTTCGCAGTTCATAATGACGTGGTTATATATTGTGAAACGCGTACGTATTATATACGGCCTGTAAGTTTGTTTATTAACTTCGTGGGATCGAACAATTCTCATGAATGAAGTGGTTCTCAGAATGAACATTGAATTATGAGCATATTTCTTTGATTATTATAGAGATTGTTTATAGCGAGTGAATTGTTTTCATTTTTACATTTTGTTAATATCTAGTAATTGGACACGAAATAACTATTTTAGTAGAAATTTCGTAAAGGCTATAATAACCTAATAGGCAAAATATATTTCGTAATGACACAAAGTTAATAATGATTTGACCTAACTATAAATTCAAGCTGATTGTGTCTCCTTTTGCAAATTCTAGATGATATAATAACAATTAAATTTTATAAATATCTTTGTCTGTAAGCCAATACAGGCATTATTCTACATTGTATAAATATGCCTTAGAGTGTTAGTTTTCTTAAAGTTTCAAATGTACAGTTTCACCCCAATCCCCTTCTACCCTAAGTCTATTAAATTAACATACATGTAATAAAAACGTCCACTAGACAGACATACGTTCCGAACGATAAACTCCAAGGAACGAAATTGTTCTTGCCCTATTTGCCTAGACTGTTACTAATCCAAACGTCGATTTGAGACTCCGATTTCACACCCATTTGGAAGTCCTACTAAAGTGCAGACTGGATCTCCGGAACGGTTGAACTTTGGCGGCTATTAGTAGCATAGTTCTTCACGATCGTCATTGGGTTTCATTGAATCGGTATTACGGAGAAGCAATGGTTCTATTTGCTGTAAACCGGTCGCCGGTTTGAGCTATTATTGGGATTGAATTATGTATTGACTGGCGAATAGTGTTAATAGTAGAGTATCATATCTATATGTAAAGATTTTATTGTTTTCTTAAATTAATGATGAATGTCTCAGAAGCTTAGGAATCTCAGTAGATTTTGATGAATTTAATTTTAACAAAATCTTTGGGGATAGGAAATATTTTTAATATTTATCCAATTATATATTATAATTTATTTTGTAGATATTAATTTGAATTTCAATTCTCCCACGCGCGACCGAAGTCGCGGGTATAACTAGTTGTTCTCTAATTTCGTGTCGCGTGATCGACGGTATCACGCCTGACCCTATCCTTATGGAATTAATAGTTGGCGAATGGCTACTTATGATATGAGGAAGGTCTGCCGATCGATCGATATTGTCTTAGCAAATAACGCCCGTCCTTCATAACTTTCGGCTATATCTTGTGTGCTTATTAGTCGAGAGATATTATTGCCTACTTAGTACGAGTACGTTAAAGAGATAAGCTTTTTGGCTGTGCAAACAAGGAAGACCTAAATATCTCTATAAAATATTCCAGTTCTTAAATCTGAGTTATTTCCTATTGGCATTGTTATTTTTCCAATTTCTACCGTATTCATAATAGAATTAAATTGAGAAACAATAACATCTTTAAATATTTTTGGGGGCCGAGTCACCTCCGTCCGTAGGAGTATACCCAGAACTCTGAATCCCTACACGTGGCCCCTGGGTGGTGCTAAACAGGTGACATGGTGGGAGACATTCGTCGCGGCTATAATGACCACCCATCAGCTGAAGACGTGTCGCCAAGCGTCCGTGTTCCGACACGAAGAAGCTGATGTAGCCTTAGTGAAGACGGGTCGAATCAGTTGCGCTTTTGCAATCAGGACGATCTGACGCACACTGTCGTTGCTGCTTCCGGTGGCTAGTCATGGAGGGTAGTGGGATCCGAGGCACGGTGCACCGCTGGCCGACCGCTGGTCAGTAGGGGGCCCAAGTAGCGTGCTAGCCACATGTGAAAGGCTGCCCCGCCAACCAGCGAAAAATCCCAAGTTGCGCCATAGTGCCGGTTGGCGACCGGATGAGAGGGCCCTATGGACAACTTGGGGGGGCTCGGGCGTCCCCGCAGTCTCCAGACTAGTCCCCGTCATTGCGGCTTCTAAGTGTGTGTCTCAGGTCCAGTTGTAAAGCGCCTCGATTCACTGCCGTCTTCACACCTACTTCACTCTCCAAACAAATGATGAAAAAAGCAAGATACAGGAACACAGTTGTACAGCGGCAGCACTCCCTCTCGCTGAAAGTAGACCTTACTAACATCAGAGGTCTACACTCCAACCTCGCTTCAGTCCACTTCCACCTAGAGACTAGCAATCCTTGTATCTTGTTCCTCACAGAGACGCAGATAAGGTGTCCGTCTGATTTGGCGTACCTGACTTACCCCGGCTACACACTGGAGCAAAAATTTAAAGCTCGATCAGGTGTGTGTGCGTACGTCCGAGACGACATCTGCTGTCGGCGTCTCCGTTTTCTTGAAGACCCCCATTTTTCTGTACTTTGGATGCTGGTGGACACAGGCTTAGAGAAGCTTGTCTATGCTTGTGTCTACCGAGCGCACAGCGGAGACCAGGAAACGATCAGGCTCACAGAGTACCTAAGTGAGGCGGCGGATGCTGCTCAACACAAATACCCTTCCGCTCAGCTAGTGCTACTGGGGGATTTCAATGCCCACCACCAGGAGTGGCTATTCCCGTACCAGAGCACTGATCTCGCTGGGAGAGAGACGCGTAAGCTCGCTATAGCGTTAAATCTCACCCAGCTGGTTCAAGGAGCGACGCGGGTTCCTGATGTTGAGAGCCATACAGCCAATTGCTTGGACCTTCTGCTGACAACAGATCCGGACCGTTACTCGGTGGCGATTTCTTCGCCGCTTGGCAGCTCCGATCACTGTCTGGTGAAATCTGTATCTGTCTACTCGCCGCCCGATCCCAGTCCCAGGGGCTCTCGGCGCGTGTGGCGATACAAGTCAGCAGATTGGGACGAGATGCGTTCCTTCTTTGCGTCTTATCCCTGGCGGTCTGTTTGCTTTTCTTCCGAAGACCCTTCGACCTGTGCGGATGCTGTGACAGATGTGCTGCGGCAGGGAATGGAGTACTATATTCCATTCTCCGATGTAGCCACGTCCAGTAAAGCTCAGCCCTGGTTCAGAGCCGAGTGCAAACGCGCTGAAGCGCTTAAGCATGAGGCATATCTGGCTTGGACTGATGCTCGACACCGCAAGGCCAAGGATGTATCAGAGAAGAAGAAAGCCTTTAACCGGGCCGCCAAGTCCTGCAAGAAAGCTCTACGGAAAGCTCGATTTGACCACGTTAGCCGTATTGGGAACAAACTGGCTTCTTACCCCTCCGGTAGTAAAGCGTTTTGGTCCCTGGCAAAGTCGGTTGAATCGAATTTCTGCCGCCCCTCACTTCCTCCACTGCTGAAACCGGATGGGACGCTAGCTCACACTGCCGCAGAGAAAGCGAACCTATTTGCTACTCTGTTCGCAGAAAATTCGCGTCTGGATCCTGCAAGCGCCAAACCTCCCAGTCTACCTGGTTGCGAGGCGAATATGCCGGAAATTCGCATCCGTCAGACTGAGGTTCTTAAAACGCTGCGGAATCTTGATGTGAATAAAGCTAGTGGCCCTGATGGTATTCCAGCCATAGTACTTAAAACCTGTGCGCCTGAGCTCGCTCCTGTTCTGACACGCCTCTTTCGCCTTTCGATGATGACTGGAAAAGTACCGAAATCATGGAAACTTGCTAATGTGCAGCCTGTGCCCAAAAAAGGTAGTCGTGCCGACCCCTCCAATTATAGGCCAATTTCAGTCACGTCCATACTCTGCAAGACTATGGAGCGTGTACTGAACAGCAGGCTTATGGCACACCTAGAAGCGAACGATCTACTCAGTGACCGCCAATACGGATTTCGCCGAAATCGGTCCACTGGGGATCTTCTAGCGTGTGCTACCTATATCTGGAGCGAGGCCATAGAGAATCATGGGGAAGCACTTGCTGTCTCCCTTGATATCTCGAAAGCCTTCGACAAGGTCTGGCATGATAGCCTTATTGGCAAGCTTCCATCGTACGGTCTGCCTGCTGGTTTCTGCGCATGGATCTCAGATTTTCTGAGAGACCGGTCGATTCGAGTAGTCGTCGACGGCTGCTCGTCCGACCAATTGGCTATAAGCGCCGGGGTCCCTCAGGGATCAGTTCTCTCCGCAACACTATTCCTGCTACACATCAACGATCTGCTGAAACCCGGTATCTATGGGTATGCAGACGATAGCACTGTTGTGGAGAGATACGTATCCAACGCGCGTGCTAGTACGGCACAAATCCAGTCTCTGCGGGAGGCGATGGTCGATCGCTTGAACTTGTCCTTACAGGCAGTCTCCGATTGGGGCGAGGCCAATCTGGTCAAGTTCAATGCGACTAAGACCCAGGCGTGTCTATTTTCCGCTAAACGGAGTCCTTTCAACCTGACTCCGTCTTTCCAAGGTGTATCTGTACCGATAACTGACCACCTCGAGCTTCTTGGTATCACCTTAACGCCTACTCTTAATTTTGGTTCATACATAGAATCAAAAGCCCAAGTAGCCTCAAAAAAGCTTGGTATTCTGGCGAAGGTGAGACAGTATTTCAGTCCGGGACAGTTGCTCAATCTTTATCAAGCACAAGTCCGTTCGTGCATTGAATACTGTTCTCACCTAATTCGAACCGCGAGGGACTGGAACATGCTTCCTGAGTCTGTGTTCCCCGACGAGTACAATATGGAGGTCTTCAAGAAAAGAGTGAACAGGTACCTTCTAGGAAAGCGCGCTCCATCTTAGGCCACATCTCAGCTTTCCATCAGGCGAGATAGTGGTCAAGCGCTTTCCTATCAAACAATAAAAAAAAAAAAAAAAAAAAATTCCTTTTCATTAATTTGTGTAGATTTCTGTTATTATAGCATTTAAATTTAAAAACGATGATGGCTATATTTAGGCAGATCGTATGGAGTTACAAACGTTATTACGAATTCATTATTTAGTCGTGAACAATACGCAGAGAGAGAGAGAGTAATTTGAGTTTGTTTGTTTGTTTGTTGAGATTACACTAAGTTTAATGTCATGTGATATTTCCTACCTGTACCAAAATTGGTTTTCATCAAAGGATATGCGGAATATCTGACAAAATGCATGCAATATGTTGTTGTTATTATGTTACTTGGAATAGACATTTGGTTTGTAGGTTACGAGCAGAAATAGTTAGGATTGATAGTTTTTTTAACGCAAATAGTGCAGGTACTTCATAAATCATGTAACCGTAAGATATTAGGTATTTATTAATTAATAGTTTATATTTAATGGAGTCACAAAACTATTTAAATTTTTAAAGGATAAAATATTATACAAATAATTTAAAGGATAGTTATATCCTTATCGTTTCTATATATTCGTATCAATATAAATCGTTTTGAAAATGATGTATGAACCTATTTTAGGTTTGAAAATATATTTTTACCCTACTAGAACATGAAAAAGTATGCAAATCGCTTCTCGAACTCCCTCCCACAGTCCGTTCTTCCTTTCGAAACAATGAGGTAAGTTACACATTTTTTATTTAATGTAAAAGCTTTCGAATTCCTGTATAAGTTATCCAATGTACGATTTTGTCGGTTGCTAAAATAATTTTGTTCCCGTTTGCTATACAGGGAGACCCGCATAATATGGGTTAACTATTTAGAAATTAAAGATTTTAACGGATTTTAAACGTGATTTATTCATTATATTTTTATCCCGACCTTTCGCACACTTTGCAACGAGCGTGTTCACAATCTTTAATTTCTAAATTATACATTTATAATACAATCATACTCGCGTAAAATCAAACATAATAAAATACTATGGTGAACTATGCTCAAAGTATTTTATATTATTAATATAGAACGTACTATAGTTTTTAATTGGCTGGTCTATATAAATAAATAAATAAAATATAACTTCATTTGTCTACCCTGTATATAGTGAAATAACATCATCCAATGAGATTTAACGTGTGCTTAATTAAGTCTATTATAGTAATGAGTGTATTCGTAACCGCGTGTCCCTCAGGATGCGTCGACAATTACCGTAATGCAGCCGAGGTGAGTCGGCGATTTGTGATGTTAGCCTTTTAGATGAATATGTGTATTCTGTAGTTTATAGGACAATAATCTAGTTTGTAATGGTTTCTGTCGACTCTAAATTTAAATATATAGAAATCCAAGACGAATTACGCCTTTCAATAGAAAGATTTTGTTTAAGATATCACTTATATTTTCAGTTTTATTTATCTGATACGAAACCTTGAATAAAGTTGAACATTTATATATCATAAAAAAATTATATTAAATATAGACCACCCTGGTTCCAAGAATTCAATTGTGCAAAAAATTTACCTGTACTAAGCATCTGTTCCTTCCGTATTATAAAAAGACTTAGGTAGGTGGGGCGTAGCTAGGTATTTGTTCCGTGACAAAACGTAACGAACGCTTATTGTCCCCTCGGCCCTCGACCATAAAAACGCATTCGTCATTTAACGAAACGCTCCAGCCCATAAACTAACCCGTCGCAAAGAAGGCTATTGTCCCCACCCTTTGTTGGTTACAGATGATCGCACGTGCTCCGCGTACAAACGGCCCCGTTAGACGCTCTAACCGAATTCCTGTTTGTTTTCCACTGGTTTTGATTGACGGATATTTGTGTTGCGATACATGTTGCCTTCTTACTGTTTGGTCTCAACTCTCGACACGCTCATGTATATTCATACGTTATGCACGTGTAATACTAATCAGGTGATTGACGACGTTTGCCGTTTTAATTAGGTTACTGCGATGACGTGAGATCGGAGTGCGTTGTGTGTATTAATTTGTACTTAAAACATGTAAGAGCATTGTTAAACTTTTCTTAAATGAAAATGATATTACATGTTAATGCCCTTAGGTGACTTAAATCGCTACAATTTGTAAACAAATGATTTTATGAAATATATTTTAAACTTAGACATAATTGTGTCTTCGAAATGAAACGTTATAAATAGTTAAAGATCACTATGAAAATTGAAAAGGAAAAAAAGCTGTGCTTTTTGTAAGAGCCTTGAAAGTTCCATTTTAAAAGTGCAAACTCATGTATTAATTACGTTTTTTGAATTAATTAAATTGTCACTTTGACGGCCGTCGCACTATATGTTTTTAGGCCCGAAAAAGTTTCATCCTTGTTTTATTGGAAATATCTAAGGAGCTTCTCTTTTTAAATGCACGAGTAGAACACCCAAAGTTTTATTTCAAAAACACGATTTTTAAAAAAATATTTAAAATATTGGAATTCTCGCGGCCGACTGAGCTAAATAAATTCGTATAAAAAAAATAGATACACTAGATAATTTATTATGCTGCTAATATATGTAGTGATTACAGGCGCAAATTATCCCTTTTTTAAATTTTCGATATTGTCGATAGAGGCGAAAGTATTGTAATTTTTACTGATTTTCGTTTTTATTTTTTTATATTATATGCAGGCGTTAGTAGAATCTCTGTTTAGTACCAAAAGAAGCCTTGAACTGAGGGCTACATGTGACAAAAATACCACATTCTAACCACGAAGTTATTACGAGATATCGATTTTCAAAGAATTCAATGTCAGGGTTGTCTCTAATAAAGAAAAAGTCAAAGCTGTTTTTTAACAATTATATAAATCGTCTATCTATTACCAAGTTTTTGTATATGGTTTAAGTCGTTAGTTATAGTCGATATTTTAATATTATTCAACGATTTTTAATAAAATATTTAAAAAATTGGAATTTTCGCGGCCGACTGAGATAAATAAATTCGTATAAAAAAAAAAGATACACTAGATAATTTATTATGTTGCTAATATATGTAGTGATTACAGGCGCAAATTATCCCTTTTTGAAATTTTCGATTTTGTCGATAGAGGCGAAAGTATTGTAATTTTTACTGATTTTCGTTTTTATTTTTTTATATTATATGCAGGCGTTAGTAGAAGCTCTGTTTAGTACCAAAAGAAGCCTTGAACTGAGGGCTACATGTGACAAAAATACTACATTCTAATCACGAAGTTATTACGAGATATAGATTTTCAAAGAATTCAAAGATAGGGTTGTCAATGTTTTTACCGTTAATTCCGTTTGACTTTTAATGAGATTACTATGATCAATGCTCAAAATATTGACGAAAAAGGAGATTTATTTGTATTAATTTGATATTATTGAATTGTCTTAAAAATCTAAGATTTTTTTTTATTCAGTTAATTTATTACATATCATATGGATTACCTACCTATAATAATATATTGAATAATATTAAAATATCGACTATAACTAACGACTTAAAACATAAACAAAAACTTGGTAATAGATAGATAATATATATATATATATAATTGTTAAAAAAAAGCTTTGACTTTTTCTTTACTAGGGTCAACCCTGACATTGAATTCTTTGAAAATCTATATCTCGTAATAACTTCGTGGTTAGAATGTGGTATTTTTGTCACATGTAGCCCTCAGTTCAAGGCTTCTTTTGGTACTAAACAGAGATTCTACTAACGCCTGCATATAATATAAAAAAATAAAAACGAAAATCAGTAAAAATTACAATACTTTCGCCTCTATCGACAATATCGAAAATTTCAAAAAGAGATAATTTGCGCCTGTAATCACTACATATATTAGCAACATAATAAATTATCTAGTGTATCTATTTTTTTTATACGAATTTATTTAGCTCAGTCGGCCGCGAAAATTCCTATATTTTAAATATTTTTTTAAAAATCGTGTTTTTGAAATAAAACTCTGGGTGTTCTACTCGTGCATTTAAAAAGAGAAGCTCCTTAGATATTTCCAATAAAACAAGAATGAAACTTTTTCGGGCCTAAAAACACATAGTGCGTCGCGTAAATTTGTAAATTTTGTGTGGAATAAATAGTCCATTTACTCCATTGAAAAGTTACATTTGGGGTTGCATTTTTTAGAGCACGCAATTTTATTTTTTTGATGTGTAGGGGGGGTCAGTATGAAGCTATCACCAAGTTTGTGGGGTCGCCACCCTTGTCCCACGGCCGCCATCTTGAAAATAGAGGTTGATATGGTTTTTACAATATATCTCTTAAACTATTTATCTGATAAAAAAAAATTTTAACATTATTTGTTGCAAATTAAATTCTCTACAACTTTGGTCCAGTAACTTTTTGTCGTAGAACTATAAATAAAAAAGTTATAAGCGAAAATGTTCAGAAATTAGAGATATTTATATTTTTCAATAAAACTTTTTTTTATAATTTTACGAAGAAATGAATGATATCAGACCATTTTTGTAGATTGTTTTTCGAGGAACAATTTTTACATACAACATTTTGTCATTAAGTAAATAGCTAAGGTTTTACAGCGCTCCGAAGTGAGTACTAATTTTCAGTACTCTGATCTATACAGTATACTTATATTATGTGTGTAAATAATAATTTGTCATCAGTAATTGTTTTTTTTTGTTATTAAGTATAATAATTTTAATAATTAATTTTGGAATATCATTAATAATTAATTTTTGAATCTTTTCCCCACCACCCAGGAGATAGAGTCTGGAAGCGCGTTTTTTTTACGTCGAAAAGCAGGGCTGAAATGTTCTGCAGTGTGCTTCCATTGTTGTGGAGTCTGGGAAAAGAGCCAATAGCCAATATATTATGTATAGTTACTACTGAAAAATAGTACTCACTTCTGAGCGCTGTAAAACCTTAGCTATTGACGTAATGAAAAAATGTTGTAGGTAAAAGTTGTTCCTCGAAAAACAATCTACAAAAATGGTCTGATATCATTTCTTCGTAAAATTATAAAAAAAAGTTTTATTGAAAAATATAAACATCTCTAATTTCTGAACATTTTCGCTTATAACTTTTTTATTTATAGTTCTACGTCAAAAAGTTACTGGACCAAAGTTGTAGAGAATTTAATTTGCAACAAATAATGTTAACGATATTTTTTTATCAAATAAATAGTTTAAGAGATATATCGTAAAAACCATTCCAACCGCTATTTTCAAGATGGCGGCCGTGGGACAAGGGTGGCGACCCCACAAACTTGGTTTTAGCTTCACACTGACCCCCCCTACATATCAAAAAAACAAAATTGCGTCCTCTAAAAAACGCAAGGTTAGGCCTAAAAAATGTAACATTTCAATGAACTAATTGAAAAGTTACATTTGGGGTTGCATTTTTTAGAGGACGCAATTTTATTTTTTTGATGTGTAGGGTGGGTCAGTGTGAAGCTATCACCAAGTTTGTGGGGTCGCCACCCTTGTCCCACGGCCGCCATCTTGAAAATAGCGATTGAAATGGAGTACTGAAAAATAGTACTCACTTCAGAGCGCTATAAAACCTTAGTTAATGACGTAATGAAAAAATGTTGTATTTAAAAGTTGGTCCTCGAAAAACAATCTACAAAAATGGTCTGATATCATTTCTTCGTAAAATGATAAAAAAAGTTTTATTGAAAAATATAAATAGCTCTAATTTCTGAACATTTTCGCTTATAACTTTTTTATTTATTCTACGACGAAAAGTTACTGCACCAAAGTTGTAGAGAATTTAATTTGCTGTAAATAATGTTAACGATATTTTTTATCAGATAAATATTTTAAGAGATTTATCTTAAAAACCATTTCAACCGCTATTTTCAAGATGGCGGCCGTGGGACAAGGGTGGCGACCCCACAAACTTGGTTTTAGCTTCACACTGACCCCCCCTACATATCAAAAAAACAAAATTGCGTCCTCTAAAAAACGCAAGGTTGGGCCTAAAAAATGTAACATTTCAATGGACTAAAATAACCTATTTATGATATGATTCGAACTTTTGATAGCCTGTTTGACTTGCTCTTCGTGTGTGTTTGAAATTTTTTATTAGATCTAAAAGTAGTATCAATAATAATTAGGTATCATGATATCACAATGCAATGTTCAGTTTATTATTTATTGGAAGGGAAAAATCAAAACAACTTATTCAATTATGAACATCCTTCACAAGTAGAAATCTACATTAACCCTTGATGACAAATATATACGTGAGTATACCTTTTTCATTTTCTCTCTAATACTTTCGGGGCGAGCAGTCAGTAAGTAAATTTATGGCATTACTATGAATGACCTGAATATACGAAAACGAGCCGGTATGAAGTTGAGCGCCTCGCGCAGCTAACGAGGGCGTGGTGGGAATCCTGTCGGAAGTTGTATTGCCTGTTATCTTCAATTAAGTGAGGAAAGCGCGAGGAAACGCCGTAGACGCCGTCACGCACGGTACTCGTACTACCGAGAGGGCAATGCTTCTGGGGAGCGTTCTGATTGGTTAGTAGGACTGTTTGGTGTACGGCGTATGTTGTGTACTCTGTGGTGTTTGTGTTTTTGTTTTTTTGTAATAAAACCACACTTACTAGAGGGTGATGTTGTGGTTGTGTATCGAAAAACAATTTTGAACTTTTAAAGGGAAAATAAAATTCAATATCGGGCTATATTTTTAATATAGCGTAGTTAAAATATCAAATTAAGTAGATATAAGATATTTTGAATACAAACGAGTAGTAAATATGTACGTATATACATTGTTAATTCTAATTATGCATGCATAATATCCGCATTAACATACTTTACAAAGCTAATACAAAGTAAAACTTTGTAATAGCAAGTTTACCATTCCAATGCGCGGTATATTATCATAAAGTAAAATGAGAGCCTGTGAAAGCTCAACAAGGAAAACGAAAAAAGCGACCGACACTCCATCATCAATTTGAGCTTAACCGAAAATATGATTCCATTAAAAATCTCTATTAACCAGCGGCCAACCAACAGAGATACAGTACATGAAAGCGCAGTAGGTACACTGTACAATACTCCGTATGCTAATCCCCTTATCTCACGCGGTTTCAGACCGAATTCATCTAGGATTACCGGACCAATGATTCAACGTTAGAACCAATCTGTTTTTAATTCGAATTTCAATTGGCATGTCTATTATTTATGGGCTGCGGATTAGTCCGTTCATAAATTAACGGCGCGAGTGTGGTATGAATGTTTCATATGACTAATGCATCTCGCACGATGCATTGGTTCTTTGATTTAGTGGTGCGCGTTTAGCGCTTGTGGTGGAATGTATGTTATGTTAAGCGTATTATATTAAGAGCGTTGAATTATTTTTTCTAGTTTTTTGTAGCTGGTTAGTAAAATACTGTATAATTCTTTCATAAAATAACTAAGTATTAAATTGTTTCATATTATGTCACAACTGAATAAATGATTTTAATCACTTAACTACTGCGAATTTAGATTTTAAAGGGAGAAGTTGTTGTATTGCGTTGATGAGGAATTAGTAAAAATGCAATACGATATTATTTCTCTTAAGAAAAGCTTATTTCTTTACAACTCTACAATGCTTGAGGTTTTTGTATGATTTTAAATTTATACATTTTTGATACGTGCCCAGTACAGTACATACTCGTAAAAGTAATTTTATTACGCGACGGAGAGCAATAAAAAGTTGTATGCCAGCAGTTACTTAAATCTTATTACGTATTTAGATGTTTATAAACAAATAATAAAAATTTATAGGATCGCGAGCACACAAGATAAGGTATTGCAATTTTATACTCCAGTTGGAAAATAGACTTCGTATGTAATATAATGCTTGTTTTATATGCTAGCAAAAGATGGTGATTTATGAGGGTTAACGTAATTTCTACTCAATTGTCAAGATCGTGAAAAACTTGTTTGAACATTCATTATCATTCACAACTTTTACACATAATTCTATAAGAGCTCATGATTTATAAAATACTATGTTTACTAAGTGTACCTGCATATCAATATTTAACCCTGATCCGAAGTCAATTGAATAGTTGCCGCCGTTCAAACTTACAGAACCGCCTCGGAACACATCAACAACGCAAATCGGTTTACATACAATCTCTAGCACACATAAATTGTTCACCCTCGGTCATTGTGTACACGGGCTAATTGATTTTGGACGCCCTTTGAGTAACAATGGGCTGTGTTTAAATTAATTAATACTAAATTATAGGCCCGTCTTGGTTTGCTCTTCTTAATGGTGTATTAAAATTATTTGCGCATCAATTTTCCGCTGCGCCTGAATATCGAATGATCGGCATCGGTCCGTTCTAATTGGCTTTTAGCGTGTTTTTAATATTGTAAAGTTGCTTCTTTGTTGATTGTATATGGTGTCCTGGTTTTGGTTTCATTAAATGACCTATATTAATGAGTAATTGTACCACTATGCTACTTTCAAAATTAGATCATTGCTTTTATAGATTGTTTCGATACAAACAAAGAAACAGAATATGTTTCTAATCAAATAAAGTAATGTAAAATTGGGAAGTAAGTTTAGATTTCATCAAAACAAGACATTTTAACAAAAAGGACTCGAAAAATAAAAGCATATCTTTCTGTTGGCTAGTCGTTACAAAGTTGATGTTATAAAGACGAAATTGACTTGAAAATGTCCTCAATTTAAAATCAATGTTTGTTGTGTATATGGGTATTGGAATTCTGTAAAGCAATCGTATATACGTTGCGGTCAAAAGCCAATCATTTCGATATTACACGTTACCAGAGTACAGGAGAAACTTCAATACAATGGCCAATATACGGCCAACAGCTGAAACCACAAAAGTTTCTTAATACGAGATAGTTTTCCGATAGCCGGAGGCCTTGACTTCAGAATTAGTCAAAGATACAGGGAAGCCGTAATCAAATTATCAGTTACTTCAAGTAGTGTCGGAAAGTTGGAGAATCGCGGCCGAACTGAGCACTCGGCTTTAATAAATTAACTTTTATATTACGAGTGACTTTTATTGAGACGCAAGGTGTGTATGAAATGTATTACTCTAGTGTCTTTTACACAGTACACTCATCAGGGAAAAGTACAAACTGATACACATAGGAACCCCAACCAACTTTCTAGACTTAAATACCTCAATTGTAACAGTTGTCGCTAATATTGTAAAGTTATAAATTTAACTAATCGCATTTCATAACGTTAAATTGAAACTTCTAGAAATTCGCTATCGAATGTCTTGTAGTTTTTTCAATGTGCAGTTCATGTAACGTACAAAACCAATAGTATAAAGTACAATTGGACAAATAGAAACGTGTAATAAATTCTGTATGGCATTAAGGTTTTCTTTATACACTTAACGGTATGGAACAGGTGCGCTCACAGGACAATTTGTGGAGCTCCAAATGTTCAAAATAATAAGTAGTTCCATCGTTTCAGTTGCGGGAAACGTCGCCGACAATTCTATTGAAAGACCGAATAAAGATAAATGGTAGACTCGGCTCCATAACGAGGCAAAGTTGACTGTTTTCAATTTGCTAGTTGCACGCTCGATTTAGTGTGAATTCTGAGTATTTTTGTCTTCCGTACCAACGGTCCGTGGCGGCAAATGTGTTCCGAGACGATTGTTTGTTTGGGTTATGTTTGTCTTTTGTTCGTGACTCATGTTGATACGATTACTCATACATCGTTTTACATAATGGAGAAGATTTAGCTGATGTAAAGGCGATTCGTCATCTATTTCTTCGGACGCTGTTTTATTTTCTTTGTAAATCTTAGAATTGCTCTATCATGACTTATGTTAGATGTGTAATGATTACGATAGATGAAGATATATAGTATAAGTTCTAATTAGGGTCTTTGACCCAATAAGCGTTGATTAAGCAACTAAGTCTAGTTATATATTGTAGTAATTCGAAATGAATCAATGATGCGTATAATTCTCGTGAGTCTCATTTACAATAACAAATTAATGGACTAGCTACGGTTAATTAATACATAGTTTTGTTCTATAAATATGTGATTAACCCGTAATAGTCCGCCGAGAGGCTGAATTACGGTCGAAATGCATAATTAATCGCGTGTAAATAAAAATATCAAATTGATTCTCTGATTATTTAATGCATCCGAATGGTATGATAGCAGAATGAGTATAATGCCGAGATGATTAAAATTATTTTAACAGGTAATTGTTTTATAGTCATGGTTATTTTATGAAATGCTTACGATATATAGTTTTATATCGTACATACATATGACATGTTATGAAAACAGAACATAATATCATTTATGAAGTATAAAAAAAATTAGCACACAGAACTCACTTTAATTTTCACATTATTTATATAATTACATATACATAAATCCTGTTAAATACGAATCACCATCATAATTCACCACACCACCGACTCAATTCCTTAAGTATTGAAATAATTAACAATTATAGTCCAAACGCCATAAAGATCACGACTTTTTTTCCAAATAATTGTCTTTTCCCGCGCTCAATCATACGTGAAATTAAACGCCACTTTCAATTATTCAACCCGAAAATCTTGCTCTTTGAAAAGCTATGAATTTTCAGCAACACCGGCCCAATCTGGGGACGTAATGATCTGTAAAGGCACGAATTGGGTAATATTTCTTTTCGCCCCAAACCCTTGGTTCGAGGTTTTAATTAGAGCAATATAATTTGTTAATTAAAGCCTCCTATATTTCATTATTCAATCGCGGGGATTGGCTTCATATTGCTCGTTATATTGGATATTTTGTTTGCTAGGAAGTTTTATAAAGTGTGAATCTTGGAAGTGAAGTCTCAGGGCAAAATTCGATACAGGTGAATATGGAAAATTCTTAAGGAATTCGAATATTCAAAACTGCATTGTCAGATAAAATATAGTTTGATAGCTCGAATCAAATATCAGAATTTAGAGATACTATTTCTTGGAATGATGATATATGAAATAAAAGAAAATATTTTATTGTATCATATGCATGTAATCCGTTCAGGAAAAATGTGTTTTCCGTATAAATTACTAAAAACATAATAGATTTTAGCACAAGAACCGTTTCGCATTTATCTGTACCGTGAACAGTATCTCATATTAATAAGTTAGTTATAATCATTACGAAAGCGTTTCGAAAAGTTGTAAAAGCCGTAGTAAATCAGCCCTCGGGGAAACCCAGTGAAAATTCAAAGTTCGTGTCAGTAATTAGTAGTAAGTTGGCAACAAGGACTGCCTTCATTACCCTGCTAAGGGCACTAATCTTAAGTATCCTCCAGTAATTAAGGAAACCTCAAGCACTAAAGGGTTGGATTACTTATATAAAAATGTTTTATATCATTAATAGCGAGTTTTGTGACGCTGAAAATAAGCAGGATTATAATGTTTATTAGTTTTGTTAAACGAACGACTGGAATAGAAAATGACATATACTTGCCTTGGACGAATAGTTGTGGGATTATTTTAGACGTTAGAAGTTTAGCCAAATACCGTAAACGCTGTGCTCTGGATAAATATGATGAAGTTTTCGCTCTACAGCTCCGTGTACATTCAAAACACTAGACAAAGTGTTCACAAGTGTCAAGCTAGTTCGAGTTGCGCTCAACCTGTGGAGCAAAATTGAAACTTAATCCCACAGTTTAACCGAGCACTACAAAATAATATGCCGCATCAAACCCTTCACACGCCGACAACCTTAAACCTCACCTCGTTACGTACGTTCCGAACAAAGGCGGACGAGCAAGCTCATAACAACAACAACCATCGCTTCACACGGAATACTCGAGTAATAAACTTACATTCGTAATGCTGACTAAAGATATTAGACACATTATGGACGTTTTCTTTTAGCTCGATCGCTTTGCTGTCCTCAACCATTTGTAGTTGGGTATAGAACGGACAATTTATCTAATGGTGGCTCGTAAAGCGATGTCGCAACGTGTCAGCCGGCGTGAGTCTCCAATTCTGTAAGGAAGTCGATGTTTTCGACGATGCTTTTAGTTCAGCTTATTTTGAGTTGGAAATTCTCATTTTATATCAGCGAAAGTAGGTCGTATTTTAGTTTTTAAGTTTCGTTATTCGTAGCGCAGAATTGAATAATAATGGAAGCGTTTAACAAGAAAAACTTAAATACAAAAGCAATACAGAGGGATGAGTGAAAAATAACACGAACGCAATCATCCATAAGACGAACTGAGCCGGGCTTGAAAAGAAACAAATTAGATCCGTTTCAAGTACGGTGCTTTCGAATAGTTCGGGTTAAAAAGACCTAATGAAGGGTTTGCCGACGCACGCTACACTCTTATTTATTGTTAATGAGGAAGGAAACTTTGCGAATACTAAGCTACTGTGATGATGTAGGTATAGTTCATTGAAATGTTACATTTTTTAGGCCTAACCTTGCGTTTTTTAGAGGACGCAATTTTATTTTTGTGATGTGTAGGGGGGATCAGTGTGAAGCTAAAACCAAGTTTGTGGGGTCGCCACCCTTGTCCCACGGCCGCCATCTTGAAAATAGCGGCTGAAATGGTTTTTACGATATAACTCTTAAACTATTTATCTGATAAAAAAAAATTGTTAACCATATTTGTTGCAAATTAAATTTTCTACAACTTTGGTCCAATAACTTTTTGTCGTAGAACTAGAAATAAAAAAGTTATAAGCGAAAATGTTCAGAAATTAGAGATATTTATATTTTGCAATAAAACTTTTTTTTATCATTTTACGAAGGAATTATATCAGACCATTTTTGTAGATTGTTTTTCGAGGAATAACTTTTATATACAACATCTTTTCATTACGACAATAGCTAAGGTTTTACAGTGCTCTGAAGTGAGTACTATTTTTCTTTACTCTTAACTATACGTATATTGGCCATTGGCTCTTTTCCCAGACTCCAGAACAATGGAAGCACACTGCAAAACATTTCAGCCCTGCTTTTCGACGTAAAAAAAAACGCGCTTCCAGACTCTACCTCCTGGGTGGCGGGGAAGAGTCAATAATTAATTAAGTATCTATAAATAATATTGCAAAATTAATTATTAAAAAAATATAATAACAAAAAAAAAACAATTACTGATGACAAATTATTATTAGTACACACATAATACATGTATAACTGTATAGTTTAGAGTACTGAAAAATAGTACTCACATCGGAGCGCTGTAAAACCTTAGCTATTTACTTAATGAAAAAATGTTGTATGTAAAAGTTGCTCCTCGAAAAATAATCTACAAAAATGGTCTGATATAATTTCTTCGTAAAATGATAAAAAAAAAAGTTTTATTAAAAATATAAATATCTCTAATTTCTGAACATTTTCGCTTATAACTTTTTTTTTATAAGTCTACGACAAAAAGTTACTAGACCAAAGTTGTAGAGAATTTAATTTGCAACAAATATTGTAAGCAATTATTTTTTATCAGATAAATAGTTTAAGAGATATATCGTAAAAACCATTTCAGCCGCTATTTTCAAGATGGCGGCCGTGGGACAAGGGTGGCGACCCCACAAACTTGGTTTTAGCTTCACACTGACCCCCCCTACACATCACAAAAATAAAATTGCGTCCTCTAAAAAATGCAACCCCAAATGTAACTTTTCAATGGACTAGTACATGTGTAAGGATATCTGTGTTGCGTATAGATTAGGATTAGTTGGTCTTCTGCCGGTTCTAGCCGGTTTAGATGAATAAAAAGAAATAGATGAGACTAGTACTTTCAAATAATAGTTAGGTTAATGTACTACTTACTATTTTTGTAATATTTCTTAAATGGCCTTTAAACACAATATTCAATAACTAAATAGATTATTGGAAAAATACAAAGAAAGCGATACCAACCGTGAATGTTTCTACAAAAGCCCGTTCAACATTTAATAAAATAATACAGCCGAACGTACGCGACAAGTTCTAAGTAAGAATATATGTACGATTTATATCGTCGTATCGGATTTTGATTTTCAAAATCGGAACGTACGTTTGTTGCCGTTAAGTTGAACGTTGCAAGATTTCACGATTCGATACATCGATTGAATTCCCGTCTCGATTCTCGGATCAATTTCTCTCAATTATTCGCATATTTTAACACCAACCTCCAATCAGGCGTGCATGATATTGTGTGCTGAAATTATGACTGGATTATAAAAGTACTTTATAAAATGTATTTGTGGGTTAGATACCTTTTCTATGTTTACCTGGTGGTTGTTTAGGAATAATGTGTTATAAATGATAGGGTTAGAAAATTGCATACATGATGATGAATTTATTTTATTAATAATTATATTAAATTACATTCAAAAGACTTCTAGTTATCATTAGATAACTAGTAGTCTTTTGAATGTAATTTTGTTAAGGTATAAAGTTTAACCTTGCCTTCTATGATTCGGTAACCGCGCACCTAATTTTCCTTTTACTTACCAAAATCCAGTAAAATTTGTTAGAACTATCTAACAGACAATGAATGTAACATTAATTCAATTTAAACTCAGATTACACAATGCTCCTCCATTAAAGTAGATACTATTCGGAGATTTATTTTGACTGATGTAATTAAATCGGTGAGTAACATTCAAGTAGGACATTATATTCACTTTGAGGCTTTACAATATCCAGGGTTGAATTACAGAAATGAGCTAGAAATGGCTCCAAGAAGGCGCTTGCTTGGAATAAATTTAAAAAGTTCTCAGAGGTCGTCCACCAGAGTCGATTCAATGGCCAATCAGAGCGCCCCACTTTAAACCTTCTTGGGATCTCATTTATGTAATGGAGTCCTATATAAAGTGCCTAATTGGAATTTTATAATCGATATCGTATGGACTTTGGACTCTGGTGATGGCAAGTTGATTCTGTGTGTGGATTTCCACGTATTTACGTGTAGTTTCAAGTTTTGATTTTTATGTTATGTTAGGTATGGTAATGTGCATTGTAGCAGCGCAGTCAGGCAGCAAGACGCTATTTTTAAATTGGATTAAGATAAATTAAAATTATTACTTTCCATTTTATACGTTATTTGCGCTACCTTTATTCAAATAGTATAAAATATGAGAAACAAGGTCAGTAAAGTTGATAATTATTTATTAAAAATGCACTGAAGGATTATTAACTGTTGTCAAATAAAAAATTCGCTGTTATCGTAGGGCAGTTTATTAACTGCAGTGCGCTTTAAACAAAAGAACAAAAATAGGTTAAATACTTAAAAAGCTTCCAATTTAACGATTAAAATAATATATATAGATACGTAGGTACATTGAATAAACTCGTGACCCACTTTAAAGCGATACTGCAGCTTACCGAGGGGCCGTATCGGGTTCCTTAAGTAATAAATATATTAAATATGAGAACTGTGCAAGCCACTGGCTCTTATTTCTGTGTGATTTAGTGAATTTTTGATAGAATACTTAATGAACATTAGACGTAAGATGAATTATTCTCATTAAGGGCCGATTTTTCAATGCTTGGATAAAACTTATTCGTCGAATAATGTAAGCGCGTGTGATCTTGTCGAACGAACGAACGCATTGGTGGCGTGAAAGTCACCTGTGTGGACAGGTGACTTTCACGCCACCAGTGCGTTCGTCGCTGTTCAGTTGCTCTCGAGACGTACGTGTGTAAACATGGTGTGTTTTTGTGGTGTTAAATATAGGAATAGAGTTCTAGAGACGATAGATGACGATAATCTCAATCGATATTATAGGTGCATACAGAAAACCTATCTACCGCAAATTTTCTTTAACTCTTTAATGTCACATTCTACAACCGGTTAAAAGCTTATGTTGGAAATGTTAACATTAACAGTCTATTTGCAGTTAATAAATTACTGTATTTCATGTCTCATTTTCTTATCGTCGCTTTTCCCGTGAAGGTTGTTTAAATCATTTTAAATGTAAAAATTGTTTTCATTTCACTGAACATTGGAGTGAGTGTGTGTTCATAGCGAGCATAGCTAAGAGCGATAATAGCGAAATTATCTTTTTTTTTTTAATTAACTAGATTTAGATCACAGCTTTGCTAACGTGGTATCTGAATATAAGTATAATTTTATGATATTTTAAATTATAGTATATCGTCCAATTAACATTATAAATGAAAAAAAACCAAGTTTTTGCACGAAGTTGCAAAAATCTTCACATGCATAATCGTCGTAATGTTATAGTATGTACATATAAGGTTAAAATTTTTTGACTAATACAATAAGATTAGATTACTTCCTATACTTAAAAAATAAATTGCAGATTTCCTTATGTTGTGCTGTAGTAGTTGCCCGCTATCGCCTCCGCTTCGCTTTCGTAGCCGCTCCCTTAAATACGGAACTGCAGTTTGACCGCACATCGCGTGGCTTTTACGATTCTATTCGCAGTAATGACGTCTCTTGACTGTAACGGTTGCACTAAAGGTTTTGTTTTAGAAATATACAAACATGCAATTCCAAATGTTTTGTGTTATTGCGTCTATTGTCATGTCTGCGAATAGTAAACGGTTCGGATTTTTGTTTTGCCACAGTTTTAGGTTAATGCACGCTTTAGTTTACCGGTGATAGCGTGCTTAATGCGGTTACTAGGTCTTTGCGGAGACTATTGCTTCTTCATATTTGCGAGATGTAATATCTATGATTGCGAATATTCAATTGTCTATGAAGTCTTAGTTTTAATAGTAGGTATATAGGCTATTTGTATTTGGACATTTTATGTATTTTTTATTAAAAATATATAAATTCAAAATTCTATTTGCATTGAATGATGTCTGAGAGCTGGTTAAGCAGAGGTTGAATCCGTAACGATGTTCCCAGTGGACGGGGGAATTTCCCGCAAATACCCGCGATTTTCCCGAGTATTTCTTAGCCGGGGAATTGCGGCAATTGCATAAGGACATTGTGGGAAACGGTCGGATGTACATAAATATTGCTGCATACGCTGGTGACGTGGTTTCCGATACACTTGCTGGCTTATAAAGTGACATTTTTACATTTTCAGTAGCTTCTAGTAGCTACAGTTGCAAGTTGGCCGCAAATACATATGAGTTTGTTGGTTGGGTTTATGGGTCGGTTTTGGTTGTGTTGAAATATTGAAGCGTGGTTGTCTGCTGATTGTGCAGGCAATACTGGCAGGTTTAGTGTATAATGATGGCTTTTCATCACTGTTTATTGCTAGGTTATGGGTATCGTTTTTACCATAGTTAATATTTCTCTCAGTTGCTAATTAAAGGTAACAATAGATAAGGCTCTCTGTATATACTCTACTATACGTCTTATAAACACAAATCGTGAAGCCAATTAACAAATTCTTTATTCATGGCAACTACCAATCAAACTATCACATTTCGAATACAGGTAAAAGCACATGCAAATAACAATTACATTTGTACTAGGTTCAACCATTACAGGCCTCTGAGATTAAGCTAAATTACAATCCCGCCAGTGTTTGGATATGACACATCGGCTGGTAACTGAGACTGTCTATTGTTCCACTATCTTGGCTCTGCTAGCTCAGCGGCTCCCGAACACCACTGTTGAGATTAACTTGGGCTGTATTGTATTCAAATGACTGCGGAGTTCCAGTGTTGGTCTTATTTCTTTCGCGAGTGGTAGTACTGGCTTAATTGTTTTTATGGTACATGTATGTAGAGGCGTGTGGAGTATGGGTATTTTTGTTTAAATAAATATTTCAGGACAGGACAATTTTCACATACAGCACGTATTTCCCATACATTTTTAAATAAATACTTATATATAGATAATTAACACCTAGACACAGAGCAAACATCTATGTTCATCACACAAATATTTGCCCTGGGTGGGAATCGAACCCACAGCCAAGCGGTCAGTTTGATTTAGTGGTGGTATATTTTTTTTGTTAAGAAAAGTAAAGTAGCTATTAAATTTTGTGAGGCAAAAACTTTACCCAATTCAAACTTATATGTTTATATTTATAAGTATATACTGCATAATTATCAGATTAAGACTTCGATAGGTCATTCACTCGAAATAACATTGGTGTAGATAATTAGAAAATTATTTTTAATGTATTCTATTTGTATTTGTTTACATAAAATAATTGCCGTGTCAGAGTACAATCACAAACGCAATACTAGGGCACATACGTAGTGTAAACAATGCATTATTTTTCAATCCCTTCAGAGCAAAGTACAAACAGACTGTATAAACATTTACTCGTATCTTATCATCCCCTAACTCCTCACGTGGAGAGTTTTTTCTTTGTCTCGTCCCCTTTTCATTGCGTCTCATACTTGGTCGCTGTGAGCGTTAAGCACTGTTGTTGTTTCTGGCGTATCTAAATATATAAACGGAAAACTGATGTGATAACTGTGTGATGTATTAAAGAGTATAAACTAGGATTAGGAACTTGAATTTTGCGTCATTTATGGTGTAGATTAGCTAGGTAAGATAGGTATTTATGATAGAGAAGATTATTGGAAATTCAATGTTATTTAAGAGCGTAAGATTTAAGCGAGATATATCTTCTTTTAAAGCAGTGGACGGTGGTATCAGTGATCTTGAATTAAATTTGGATAGTTATAAGTACTACTTTTATTTGTAATATTATGTAGCATTTTCGAGAGATTTTTACGTAAGTACATACATAGATATCTATTAATTAGAACGTGAAAACGTGTATATAGAAGTAAACGTGATTAAAAACATTATTCATCACTTATTGTATAGGCTTCGCTTTAGTTTTTTATCGCGGTACGTATCTATAATATAAGTCGAAGACTTTATCCAATTTTCAATCCAATATCGGCGTACACTATAATAAATTGAACTGTAGAAGTTGATTTGTCATATAAATTCAAAAGGTTATTGAGTGGATTATTATACGACCAAATCAAAGGTTATGTTACGGTCAACAGAACGTTACTAAGCCTTCATTACTTTTGCTTTAGTCGTTATATAGAGACTGATACGTGAATATATTGAAGTGGCTTCAAAGAACCCTAAATAAGTCCAAGTATGTGGTTTATCTATTAGTTTACTATACACAAATATTATTTAACTCTTCGTTGAAATTTGGCTAAGCAAACGAATTCTCATTTGCAAATTCAAGGAAATGGTCCTGTTCAATGTTTAATGGAATATTTATTAATTGAAATAGAAACGTTATCAACTTTTTCGAAAATTAAGTGCTGGTTTAATTTAACAAACACGAAATAAATACGAAGAATTTCATGTACGTTTACGCAAAACATATTTTCATCGGTAAAATATAAAAGGTGGAAAACTGAAATTGATATTTTTGGTTTTATGGCATTCAAATGCTTTATAAATATAAATTTATAAAGAATAGAAAAAATTCGATCACAAGGCGGGACTCGAACCCGCATCCTTTCGTGCCATTCCGGGGCGGATGCCTGACCAACTCGGCCACTCGTGACCCGCCAGAGCGATCGAATTTATTCTATTCTTTCAGTTTTATGTGTCTAAGGGACACACCGCGCGCCATCTATTGAGACGATTAACAACCATCTCAACCAATATGAAACACTTTTCAGTGAATACAATATTGTAACGATGGAACACGACCTTTTTGTTGAAATTGATATTTTTGGTTTTATGGCATTCAAATGCTTTATAAATATAAATTTATAAAGAATAGAAAAAATTCGATCACGAGGCGGGACTCGAACCCGCATCCTTTCGCGCCATTCCGGGGCGGATGCCTGACCAACTCGGCCACTCGTGACCCGCCAGAGCGATCGAATTTATTCTATTCTTTCAGTTTTATGTGTCTAAGGGACACACCGCGCGCCATCTATTGAGACGATTAACAACCATCTCAACCAATATGAAACACTTTTCAGTGAATACAATATTGTAACGATGGAACACGACCTTTTTGTTGAAATTGATATTTTTGGTTTTATGGCATTCAAATGCTTTATAAATATAAATTTTTAAAGAATAGAAAAAATTCGATCACGAGGCGGGACTCGAACCCGCATCCTTTCGCGCCATTCCGGGGCGGATGCCTGACCAACTCGGCCACTCGTGACCCGCCAGAGCGATCGAATTTATTCTATTCTTTCAGTTTTATGTGTCTAAGGGACACACCGCGCGCCATCTATTGAGACGATTCTATCTATTCACACATTCCAAGTAAAGTTTTGCATTAACAGTAACACTCGTTCAATGGTTTCATTAATTTTCTTTCTAGAATAACAAAGCCTTTAATAATTCCTAAAGAGCTTTTACGTAGGAAGCGGCCGGGATGAAATCATTTATATAAGATGAGAAATGAATAGGTACTTTGGCGAATATCTTTTGTTAGATATGAAAAGTCGTTTATTTTTATAATTATGTATTGCGATTGCTATTTTGATATATTTAAGACTATCGATTCGACTAAAACTGTAAGTGGGTCATATTCTTCTATTGTAGTTACCTATATATTATATTTAATTGATGATTTAAAAACACAATCACCAATAAATGAACATAAATGTGTGCAAAAAGCGAAAAAATATACCTAATTGGCTCTGTATCGAATGGGCTCCTTACAAGTTAATACACATTATATTTCCAAAATAAAAACATTTTTTATGCTCTCTAGCGACTTGAATACATTCTATTCCTCATAAATTATCTAACGGTCACATTTCACTGTACTTTGTTGATATGGCTTCATATATGTCTCAACGTTTATTATAACATATTACGGTCTTGCAAGTGTAGCGTGGGCCATTCATGTGTCAAAAGATTGAATCTTTTGTTGTCGGTCAACCTTTACGCTGAATACAGGGGCGTACAACTATTTGTGTGTATATGAACTTGTCACGGTCAATATCTATTACGTAAATGTCGGAGGTTGCGCGGTTGGCGTATGATTAGTTTTATGTTGTATGGTATGCTGTATGTCATGTTGCAAACGAGGTATGGATAAAGAATGTTAAGTAGGTACATAAACAGCTTTTCTTTTCTTTTCGTAATAGATATATTGATACCGTTAATTATAATACCTAATGTTTAAAATAGGCCAGAAATTTATAAAAATTTATTCAGAGCTAATAAAATAATGTCGTCCAACATACGGGAATACAAAGGGAAAGTATATCCTCGTGTCCTGTTCACCGAAACAATTAAACTAAGCCGTAAAAGCACCGCAGAAGTGTTGAAGTTATATCAAGATTCTTGGTGTTACGACGCTCTTAAACAAAACACTCCCACCGGCTATATTACGCCCTGAACGCTGGCCACTCCAATCAAAATATATCCGTAAACTCGGCCAAAACTTTCTCCAGCCATGAATAGATCATGGGATGTGACGCTCCACTTGTTATATTTAAAACTTTTTTATTTTCTTCCCCATTAAATAGCGGCCAAGCCGCCGATTTAGCGACAGTCCCCGATGAATAATTAGCCGGAATTTCTTGCTTGTCACGTTGGTAATGAATATTAGAACAGCCCTTACAGATTTCTTGTAAAAAATGTTTGGCGCGAAATCTCCAGTTGTTTGGAGGGAATTTTGTTAATTAAGAACTGTGGGTAAATAAGTTTCGAGGTTTGTGCAGCGAATTTCTAAGTCGGTGTTGGGGAAAATGCAAAAGGATCAGGAGTTGTGCTTCAATATGAGTTTACACTTGGAAATTTGGTGTTTTAGCTGTTTGAGCTTATTTAATTACGAGTATATTTTATGTTGTTGGCTTTGTTCTCAATTAAATTAATATCTATATCTTATGAAAAATATTATGTCATTTATATTAGAATTTCTAATAAATCACCTGACACCACATTTCTTACTAGTTTAACGCCTTTAGTACACCTACGCATTCGTATGCGGCAGTGAAACAACGAAAAATCTGTAAGTAGTGTGGCAGATTTTCGCATATGATATGTCTCACTCTAGCACATATGATGAAATAGTTGCGTCCTTGTCAGTTTTGTTTCGCAAGGACTCGCAGGTCCGTTACACAGACGCATACGTTTCGCTAGTGGTGTTTCGCATCGCAATGCGTCAGCTCGCGATCTGTCGGTGAGGATAGATTAACGCACCATGGATGCCGAAAATACTGAATTATTTTTGCATTCTATTCGAGTTTATCCCGTATTATACGCAATTGGACACGCAGATTATAAAAATACGTACAAAAATTACGTCTGCACCTGCAGTCGTCGAAAATTACAATGGCATATCATTGCGAAAAAGTTGCGAAAACATTGCTGTGTACTAACGTTCCGCAGATATTTCGCTACGCAGTAGTTCCGCAGAGACTCGCTGCCGCATACGAATGCGTAGGTGTACTAAAGGCGAGATTTATAAGATTGCACTTGTATAACATATATAGTTACTTTATTTATTTCACCTATAAGTTACCTGAAAATTAATTGAATTAATGGAACTAAAACGATTATTCTAATCGGATTGTAACAGATCTAAAGCTGAACAAACATTTGGACGTCCGAATTACAAACATAATATTGAATTAAATCGCCGTGACAATGGTTATTTGTTAAATGTATGAATTAGGCGAACGTTTATCCCGGCTGGAGCTGAATTTGCGACATTTTAAAGGCTTGTGTACCGTGTTTGTACAACACAGCACGATATGTCATACGAAACGGGTGACTCGACAAATATGACCGTGAAATATGCCCTCGAATATATCGCTAACTTCTATAAATCTTCGGACGGCGTAGCGGCCAAGTTTTTCAGTGTGATTTGGGGAATAACTTCGTGTATGTGTATCGATGGTATGGATGCATATGCTTTCAGTTTTATGATTCGTTTCATATGGCAGAAATACATACTTTTGACCTTAAAAGTCAATCACTCGGTTTAATTACAAACTTGTCAAAAAGTTATAAATTCCCACAAACAATAATACGTAAATGAGGTTTTTTATTGATCGTCAATATTGTACAATATAAACCACAGAATAGGTACTTACTACTAGTCGACTTACTTCTAAATATGTTATCATATTTAAAAAGTATAATGCATCTGCCCAATACTTGCAGAACAAGTACACCACTTTCCAATATTAATTTCGCGTAAAGTTCAAATAGTAAAGATCTTAAGTCGACCGTTGCACTACATCAAGCCGAGATAAAATTACAAGTCAATTAGTAGTTAGTCCAAGTTGCAGGACAGTGTTCATTATTCTTGAACGCACTGTCTAGTAATAATTAATACAAGTCCAAGTTGAACTCATCTTGCGAGTGCTTTGCTAAAGTTAGATTAAATTTACATCGACGTGCGAAGCTTTTGTTGTAGTTGGGATCGTACTTGGGTGTGTTACTGCACTTTTTTGTACCTTACTGATTTGTTGGTTTGTGGGTGGAGTTTAATGTATTTGGTATGTTATTCTGCATCTTGAATTATAGGTATACGCTTGCGCGTTGCTATCGGATTATGATTATGTTTACGGGGTAAATACACTTATTTGATTGTTGTAATTATTTAGTCTGTATGTTTCCCTTTTTACAAATAAAATACTATTTGCAGAACGAAATAGTTGTTCATTATAAAAATAGCATAAACAATAAATTAAAATTGTAAGTAATTAATAACTTTCTTCCATGAAATTATCGTTCAGTTTAACAAGAAATCAGCAACTACTTAAAACTTTAAGAACAGTCGAGTCAATGAAAAAAGTTGATTTACTCGTTCCAAGTTTTACAAACTGTTTCCAGAAGCATGATGAGTGAATTGCTTCAGGTGTTATCATTTTGTGTTACTTTATGCTCGTTAATTGACTGAATTAAATGATATTTTAATTATAAACTCTGATTGAATTAAGAAACATGTATTGTTTTATGATAATAGATTTTTGTAACTTCTTTGTAACCATAGAGACGGTTGGTTTAAAGAAATATTGAACTACTATACTACTATGATGTTGATAATGGTTATACTAGCGTGGTGTGAGTATCGATTTGTTTTAGTCAGTAGGAGTCTGACATAACCGTGCTGCTGCCCCCGAAGCAGCCGGTATTCATGATGAATTTCTTCACATAAAAAAATGCGTGGTGTGAGTGCAAAGGTAGCAAGAACGTCGATACAGTATCAAAAACAGTATTTTAATATAGCTTTTTAATGACCCCTATTCATGTATACCACTAATTAAACATCACATACTCTACTCGTTAGTAGCTCGATAATTCGCGGTAAATGCTGCAAAATACGGGGCCTATACGAAAATTCAGGCATGTGCATTGTTCGTGTAAGGCTTATGTCCTGCCGCGGTGTAAAGAGCTCTTTAATAAAAGAGGTTTGTAGGCGAGCGCGTAATGCATTCGCGGCCACGCGCTACTGCAGCTTTCTCGTAGATGTACAAGTGTTTAGTAGGGCTTCTATGTATGTATGTGGAAAGGGTAAATAGTTCATTGATTTTCAATTTGGCCTGATACACTAATAGGATAATATTATTCGATAAGTACCTGTATGAATGTAACTACAACGTCGTCGGCTACTTTTGTGTAGGTATTAATAAACGTCTTAGACCGATTTTCACATATCTGATACAAATATAATAATTTTTATAGCATGAATTATGCGGCAATTTATAACGATAATTGAAATAACAAATAATAGAAAAACAAAGCTTTTGGTGAAAGTAGATGAGCATAGCCATATCGTGTAAAAATAACGCTGCCTTAAAAATTATATTTATTTACTTTCGCTTACATTTCACAAATTACGCCTATTGTTTTCCGCCGATTACAACAATCACAACATGTTCACGCTCAAATCTAGCAAACCGCATCCAATCACGGCGACTGTGAAATGTCGTAATTATTTATTCTATACCGTCTACAACGCTCAGTCAATATGTATACAGTTTGCCCTTATTAACAGCGTATTGAACGTTCCGCTATAAGCAGATGCGCTGGACTAATATTGGCATTCCGCAAACTAATTTTGATTACAATTGCTACTATAAAGATCAAATATTTGTTTGCAAGCAGCTTTATAGACTAGTTTGTAGTAAGCCTTTTTTGTGTAAGAGGAAAATGATGAGAGGGAAGAAGTAGATTGTATTTAATAAAAACAATAGTTTAAAGAAAGTTAATGTAAGTGATTTGAATGTCAATATGTTTAATAATAAATTCTGATATTAAGAAAATATTCAACATATCAGGGTGTATAATTTAATTGAAGGCTTCTTTACATATTTACTTTTTATTTAAAGTAAACTATGTATTATATAAATAACAAAATAATATAAAACATTGTAACACTTATTATTATTGCTGAAATCTCTACTACAAACTCTACGTAATTCAAAATCCCGAATCGAAAACAATAACTTTATAACAACCTTCCCGCCCACATAAATATAGGAACAACGTATGCAAACTATTTCAGTTTAAGTCGCATTACAATACCCAAGTCGGACATATCGCGACATTCCTAAACCATTGTGGGTATAAATCACCCGTAACATATCAAAACAGATCTAAATTCAATGTCCACATGACTCGGGCCATTCTTCGTGGGACATAAATCTAGCCGGCCATGATAACGTGTCGCGACGTATGCTGATATCACTCGAAATGGATATATGAGTTGCCTAATTGATGGTGCCTTGGTCTTGGAATATTGTGGAATTAATTTGGTCGAAGATTGTGGCAAAAATCATTGTTTTAATCTAGGTATACTTATATTATAGAGCTGAATAGTTTGTTTGTTTGAACGCGCTAATCTCAGGAACTACTGGTCAGATTTGAATAATTCTTTCGGTGTTAGATAGCCCATTTATCGAGGAACGCTATAGGCTATATATCATCAAGCTAAGACCATGCGGCAGGAAAACCGCGGTGCACAGCTAGTGGTAAATATGGTAACACATCACGATATTATGTGGCAATCTTGATACTATTCGAGCAGAAATGTATGTCCAAATAATTTTAAAATAAAAAATCCTGATTGAAAACAGTTCGAATGTTCACGTAGCTGTAGGTATGAGTGCGATTTACATTTCCGTTATTTATTTTGTATTTTTTCATGTCTGATATATAAATCTCGGTGGAGTGTCCTCGGTGGCGTGTCGAAGTTGGCATTTCGATATCAGGGTTGCGTATGCCATATCGCCACACTTTGACAATGCATTTACTTTTAATTGATAGATGGCTTTTACTGTACGCCAGTTAGCGGGAATCGTTTTTTGATAGCCGCCTGTAATTTTTTTTCTGCCGCGTATTTTGGGAGGTGTTTTATGCCGGTATGGAGTAAGCGTTTTAGTTGCGTACTGCGTATTGTAATTCGATCAGTATTTAACCGACTTTTAATATAATTATGTTATATAATTTATGATTAAACGTTTCTAAAATGTTAACAAATCTTATAAGAAAAGCTGAACCGTAACCAATATTTGGTATTGAATTACGAAACAGAAAATAACATTTTTCAGCTCGAAAATCCATTTCTAAGCATATTTGCAAATAAATTCATAAAGAGCAACATAAAGCACGGAATTGGAAGGAAATATAGAAGCGAACATGATATGCAAATAGCGCTACAAGTCATAAACAACTTTAGCATATAAACACGTTGCTTCCGCTGCTTTGATCTAAAAATTAAACTGAACTAAGGAGCGTCTTACAAAAGAATAATAATAGCATTCATAAGGCTTATACACAGTAATAGCGACATAGATACGCTGAGGTTAGGGTGGAATATTAATGTTGTGCCAACAAGCCGCTACGTACGTACCTACCTGTATGGGGTTCGTTCACGCTCGCCGGATTTGTGTAAAATTTAAACATACACATAATTAGGTATGACAGTAAACCGATGCAAGAGTAATGGGGACATTTCCATGAGCCGGCTTTGCTTTTGAATAAGATACGTGTGTCTGTTTACGAATGAATATGAAGGGAATTAGGTACTTCCGCGTATTGTATGGGATTCAAGCCTTTAAACTTCGCGATGCAAGTTTGTGAATGTAAGGCGGTTGTGTAAGCGAGTAGCTTTTAATAATGGATCGTATTTAAGATTGGTGTTTTATAATAAATTTACAACCAGAATATTTATAAGTAGGTAGTCGTTTCTGGTTATTAGTTGTATTTCCCCATTTGATATATCCATCCATCAGTATACGCTTACTGTATTAATAGATATAATTAGATACTCAGGAGTTAACAATTATTCATTCTAGCTCACATTCTAATATGAGCTACCCCCTCAGTTCTTAGAATACATATGACAACCGTCTAGTCGTATCACTCTAGCAAATAAATAATAGAGCACTTAATGTATTGTTTGCTTCATTCATAACGTTTATTTTCTTAAAGCAAACAATTACGCACTTGAGCGCGACCCCCGTACACATAGGTACCTACTGTCTCTACTGTAGGGGTAAGTGCAGCCACCGTATTATATCAATCATAGTGCTATGAAAGGAATTTCGTTTGTTTTAACTTCACTTTATTCCACAACAAAAAGTTTACGCCACAAGAGATTCATCTGTGCGGTAAATGAAGAAAGTTTTTGAAAATAGCCATCCGACGAGAATCAGACCTTCCGAGTTGTAATTACACTTTTTGCGCGCTAATGTCGAGTCTCTTATTGATTTGTTTCGTGTGGCGTCGATTCGATACGGTCGATAATTGTGTTCGAGTTATGAGGCCATTTCGAATAATTAAAAATAACATATAATAGGTACCTAAATAATATTTTTGAAGTATTAAATGTATCTGTCTATGAATCTAGTAACTTACCTAAGTATATGCATTTTTTCTGTTAAGTTTTCACGAGAAGAATTGACTCTCATTCCGAGGTAAACACCAATCTTAGACGATTAATAACTTTAGAAAATTGTTTACAAGGTGACATTAATAAGTGTCTTTATAGCACTTAGGTACTATTCATAAATTTAACGCGCGAGACAAAGGCTGTAATTGATTAGTTAGTTTAAAGCCTTAATTAAAACGTTAGATTATAACGAGTTGAATGTTTCAAATCTCAATCTAGTTTCGGTTTGGCAAGATACCAAGCGCGGTTTAATTTCATTTGTACTTCTATTTTACACCCCATGTTTTTCTTTATTGCCCTAACTTTTACTCATAATAAGTTTGGCATCCCTAATTTGATAGAAATCGATTGGAGGCAACCCTATTTATAGTTCATTATTATAAGGTGCCTTTTACTACGTGTCACATCTATCTGTCAGTTAAGGTACCAATAAAATTCTAATTCCAATTGTCCGTATTTAAGCAAAAAGGAACCACCCAGCAAAAACGCACTTCTGAGATATCAAAGGATTTACAAAAACATTTGCAGCTCTGTTAGATGAAGTAAAATTAAAATTTATTTTATTTAAATTCATTGATAAATTACTTATTTAAGTGTGTGTATATAAATTTGCTCTGAATACTCTTAAACTTTCTAGATAATTAAGAAAATATGCATGTGGTTCCTTTTAACATTTATCACTTGATAGGTTTTCTCTTATACAAAAAGGAACCACAACCCAGGGATTTAATGATATAAATGAAACTATGTATTTATAATATCGTAATTAAGATTTAATTAAAAAAAATATATAAAATAATACTTATAGAGGACGTTTATTCGACGTTATCATCAAATTGCATTTCGAAATCCACCGTGTCTAGTCCATCTATGTGGTCTTCTATTGCATCATCACTAATGAGACCGTTATAAAAACTGTGCATCTTGTGGAATGAGATGTAATATGGACTGAATATCGCTTGAAGGTGAAGAAAGCTTCTCCAGAGGCACCGACGTATAAGGTTCTTCGTTATCTTCTGTAATAAAAAGAAAAAAGCTTTAAATCAAAACAAAGCCGCGTGGCTTTTATACGTAGGTATATGGCGACAGCAAAATATTATTAGTTCTTATAAAGCCGTGTCTATGACTATGTTGTATGTACATGCGCCATGTACAAAAAACTGGCTAAGTGCGAGTCGGACTCGCGCAACGAAGAGTTCCGTACCATTATCTATAAAAACGGCAAAAAATCACGGTTTATTGTATGGGAGCTTCTTAAATATTTATTTTATTCTGTTTTTTGGTATTTGTTGTTACAGCGGCATCAGAAATACATCATATGAAAATTTTAACTGTCTAAATAGCACGGTTCATGAGACAGAGGGACAGACAGACGGACAGCGGAGTCTTAGTAATAGGGTCTCGTTTTACCCTTTGGGTACGGAACCCTAAAAATCATACGCAACAGTAGCAACCCTAGCAAAAAATTAAATAAACTTGTTAAAATTTTGAATTTCGTAGGCTAGGGCCTTGTTCCGGTCAAAACAGTGGCCGCGCGAGTTTTAAAATCAAACAAATAATTATATGCGCTGAATGATGTGGCTGAATGTACTGTACTGAATCTGAATCTAAACGTATTTTACCAAAATAGCAGGTAGGTACCTAGATCATCGACAGTTATTTTTAAAACAGGGTTTAGACTTTAGTAGTTTCATCTCACAATGACAGATGAATCGTAACAAAATGACTCTTAATTCGACTCGCCTTCGTGAACAACAACATTGTCGTTAAAATACGTAAATCCACAGAGGATTCCTGTTGCACTTACTTAATGAACTATCTTCTTAAAATCACACCACAATCGGGAATGAATCAAAAGTGGATAAAGCGTACCTGCAACTCAGATTCAATAAGTACTTAAATGCATTAAATAAAACTACTTACCCGTTGTATCTTCATTATTATCTTCGGTGTTCGTCTCCAATGCTTTTCTTACCCATTGCTTGCTTATTTATTTATTACTAAACATTTTCACATTTAATTTTAAAGGTAATTAACAAAAACAATAGAACTTACTTCGCGGAGGAAAAAAACACCGTCACGTATTCGAACTACTTCGCTGAATGTCACCTATATTGACAGATGTTCGACGTTTTACTTAAAAAATTGGAGTTTTGCACTTTGAGCTATTTAAGTAATGAAATACGTTGTTTAAAGATGAGAAGCATTGTAACAAGTCAAGGCATTTGGTTCCATATAGCGATGATGGGTTTCAGGATGTTTTACAATATTTATTTATGCATAATAGAACCGAATGCTTGTGGTTTTATTTTGCAATAAAAAATTACAATTAAATTATGTATTTATTTTACGCATAACCATACCATAGAAACCTGGTTCCATTTTGTGTATTAAAAATAATTGTTATTAATAGAAATATGTGTAATGTATAATGGTACCAAGTAGGTGTGGATCTGTTTTGTATAAAATGACATGATAGTAATATCGTTTATTTGTTTGAACAAAGCAGTCCCGTGGTGCTGTGGTTCGGTTTTGCTTAATATGTATTATTCGTATTTGCTGGTGGTTCCTTTCTGCTTTTAGTATACCTTGTTTCCAACGTAAAAATCATGTGGTTCTTGTTTGTATAATAATTTAGACCACTTTTGAATGAGTATTCTTCAATAAAAGTAAAAAACGAAATTTGTCGAGTGGTTCCATTTTGCATAAATACGGACAATTAGGCAGAAAAAACAGAATATCAAGAAATAGCTGCTTGATGTTATATGAACATGTATTCATATCCAAAAACTTCGTAGCACTTTTCACTAATCTGCAATTATGCTACAATTAATATAAAATAGATAAACTCAAATTATTTAACTAGGTTAATATAAGAATGATCATTTAACTCTACCTGTTCCATCAAACAGTCGTAACATGGCTTTACTAATCGCGAACATAACATCAGTTTTATAAGAGAATTAAACAGCTGTAATGTGAACGAATCGTAAAGGATGCCATATTAGAGTGTATTAGGGGATTGATACTTTATACAATGAACTCGTGAAGAGCTAATGACGTCAGTTATACGGCATATAAACCGGCTAGATTGTGTTGTGTGCTTCTGATTATGTGGGACGAGGATCTATCATATAATGTTGAAAATTTGTATGTAAAAGTGAAGACATGCTATAAAACTGGGTAATAGTATTGTTTTTATAGTTAGTATCCATATTGCCTTGTTAGTCTCAGGAATATATAGGCTACAGAACATATTCGGCGTAGTGTTTTTGATTCGGTTTTTACTTGAATTGTTTAATGTTTTGTTTAAAAGTACAATATAAAAACGATAAGGAATATTTTTTGTATGCAAGTTTGCTTAATTCAAAAGTTAATTTATTTTAATGCAAACAAACAAATCATATTTCGCAGTTCTTTCTAGATTAATAACTTGCAATATTTAATTTAAAAATGTATGTACATATATGTGCAGAATCGTGAAATATTTCATAACTCACGGCTAGTTATATTATAGTTGCATCGTCATAAAAGTCGGGCAAGTTATTTCAGAATTTGGAAGTGGAAATTGTATCGCAACGTATATCGCAACTTGTGTACGGGTAACTTTATGGGAAGTTTCAGTGAAACTATAGCAAAGATTTTCTTAGTTGATCATGAATATAGTGGCTGTATAGATTTCGCTCGTTTTGCGTAAACACTCAATAATTGCTCCGTTTAACAAATTTTCACCTATTCCATATAAGTACCTACTTACTTCTATGTTTATTTCTGCTACAAATAATTTGTTCTATTCCAAGATAGAAACTACCTCTATATGTACGCTACAATTAATCAATATCGTTTCAGTCGTCTTGGCGTAAAAACATACCCACAATTTTATATTATCAAATATTAGTAGTGTTGTTGAAGTTATTTAATTGGTAACTCGATAATATATTTAGAAACGGTGATATACTTTGAAAAGGATAATTTTTGTAGTCAGTTTAATTTTCACAAAAAAATTAACGATACCTACATTGTATGAAATATCCATTTATGTACAATACAATATATATCTTTGACTAATTGGCTGATCGAAGAACTAATTGACGGGCCGGTTGATTGACTGACTGGCTAATTGATTGACTGATTGATCAACATCGAGCGGAAACCGCTTATTTATAAATTTATTCATTAATTTCGTAGGATTATCGAAGTTTATATTGCTTTGTGTACTGTATCTAGAGATCTTGTTTTGTGATAGGGATCTGTTTTGTGATATCGATGTCGTTCAAACAATATTTAGTAGATGCGTAATAAGTTTTTAAACAGCATATTTGAAATCTACATACAAAATTTACAATTGATAATTTTAATCAAAGCAAATTAGATTAAACTTTAAAATTATAATAGTAGAGGTCAATTTTGTATGGCTATTGATCGGTAATGCATGTTAATTTGGTATGCTTTATCAAATTAGGGCAGTGAATTTTAGAAAATGAGCCCCAATTAAATAGATTTGACCCCTTTTGTTCTGTAATATTACGTGTTATTATAATAATTGATAATAATATTATGTAATAAAAGTGTTTTTTAAGGTTTGTATAGTAACCATTGTTTTAACGATGTAAGTTGTTCTGGCCTTCCAGATATAAATCAATTATCTCTCAATTAAAATGGAGCAATACAATTAATTGATAGGCACTAAAATAATTTATTCTGAATAGTTCAGTAATATAATCTATAGATTTGTATTCAGGTATCAGGTTCAATTACGATTGTGTTAAATCGCAGACATAATAAATGTTAACAGCATGGCGCAGCCGTTTCATTACCGGCCTCATACAAACTTTGATAAACTCGCTGCTAAAAGCTTTCTCAATGATGAATAATTAAAACCTATTATTTCAAAGTCCAAAATTGGATTAATGAAATCCTTCTAAGGCCCTTCCCCGACAGCGACTTGGAACACCGGCGATTAATTTTAATTTTTAAAAATTTAATTATGATAGATGTCTGTCTGTGTATGGGTGAAAAGATAATCGTAATTAGGAGAGATAATCGTTTTAATTAATGGTGTAATAATTTTTTTCTCACTGTGTAAATAAAGATGCTAACGCCCATTGCTATGTGAAAAAAAAATACACTCAATTTCCTATTCAAAATGTTGTATTGTAATAATTTGTTGTTTTTTTAAAGGGTCGCCTTTCAAATATAATAAAGCGGGCGGGTGGTCCTTAGCGAACTCTAATAATAGAAAATAATCCTCGTACATATGTTCTCTGAAAAACATGTTCCCGGCAACAAAGAAGTTATTATAATACATAGGTACCTAATAACATTATTAGATAGGTATATGATGAATCTAGTACCGTATTTAGGTTAGGTTAAAAAAAAAAAACATTTTAAGCGTGCGGTTGTAAACATATTGTATAAATATAGCAACACAATATTGCCTTATTTTCGTTTCGTTCATCAGGTAAATGTCCAATATAATAATATTAATATTATATTCGTGCCGGCGCAAGTGAAACAATCACATTGCCGGAACTCGGCTGAATCACGACGCAGAGCGAAATAATTAAATTCTCGTCAAGTTAAAAGATGACACGGAGTATCTCTCTAAGCCCGATTCGCAGTTTCTTTTAAACTTCATAACTCATATTTTAATTTAATTATGACGCTTATAATTTTCGCGTCGCGTCCGCTCTGACGTAAATTGAGCAAGTTTATTATTTATCGCGATATGTTCTAGTATCAGTGAATAACGATGTCTGCGATGTGGTTTGCTTTGAACGTGTTTAGGTTTAGATTTAAAATGTGTTTTTGGATGTAGTCTGTATAATAAATCTTGATAGTTATTATTGTATATTTTTATTAGATTTTTTTACATTTTGCTTAACTTACCTACTCTATATGTGTATGATTATATGTGAAGCCTAATATTTAACATAGCCTATGTTTATAATCGCTACATTTGTTATGTCGCACAAAATATAACTATTACCTAACGCATATACATATGGATATAAAAAACAGTCTTTTAATCTTTAAATAATATTATCCACTGTAGTACCTAGTTTTGTCTCCGTTTCATTGTAATAAGCAATACTTTACAACTATAGACAGAAAAAAAAGAGAAACACGCCAAACTTGTGAAAAAGTCGAGCGCGCTGTCGCAACTCGCTCCATTTTTTATCAGCACTGTTTTGTTTCCCACTAAGGGCCGATTTTTCAATGCTTGGATAAAATTTATCCGTCAAATAAAGTATTACACAATAAAATTAAACTGTCAAATACGGGCAATTAGAATACGTTTTAAAAATGGTAGTTTTATACATTATTCGACGAATAAGTTTTATCCAAGCATTGAAAAATCAGCCCTAAGTGTATCTGAGTATTTGAGAGGCTGTTTAACTCGCAAATTTATGGCAGTCCAAAGAGCACTAAATCTATATTTTTCCCTTTCATCCTTAGGTTTGATCTACGGGCTCTGTTCGGAACCGTTTGAATTCGAAATCGATGTTTAACTTCGGAACTTGTTCGAGTTAGTTTATGATTATGAATAATTGACCCCGTGGTTGTTTAATCATCATATTGGCCGAGTTATTTTTGGCCGATTGAGCATTGAAGCGTTGTGTTATATACAGTTACAGTTTGTAAATATATGATTTATATTTAACTTTTTGGTTATTTGGATTTTGCTGAATATGGACAATTCACTGTATTTGTATGGCGCATAAAAAGGTAATAATTTTTGAAATATTATTTACGTAAGGCCGGCTACTCACGTACCTGCCGCAGGGGCGATATTTATATATATTAAGGCGATATAGCAATATATATTGCTACATCTTAAAACGTAACATACCAGCGGATAAAAATTGATAGGTATAGTATATACGAATGTAGGTATTGCAACTTTTACATTTTAAGTACACACTTGTACGATGCATTAATTTGAAGCGTTTTTCGAGTAACAAAAAATGAAGATGAAAGACCGATAAGTATTAATCTTTCGTTTAATTAAAATAACGTCGAGTTTCGAAGCACAATCATTATAATAAGAGATCAATATACAGTGTGAACAGCGTGCTCTTGGCGTGCTCTATTTAACATTCGGATCTTCATCAGTATCAGCAGTCTTCGAGGTTTTATTTCATAAAATAATGATGTAGGTCATGTTTTTTTTTTGCCAATTTATTATTTATGACAGTGTTGTGGTCCCGCGGCCGTGTCGAGAGTGTGGCGGCCTTTTTTAATTATTGTAAGGCGTGTGTTTAAACGATTTTTGTGTTATGTTTTTGTAAGCGTATATTTTTAATGTAGGTACATGATTTTTTAGCAAAATGTTGGTTTTGGGAATGAGTATGTTGTATTTGAAATGGATAAAGGATTTTTAATGTAGATCGTTTTTATGTTAGGAAAATCGAAAAATATTGACCACTCATTTTAATCTTAAAGGCTGGCGTCCACTAGGCGGATCGGGCCGGGCCGCATCGCAACGCAAAAATACGCCGGCCTATGTTTTGTATGAAACATCGTCCATTAGCGACGGATCGGGTCGGGGCGGGCCGCAACGCATTGGCGGATATCGCTTCGCAGGCGGATTTCTGCCGGCGGTGCGCTGCGGCCCGCCACGACCCGTCACCCGTCTAGTGGACGCAGGCAGGCGGATGTGAGCGGCGAGCGTCTGTTAGATAAAATCCGCCTAGGCGGTCCGCCGCGCACCGTACAGGTGGACGCAGGAGCAAACAGCGCGTCCATTAGAGACGGCCCGTCGCGTTGCGATGCGACCCGACCCGATCCGTCTCTAATGGACGCCTAGCATAATGATGCATATAAAATGTTTAAATGACTCTAAATGAACGTATGATAGTAGTGAAAGACGAAAGTAATTTAACACTATTTATATAGTGTTAAATTAACAGTAAAACCAACGTTGAAAGGTTCAGAAAGGAATTCATATTTTTATTAGATACTCCTAATTGCTATTTAAACTGCATATATTAAGACTGCGCGCTAACGTGTATCTAAAGCTTAATTACATAAGATATATTTTGGCGTGCGCAATTGCGTCGCCCCGAAACTCGCAAGCTTTCCAAATGCCCTCCAGCAGTTGAACTATTCCAGAGCAAATTAGAAGTTAGCTGTGCTAAACGCCGCATCATAAGTCCGTGCAAGGCAAACAGAAAGAGACCGTATTAAAAGTTTACAAGTTTCGATAGTTTAATGTTATGCATTTGAAACGAAAATAGAGTAAGAACTCTTTGTTAGTTTCACTGTAGGTACATAAAATATACATCGAATCCTTTTCTCTATGCCCTTTAATTTCCTAGAAACGAACTGATCACGTGGTATTAATTAGAGATCTGGGGAATTTTAGCAATTTAGCATGTTATAAATAAAAAAAAGATTGATGTCTAAATGATAGAATTTAAGTTTTGTAGTTACATTTGTAGTTAAGTTTTTAATAGCTATATTGAATAAAAAGTATTTTGTTGAATTTTAAAAAGTGTAGTATTGGACAGAAATTTTTTAAGGTAGTCACTGAATCTCCAGGCGAAAGTAACTGCAATATTTACCTCGATTATAAAGCGCACGCAATAATCTCGTTGTCACAATGCCAATACGACATGTCGGATAATACGGCATTACGTTTTATTTGGGCGAGTTATCGGTACGCGCTAAAGCATAGGTTGAGAGGCTACATTTTGGCTCCGAGCCACATCTGCTTATCCGACAACCATAATAATAAGCATTCGGCAGGCCACTCCACTCTTTATAATTCGGAACGTGAAATGCAGACGATATTTTACGTTTTAACAATGTTTTGACGGTTAGTAGTCGGTACGATATTTTAAAACGGCTCTCGCTGTTGCTGGAACGCTTTATTGATTTGATTATGGAAGTTTTTTTACGTGTTGAGTTTGAGTTTCAGTGATATAATAGTTAGTCCATTGAAAAGTTACATCTGGGGTTGCATTTTTTAGTAGACGCAATTTTATTTTTTTGATGTGTACGGGGGGTCAGTGTGAAGCTATCACCAAGTTTGTGGGGTCGCCACACTTGTCCCACGGCCGCCATCTTGAAAATAGCGGTTGAAATGGTTTTTACGATATATCTCTTAAACTATTTATCTGATAAAAAAAAATTTTAACATTATTTGTTGCAAATTAAATTCTCTACAACTTTGGTCCAGTAACTTTTTGTAGTAGAACTATAAATAAAAAGTTATAAGCGAAAATGTTCAGAAATAAGAGCTATTTATATTTTTCAATAAAACTTTCTTTTATCATTTTACAAGAAATGATATCAGACAATTTTTGTAGATTATTTTTCGAGGAACAACTTGTACATACAACATTTTTTCATTAAGTAAATAGCTAAGGTTTTACAGCGCTCCGAAGTGAGTACTATTTTTCAGTACTCTTAACTATATACAGTTACATATATAATGTGTGTACTAATAATAATTTTTCATCAGTAATTGATTTTTTTTTGTTATTTTAATATTTTTTTATAATTAATTTTGCAATATTATTTATTTATTTATTTATTTATTTATTTATTTATTTTGGTAATCCAACAGCTTAACAAAGACTTCACTATTTTGCTGATTAAACTGAACAAATTGCCAATAAGGATTACAACATAATAATATCATTCTCAAGAATAGACTATAAACTAGTAACAATAATATTAATAAAAAACATAACATAATGAGTGTGTATGTGTGAGAGTATGTGTGTGTGAGTGTGTGTGAGTGTGTGTGTGTGTGTGTGTGTGCGTGCGTGTAGGTGTGTGCGTGTGTGCTAGTGTTTGTTTAAAAAACCATTTATTTTAGATATTTCATTAGCAAAGCGTTGTTTAGAGAGTAGGAAAATGTCAGCACTTGTGTACTCTGCGTTGTATACACGCATAATGCGATTTAACACACCGTTTCGTGCGTAATTAGTATTAACTTTAGGGATGTAAAATAAGTTAGTCTGACGCGTACGAAAACTGGGTACATTCAATTGCATCGATTCAAGCAATTCTGAGCAGTCAATGTGGTTATTCCATAATGCGTGAAGCAACATTAGATCACTTCGTTTACGTCGTATTTCTAGCGGTTCTATTTCGTAGCGGACACAAGCTTCATCATAGCTGTCAAAATAAGTAAAGTTTTTAAAGCTTAAAAACCTGAGAAACCTTTTTTGTATTGATTCTATTCTATCTATGTATACGGCGTAGCTGGGAGACCAAATACTCGACGCGTAGTCGAGTATGCTTCGAATATAGGCCGAATATAGAGATTTTATACAATTTATGCTGTTAAAATCTTTACATGATCGCTTTATGAAACCAAGTTGTTTATAGGCTTTATTTACAATGATGTCAATATGTTCCGACATAATCAATTTTGAATCTAGCGATACGCCTAGATCACGTACACAGTTCACTTCTTTTATCAAAACATCGTTTATTTTATATTCAAAGTTTATTGGATATTTTTTCCTACTAAAAGTGATTTTTTGGCATTTATTAACATTTACACTTATACGATTCTTAATATAATATGCTGCCAGTCTATCTAAGTCACTTTGAATTAGGCGGCAGTGTTCGACGGATTCAATTCCGTAGTAAATTTTTTTATCATCAGCGTACATTAAGTAGCGCACGTGTTGTATGCAGGTAAATATGTCAAATAAGTAGGCATTGTACAGCAATGGCCCGAGAATAGATCCTTGGGGTACCCCAGATACTATGCCCACAAAGTCACTCCTAGCAGAACCCAAAACTACCGCCTGTGTTCTGTTTACTATGTAAGAACAAATCCATCTGTGTAGGTCACCTCTTATACCAAGTGCGTAAAGTTTATTTTGAAGAATAATGTGATCGACACGATCGAAAGCTTTTTCAAAGTCCGTGTAGATTACGTCTACTTGCCGTCCATTGTTCATTTCATCAAAAGTATAATTAATTAAAACGGATAAGTTAGTGACAGTGGAACGTTTTTTCATAAAGCCATGCTGCTGAGGTGGTATAAATTTATAGACAAGTGGTGAGATGCGTTTATGAGTAACGATCTCGAAAATTTTACCTAACGAATTCAGGATAGATATGGGCCTGTAGTTTACAATCTGGTTTCTTGGTCCACTCTTATGTATTGGAACTATAAGTGCTTCTTTCCACTTGGCAGGAAACTCTCCATACCGGTTGACAGACAAATTAAAAATAATAGACAAGGGAAAGCATAAAGAATCAGCACATTTTTTTAAGAACACTGGGGGTATTCCATCACTACCAGCGCCTTTATTTGTTTTGAGATTTTTTAAAATATGTTTAATTTCAGTTGCGTCTATTTTAATTTGAGAAATCAATTCATTGTCCAAGCAAGACGATGGAAGGAGGTAATTTTCATATGAGTTAGCAGGGTTTTTAAAAACGCTTTCGAAATGCTGGCTAAAAGCAGAACATACTTCAGTCGCGTTGTTGTAGCTGCTATTCATATAGGTCATAGTATTGGGGTAACCTTTATTATTCTGTCTAAGTGATTTTATGTGCGTCCAGAAGCTTTTTGGGTCTTTACGAATATACTCTTGCATGCGGTCTACATAATGTTTGTAGCATTTCTTTTGCAACATTTTTTGCCTAGAACGAAGCAAACAAAATTCATCAAAATCTAAAGGGTTCCCGTACTGTTTCCATTTTTTGTGAGCCTTTAATTTATCCCGCACAACATGAATAAGTGGCTTACTGTACCAGTTAGGGAATTTAAGTGCTGTTTTTCCCTTGGTCTTAGGTGTAAAAAGGGTGATTTGAGCATAAAGTCTCTGATAAAATACATCTACTATTTCGTTTATATTATTACCAACCAAAATTTTAGACCAGTCAGTTTTAGACAAATTATCGTTTATCACAGTAAAATTAGACCGATGGAAGTTGTACCGCGGCTTGCAGGCTTTCTTCATGCATTTTAAGGTTAAATCTTTAGTGTCGATTTCTAAGCACGGATGATATGAGTCCTCAGGTACGAGTGGTTGTGAAGCTCTAAGGACCTCGACTTGAAAATTGCAAAATATTAGATCAAGAGTATTGTGCGCGACATTGGTAAAAAAATTAAACTGTTCCAGTCCGGATAGGTTACATAAGTCTAAAAAATCGCTACAAGCCATTTGTAAGTCTACTGAACCCCTTTTCAATTGAGTACAACCGTGTTCGGACCACTTTACATGCGGAAAGTTAAAATCCCCAAGTAATAATACATTATCATTCGGGTTATCAAGTAAGAAGTTGGAGAGTAATGAGGTGAAAGCCGCGACAGTTCTAGCTTGGTTTTTATCGGGAGGTATGTAAACGGCACCAATATGAAGGCATCGACGATTTTCAGATCCCAAAATGTTTGAGGGTATAGTAATCCATAGCGATTCACAATCGTCGGTAGACTTTACAGACTTTTCTTGAGCGAACATAGATTTTTTACAGCAGATCATAACGCCACCTCCAGTTTTTTTGCCAGAAAGATTCAGGTCACGATCATATCTAAAAATGTCATAGCGATCATCACATAACTCTCCATTATAGAAACTGTCAGTTAGCCAGGTTTCGATTGCAACAATGACGTCATAATCATGAGATAGAACATTCAATTTAAAGTCCTCAATCTTCGTACGCAGACCACGAACATTTTGGTAAAATACATTTGGTGCATTAGCCATTGATATATTGTACTATAAAATTCAGAAATATCGCAATACATAATATAATCCTATCCCATATACATAATATATTATTCAACGCTATGCATAAAAGCACTATCTCAAGTGTAATTATGATGTATAGTGTAATGAGTAAAGTGTGAGTTTGATTACAATGCATATTCAAAAAACAAGAAAAAACAACATTTAAATTATACGTAGAGGTTAATACACTAGAACAAAAAATAGCAAAAGTAAATTCTAAGCAATTTTCGACAAGTCCTTTTTTGACGCTATAGATAAAGCTGGTGATTCCTCGTTTTTTCTTAAAAAAATATGGCAGTTCCTCACCCAGACAAATTTGTAAGACTTTTTTGCAGCAATATCCTTAGTTTCTTTTAGAAGGACTTTGTTATTGGGGGTCAAGTGATCGAAGACGTAGAACCTGGTTGACTTGCCGGCAAAACCAATATCCTTCGTTGTAATACCCTTAGTTTTCCGTAAGCCTGATAGAATCCTGTCTTTTATGTTACGGTCCTTTAATTTGATGACAAGTGATCTAGGGCGATTGGGAATGCTTTTGAACGGTTGAACTCTGTGGGCAAATTCTACATCTTCCGTAGACAATTTAACTCCAGCGTGATTAGCAATTTCTGTAATTAACAATTTAGGGTTTTCGTTCGATAGTTCTGGCAACCCAATGACTTCAATATTCGATTGACGACACCACTGTTGCTGCTTGTTTAGCGAGTTATGGAGTTCCGTAATCTGATTGTCCCTTTCAGTGATGTCAGCCCTCATTTTAATAATTTCTTGTTTTAGGTCGCAATGTTCATTTTGAAGAATCTGATAGGAATTTTCGATATTTTTTACTTGTGATGCAGCCTTTATTTCATCTTTTATCTGGTGAAGGATGGTGCTTTTAATTTCCGCCACTATTTCCTCTTTAATACTTTTCAGTTTGATGTCAAGTAATTGTTCCAAGTGAGGCATCAGGTCAGGTGTTATTTGAGAGTGAATCGTTCCAGAGTTTTCCGTTGTAGGTATGGCTTTATCCTTAGCTTTTGAGTGCATAGCCGGCAGGTTCAAATTTGTTTGAGTTGCAGCTTTAATGCTACGAACGGGCGTGTCGCTATTGTCACCCACCTTTCGCTGGGCTACTGCACAAGAAGGGCACTTCCACTGATTGCGTGAGAGGGATGTAGTATCACCAAAGTCTACACATTCAGAGTGGAATGATTTTGAGCATGTTGTGCATTTTATACGACGTTGGGTGACGCTTATGTTGTTGTTGCAGGCTTCACATTGCAGGCCCATGCTTTACTTATCCAAATTTGTAGATAAAAACAATGACTAATAATTAATTATTGAATCTTTTCCCCACCACCCAGGAGGTAGAGTCTGGAAGCGCGTTTTTTTTTACGTCGAAAAGCTGGGCTGAAATGTTCTGCAGTGTGTTTCCTTTGTTCTGGAGTCTGGGAAAAGAGCCAATAGCCAATATAGTATGTATAGTTAGTACTGCAAAAAAGTACTCACTTCAGAGCGCTGTAAATTCTTAGCTATTGACGTAATGAAAAAATGTTGTATATAAAAGTTGTTCCTCGAAAAACAATCTACAAAAATGGTCTGATATCATTTCTTCGTAAAATGATAAAAAAAAGTTTTATTGAAAAATATAAATAGCTCTAATTTCTGAACATTTTCGCTTATAACTTTTCTATTTATATTTCTACGACAAAAAGTTACTGGACCAAAGTTGTAGAGAATTTAATTTGCATCAAATAATGCTTACAACTTGTTTTTATCAGATAAGTAGTTTAAGAGATATATCGTAAAAACCATTTCAACCGCTATTTTCAAGATGGCGGCCGTGAGACAAGGGTGGCGACCCCACAAACTTGGTTTTAGCTTCACACTGACACCCCTACACATCAAAAAAATAAAATTGCATCCTCTAAAAAACGCACGGTTAGGCCTAAAAAATGTAACATTTCAATGGACTAAGTGTATCTTATGCAGATTCAAAATAAATATTAATTACTGTATATTTTGTATCATCACTAAAATCACAAAAATACAGAAACTAATTAAGAAATTAATTTAGTAAAAACCTCGAAAGCAATACGTAGAAATGTACCTACCTACCACCTACACATTTGTAATATAACAAAAACATGATTACACAGAATCAGCATGACGTGGCACATTCCGGCAAAAAGGTACTTACAAAAAGCGCACTTAATTCAATTATAGTTTAGTTTGTTTACCGATATCGGAATGTATGGGTTTTGTTGTACATTGTACGGGATACGATCGTTAATTCTAGTCACTACTAATTGCTTTTTCGAGAGTGTTGCCCGTGGAAAAAAGCGCTACATTTGCAATCTAATTTCTGTTACAAATCGATGTTTTATATCCCACTTGTTTATAGGTGGAGCTTAAAAAATATGAGCGTGCGTTTTGATTCAATATAGAAATGTTCATGTTCATGTATAAAATAGGAAACGATACTTCTAAGAAATTCTTGACCGAGTTTGGGAAATTACAATAAGATTTTATGGAATATGTGATTAAAATTTTCTCAGCAAGTTAGGTCAATGAGAAATTCATATTTATTTTATTATTAGAAATCACTATCATGATAAGAATCTCACAATAGAACATATTTTTATCGAAGTAATTTATGAGATGAGAGTATGGCCGCCAAAAATTGTACATTCAAGAAAAAAAAAATGTCCTTGTCATTTTATATAGCACCAGATTTTTTTATATAGTAATTATGGTAGTTTTTAAATAGTTTCAGCTTCACTATGTTATATTTATCATTATATTAATAATTTAAATTAATTTTGAGTGCCTTTAACAAGCTCAATATTTTTTTTTTGAAATGCTTATTTTCCTTTCCATACTAAAATCATGTGTCCCACTTAGTCATCTCACACTTTGAAGTCACAAAATTATGCAAAAATCTATTGATACCTGTAAAATTTTGGTATTTCTAAATTATTCTGTAAACTTGTGGATAGTTTTAACAAGTTCTAATAAAAATAACATAAAAGAAATTAATATAAAACTCACTTAAAACTATGTCTCACTTTTTTTCACGAATGATACTTCACGCACGGTTACCATAAAATAACACCCTAAATAACTAGATATCCAAGCCACAAAAATATTTTTAAGTAGGGGCAACACCGATTTACATGTTGGCCTACATTTAGAAAAAAAAATCGCCATTTTGTTACTGTAAAAGTGGATCGAAAGGTAGTCGGCATATTTGTCCCAGAACATTTTAATAATTTTGAGTGAGAATTATGCAAGGTAAGAATACAAATTTACTATATTATTTAAATTATGTGTGTAGCTTTAGTGTTCTAGTAACAAATCAAACTATGCGGCGTCTTATTACTACAATACTTTGGCGAATAAAGGCTTTTTAGGTTATGTCCAACCATATTTTTATTCACGAATGATACCATGTGTTACTATTGTGTTACGTAACATCCGTGAGAGGCTCTTAGGGGTAGTACTCACTAGAGAATCTAAAGTTAAAAATTTACTTTTTTACATAAAGAGAACCCACTTCAAAAACTATCATGTTTCGGAAGTTAGTAACTTTTTTACTATAATAATTCGTATTCGTAATTAATATCATAAGTTGTGAATGATTCTTGCATTTGTAAGTATTATAGAAATACAAAATTTGAGAAATAAAACTTTTTCTTTAATATTTAAATTTGTTTTATTGAGTTTTAAAGTAATTTAATCAAATAATTTAATTAACAATATAAAACAGAAATGTAAAAAAAATATCCTGCATTATTAGTTGTAATGTACACTAGGCTTAACAAAATCACGTATGTTACTATCAGTCACGTATGTTACGGTGTGTTACGATTTCACGACTGTTATTGTACAATATTTGGCGGCCATACTCATGATTCAATTCACGTTTATGATGTACTTTCTAAAACTCCATACCGAAACTTTTTGTTTACCGAAAACTGCGCAGAACTATTATACGGCAGCGTTTAGTTTGTTGGGTTTGGCCGGCGTTCGTGTTAATATACTTTGTCCAATATGAAATTTTGCAATGAAACACTGGCTCGTAGCAAGCTCATAAAGCGGCGAGTATATTAGAAACGAGTCCTCTAAGTTAACGTTATCAAATCGTATCTGGGTTTCTCGTTTATTTCATTCTCACCCGAGATGGTATCGCGGGCGATAATGTCAAATGCAACTACATGCGAACATAAAATTCAAAATACACCGCCGGAATGGTACTGCACTTTATAAAATTTCCAGACTAGACTCGTATAATGTCTCCCGGTGGATATACTGCTGAAATTTAGTGAGATTTATAAAGAATATACGTACCCTGGACGGCTTCCAGCCGGTAGTTTGGTCGCTTTGTTTGATTAGATAAAATACGTGGTATTAAGATTTACGGACTAGCTAACGGTCTTATGAATTGCTTATGATGTTAAAGCTTTAAAATGGTTACCTATCTTAATCTCGAATTTTAATATTCCGAATATCATAATCCAGAAAACGTTTGGACATTTTTTCATAACCCCGAATTTTAAAATTTCGAAGTTTTGTTTGCCATATAATCGCAACTCCGAATTTCATTTGCCCATTTCTTTATTTGTACGACGTTTTACAATCCAGACGAATGAGTTCCAGACATACGAAATCTAAATGCACAAAATCCAGATGACCGTAATCCATATGCACGAAAGCCAGATTTTTAAAACACAAATTTTTGAAATACAGTTAATTGATATCCAGACAAACAATATCCAGATTTTTGAAATTAAAATAAACGATATCCAGCAAAACGAAATCCTTCCAGGGGGTCGCAGCACGAACCTAACCTAACCTACTGAATAGATTTTAACACTTTAACCTTTCTGTAATGGGCAAGTAAAACAATAGCGAGTCGGTTCTGGCACTCGCCGGCCGCTGCCGCGGCACGCTCGCTTCGCTCGCTCGGCTCGTGCGTGAGGGGTCACAGTTCAAACCTAACCTAACCTACTGAGTCGAATTTGACACTTAAACCTTTCTGTAATGGGCAAGTAAAACAATAGCGAGTCGGTTCTGGCACTCGCCGGCCGCTGCCGCGGCACGCTCGCTTCGCTCGCTCGGCTCGTGCATGGGGGGTCACACTTCAAACCTAACCTAACCTACTGAGTCGAATTTGACACTTAAATCTTTCTGTAATGGGCAAGTAAAACAATAGCGAGTCAGTTCTAGCGTGGGGGTCGTAGTTCAAACCTAACCTACTGAGTCGACTTTGACACTAAAACCGGTAAAACAATACAACAAGTACAACAATAAATTTACTTACTGACAATGTTTATTTTCAGTCGATAGTAAAGGTATAATCACGATTGTATGGAAATCAAATAAAAAGATTATGAAAATCTGGCAATAGTTTATCTGTTATACGATTATATGGGAACCAAATAAAAAATTTATGAAAATTTGGCAATAGTTTATTTGGAAAATGGTACGATGGGAAACAAAAAAAAGTATTCTGAGAATCTGGTATAATGAGATCTGTATTATGAGAATACGGGAAACAAAAAAATACTTTTTAAAAATCTGGTTTTGGTGCATCTGGAAATTGATTCATCTGGGAAATTAAAAAAGGAATTTTAAAAATTTGTCATTCATTACATCTGTCTTTTAAAAGTTCTAACAACCGTTTTCGGGGTTTTAAGATTCGGGTAATAGAAATTCGAGTTTTTAATAGGTTACCCTTTAAAATGTGTACAAATATAAGAAAGTGTTCAAATTTGGTGAGTTATTTTCAGATTGTTTTTTTTTTTAATTATTGGAAACTTAGACTTTGCACAAGTATATTTTCGCAAAGTTTATTAAATCCGGGTCTTATCTTCGACTAATCTCTCTAATAACTTATATTGACTTAATCATTTCTAGGAAAGATTGGCGCTTATAAGTAGTATATACAGAGGCTCATCCAATAAGATCGCATCGTTATCACGTCAAGTGCCATATAAGCCAATCAAGGATCACTCATGAGAGTTATCGTATCAAAGGAGATGCTAAGTGCAGAATGAAATCGCGAGCGAAGAATGAACGGTAAATCAAGGCAATGGCGGCCACGTAGAAGCGGTTTATGATTTATTTTAGACTAGCTTTCCGCTCGCGGCTTCGCCCGCTTTGTCTAAAACCTTATAAGTTATATACTAAAACCTTCGTCGAGAATCACTCTATCTAATAAAAAAGACCGCATCGAAATCCGTTGCGTAGTTTTAAAGATTTTAGCATACATAGCGTCATAGGGACAGAGAATGCGACTTTGTTTTATATTTGTGATATGATACGTTTGTTTTCATTGGAACACGTGTTGATTTTAATGCGAATTGTTTTATTTCGATCCCTGTTTTGCGATGAAGCTGTAGGTACAATTGTTTCGTGTTTTTGTGTTAGGCTACTATTCGTGTGATGGTGTTTTTGGTATGCGCTTTGAAGCGTTTGAAATTTAAATGTTATAGTTTTTTGTAACACACTCCTATGGAACGTGTCAATTATTAAAGTGTTATTTGATTTTTTTTTTGTTTTAAACCACAAATAAACATATTATTTTTAGTTTTTTGATTCAATATAATAAGTAAATATAATGAATATTTTGTTACAATGTTATAATTTTTTTTAATGTTATTAATAGTTATTACCTAACTAACGGACTAAGAAATAAACTTTTAAATCTTATTATTAATGTAGCAGCCAGCTTTCTATTGTCGTTCTAATGTAAATGACATAAAGTTACAAGGCACCGGCCATTCACGACAAAGTTGGGGATCTTACAGCCACTAGTCACATTTTCCAGCAATTTAGCTGAAGAAAGTAACAAAAAGCCACCGTCATTTTTCGCAGACGTCTATTTGAATGCCAAAACATTATGAGATGTTGTGTTGGACCGATGCCCATTGTTTAATCTGGGCTAATACCATAGTAAAAAGAGAGAAGTAGGCCAACTCCCAGCGTTTAGGAGCGCACTGTACCTAAACTCGGGAGGCGCAGGGTTGTCACTTGTCACATTGATATTTTAAATAATTGTATAGACAAACAAAGACCGCTCACAGCAATGGTACGGCCCTCACGAGAACGGTCCCACAGTAGGAACCGAGTGGCGTTGTGTACGTGCGTACGTACATAAACGGCGGGCGTTGCCAAGCGCTCCGCGCACATAAAAACGGCGCGATATACCTTTGTTCGAAGATAACTTACTTCTATCTTTATACTATGCTAATTCGCCGTGCCGGAGGAGCGAGTCGAACTTTTAACGGTTAATCGGCGAAGTTGTGAACCATAGGTTGGTGATATCTACGTATGTTTATACGAATAGGAATGTTTGAAACTTGTATTTTGTTTATGCGTTCCATGTGGCTTTTTATTTTTTTGGGTGTATTTTGTGACTTTTTCGCTCTATGAGTACCAAGAGATACTGGTGCTTTGTCCTCAACTTTTTCAAATAAGAAATTCGTAATTTTCAATAGTGCTAGTCTCTATTTTTTATCAACTTAAAGTAATAAATAATAATGAACAATACATTCGTAATTTATAAACTTTTCAATACATTAAACCGAGGGTAAAAGACCGCCCAGATCCTGTAGCTATAATGTATTTAATTTATAAATCCTTACATATTTATTACATCTAGGGCAAGGGCTTTCAGCAACAAATTGAACACAAACAAAAACAGCTAAATACATCACAATTCGAAACGTATCACGTTACGTGTTTTTTTATGTGTTCTGTATTTTTTTTACTCAATTATGAAATAAACGCGCCAAATAATTTTCCGCGTATCTGTGACTTCATACGGGTTGAGGGTGTATTTGATATGAAAGGGTAAACAGAGCCGGGCGCGGATAAACACCGAGAATTGTACCTTTTTCGTATTCACGTACGATGGGCACGTACTTGAAGTTAAAATAAAACAATGCCGAAAATATTCGCCTTTATGTGGTTAATTAATTGTGATTTAACATTGCATTGATAGTGAGTTAACAGTTTTTGCGGTTCAAAGATAGCAGTTTAATGAGTCAAAATATTTTTAAGTTACTTTTACCCAACTGCCAACAAAGGAGGGTTCTGATCTTCGAGTGTATCTATGAGCCTAGGCGGCTTTTCGTATTTTTCTGTAGCAATAGATTCTTTATAAAAAAAAAATAATTAAGAGTAAATTTTTAAAGCCTGGGTTTTTTATTTAGTAATGTATCTGTTATTATTTGTGAGTATCTGTTATTGTTTGTAAGATATGTTTAGGGTTTTTAATAATATCATTAAGCTGTATTCGCGCTTCATTTCCGACGGTAAACAGAGCAATAATTCAAGAAGTCGGTATGCGCGATATAATTTCAAGCGCCATTAGACAAAATATTATTATCTCCCCACGACCCAAACAAGTATAATTATGTGTTAGAATTGCGTAAGTTGGTCTCGTAACGTTCCCGGCTCGTATTAGAAATATTGTTCTAGAAAACATTATAATACCTTAAGCTTTGTTTTTGTGTTCGTCCACGTACGTACAGCTGGGTAAACTTTGATCTGCCGCAGGATTGAAGGCAACGAAATGAGTTTTAATAAGTTTTGAAAGTAGAATGAAGAGTGAGGTCTGCTTTTGAGTTTTGCGCAACGTGATGTTGATACTAATAAAGTATTAACGTTTTAAAAAGATATTTGTAAATATTAAATTTATTTTGTGGTTATTAAATATAAAAAATGTACAGGCTCACTTTCTGTGTGATTTTTTTGGTACATTAAAAACTTATTTTCATACAACAATTATCTGTTTCACGGACCACCGACTCAAATTAAGGGACGACACGTCTGACAGGCGGGGGGCTAATTATAAATGCCGCCATTAAAATCGTTTTCGTGTTACTCGTGGCCCCTGACCTAAACTATTATACATATCATCCCTCTGTATAAACAATGTCTACCCAGTAATAGTAATTGTTATCCAAGAATAGCGGGGAACCTTGAAACTGGCGCAATATTCATAATTAAAGAACCCGCAAAGCTCTCAGGAATCACTCGTTTAGTTGTTTGCATATGAATACAGTTTCATTAAAATAACAAAGATCATGTTATCCGCAGACCCACTCAATTAATCGTGTTTGCTGATTAGCATTTTACTATTGAATGGCTTAACTAGTTGGAGGATTTGTTGGGGAAATTGTTTGTTGTGCTTGTAATGGGGGGTTTTTATTTGTTTATTGTTGTTTTATGCTGTTTTATTCTTGTTGTATATGGTTATAGTGGTACTGTTAATGCAGACTGCTATAAATCTATTTTTGTTTAAAAATTCGTTCATAAAAATATATTACTTGCATAAATATTTCTTCATTCAAATGTTATATGTACAATTACGATTAGAAGAGTTACTTTTGGCCAAATACGCTACCAAACTTTTAATTTCAATAAGAGTAGGAAGAGACTAGAGTACCACTTTTGTACGATCGAGCCATAAACAGACGTGGTGTATAATTTTTTCATTGTGAAATTAGTAAAGATGTTTTTTGATACAAATCCGGTAATTCAATCAGGTTTTCTGTCCGTGCACACCATCCATCATTCAGCAACAATTTATTTCAATCCGACCAACGGATTCTTTACCGCTTTAAAATCCAAATAAAATTAATCACAATCCAGTGAGTTGTTCTCGTTCAATTCTTGCACGGATATTGAATTTTCATACAGATTGTTCCTGCAACGTTTTTATTTATTGGACATTTTAACTTCTCTTGACAGGAAATTATACTTGGACTCATTCGATTTGCGCTAACGAGGCTACAGCTTTACGTTATATAAATTTAATGTTTGATTGCTTTGGTGTGGGCCATTTAGATTGAGATTATTGTAAAGTTTATCGAACTTGGGGTTAAATTATTATTGGTTAATCCGATTTAGATATACGTTATTGAGTTTAAATTGAAGGCAAAATGACACAAATATTGAAATAGAACAACTGTGATAAACTATTGGATGGCTTACAGAAAAATATGCTTTAATACAATGCACATTCGTCTTCTAAACTAGGTTAACCTACTTCTCGAATATTTATATTTCTGTAAACTGTTTCACATATTGCATTGTATAAGTAGTAAAATTATTTAAAGTACCATTTCTTATGTTACTATAATAAGAATATAAATAAACTGTTTATAAAAAATCAGATATATTTCAGAACGAATATTGCTACTAAGTTTCGAGATATCTTCCGCACAAATTTGTTCGCCTACTTGGTTAGTTTACCTCACAGTGGAGCGTTAGGCGTATTAAGATGTTATCGATTTTCATTCGAGTAAGGCGGCTGATCCATATTCCCTATCACACTCCTGTCTGAATCGAAATGCCGTTTAAGATTGACTATTAACCGCTATCAACGGTTGTTTCAAGATAGACATTTTGTAGTGTTTTCACGTGGAGTATACTAAGGAACAAGGTACATATAACTGAGGAAATGTAAGATAAATATAGTTTAGAATATGAGGACGGACAGATAGAGATAGAATATGAAGGACAGTTCTTTGGCATATTATAATAATATACAGTTACATATTTTGTAAAATTAAATTGTAATACTGACATGATTAAAAAGAGCAACTATATGGAGTTTCTTGCCGGTTCTTCTCCATAGATACTGCTTTCCGAATTGGTGCTTAATGTTAAAAATATGACGTTTAAAAGTGCTTCTCGAAGAAGTCTAATTGAATAAATAAATGTTTGAGTTTGAGGAATGTTTCTTATTGTTGAAATGGTTTAAAACATTCTTAAGTCAATATCTATTCAAAAACATATGAACATACAAACTTAAATTTAAAAATACGTATAAAAGTAGAAATCGGTTTTAACCATTCACGGTATATGCGTAGTATTTACTAGTACATAACTTCAGCCACATACCCATATGTACACTATGAATATATAGACATATTCGTATATATCCCACTGCGTAATAAATAGTTGAATCAATATCGGTGCTATTGTTGGCGATGGTTTCCCGATACAGTCTCTATAAACCAGAAGCGGTATTATCTCGCAGCCTATTTTGAGAATGGATCAGATTAACGTGTTCGTTCCAGGCAAATGAGAATTGATAATAAGGACGAATTATAATTGTAATTACAGATGAATTATTCATGCACAAACATCTGGTGGTCTGGTCGGAATGGTATTAGGACTATAATGGAGTATTTGTCCAATTTAAAGAGGTAAAACATATAATTATAATACCTACATAAAAGTCAGCATATGTCAACAAAGGATAGTGTTGAATATAAAGAAATTAGTCTACTATGATTATAATTTAGTTCTAAAGAAAAATGAAATAAGTAACAGCAGAGCGAAAAGATTTACAAGACTTGACTCATTTTATAGTTGACAATAACTGTTTTCTTTCGTAGCGTGTTGTTTCGTTACCCTTATTAATAAATGTATGCAATATTCCTTGAGTGAATAATATAATACCTATAACAAAAACACACTATTCACTTGATAGCCGCTAAATCTACATGAAATGACCGCACGGTACATTCAATACATTCCCATTTCCACGGTTCACGCGAGTGGCTTGTGTTCCAATGCAACTTCATTGGATGTATCGAAAAATGCACGCAGTCAATTTTAGATTTAGCTAGTGACTAATGGACTCGGTTGGACTGATAGTTTAATTTGGCTTTGATTGTTTGTGAATAGCGGTGTAAGTACTTGAGAGATGGTATCAGATCTCTTTAGATGCTAAGGGTGGGTCAAAAGCAATTGAGATTTTGGAGTTTGTCATACTTTTACGTCATCTACTGATTTTTCTTTATTAGTGATAATGTATTTTTATGGTAGGCGGAAATAGGAATAAAATGTATTGGGTCATAGTTTGTGTACTAGGGGTAGCTCTAGTACACTAACTATGACTATGATAAGGCAAGGCAAAACAAACATTAACTTCGATCAAATCAAGGCAATTATTATTATGAGGATTATTTGATAAAAGGTTCATATTTTTATTTGAACACAATTAATCTTCTGATGATGACCAAACGCACTCCAGTTTTCTGTAATCAGCACTTTTTATTGCCCCATTTTGATCGCGGAAATTACCAATAATAGAGATTGGAACTAATTTATTCCCTATAAAATACGTTAACAAAGTAACGATTGCGATTGCTCTTTTTCACCGTTTATTTTGTATCTCACAATAAAATAACTTCGCTCGTTTATTGCGTAATTCCTGAAAGAACTTCGCTTCCATTTATAGTACAAGAGATTTAATTTGTAATATCGACAACTAATTAGATCCGCTCTTCTACGTGCTACTAATTATTGACTCGTGCCTCGTGGGCTTCATACTGAGTGGGATATTAGTTAGTCTTTAATAAAATTCCTTTACCACCATTAGGTTGAATCTCCTTTGCACTGTAGCCAATGACACAATTGTATACTTAAAGGTCTATTTGCTAAGACAAGAATTAACTTAAAAATAATGAAGACATGTCGTCGAATAGACGTAAGGGTTTTTGTAATTTAACGATATTCTATAATTATTTTAACAAATACCGCATTCATGTTTAATATGCACAAGCTAAAAACGGGTTATTAATATGCATATATCATATCCAGGTTATAGATGCGTTGCAAGCAAAACAGTAGGCCGGCTCGGTGTACGTAAATCAACCATTTATTCTGCGCCGCGCCGCGTCATCAAATCATAGCGGCCAGCTTTGTTCGGCTGGAAATTGCGGAATGTGCCTTGTTAGTCACAGTACAGTGGATTTGAATTTTTCGTATTTTTACTCCTTTTTACAAACAAGCAATTTGCAAATATTGTTAGCGGGTGACCTTTTGGCGGCGCGGTTAATAATGCGTTACGGCTAGTGTGTTAGTTTTTGTGGTGCTGTGGGCAGATGAAATCTTGTTTGAAGCGGTTTTTGAACTCTTCGTTTCCAATATGCTTTCTACTGATGTAATATTAATATCTTTTTTTGCATTTAGGAGAGGGACTAGATATAATTGGATGACCCTGGAGAAGCATTATTAGATAATCTATTGTGAGGTTTTCATCTTATTCTTGCTACAATGTTCTATAGTTGTTAAATAGAAGATACCTTGTGAGATGTATTCATAGCAAGAGCACGATGGAAACATTGACGAAACGTGTTCCAATTCAGATTCGGTGTGTGTAGACGTTGTAAGGTTAAATTGCTTCACATGTCTGTGCCCAGAGTAACCGAACCGGTACAGTGACGTGGACTATTAATTAGCTGATAGTGGAGTACTCGAAGGATTAATAAATTATTAACAACTAGCTTTCCGCCCGCGGTTTCGCCCGCTTTTTCTAAAACCTAATAAATTATATACTAAAACCTTCCTCTTGAATCACTCTATCTATTTTTAAAAAAATGCATCAAAATGGGTTGTGTAGTTTTAAAGAGCATACATACATCTGTACCACCCTTTGTTAAATATCACTACATAGTAAAAAGCAATGTCGCTTCCCGCGTGTGTCTGTACACACGCGGGAAGCGACATTGCTTTTTACTATGTAGTGATATTTAACAATAGTAAAAAGCAATGTCGCTTCCCGCGTGTGTCTGTACACACGCGGGAAGCGACATTGCTTTTTACTATGTAGTGATATTTAACAAAGGGTGGTTACGCTGAATATTTCAATATAAAGTTATGTGCATAGTTGTTGAATACGTGCCCATTTCGTACATGAAAAAAGTGAGATCCTGTAAGTTTCTATTAAGATGAATAAATTCAGAATTATAGAGCACGGATGAAATTACCGACTGATTTATATACCTATCATAATATTATGACTAATAAACACACAAACTGCATATTATCGAGACATATTATTAATAACAACAAACTTTAATTACAAGCTCATTACACATACAATTACACGTACAATACATTGCACGTACAATAATCGACAATCGTATTTAAGAATTCAAACATTAGTCATGCATGTTATTATTGTTGATGGACGTGATATTAAACCTGCATTCCACAAATATAATGCTGAAAGGAAAACCATGTTACGTGATATTTGTTTTTCAAAACTAATGTAAAAATATTATGTTTATTTTAGTTCAATCTACGCTTATTATGTAAATATTATGTGAATCACTATAAAAAACGTAATACCTTACATGACCATATTGAAAAATTATGTACCGGAATGTGTAGTAGTTTATAATTAAGACAAATTATACGGAAAAGCTGCTTACCTACTTCATAGAGAATTACGATCAGAGAAACCCTATAAGAAATTCCTGTTAGTACTTACTTCGGTGCTTGTTCTGCATCGATCTAGAATCTTCCATAACCAAAATGCGTTAGATGATAAGTGGAAATTTCATTCTCCAAGATATTAAGCATAATGAGGCATGCCATAGGCAAATTGCTGCAAGATTAATATGACTATCGTGCTAGTTACAGCACTCACAGATCATTAAATTTAATACGTGCATTATATTGGCTGGCTTGAACGTGCTCACATTTTGCTAATGGGGTATGAAATGACGTCACACCACATGGCCATAACTAAGACGCTAAATTATTATTTAGATGATAATATTAGTACCGAAGTTATGGCTCTATCATCGCATGAATGTCGTATTAGTTATAGATTAAGGGTTATTCCTACCTAAAGTTGTAGATGCATTATATTGCAATACATAGTACTTTTAGAATGCATTCAATTTTAATAGACGATAAATGTAGAGAAAGCTTTCGTAGCACTCATGCAAGTTCGCTACGCGTTTTTCGTAAAGCTGCTACGATTCGTAGTAGCGTAGACATAATAAAATTAGTCATTTAATAAAAATATAGTCATAGACAAGAAAAATAACGTGTAATAAACTGCGATTCAAATCCACGTGTCCAATGTACACTGCCGAGTGCCGGGTACGGGGTTAATTTCACTAATGGTTGCAGGGAGTTCTTTACCACGCGTTCGATGCATACAATACATTTAATGGAGGCAGCAGAGTGAGTGCAAAGAGACCGCCGCGCGATAACCAAACGGATTTAGGTGTCTTTATGGATGAAAAATAAAAGGATTTGCGTAGTACAATTTGTATTAAGTATTTTGTTATTTGGGTAGTTTATTATGTAGTCAATGTTGCGATTGACAGTTTGATAAACGCATTCGTGTCACGCGATTCATACAATTATGTTATGGTGCTACAATAATTATGGTTTTGACTACACATTGTATTAACGTTGTTATTGAAGTGAAACTTCTTTATCGGGGTTGGAAAAAAATTTAGTGTAACATTTTTTCGTTACGCGTGACATTTTAACGTTACGCGCCATCTTTTTCTTATCCATACCACGCGTGATTCATATAGTAAATTATTTTTTGAAAAATAAGGTCATTAAGAAGTTTCACTTCTTACGTGTGTACACTAGTACACGCACACATTTTTATTTTATATATTGATCCGCGATATCCAAAGAACAATTTTCGCAATTTGGCTAATTAAACAAGAAATCAAATGAGCGTTTATTTATTAACGAAATGTCTGTTATTCCAAATTGTGATGAATGCAAACTAATCTCGTATATTCATTCGTCATATTCTGGCGTTTAGCTTGAAAATGCGTTGTGCGCTAGTATTTGCTCTCGCGATAATACTGACAGCGCGGCCCGGATTAGTCTAGCCGTTGACAACGACATTTGTTTCGGCGCCACAGATAATATATGGCGGGAATTGTATGTGACAATTTATGGTACGAAAAGTTCGTATATTGACCGGCTCGGACGACTGTTTTTTTGGCACGCCGGTTTTTAATAACTGGATGGGAGTGTTCCTTGACAGTTCATATGTTTTAATGGAATTCTGTTGTTAGATTTTATGGTTTTTTTTTTTATAGTTAGTCGTATACAGATAGTCTCTTCTAATATCTATAGTGTCATGTTTATTTTTGTTATAGACTAATGCTACTCGTATATTATAGCGTTTAACATTACAAACTTCGCACTAAATCCAGCCTAAATATAAATGTAATATATCATATACAAAGATCAGACATCCAAATGATAATTTCAAACATGACTGTACTTTGCCAGTACATGCGAGTACACACACTCAATCGCTTTAATTAAGATTCCCTATGTCAAGACGGGCTCGGTAAACAGTGCTGAGACCTCGAATGTATGGTAAAAGCAATTATTTGTACAGCCAAGTTTTAACAAACTAGTTACTTCAAATTAGGTTTTGCAGTTTTAATGTATAAATAACGTTTCGTGTAGCAAATTGTTGCTTTTATTGTATCAACACGTTTTAAATGCTCGAGAGTTCTATTGTATATTAACTCTATGGGCTGTTCGTTGAAGTTTCGCGTTCCAATATAGGTAACAACGGTGTCGAGTTTGATACTTACAATTTGAAAATACACGATTGTCGCGGGAGCGAGTTGGCAAATAAGGTAGTTAGTTAATTAAGATCGAGACGTGATTAAACGTTTCCGAGTTGGAACGTGATAGATGACGGCGGGCGACGTCTTGCTGCCGCTCGAATAGGGCTGCTAATCATTCGTTTGTTCGTGTTTAAAAGGGGAGTCAGTAGGGTATTGGTTTAATATTGAGTTATTAAATATGTAAGGACCGTCTTATTATTATGGTTAAATTGTAATTACGACGAAATACATACTACATAAATACTTTAAATAGTAATTAATTTGATTATTCGTTAGTACATTTAATAACAAGGAAAAACGATAAGGAAATTAAATCATAGTACTTAATAATATACACGAATGTATATTATTAATGTCGAATTCGACCCTAATTTCAATCTAATTCCCAGTAGTATCGTCAATACAAGCATTGTACTTTTTATCTATTTACAGGTTCATATTTTTATTTTTGAAAATTCTTAAGAAACGTGGTTCAAGTGAACTTATATTTACAAAAGACGAATGTGGCAAAATGAAGGATTGTTTCGCGAAAAAAATTGCCCAGTCAGCCCTAGTCGATGGGAACTAATATGATTAGAGAATGGGGCGAACAACAGATTAATCACGCGTAAACAGCGCTCAATAATTCGTAACCTAGTTTCGTGAATACGTTGTTGTGTTACTATTGTGTTTGATGGACATGCGTTTTATTGAGTTCAAGAGACTTCTGTGTTTTTGAAGAGGTTTGTAGGTGTTACATGATTATCTAAGACTAGCTGTGTCCCGCGGTTTTACCCGCATTGCTCCGCTCCTTTTGGTCTTAGCGTGATAGCTATATATCGATAGTCGATAGATCGATAGTCTTCCTCGATATATAGACTATCTAATAGTGAAATTATTTCTTTAATCGGTCCCGTGGGTCCTGATATTAGTTCAAAGAAACAAACTCTTCAGCTTATTTAAAAACTTTATTTCTATTTTTGGGTATTATGAAAATCATTTTTTAAAATCGAGTAACAAGTCCACTTTAAACTTATTATAAAAGCAATTGTCACCTTTATTAAATTGAGTAATAAAAAAATTCACACAAAATTTCCATCTCGAACTCTGGCGACCACTCTGAATGGCCTTTCAAGGAAAACGTTCTAGTCAAATAATTGGATAATACGTGTATAACACGGACGGTTTCGGTAGGTCAGCAGAGCGGAGCTATTTCACTTGTATGCAAATACCGGTCGCACCTGGCCGGATATTATTGGAAGTTGTAAGTCGTGCAGGATCCTCGTGTCCACACATTGTAATATTGAATTTGCAATGTCATAATCCGTTTGGATGTGAGATTTTTGGACGGCCATATTGCGTTCTGGTTGACCGCGTCTGTAGGGGAGCGCTATACTGTGAGGGTTTGAAGTTGTTTTTCTTCTTTATTTATACAATACAATATATGCATGGATTTTTATACAAAAATATGTTGTTAATGCTATCGTAGGTTATCCAATGGATAACAATTAAAAAACAATTTTTTCAAAAATTTTATTACTTAGCGAAAAAAAAAATCTTCAACTGCTAACTGCTGCTGCTCACTATAATAGTTATTGTATTATACAATACAAATCGGATTAAAATGTTGTTTATTACAACGATCGTATTCTCTGTATTTTCCTCGATTTAAATCTGGAGTACCTAGTGTTTATATTCGCATAAAAAATATAAAATAATTTTCCCCACCTGCACAAATGCGCTGCATTTTCAATGCTTACCCTCAAGTTCGATAATAAAATAGAGATGTTTAAAGTATAAACTGTTCTTGACATGCATTCGAGAAAGTTTTGTGAAATTATTGTTTTGCGCGGTTATTTTAATGCTCGAGGCGAAACTCTGAATAGATTACTATGTGGAAGTATTTGAAACAGATAATGTATTTTTAGAAATAAACAATTTATAAGGAAACTAGCTTTAAGCCCGCGGCTTCGCCCGCTTTATCTAAAACCTAATAAGTTATATACTAAAACCTTCCTCTTGAATCACTCTATCTATTAAAAAAACCGGATCAAAATCCGTTACGTAGTTTTGAAGATTTAAGCATACAAAGGGACAGAGAAAGCGACTTTGTTTTATACTATGTATATTTGCATATAGCATTTGATGGTATTTTGCATAAAATGATAAAAATAAATTAATCTAATGTAGGTAATGAGTTTCTTTTCTACAAGTAAAAAAGTACCTATATTTTTCTTTCTTTCTTTACATTTAAATACGAATATAGGCAAATATTTGATTGTTATTTTAAATTTTATCCGGATTTGATTTCCCACGTTAGTTAGTTGTAAATCCTATTAAATCTGGCTGAAACGTAGTTAGGTTGAGTCAAACTGCAGTATAGTAATCTTGAAGTGAAATCAAAACGCTCAGACTGGAGTAACATTCATAACAATGAACGTTTGACAATGGTCCGTGCAGAGTCGAGCTAAAGTTGTAAAGGTTGTGTCGTAGCGGAAGAGATGCTATGGGAAGCGATGGAAAAGAGTTGATTAATGGTTGAATTCGAATTTTGTATCAGAAAAGTGATGAGCTGTTATTATATCTCATGAACAAGTACTAGGATGTGTTTATTTTGTAGCTGAAGTAAATAGTTGTGAAATTATTGTAGGGAATAAGTATCCTGGACGCATAATAGGTGGTATAAGCTAGTTAATACAAACATTTATTTTTAAATCACACGAAATTAGGTTAGTCTTTTGATTTTTGTTATAGTAGCTATTTTAGGTATGTTAATTAAATTAAAATAATATCCGTGAATGAGAAATTAACATGAAATTCAAAATAAATTATTGAAGCAATCTCTACTTTAATCATTATAATTTTTAGATCAAAGTTTCCTGAGTAATATGAATAATTCATTACATGGAAATTCCTTTGTTTACAGAGAATTTGATATTCCTGTTTTTGCATATGTAATGTGTTCCAACGTATAATAATTTCTAACTATCTACTCATACATAATATCGGTATTAGTTATAAGTTCAGTTTTTTAATATCTATTGAAATAAAGACTAACGATTTGCGTTTATAAATAGGTCCTTCTTGTGATCCGATGGTTAGGATAATTTAAACTTTACACTCATAATAATAAAATTCGCAATCGCTTAGCACTACCAGTGGAAGCTCACGCTTACTATATCACGTAGCAGTGTCGCTTCAAAGGCGAACGTCACACATAAACACGTATTTACTTCGCTACGAGGCTACGATCTAGCATTCCTAATGGCTACTTTCTTCAAATTGCTATTGGTCGATTTAGTAATGCATTCATTTTAAACAAGAATTAGTGTAATAAAACGGTTTCCTTGTTAGTGTGAAATCGTAACATAAAGTTTTTAATCATCTTTAAATAATTTACGTGAAAAGTAAAATCAAAATTGTTCACCCATCGCGTGTTAAGATGAATGAATTTCGTTTAAAAGAGTTAAATATGTTACGAAGTGTAATCTCCTGTGATTGCTATTCACACGATTAATTCATACAGTGTTAGCATCCACGGCATAGCATTTAAATGGAAATTTTTAACACCCGCGCGGATAAAATCGAAAAACTGTACAATCCGAGCCTCGCTTTAAATAAACGTTTAATGTTTAATGCGCTGTCCGATTCCGTTTTGTTTTCCGAAATAAAAATACATCAGGACGAAACGGATCATTTAACCGTTCTGATGTATGAACACCCGTGTTGCAGGTCCGGCCGGCGAGCGCTGCGTATGGTTCGGATAAACGGACAAAAATGTGTTTGATCGAGAATAGTGGTAGCCGTAGTGACGTCAGACGAACGTGCAAGTGCCGTGCTTTACAGGAATCCAGTTGAGATACAATAAACACCGACAATGGAATATGGTTGAACGGTCGCCCTGAACTGTGCACCGAACGCAGTGAACGAAAGAAAACCTCAAAAGAAAACTAAACAAAATTCGTTGTACATATTTACCTATAGTTACTAATCGTTGTCCTTTACGATCTTTTTAGAATATATTTCGTGTTTTTTAAATCATCGAAGCGGTTGTCGTATTTTATGTGATATTATTAGGTTAGGGTAAATGTAAGTGGCAAAACTCGGTTGTGATGTGTATAGTGTAAGTAAGTAGAAGAGAAGAGAGAGGCTTCTGATCGTGTGGGTTGGGTTTGTCGCGCGGGTTTCCGCGCTGTGATGCCGGTGGGTAGTGACGTGGTATTTGGTGCAGGCGCAGGCGCAGCCCGGCGCCGGTAAGATGCGAGAGCGGCGACGCGCGCGACATCGCACGGCCGCTCTAGTGATCGCATGTCTGCTGTTCTTCACCGCCCAAGCCGACGCTGATGGTGAGTTGTTTTGCAATTTTTATTAAGCTAGACTAGCAATTGGTTTGCGGTTTCTCTTTGCAAGATGAAGTGTGTAGGATCATAGAGTTGATACTATAATAGATATGGTTTATCGCGCAATACTTATTTTATGATAACTTTCGAAACTTTACATGATCATTACAGTGATTAATGAAATATTTTTATCAGTGTTTGTAGATTCTTACAAACTTTGAATAATGTTATATTAAATAGCAAATTTAATACCAATGCATTGCGTGATAACCCCTTGTGAGTATCAAAGAAATAAATAACGTCATTACATTTGAATTCGTGGATTGCAAAGAGAAATTTTCGCAAAACAAATGGGAGTCTAGCCACCTAGCACGCTATTAACTTGTAATTTAAGTATTGCAGGAATGTAAAGAACGAACTGACGATGGTAACATTCGAATATAATTATGTGCCAGCAGGAATAACACCTCACAGTAATTATGGTTATAAGTTTATGAGAACGGCGACACTTGTCACGCGTGCATGCTATATCAGATTTTTTTATGTGCCCCAGGAAGTAATTATACATGATGATGATATAACTGCAAATTACTATATAGGGGTGCGTTGTATAATTATTCGTGAATCGAGTAATTGTATTGTAAAGTTGTTGCGGTGGGTCTTGTGGAGTTTTGATAGATAATGGAAAAAATGTTTTTAACATTTTTTACCTCTTCTCTTGTTATTTTCAAGCTAAATACAACGTTTAAAGATTAAATACGTATTTTTGTAATAATCTAAATATTAGGTAGGTACATACCACACACACATACACACCTTCAAAATGTTTCATGTTATTGCTGTTGATATCTTATTCAATTTATAAAAATTTTCGTGTTTCAAAAGTTGTATAAAGGCCTCTACTCGTCTTATTACATACATTTGAAATATATGGTTATGTAACTCAAGCCATACTTTTCTCAGAGAACAGTTGTGCCTTCTCGTATAAATATTGAATCCAAACTTTATTCAAATACTCGCTGACATGAAACTTTACGTGCTCTATATTACCTCAGTTTTACGCCCACATATTTAGAATTTTGCTATGAAACATTCACTCAACTATTATTTACAATTAAAAAACATTCGATACATAATTACTTAACCTGGTTAATAAGCTTGAACCAGCTTGGATCCAATTTGAAAATACCTTTATTTAGAGCGCTAGTTACAGCATAGTATAATGACATCTCGTGCCATTGTAATAGAGTGGATTTTACAACAATTAACGTGACTGTGACCCGCTAAGGAGAAAATTAACATAATACCCACTACTTCGTTATTACGCCATGTTAGGAACAGAAGCACGTGAGGGTTAAATAGTGGTTCTATATGAATACTCTCATATTCGGTCATTAGCATAGAGAAAGGCGGTATATTATCATAAAGCTCCAACCAAAAATCGCACCCTGCGTCTCGAGGTCTACCCGACCCGCGCATAATTATCTTTCTTTATGAAAACGAGATGTTAAAATGGTTTCATGTGTTCAAATTAAATGGTGAACCCAGATTACTTTACGGGGCCAGGTGGGATGTTTGGGTCATTAGAGCGGGTTGAATTAAATTGTTTCGAGTCATGATCATCGTCGTATTATGATATTCTTTTTGATTATCATGCTTTGTTGCGTACGGTCTGCGTAACGTTTATGTTTGGATAAACAAATTAGACTGTAAAATCCCAACGTTTTATATTTGTGAAAATGTCTGCATTAGCTCTTTAATTTAATTTATTTGTGAAGCATTGTAAAAAGCGAATTTTTCATTTCACATTCAAAACAGATCGAATAGCTAACACATATAATATTAAATCAAACATATTCAATATTATTCAAAAAGATTTTCATCCACTCTTATGAAGAGACGGCGGGCGAGTGTCTCGTTTTTATTTGATATCAGAACACGTACGTGTCACACAGAGTCGGATATTTAAATCCAACATCCAGTTATTGTTATTTTACTTCTTAAATTGTTATAATGGTATCGTTACTAGCACGCGGCGTGTATCATTTGCATGAGGCAGGGCCGACCGGCTGCGGCGCCCATAAAGCGACCGCCTTCGACTCGTGAACGCAATTAATGAACAAAATAATACAACAACGAATGCCAGCTCCGCGGAATTACCCTTTTTACAAGACCAACAAAGACAAACAGGCTTTTCGGCCTCGCGGTTTCGACATTAATTTTCGATTAAGAATTTTATCGCTCTCGTAAACGGGGGGGAATGTTTTATTGTCTGCACATATTGGAATAAGTAAAAAGATTCCACATTAGATCTTTACGACGACGCGAGTATGGTGGCAAATATGTATATTACATATCTACGTGATTCGTCTCGATTACGTCGGCTATCGATTCGTTGGAAAAAATAAGTTACGGAGTCGCCAACCGGCTCGGATTTGCATTTTAATATACACGAGGGGATAAGAGGGAATGAACGTGTCATATTGTTCCGGAATGACACATTGAACAGCGGCCGCGAGATAATGTTTGTTTTCCATAATATTTATCCTTTACTATGCTCGGTACATTGTTCTCCGCCTTGTGGAGTATACTTATAAATAACGGAGTAAAGCTCGCTATGAAAGCTTAGAAAGAAAACACTTTTTATGTAATGTAGAAATGGCTTGAGGCGTTTATTCATTTTTATCGATGTATTTTGGCTGATGGTATCCGCGTTTTATGAAAAATTATCGTTCATTCCAACGCAAAAAATTTTACGCCACAAATACAGTGTAAAACAAGGAAAATTCGGTATATTTCAATAGTCAGTTATCTACAATGTACACATGCATTTATATAATTTTAAGCATGTAGGTCCGAACTTTATATATTTTTCAAACATAATTGATTATTAAAGTATAAATCATATATGTATTAAGTCTCATACAACGCAAGGCAAAAATAAAAATTGTCATTTTCAACATAAACTATCCTATTGGTGAGTTTACTCTTCGTTTAGTGAAACGAAGAGTAAATTCTATTCAGTGAAATAGAAGCCTCCATATTGAAACACTAAAAGCACAATAAGAGCACGCTGCTGTTGCGATGTTCGACTCAAAAATGTAATATAGTTAAACAAACGTGCACACAAAGGATTATTGCTTAAAAATCCCATCAGGCAGCTACACGGTATACGATAGATATTAATCTCGGCCCAATAATCGCTTTTGATAAGAGATTTTCCCTCTATTCGCCAGTAATAGAAAGTTTCTGCATGGGTGAATTTTCTTATTTAACTTTAATAAAGTTTACGTTGGATGTGATATCGGGTGTTTTGACAGATCGCCTTGTTATTAGGAACAATGGAGAGTAAATAGCTTGAGCTTGTTTAGGTTCTAGAGATAACAACCTGAAGGTTTCGGGGTTAAATACACGTCTAAAGTTTTAAATGTTTACTTCTAAGTGTGCGGTGTTGATGGTGGAGCACATAATTGGCTGAGTTAATCTTGTAAATTATATAAGTATGGATTTATATGTTTGTATATCAAATGTTTTGATCCATATTAATATTAATATTAATATGTTATAGCTTCCCCCATTTATTAAAAAAATGAGACAAAAATATCAACATGTACTCTTATTTTACAGCTAAATATACACACTGATAATATTAATCAAAATCTTACACACGTCACACATCTATACTATCTATAATAATCTAAAAAACCGGCCAAGTGCGAGTCGGACTCGCGCACCGAGGGTTCCGTACAAACATGCAATTGATTTTGTTACAGCTTAAAGGTATTATAGACCTGAGTATTTGGTATGAATTTCAATTTAATACCTCTACGCGTTTATGAGGAAATGGGTAGTAAGTTTAAAATTATTTAAAAAAAATATATTATGTGATGTAACTAAAAATTTATGGTTTTCGTAATTTTTCCTTTATCTATGCTATAAGACGTTGCTTCGTACCAAATTTCAAGATTCTGAGTTCACGGGAAGCACCCTGTAGGTTTTGATTCCCTTGCAAGTGTCGAAAATTTGCGGCATAAACAGCTGTATCTTTTGATTGCGTTGGCTTAGAAGTTTGATTTTTTCACAGCTTCAAAGGACAGTAGACTGAGTAATTGATATAAATTTCAGCTTCATACCTCCACGCGTTCCTGAGAAAAAGGGTCTTGACAGACGGACGGACGGACAACAAAGTGATCCTATAAGGGTTCCGTTTTTTCCTTTTGAGGTACGGAACCCTAATAATCTATAATCTATAATAATATTATAAAGAGGAAAGGTTTGTAATTATGTATGTATGTATGTATGGTTTTCACGCATAAACTACTGAACCGATTACAATGAAATTAAGCACACATATAGAGGGTAACTTGGATTAACACATAGGATAGGTTTTATCCCGGAAATCCCACGGGAACGGGAACTATGCGGGTTTTTCTTTGAATACGCGGGCGAAGCCGCGGGCGGAAAGCTAGTACCAATAGAAATATAAATTTCATATTTGACTATATTTCTTAACGAAAAAATTACGAATGCAACAACTTTTTTTTCATATAAACGTTAAACTACCGTCCAAACTAGGCGATCTAAAGAAGCCATCTCCCTATATAATTATTATGTAGCTAACAAAAATTGTCGCACGGTAAACAACCTTTAGAACGTGTAAACACGCTAACACAAGATGCATTCAAAGCGGAATAGTGAGGGATGCTGGGGCGGCGAACAAAAGAGCTTATTAACCCAGCCACTAAGTAATGGACAGATAGGGTTAGTATGACCGAGATAAATTCTCAATTGACAAGGTATGGAGATGTTTTATGAATGGGACGGTGTGGCGAACATTTTTGTGTGCTTGGTGAGATGCTTGGTGATTGTGTCAAAGGAGATTTAAGAGTAACATTATGTTCATAGCATGTAAATGAATGAATAGAGCCAAGTACGTACTAGTGATTTTGTTTAAAGTTATGTATTCCGTCTATTGGAAGAATAGTTAAACCTGAAAATTATGAACTAATTATCTTATAATAAATAATGTATCTAACCGAGGGCTTCCATACATTCCGTTCATAAGCGACACACAAACTACACCGCTGTTAAAATACGCAATCGTCAATTGTAAATTGCCCAAAGCGCATTCCCTATCTATCCCCTCTAAGAAAATGTATTAAGACAATCTGAAAACTGCAAGGCATATCGACTTCGCACCTCTAAACATCGCGTCTCGAGTGTCAAGCAGCGCCTTTGACTCGTCATTCAGCCGGCTTTCATCTCGGCGCGTGCACACAACACGACTATCGCGCTGAAAGGAGATGTAAACGCGATACGTGAATACTTAACGCCGCCTTTACTTTACCGAAGTTAATGGGACTTGTATGAGCGGGTGAAAGGCCTTATCTCGTGTCGAGCGATGTAAGCCCTACAGGCTTTTTAACTGTATGCGCCCAAAAAAGCTAAGACGATCGGTTTGTCTTTGCTGTGTTGTGGGTGAACGAACGAGTACTTTATTAATTGGACGGATGAATGGTTCTATGGAATACACTTTTTAGTTGATGATTGAAAAGTCTATAAATAGAATATATTAGCAGCTCTACAATGCATGCAATATATGCAAGATTCTGGGTTACCTTCTACATTAATTGGTGATTGCTTAAATATGAGAAGTCCTAAAATATAAACTACAAGAAAATGTAATCTTAAAGCATAGTTCTTTAATAAAATTCACTTATTTTTTTATGGAGATCATAAATCTTGTAATAACAAAACCTATTCCAACTTAGAGTATATATACTATCTAATACTCTAAGTATTCCAACCTATGGCCTATGCAGGCCATCCATGATGAAATATTTATTTCATCATGGCTGGCCCGACGCAATTGTTTTCATAGCAAATTGCTAGCGATATTATTCACGGATTTAAGATGAAACCATTATGATGAAATATGAGGATAGCCTGCTTAACTCCGTATGAAAATTATTTCTTGAAACTATTTTTTATGAGTAGGTATAACGGATTAAAACTTGATTGCATTATCATGATAGTAATTACTTATTAGTGAAGTTAATGAAAATAATATTCTAAATCTTAACAACAAACTGTATAGTAGGTAATGAAAATATGCAACCATAAAGCTAAAACATTGTTCACACATAAGTAACGCGGGGATTTTCGGCCTCGACGCAATTCATCAAAAATTTCTGCGATCGAAAAAATATTGGCATAGACAATACAAAAAGCGAATGACAAATATAGGTTGACAGTTATTATATAACAAGTCGATTTGTAGCACAATTTGCGCGGTAAATCGGCCCCGTCTCTATAGAACTTTTGTTTTTCCATCACTGCACTGTAGGTAGGTACTATATTAATAATGTTTTTGCTTCGAGAAGTTTCGCTAAATTGAAATTGATTGCGGTTATTGGAGTTTGCGATATTAACTGTTGTGCTTGGATATTGTATTGTTTTATGGGGTATGTTTAAATTATTTGTTTTGTGGATAAGTTTTTGTTGCGAGGAGATAGTGGATATAGTTTGATCAATCATTAATCGTTAAATCTTATGGATAAAGTATTTGTTCCTCTTTAATATAATGCAGGATTTCGCTGAAAGTCTTTTGAATTCGATTATAATGTATTGGGTCATTGTGACTATATGATAATCATCATACACATTTGAAGCAATGAGTTACAGGCAACCATTATCAAACTCACATCGTAATAACATGATAGACGGCTCCATCGATCCAGGTTTTATCGGTCAATCGCGTGACGTAGACAAAAAATAACATCCCACTTTTATTAATACAGCCATATTCATTATTCTCCACTGTTATGGCACTCCCAATCGTAATTTATGGAGCCGCTAAGTAAAACGGCCCGAACTTAAGCCGGCAGGGTCAGAGTGATTAGGCTAATATTTTTAATTATTGTCGCGTGATCGACTGTCGTGACCCGCATGTAAGTATGTACTATATTGTATGAATGTGAATATGTGTTTGTGGGTAGTTGGAGAATCGTTATGGGAAGTGGGTAGTTTTGTAGCTGTATGTAGGTATATGTAGTTGTAGGTAGGTATGTAGTCAGCAGGTTTTAATTCTATGGTAAGAATATTAGCGCTTAAACTATATGAGTGCGAATGTGTGTTTGTGGGTAGTTGGAGAATAGTTATACGAATGTAAGTAGGTACTTTTGTTAGCTGTATCTATGTGTAGTTGTAGAAATACATATATATCGTCAGTAAGTTTTAATTATGACGATTAGACAATTAATACGGTTAATTGAAAGAATAAGGGTGGTAATTATGTAATTACGGGTATTTTAAAATGTAGAATTAATTTAATATTTTGATAAAATAAAGCCTATTTTTTGAATTACCTAATTTCAGTAATTGTTTCGATTGTAATTTATTATTTTTATATTATCTTTTATAGTTTATCTTTTGTAGAATTACATCGAAAAAATACTTACCCAAGATGTTAATTTCAAATGCGAATAACTAAATTATTCAATTCAAAATATTTAATCAGGTCGGTTTCATTACTCTAGCAAACTAGCCCTTCAAATTTTTAAATTAAACAAAGCATTACCATTGAGTTGTTTGACATAATAAGTTGAGTCAAAACACTAGAGCACAGCTGTAATAATAAGGGTTCAAAACTGGAGCGGGCACTAAAAGGCAGGTGTGTCCGTTGGTCTTAATTTTGTAACATTTTGACCTAAGGGTCCGCTTTGAAGTGCGCACTTGAAGACATCACACGAATTTATATAAATAACGGTGCCGTTTCAACTAAAATTACAAGTCCACAGATACGGAGCGAAACTAACGAATCTTCTCGTATTTCGTGGATAATTAATCGTAAACAATTCAATTTTGTATCGGTAACAAGCAAAATATTATACTTGTTTATTACCGAAAGCGATGGAAATGTTCTTTCTTATCTGAGTTTTTATTTTGGCAGTAAATAAACGAGTTCACCGAATTATTGTATTGGATCTATTCCTATAAGATGTTATGTAATTAAGGTAATAAAAGCGGCTAAAATTAATAGCTATATAAATATTAAAGGTTATTTTTTGCCGTATAGAAACCCAGCAGCAGTAGTCTATATGTAAATACATAATTTTGTTTCTTACTGTAATAATATTCCTCAATATTAACTTTTTTATTATTTAATACTCGAAAGTTATATTTTACATTCACCTAACACGGCTGCAACCCGAACCGTGGATTAGCTCGCTGTTCGCCAATAAAAAACTATTCAAATATGAATGCCATGTACATTGTACACGGGCTCTAATTAAAAGAGGCGCAGTTGCTATTTAATTACTGCACTATCGTGTTCACGCGACGCCTTTCGACGAACACAATGTTTGTAAAAAAGTCTGTTTGTACGTTGCGCAGTCGGTAATTACATAGGATGGGGCGTTAGTATCTCGCGCTGACGGCGAAATGGGGTGAAAATGTGAAAAATGCATGTGAACACAGGGAGGATTGAATCTGCATGACATCTCGGCGTAAGAGAATAGGCGTAAGTGGTTTCGGTTGATTAGTCTCGGATTTTGTAGCTACTTAGACGTATATGTAGGTACCTACTTGTCATGGTATAAAATTTATCGCGTGATTAAAACATTAAATATTAATGATAATGTTAATTTAATCTGAATTAATTTGTAAAATAACTTTTATTCCAGTTGAAGTAAATTTTAAACTTTTAAAGTCTGTTCGGAATAGATAAAATAATTAAATGGTCACACTGATAGCGGAACGCGATGTATTCAATTGGCGATGAATCGGGGTTCGCATTAATTGTTGTAGGAGTCTATCGGTGTCCGCCAACCGCGCCGCTAGCGAGCAGTCGTGTATTTAGTTTGTATCGGCTATCTCGGAAGTTATTTACGCGCGCATCGGAGTGTGTCGTCGATTGTTTTACGTGCTGAACACGTAGTAAATTAGTAAAATCGGCCCGCGGAATTGTTAATTGTACTTTTTATTGATATTAGTAATCACGCGCTGACCGCGAGTTTTATTGTGAAGTGAAGGACGACGGTAATGGCGTCGCAGCGTGCCTGGCAGAAGTGGTGACTATACACATCGTAAATTGTCTCTTTTGCATTATCTTTTATTATCTATTATTCCCGTAAATATAGTTTTTCCTCCCCAAGGGGCCCCTATTGTTTTTATAACATTTGACTGACCGACACACCACATATTATGTGCAGTTTATGTTCTACGCAACGTGGTAATCTCAGGTACCTATGTATCTAGGTTTGATATTCCTATTGTAGTAATGGTAGCAGAGCAAAATAAATAACATACATAATTCGTTGGTATACAGAGAGTGGTTCGCCGACCACTGGGTTTTTGGGTATACGTAACATTTTGGTAACCAGAGCGTGGTTAGAAATCCATCGACCTCTAGGTTGTAGGGCCCAGCGTAGTTAAAACGGAAATTTTGGTAATAGTAATTGCGATTTTATATGTTCGGTTATGACATTACGGTATTTTATATGTTCGGTTATAGCATAAATTGTCATACATATAATTTTCGTAAGAAATATCGGCAATCTAAACAATAGTTGAATATTTCAATCCTGGGTGCATTACTTACTTGTAAGTTGTAAGGTTATACGTAATATAGGTCAAGGTCATAAGTATTGCATCATATTGTGTTGAATGATTGATTGCGTTCTAAAAATAGAACATTCGAGATTCGAATAGGTACATTTGATATATTGTGATAGTTTGTTTATTTCAATACGGTTTTTTGTTTTTTGACTTGTGTTTTTCGTTCGTGTTTACGGAAAGTTTTTGTTAATAATTAAAGATGGCCGCTACTCACAAAGCGCAAGTAGCCGGTGTATTGCGATGGCTCGGTTCGGCCATTTTGAATATATCGCGTAAAGACCGAGTTCAGGCACTTTTGTCCCGGGGAGAGGTTTTGGAAGAAAAAATGAATGATTTATATAATTCTTATCGGGCATTACATGCACTGGGTTTGGAATCAGAGGTTATGGATAGAATATGTGCGGATGTAGATCAGGCTGAGGATTTGGCGGACCAAATACGACAAGCCGTGGGTCAAATTAAGTCCACGGTCCAGCCTGTCGGTGATCTACCATGTAAAGAAAATTTATTTACGTCCGGTGGAATAATAGGTCGGTTGCCTAAACTTGATTTACCCCATTTTGGTGGCGATTTAAGCCAATGGGTTGCATTTATTAATTTATTTGATAGTTTGGTTCATAATAGATGTGATTTAACACCTGCTCAGAAATTAGCTTATATGTTGGCTAGTCTCACCGGTGAGGCTAAGGGTTTGGTCCAACATTTGGAACTCATTGATAATAATTATTCCATAGCGCGGGATTTACTTATGCGTCGGTATCAAAACATCCGCCGGTTAGCGGATAATCATGTTGCGGTAATTTTAAACTTGCCACATATTAATAAAAATTGTAATTTACGGACTCACTTATTAAATCCTTTATTGGTGGCGATTAATGCGTTGAAAGGTTTAAATTTACCTATAGACAGTTGGTCGTTTATTTTATTGCATATTGTTTTACAAAAATTAAATGTTGATATGCGTAACCGGTTCGAACAGGAATACGGCGGGGACTCTTCCACTCATCTCCCTTCGTTTGATGATTTTATTTGTTTTTTGGAGGATGAGTGTCGCAGGCAGGACAACGTCCCTTCGCCGTCGCCGGCCCCGGCCCACGCGAGGCCCCGGCCGCCGCCGGTGCGCGCGGAGCGCCGGCCGGACCAGCGAGTGTACAATGTAGTTGCGGCCCGGCAGCCGGACAATTGCTGCTCGTATTGTAGGGCCCTTGGTCACGGTGTAGTTTATTGTTATAAGTTTTTGGCATTACGTTTTCAGGCGCGACGTAATATTGTGCGACAGCGCAGGTGGTGTTACGGTTGCTTAGGTTCCCACCTCGTGTCGCAATGCAGTTCTTCTCGACCGTGCAAGCAGTGTGGTGGTAATCACCACCCTTTACTTTGTGGCAACAGGAACGGGACGCCTCCGCCGGCTGCTCCGGCGCAGGACGCTGTTGTTAACAATCGATTGGAAGGTAAAAATGTTGATAATCAATGGGCAGGTGGTGTGCAGGTTAACAGACCTCGAGTTTCTGGTCACACTTACAGGCGCGGTGGCAGAAAGGCTAATTTGAATTATCGGAGCCAGGCACGTCCCCCCATGGGCGGGGGTGGTAGTAGACGTCAAGTATTTCGGACACCGGATGTGTCACGACCATTTAGGGCCCGGGGCCCTAGGGGCCCTGGGGGGCCCAATGTATCTCGGGTTGCTGCTGATCAGCAACGGTCTGATTCTATCAATCCTTTGCAGTATTCGGAGTGGCCTCGCTTAGGACAGCGGGGATTTCAGCGAGATTATTGACTAGAACACACGCCGTCTCCATCTAAGTCTTCGACCTCTCCTGTTACTGTTTTGTTGCCCACCGCTCAGGTTTGCGTCGCCTCCCCATCGGGTGAGCAGGTTGCGGCGCGAGCGATTTTGGATTCTGGTGCACAGGGGAGTTTGGTGTCGAGAAGTTTAGTGGAGCGGTTGCGGTTGCGTGTTGTTCCTGCCGCTAATAGTATTTTTGGTGTAGGCGGAGTTAAGGTGTCCGGTTTAGTGGGACAGGTCTCACTCACCTTCTCTCCTCTTAATTATTCTTTTCCTCGTATTTCAACGTCTGCTGTTGTTTTAGATAATGTTATGGGAAAACATCCGCTTGTTAAATTGCCATCGGAGGTATTTGAACTTGCAACTCAATTGAATTTAGCTGATGCCAAATTTAATATTCCAGGTCCAGTTGATTTGCTACTCGGTGCAGATGTTTTGGGAATGCTACGGTTTGGGA